>JAJHZJ010000067.1:6414526-7614526 GCA_023548195.1 Bettongia penicillata ogilbyi | reverse complement strand
CTTCTTTATGCCTTAGTTTCTCTATCTCTCAAAACTGTTTGATTCACTGAAATATTTGCTAAGCATTCATTGTGTGCAAGGTACCATGCTACTACAGTACACCACACTGAATATGGAGTAGGGGCTTAATCGTTATTTTTGGAATTGAATTGAATGATAATTAAGGAAGGACCAAATTTTTCCTGTACACCACATCTTCACAATCACAAAATTGTGATAAAGGTGCAGGGAATGCAAAAGACTCCCTCTGTGGTTGTTATTTTTTAAAAAGTATTCTCCTTAGAACAAAACTTGTCCTTAATAGCTTTCTTCTCATAAAATGTTGCTCATCATATATTAAAATCATTCAAGATTCCTTGATACATGCAACCACAAGGGTGGCTTTCTTCAACAGTCCTCTTATTGATGATAAATCCCCAGTACTTAGCTCACTGCCTAGCCTAAAGTAGGACTCAATAAACCCTTACTAATGAACTGATTGAAATAAAATGGAAAGCAAGGAGAGATGCCCACTTGGCAAAGGGGAGCTTCTCATGGCAAAGTCTGAATGGACGAGGGAGGTGAGTTTCTACAAATGCTCCTGATTGTGGATGTGGTGCTATTTGTATCAAGCCCCAGGATGCTATGCCTTAATGAGTTCAAAGTATTGTAGAGAAAGAGCTTCAAGTCCATTTAACCCAACCCCATCATTTTGAAACCAAGAGAGACTTGTCCAAGGTCACACAGCTATTACATGTCAGAGCTAGAATTTGAACTTGGGTTTCATGACTCCAAGTCAGTGGTCTTTCCACCATACCACACTTCCTCCCTAGCATAACTCAAAGAAATTCAACCAAAGAATCCACACAGGAAAAGGAAAAAAAATGACTAATATCTACTATGCAGTCTATTGAGTTAGTCTATCAGCATATATAGCTTGAAAACTCTTTGTGGATGGACAATGAGCTGGGCCTAGAATTGAATAGGAGGAAGCAGGCAGGTCAAAATGGATCTAGGAAGAGGTGTGGCTTTTTAAGTGAGTCCAAGCTGCTCCCTTGACATAAATTTGTAATGCCCATATTTTCATTTATAATGCCCATATTTTCTGCCAGTGATGCTATGTGACTGTCTATCGTGGAATATCCCAATCTTCAAAAATTGAAAGCCATATATGACACAAAAAGCAATGACTGCATGGGAAATGCTATAAGCAGCAGTCTATTATGAATTATGACTTTCATGCAATACGTGAATAAGTGAATAGGTGTTAGGAAATGTAGGACTGGAAAAGGAGGTAGTCTGATTATTTAGCTAGAGGAAGTGATAACAGATGGATGGCCTCTGGTGCCTATGGAATGTGTAAAGGCCTAGAGGGAAGTCTTCAATACAAGATGAGAATCTTCTTGGTGGGGGGGGGGTGGTTATGGGAGGACAGGGACAAAAGTGAAGGATGAGAAGGAATGGGTAGGTTGTCAGCTGGAGGGGGTACCCTCACCCATGAGATTTTTTGAACTGTTCTAGTGGGATCTTGGACAAAGCTGGCCAGTAGGTAACTCAAACAAAAAGACTTGCCAGATAGAGTCTTTGATGTCTGGGTGTGTTTTTGATTTGACTGTCTAAACAAGGTCTTAGGGAGAAGTCAATGGAATTGATGAACTTTTCTCCTAACTACAATTAATGATGTGAGTGCCCCCATAAAAAAGGTCATGGAAAACAGACTTGGCCATTAACTAGTATTTAAACTTTACACCTTGTCTGTTGGCCTTTCATTGGTCACAGCATTGAGACTATGACATGGGTGGCCTCTCACCCTGGAACAGTACTAAGTACCATTAATGCTTCCAAACCCATTAGGACCAGTCCATAAGCAAAGATTTATGATGGGTTTTATTGAACTCCTAGTAGGCGGGCGTCAGGCCTCATGTCAGTTACCAAGGATGATGAGCAAGTAAAAATGAAGATGACTGGAAAGAGGGATGGACCAGTCACATGCCTAGAAAGAGAGATGGTTTGCTGGCTGCCCTGCTTCCTCTTGAACATCAAAAGGTCTCTGTTGGGTTGGATAGCTTATACAAAGTTTATGGGAAAACATGCATGCGAAATGTTCAGGATAAGTGAGGCACGGAATTGTTGCTACTTGTAGTAAAGAAGAGAGGTTGACATGATGGATCCATGGAAGCATTATGTGTCCAGTCCCGTGCCAGGACACTGGGAGATGATAGAAGGGGGAGATTCAGAGAAGGGTAACATGGACTCCTTCTGCTCTAGGAGTCTACAGTCTAGGGAGGGCAGGAAGTAGGGGAGACACACTCCAAGATGTCAATCAACAATGAAAGATTGTGTATGTGACGTGTCCAATGAGAACAATAGTCAATAGGTCATAGATTTAAAGTCGGCAAGGACCTCGGAGGTCATTTAATCCAACCTCCACATTTTGCATATGAAGAAACTGAGGTCCTGAGAGTTAAGGGAGAGGTTGCCCATAGGCACACAGCCAGATGAGAAGGAGCCTGCCTTAGTGGAGTGGAGAATATGCCCAAGGCATGGCTCAAATCCGGGTCCTCTGACTGCAAATCCAGGATGCTTTCCACTAAGCCCTGCTGTGTCTGAAGGAAAGATCCCTGTGGACTGGGGTGATCCAGGAAGTCTGCCCAATGGAACTGTGATATGCTGTGATGTGATGAACAGTGAGAGCAATGGACTTCTTGGAGTTTGGAGACTTGGGTATAAGTCCTAGCTCTGATACTTCTATGTGAGTGCACTTCTCTCTTCCCTCCCTGGCCATCAGTTACATCACGCATAAAATGGAGATGTTGGAATCTCGAGGGTATTTTTCAGTTCTGGTGGTCTGCAATTCCAGGTAGGATGGAGAATAGAGGGATGCCATGGTCAGGAATGCTGGGGAGCCCTAGCTTAGATAGCTGCATTACTAGCTGTGTCTACAGGAGTGTGTGTTTGCCCTGTAGAACCAAATTGCAAACCAGTACCTTCTTCATAAAGCCACAGTTGGAAACATCCTGTAGCATTTCCCAGTTCAACCGAGGCTCTCACCTTTGACTTGGAGGCTCCTGGAGGGGTGGGAGGAGAGGGAAAGGAAGAGAGACAAAGAGGGAGGTGGAGATGGTCATCTGGTGGGACTTTCCTCTCAATGGCTGAGAGGAAAAAGCATTGGATAATGCTAACGCTAATAATAGCTAACCCATGGAGACTCTGGAGAGGGAACTCCGGCTGGGCTGGAGGTGAAGAACAAGGGAAAAAACATTTCTCCTCTCTCTTCCTTCTCTGGACTACTGCATCCTTCAGAGGGGGGATGTCTGATGCTCGCAAGGGCAACTGCGGTGGAGGAGATCTTCTAGGGACATTGGTCTCCAGGCTATTCCTGAAATAGACACTCCATCTCTTGACTTGGGGTCCCAGCTAACATCCCACCAGCTAGAAAAAGTCTTTCCCAGTCCTCATCCCGCCCTCTGGGATTATGTCCAATCCATCCTTTATATTCCTTCTTTGTACATCTTTGCTTTCATATCATCACTTCCATCAGGAGCTCCCTGAGAGCAGGGACTGTCTTTTGCCTCTCTTTCTATCTTCAGCTTAGCACAATGCCTGGCATTGAATAGGTACTTAATAAATGCTTATTCATTTGAATGAACCCTTGCCCATGTCTCTCCCATATATTGTCAGAAGAAAATTCACCCAGAGTGCTGGAAACCTGCCATTAGGTCTTTTATCCTTCCCTGAGGACATAACCTATAAAGCTGTTCTCTTAGTATCTTTCCATCTTACTCAGTGGTTCTCAAACTTTGTTTTGCTCATGACGCAGTATTCCTTGTTGTGAGGGATCATGGTGTAGTGAATGCACAAGTTGGAGAGTTAGGCGCCTTACAGATGTGTGGTTTCCCTCCAATAATAACAGTAATTTTTGTTGAGTTTTTTTGCACACTCAGGGTTTGGAATAGTATTGAAGTTAGGATGCAGTGAACTAGTCAAGTTTTCTTTATGTTGCAAATACTGTACTCACCATACAGTGTATAATGGGTTGGTAAAATTTACATTAAACAGCATAATTTGTAAGTTTTCCTTTATCTGCAATAGCACCCCAAATTTCATAGCATGCTCTTTGAGGACTCCTGATCCACTGATGTGCCTCATCTACCTTGTTTTCCAAACCTACATTTCCTGGATGCCTGTTGCCCCTCCCCCTTCTTGTGCCTGTGACCACTGACAACATGTTACAGTCTATTTATGCCCACCCTGCATCTTTTCAACTTCCCTTTGTGGGGTTACCCACAATTCTGAAGCTGAAGAATCCATGTCCTTTGTGATTTTAAGCCTTAAAGCTTTATTTTCACAGGATGATGCCCAAAGGCCTTAGCCCTCTAAAGTCTGGCCTTATCTCCTACTGCATGAAGCATGCCCCCACCAAACCCCAGTCACTTAAAGTCTTCTCCGCTGCCCCCCCATCCCCATCCAGCCCAGGCTGACAGTCCATCTGAAGGTGGGGGTGGGAAAAGGAAGGAAGGGGAGACCTATCACCACCAGAGATATCTCCTTCTTGCCATGAGACTGTTTACACAGATTGGATGAGATAGGAAACCCTAACTGTATTCCTTTAAGTGAAATGAAGAACCATCATAGCTTACCATTTGTCCTGCCATTGGCTTCCAAGGCCATATCATCTATTCTGTCTCGACACCCTGTAGTCCTTCTTATGCAACCTAAGGGCCCGTAGGTCTCGCCACATCCACCACCTTTCCATCTTAGGCCCTCCTGGCCTCTCCTTCTTCCTTGAAGATGAATTTTCTCTTCTGTGTTGACTCCCCCAAAGAGACCATGAGCTTCTTGAGAGCAGAGACGGTCTAGATTGTCCTCTGGGCATCCCTGGTGCTTAGCATAATGCTCTTTCATTCATTCTCTCTTCTGGGTCTTTGTGTCTTTGTCCTCCTAAAGGCTATAATTGGTTGGAGAACGGATAGGAGTTCTCAGGGAAGGTTCCATGGAGAATGAGCAGGTTACCATGTTACTGAGTTGGAAGGAACCTCAGAAATCATCTAGCCCATGCACTACCAGAACCAAGATCTCTTAGCATCTCCAGCAAGCATCCAGCCAGCCTCTTCTCAAAGTTCTCCAGTGCCTAGAAATTCACAAAGCCATAGACTTAGGACAGTATATGCGCAGCTTTGGCAAAGATGCCAAGGTGGTGCATCCAGGGACATTTTGAATATATTCTGAAATAGGGCACCAGGAAGTGGTCACTTTCTTAGCTGGAATCTGGTTGTTTGGTTTCCACCAAACCCCTCTAGAATGAATACAGTTGAGTCTTGTCAGAGCTGCACTTTGAAGGATCAGTAGAAATGAACTAGATGGAGAAGATGGAGGGAAGACAAAGAAGGAAAAGGAATGGCCGTGGGCACTCCAAGCTTGGGCTAGAAGTACCTGCAGTGTTGTTGGGTAGTTACAACGTTCACTGCAAACAACCTGAGGATTACACAAGCATGAGATAATATGGTTTCCAGAAATGCTTATACATGATTGCCAAGGAGACACGGAATACTGGAATGATCCAAGCTGAGGCATGGGGTTAGTCTGGGATGGCTTCTTGCGAGAGATGAGTTTTGAATCTGATCTTAAAGTGAAGAGAATACGTTGGACAAGCAGTGGAGAGGGCAATTCAGGTGGGAGGAGGGGAAGGGAATGACCCTCAAAGGATGATGTAAGAGGAGATCAGACAAGGGAGGAGGAGAAAGGGTACCATTGATGGAGGACCTTGCATGCTCAGCTAAGGGCACAGGCTCATTGATTGAATGTTAGAGCTGGAATAAACCTTAAGAGTATATAATCCAAATATTTTACAGAACTGAGATTCAGGAAGTTGAGATGTGATTCAGTGGGTAATAGGGAGTCACTGTAGGTTCTTGAGGAGTTGTATCATGACAAAGATAGTATGTTAGGAAGATAGCATGGCTGTATGACACAGGGTGCATTAGAAAAGGGAGTAAAAAAAAAAGACTAGTTCATAGGCTCTTAGCTCTAGTTAGAATCCCGGAGGGCATCCTGTTTTTGTCTTCATTTTAAAGATGGAGAAGTTGAGGTCTAAGTAGCTTAAGTGAGAATCAGAAGTGAGATTTGAACCCAGCTCTTCTGAATTAGCAGGCAGTATAGTTAACAGGTTATCCCAATCCCTTCTCACAGCCAGCCACCCAGTAGAATCCTTGACTTCCCTCAGGCTGAGGGCTGTCATCTTACGTCCCTTCCCAACAGCCAAGGTACCACCAGCTCCATGAAGCCCTCCTTGATTCCCTCCAGCTGGTAGGATTCTCTCTCTCCTGAATTAATTAGAATTACTTTGTGTATGCTGTGTACCTGCAGCATCCCCTCAAAAAACTTCTGGAGAACAAGGATAGCTCTCCTTCTATCCTTGTACCCCAACGCCTAGCACTGTGCCTTACTAGTTATTGGAAAGAAGAGTATTAGAATCTGGAGATCTGGTTTCGAAATCCTTGCTTTGGGCCCTTCCTTGCCATGACCTTGGGCAAGCTGATTTTCCCTTCCCCCAAGGCTCAGCCTGCTCATTTCTAGAGGTTGTTAACTCTTGTTCTCCCTAATTCAGAATGAATGAAGGATATTATCTGCACTTAAACAGCCTAGAAATGTGCGTGGTTGTTCATGTGTGAGGGTCGTGGAGGCCTGGCCCAGGGACAGAAGGGGAGGAACACATCTGAGGGACATTCCAAAGGGAGAACGGACAGCGAGTGTCCTGGAGCCCCCTCAGAAACAGTGGGTGAATGGATTCCAAGCCCGGAGCAGAACTGGAATGTGGGTCCCTCCCACCTCATGCCTAGGCCTGGGAAAGCAGTTGGTAGGAGGTGGGGGTGGAAGGGGAAGGGTGTGTGGACACCTGTCCCTGTGAAATGAGAATCAAGATCAGCCATGAGAGGGAGGAGGAGGAGGAAAGAGGAAGGATAGCTAGCGAGCATCTGGTGGCTCCTGGTCCCATAAATAAGGGCTATGTCATGTGGACTAGAAGGAGAAAGGACAATTCAGAAGTCAAGTCAGTACTAATAATAGCCCAGCTGAGCCACACACCTCCCTGCTAATAGTTCGCGTCCCCATCCCTGGGGTGGGGGTCAAAGGTTGTCCAAATGGGAAATGAATTACAGGCCCAGCCAAAGTAAAGTTGATGACTTTTCCCCAAGAGAAACTGGGAATTAAACTCAAGGAGTAAATCACTTCCAAGTATAAAGGCATTCAGCATTTAAGTGCCTTTTACGAGGCTCTCCACTTAACCTTCTGACAGATCTGGTCACCTCCTAGACAGTGCTGGATGGACCCAAGGCAGCTTGACTCTGCCAAGGGACTGGGTTCTGCCTTCCTCCACCCTCTAGTGGAGGATCTGAAGCCCACGGAGGCAGGAAGCATTTCCCAAGGTCACCGGTATGCAGGACATGCCTGGGTCCCAGCCACTGGGGCTGCAAAGTGAGGAGGAACCTCCCAACATCTAGAGTTGTTTAATAATGGAATAGGCTGCCTTGGGAAGGAGTGATCTCCCTGTCACTGAAAGTATGCATAGGATCTTGGATTTTAGATTTTAGAGCAGGATGGCTGTCCCTAGTAGGGATCCTGTAAAGGCAGAAGTTTGTCCTAGAGCACAGAGGCAGGACTTCTGGGAAGCTGGGGCAAAAGGGCCTGGGAAATCATCCTGAGGGTGAGGATGAAGTAGCTTTGCCCCAAACACTTATTTTAATAATTTAATCATTATTTTATGTTTAATTTTATTTACACTTTTAATTGTATTTTATTTATAATTCTAATGCTATATTTTATTATATATACTATATTTTAATAATGGTGTCACTCATATTTTTAATAATTATTCTCTGCAGAATTAGTTCAGTGGAAAGCAGTGGATTTGGGGTCAGAGAACCTAGCTTCAGAGCTAATTCTCCTATTTACTTCTGAAGGATCCACGCTACAGAGACACATCCAAAATGGCAGCCAGTCTGGCTCCCAGTCTGGTTGTTCTTAGGATCCTGGGTTTCCAATTTCCATTGAACGTTGATCATAGCTCCTGACTCTGCCACCTCTCTGACCTTGACCAGTTCACCCTCTTCCCTGGCTTCAGTTTTTACCTTTTTAAATGGGGAGCTTTGGACTAGACAATTGAAAAGATCCCTTCCAGCTTCGCAAGTCTAGGATTTTACTTGATGAGAGCGAGTCCTTCAAACTCACAATCCCATGGTAGGCAAGGAATGTTTTACCCCAGGCTCCTTCTAGGTGGATGCACAATGTCGGTGGGCACTGGAGCAGAAGTGGGCAACTGGGGAGGAGAAAGGAAGCATTCCTGGGTCACGAGAGTGGGTTTAGCAGCCTCCCAAATTAAGGAAGTGAAAGTGGTTATTTCTGCCCCAAGTGGGAGGTTTCCTCACCAAAATCCTTTTTCTCCATCCAAGGAATTCAGGTTTTCTGGGGACCAATTCTGATGCAAGGGGCCTGCAAATGGATGGATGCCAGTCACCTCTGGCCTCTACCTGCACCCCAAGAACCAAAGCAGTAGAGATTTTCCCCCACAAAGCTCCTTTCAGTCTCTTTCTTCTTCTTTTCCCCTTCCCTGGCCCTTTGTGGTTGGGCATGAGTCAGCTGGGTCTACCCTCCCCCATCTAACCCCAACACAGATGAGGAAGGAAAGGGGAACCATGTGTCTTGGAAAGAAATCCAGTTTTTCTGGACCTTGGGCAGAGGCCCTGTCCCTCTGGCTAACTCAACCAGTCCTTCCAAAGGTTCTGGCTCTGTTTTCTCCTGCTGAGGTTGGAGACAAGAAAGTCCAAGAAGTCAGTGTGTGGTTTAAAGCTCAGAGTGGTCATCTCAGCCAACCCCCTCATTTCCCAGACAAGGCCTAGAGTGGGAAAGTGACTTGCCCCGGGTCACACAGTGAGTCAGACCTTGTGTACAGAGCCTACTGGCATCCCGTGTAGAGCACACCACTCTGGTACGATCTGGGGATCTCATTTCCCCATTTGTCAAAGGCACTCATCCCAGTGCAGCAGAACAGAATGCCCCATGTGCCAGTGGCCCCCATGCCCCACTGGTCTATTTCCTCCCCAGCCCCCAGCAGCTCAGGCCCCCAGCTCAGCTAAATCCAGCACCTGTGTGGCAGCCCACTCACAACCTGGGTCCATGCCGCCTCATCTGAGCACACACTGGACTGTTTTGGTTCTCTGACTCCGAGAATATGAATGACCCTCCGGCCCCTCATTTCAAACTGCCTTTTAATGCTTGCAAAGTTCTTTCTGAACCCCCATCTATCCCCCGCTGGCATTTCAGCCTGTCTCCCGTCTCCCTTTCCTGTCATGTTTTTTCGTATGACACCCTGTCACATGCTCCATTCCCATCAAACTTGCCCTTGCTGAGCAGTCTTTCCTCATGCTCCTCTCTTCATCACCTGCCTTCTTGCCACCCCAGGTCCTGTTTGTTTCCCCTTTTGGGGACCCCTGCTTCATCTGAAACACCCCTCAGGGCCACACCCTCCAGGAGGTCTCTCCTGATACATGTCCTCCACCCCCACCAGCTGTTAACTCTGCATATCCTTTGTGGTGGGGCTTCGATAATCTTTACTTATCTGTGTGGTGAGAGTGTAACCTCCTTGCAGATAGGAACGACTTCATTTTTGTAATCAGATTATAAACTTAGAGCTGAAAGGGACCTTAGAGGCCATGGAATCCAGCCCCCTCATTTTATTTTATCTTAGTTTCATTTTTAGCTTAATGAATTTAATTTTATTTGAATTCTTTTCATTTAGTCATTTTATTATTATTTTTTTTTACTGATTACTATTTTACAGACCAGGCACTTGAGGTCTGGAGGAGTTTAAATGTCTTCTCTATCTCTCCAGTGCCCGGCATAGAACTTTACTCAGAAAAGCTGTGAACCGGATTGAAGTTTGTAACAAATATTATTAGCCTCATTTGCTTTATTACTATGTGTCAGCAGGTAGGTGGTAGAGTGGCTAGACCACTGGACCTGGAGTCAAGAAGACTCATCTTCCTGACTTCAAATCCTGCCTCAGACACCTACTAGCTGTGTGACCCTGGGCAAGCCACTTAACCCTATTTGCCTCAGTTTCCTCACCTGTAAGATGGGCTGGGGAAGGAAATGGCAAACCCTCTGCCAAGAAAACTCAAAATGGAGTCACAAAGAGTCAGACTTGACTGAAAAATGACTGAGCTATTTCTCCAGTCAACCAGTAGAACTGAGTCCCTGCCCTATTCTACACATCCAGGAAAACAGGGTGGGTCCGGGCGGCATCCAAGCCCCATGGAGAAGGCCCTTGACTCTGGAAACCCGGATGTCAGCTCTGGACACTTAATGGATCTATGGAGACGCAGAGGGCTCCTGTCACAGACAGCAGGTAAGCACTCTCTCCAGTCTTGGAGGGCCTCAGTAAGTGCAAATTGGATCATTTCAATTACCAGGCAGAAGCAGGAGCCTAGGCTCCCGTTAATGAAACTGCTGGCCCGCTAATCCGTCTTCAGGGTTTCACTCAGTCTGGGTTGGGGTGTTTCTGCTCCGGCCAAAAGGCTTCTCCACAGGCACAGCTCTAAGCTGGTGACTTCCTAGAAATGTAGCCCACTGGCCTGGAAGGATGTTTCGAGTTAAGACATTTTAAAGCTAAGATATCCTCAGAACTCTGGATTTGGAGCCAGAGAAACTGGGTGCAAATTCCAGGCTAACCCTGAGCTGCTGCTGTTTCATCTGTAAATTGTGACAGTTATACCAGAGGGTCTCTGAAGATTCCTCTACGACTTATCTATGATCTAATCCATTTCACAGAGGAGAAAACTGTGGCTCACCCAAAGAGGGGGAGCATCTTGACAAAAGGTCACATAGCAAGTTAGTGTGAAGGAAGACTAGAACTTAGAGCTCCCAACTCTCATTTTGATGTTCTCCCCACTGCCTAACCAGGTTTTCCTCCTTCTACATCTCCTCCCTGAGACCAGGGACAACAGTTTCCTTTTTTAACAGGGCCCTCCCAGAGGTGATGTCCAATCCCCTACAAAAGGGTAGTGGAAGTTTCAGGAACTGGGGCAGACAGATGGGGGGCCAGATTCAGATACCCCTCAAGCACACACCATGGCGTTATGGGAAATTCATAAAAGGGAGGTGCCTGAATAGAAATGGAAGTCCCCTGGAAAACTCCCCAGAGGGATTAGGAGAAAGGGCATTGGAGAGGTCTTCTGTCTGATCCAGGGACAGTCCTCAGCAAAACTAGAGAAAGATTTATCTCCATCGTCTTTTCCTTACACACCACCTCGAGGCTTCCTTCCCCAACCTCCTTTCAGAAATGCTGATAACAGTCATAAGAGCACACACTTTCTGTCTTTGTAGTAGAAATATTATTTCCCCCAGTTTCACAGGTGAGAAAATAGAGGTGCTGAGAGGTCTAGATCAGAAGAAACCCCAAGAGGTCATTTCATCCAACCCCTACATTTTACAGATGAGGAA
Organism: Bettongia penicillata ogilbyi; assembly: GCA_023548195.1. Lineage (NCBI taxonomy): Eukaryota > Metazoa > Chordata > Mammalia > Diprotodontia > Potoroidae > Bettongia > Bettongia penicillata. Next base: position 7,603,051 of record JAJHZJ010000067.1, on the reverse strand, counting down.
ACTAAGCCACAGAGAGATATGACCTGCCACAAGGTCATACATAAAGTGTCCGAGTTCCAACCCAAGTCCTCTAATTCTACAATCTGTGCTTTTCCCACAGTTCATGCTGTGGGACTCCTTTATCCAGAGACATATAACTAAGGAGAATTTTCATGCAGGTTTTATGACTCTGAATCTGCTCTGCCACCGCCTGCCTCCCCTCCACTCTCATTTTCCTTTTTTTTTGTTATTTGTTTAAACAAAATGCGCTTTATTAATGCCTCTTGTCTTCATATACAATGATCATAGATTTAGAGGCAGAAGGAAACTTAGAGGTCATTGAGTCTGATTTTACAGATGAGGAAACTGAGATTTATTCAGGTGAAATGACTTGTCCGAAGTAGTACAGCTAGTAAACATGAGAGTCAGGACTTAAAATCTCCCTGACTCCAAATCCAGCACTCTGTACAGTATCCCATTCTGCTTCTCTCTCTCTCTCTCTCTCTCTCTCTCTCTCTCTCTCTCTCTCTCTCTCTCTCTCTCTCTCTCAATACATACATATACATATATATGTATATATAGAAGCAGAATATATATACATATATAATATACATAATATATTATGTACACATATATACATAATTTATCTAATATATGTTACATATATGTGTAATATATATACATACACATGCACACAGACATGTATTATTGGTGAAGAAGGGAGCCACCTCACCCCCCAGATCCACTTGTCTGCCCCTTATAACAGCAGAAAAACATGCAAGTAAAACCATCCAAGAAAATTCCTCTGATAATGTATACAGTATGCTGCTATATGTGACCCCTCACCTCTCTGTGGGAGAAGGCTGTCATTATCTGCTCTCTAGGACTTTAGGTGGATTGTTAATTAGTCTATGTTCTTCTTTCCCTTCATGAGCTTTTCATTTATGTTGTCTTTCTCATCTTGCATGGCCCTTTCTGCTAAGGGATGCCAAATTCCTCCATACTTAGAAGTCAAGAGATTCAGGTGATTCTTCTCCCAAAGGCAACTGATTTTTTAAAAAGGTGCCATGCTTACCCTCAAAAAATGGCTACCAAGTGGTAGAATTTCTGGCACAGTGGTGGTGATCTGGAGACTTATCTGAGGCCCAACAGCTCTCAAATTAAACAATATGAGCAGCCACCTACTTCTCCCATGCTCCAGGCTAGCTCCAGTCCACCAAACTGTAAAGCCTGATGCATGTTTGACCCTCTAAGAAGCAGAACTTTGGTGGAGCCATCTAAGATCAAACTATGGGCAGAATGGGGCATGGGATGCTCCAAGAGTGGTACCCCCTCAGCTTGGAATCTAGAATGATAGAATTAAAGAGTGATCTCAGCCCCATGACAATGAAGGACTAAATTCAAGGTGAATTATGGGCAAAAAGACTGCAGACCTAAAAATCATACAGGCATGAGTTGTGCCATTGGTATCAGCCTTATCTGCCGGAAGAGGGTTTGTGGGACTTTTCAGAGTGAAATATTGCCTTCTTCCACCCACCTCTAGAGTATTAGGTTCAGTTCTAGAAACCACACTTTCAAAAAAACCAAAAGATCATTTATTGATATCTTTTGTCTTTATATAACCTAAATTTCCCCTATATCCTTTCCTCTCCCTCCCTACCCTCCAGAGAGACATCCCTTATAATAAAGAATTTTTTTAAAGAAAAGAGAGAAAAAAGAGAAAAATTAAATAATACATTGGGGAAAAAAGTGTGGCTTTGTATGCAGTATTTCCCACCTCTAGGTGGGGTGGGAAAGATGTCTTCCTAAGTCTCTCCTTTGGGAGAACTTTGTCTCTGTCATTTGCCACATTTCTTCTGGATAGTTTTGTGGTCATCATTCCATTTGCACTGTTGTAGACACTAACTATATTGTTTTCCTGGCTTCCTTCTTTCTTGCATCAATTCATGTCAATCTTCCCATACATCTCTGTTTTCATCATGGTAGCAGTTTTGTACAGCAGCTTCATATTCTATCCCATCTATGCACCAAAGGTTGTATAGCTGTTGTCTAGATGATAGACATCAAGTTTGTTTCTAGTTGTGTGCATCACAAAAGTGTTGCTATAGATACTATGTATATGGAGTTTTTCTTTTTGTCAGCAACTTCCTGGGGTAGGCGAATCCTAGAAGAGGAATCCCAAATTTCTTTGCATAATTCCAGATTGCCTTCTTGAATATCTGTCCTCATTCATAGCTCTGTCCCTTCATGGGTTTGTCTTTCCAAGATCCTGCCAACATTGATTATTACCATCTTTTGTCACATTTGCTGGGTATGAAGTGAAGCTGTAAGATTGTTCTGATATGCATTTCTCTTATTAGTTATTTGCAGAATTCTATCTAATGGTTAATAACCATGGAAACCACATTTTAAGGCTGAAATTGACAAACTAGAACATATCCAGAGAACAGTAGCTGGGATGTTGACCAGCCTCAAGGCCATGACTTATAAATGAATGAGTGAATGAATTAATGAATGAATAAAACTATACAATATAATATTTGTAAATATAATAATAAATAAGTCTTCCAGTGCTAAGATGGTGGTATGAGAAAGGAACCCTTTGAAGTCCTCCCAAATTCCCCTACAAATAACTAGAAAACTAGAATTGATCTAGGGGCAGAGAAGCATTTTACCAGCACTGAAGGAAAGGTCTGCCTTCCTGAGGTGGGAGGGGAGAGAGGTCCAAGAGCAGCAGCAAGCAGCAGCCAGCCTCACATCAGGGAGCCCACAGCAAGGCTCCAAGCCTGGGGCAATCTACTAGTGAGGCTCCCACCCCCTGTAAGCCAGCAGCCCCCAGACAAGTAAGCAGTCTGTGAAGCTCAGCAAAGACCCACCCCAGGGACCTAACCACCAGTACAAGCCACTCAGAGAGGCCTGGACCCATTGCTGACCGGTAGCGAAGCCCCACTTGGGCTGTCCAACAGCAAGACTGTCATGGGGCCTATGAGCAGAGAGACCTTGTTCACATAGCAACCCAACAACAGGACCCCCATCCCTAAAGCAGGCCAGCAGCAAAACCCCAGACTGAGGGGAGGCCAATGTGGAGGTTCCTTCCCTGCCCAGTGCAAGCCAAAAAGGAAGCCTACCCTTCAGAGAAAGCAAGTAGTTAAGTGCTAAAGCTCAGTGAATGCCAGCAGTAAGGAGACAGTGCAAAAGTCCCAGCACAAAAAGCTTGCGACAGTGCAGAACCAGGGTCCCATTCTCACATAAAAATACTGTCACGTACATACGCAAAAAGGCAGAAAAATGAGCAAAAGATAAAAAAAGAACTTGAGGTTGAAAGTTACTATGGTGATAAAGAGGATCGAGGCATAAACTTAGAAGAGGACAAGAATTCAAAATGACTACCTGGGAAGCCTCAAGGAACAATGTAATTTGGTCTCAGGTTCAAAAAGAATTTCTGAAAGAACTTATAAACAATTTTTTAAAAGCAAATCAGAGAAGTAAAAGAAAATTTGGGGAAAAAATGAGGATAATGCAAGAAAATTGTGCAAAAAGAGTCAATAGCATGAAAAAATATACAAAAATTTATTGAGGAAAATAAGTCCCTAAAAAATAGAATTGACCAAATGGAAATGGAAGTACAAAAGCTCGCTGAAGAAAATAATCCCTTAAAAATTAGAATTCAATAAGTGAAATTGAATGGGGTAAATTATTCCACATAAAAGAGGCACAAAAGAGCTATTATAATACAGGGGAAAATGAGGGAGGTGGACAAAGAAATCTGTCTCTCATGAAAATTGACATAAGCCATCAATTAACTTCCTAAGAAAAAATTCCCAGGACTAGATAAATTCACAAGAGAATTCTACAGAACAATTAACCAAAATTATATAAATCATTTGGAAAACTAGGTGAAGATGGAGTTCTACCAAATTCCTTTTACAACACAAATATAATGCTAATACTCATACCAGGAAGAGCCAAAACAAGAAAGAAAATTATAGACCAATTTCCCTAATGAATATTGATGCAAAAATTTTAAATAGACTACTAGCAAAAAGATTATAGCAATGTATCACAAGGATTTTACAAGTATAACCTGGTGGGATTTATACAGGGGTTGGTTCAATATTGGGAAAATTATCACCATAACTGACCACATATCAATTACAAAAACAATAGAAATCATATAATTACCTCAATAGATGTAGAAATAGCCTTTGACAAAATACAGCACCCATTCTTATTAAAAACACTAGAGAGCATAGGAAAAAATGGATTAACCTTAAAATGATAAGTAATATTCATCTAACACCATCAGCAAACATTATCTGTAATGGGGATAAGATAGAAGTCATCCCAGCATAATCAAGGGTGATGCAAGTTATCGCCTCTATTATTTCCTATTGTACTAGAAATGTTACCTATATAAGAGAAGAAAAAGAAATGAAAGGAATTAGAATAGACAATGAAGAAGCAAAACTGCAAAGAATTATAGTGTCTGGCACACAATAGGTGCTTAATAAATGCTTATTGATTGATTAATCCAAACAGAAGATCAAAACACATATGATAGGAGAGTGGCGGCCAGGGAACAGTGTTTTGGACAAGAAAAATGGAGGGATGGCTACTGGAATCATTGGCCATTGATTGAACTGCCATCCTTTTCAGGAATGGTAATGTTGATTTCAAGATTGGAACTGGGAGGAGTTGAGAATGATCTGCTAGCAGCAGGTTCTGCTTGACCTCAGAGAGCAAGATAAGGGAAATCTTCCCATCATCTGACATCAGGAAGAAGATGTCACGACTTACAAGTGAATTGGATTTAAGTGAGGCAGGGCTGTACAAAGTCACCAGCCTCACATTCTCCTCTGGAGCCATTCACTTCATGCAAGAAGATATAGATCAGGATGACCGGAGATGGACCAGGATGCAATGAGAGACCTCAGCCTTTTTAAGCCAAGATCTTCCCCAGGTCTCAATTGTCTGAAGCAACACTCATTCAGTGAGTAAGGCTAGATGAGAATTGAGGCAAAGTATGGCCTCTTTTACCTAGTCAAAAAAAAAAACCGATCTGGGAGGGAAAGAAGAAAGAAACCCTGAGGATTTCTGGCCAAAACAGCAGAAAGGGCCCAAACAATGACCAAGTGAGACAGTAAAGCAGAGGTTGAGTGGCTGCTTGAGATGACTGGGTACTGCAGTACATGGCATCATAAAGACTCGAGTTCAAATCATCCCTGACACATTTGTTAGCTGTACGGCCCTGGCAAGTCACAACTGCTACCTTCAGTTTGCTCATCTGTAAAAATGGGAATAACACTTATAATAACACATGGAATGTGTTTTGCAAGCTTTGAAGTGCTATGTAAAATGCTAGGTATTATTACTGCTAGAGGATGGTAGGGAGAGAACTCCTGCTCAGTTGTACTAACTGACCTCAGCAATTCCTTCCAACTGTGAATGTCTGGAATCCCAAGAGTCAATGTAGACTTGTAAAAATAAACATAAACTCTAACAGAGGGTGGCAGAAGAAGACCTGGATTATGAAATTGTCTTTAGAGGAATCAGTTAGAAGAACTGGGTCTAGGCCATAAGAAGAACGTATGTAGTCTTAGGCAGGTCATGTTACCTCTCTGGGACTGTTTCTTCCTCTGTAAAATGGGTGTATGGGGGCACTGGACTTGGAGTTAGGAGAACCTGGGTTCAGATCTCACCATAAACACTGACTAGCTGTGCAATGATGGTCAAGTCATTTAACATCTCTGAGTCTCAGTTTCCCCATCTGTAAAATGAAGGATTTGGACTTTGGCTCTAAATCTATGCTCCTAAGGTGAAGGCCTTTCTGACTCTGCCCTGTCCTCCTCATCCCTGCTTGGAGCTCATCGGTCCTGCCCTCTGCATCAGCAGAGCCTGACTGGGTCCAACTTGTTTCAGGTGGTGGTGGGACAATGGGCTGGAGCTCATTCCACCAGTGACCTCAACAGGATGGGGGGGAGGGCGTCCCCAGAGGCAGACTATTTTTCTGGGCTATTTGCTGGGATGGTCTTCCACTTCTGTCTCTTTCCTTGAGACCACGCTTCCTGCTTCCCCAACTCGGGGAGGCCCCATCCGTTCTCAGTGTTAGATCAAACACTTCTAAATGTGGTGTTTATGCATTTTGCTCATGTTTTTAGCCTCTGAGTCACTTCCTTTTCCACTGCTGACCGTTCCTTTGGGGGGATTCTAAAATAATTAGCCTGATGAAGATGTCAAGGAAACCGAGAGCAGGTGAGATAAGGCCATCCCAACCTAGGTGTTTGTTTCATGCTTGTTAATCGCAGGAAGTTTAAAAGAACATATCTGTGTCTTTTCCTTTTCCATCACCTATATTTCCAAATCTATCCCTTCCTCTCCCCTACTCAAAGAGTCATCCTTTGTAACAAAAAATAAAAAAGAAAGACAATATAAGCAATTCAACATAACTGAGTTATGTATCAACAAACTCTGGTGTGATATACAACATTCTTCACTCAAAATGCACTCATAGTCATCCACTTCTGCAAAAAAAGGATGCTGACAAATTGCTACAAGGGACTTGTGTTAAACAACACACTCAATTTGCCGATGAGGAAACTGAGGCCCACTGAAGTTAAGTGACTTGTCCAAAGTCACACAGAAGTGGGATGTGAACTCCAAGATCAGCAAGAACATTCCATCTATAACTAGACCTGTCTCACGCCACCACACATGCCCAGGGAGGCATATCGTCTCAAAGTTTCTTCAGGGCCAAGCTTGACCATTATGATTCCACAACATTCAGTTTAGCATTACTGCCACCCCCAGCCTGCCTCCATTTACTTTGCTGTTATCATTGTATACTTCACTTTAGATCAATTCATAGATGTCTACACGGACCCCACTGAATTCTTCACATTCATTTCTGAAGGCCCAGCAATATTCCATGAAATGTAGGAAGTGTTAGGTCTGAACAGATGAGGAGCACTTCTCCTTCATTTGGTGTTTCATTACCATTTATGTTCAAGGAAAGAGGTGACTGAAATATGGGTGAAAGAACTCTGGAACAGGAGTCAAAGGAAGTGGGTACCAGTCCCAGCTTTTCTTCTAACTTGCTATGGAACCACAGGCAACGTCAGTAACAGCAACAATGATAATTAACCTTAATAACTAGCATTGGTATGCTAGCTCTCAGCTTTAGTTTTGTTGAAGTAATATGAATATTCTTATCCCCATTTTATAGCTGTGAAAATTGAATCTCAGAGAGGTTAAATAACTTACCCAAGGTCACACAGCTAGGAAATAACAGAGATCTAGAATTAAGAGCTGATTCTAAGGCCATTTTTTAAAATTAAACCTCAATTCTTTCCCCTTTCTCAGACTCAGCTTTTCTATCTGTCAAAGGAAAGGGCTGGTCTACATCACACACCGTTTTTGTTTTTTTTTTTGTATCATGGACCCCTTTGGCAGTCTGGTGAAACTTATGGTGCCCTTTTCAGAATAATGTTTTTAAATGCACAAAATAAAACACATGGGATTACAAAGGAAACACATAATGTTGAACTTACAGTTATCAAAGTAATTTTTTAAAATAAGTTTACAGGGTCTGAGTTAAGAACCACTAGCCTAAATGGTCTTTCAAGTCCTTTCTACCTCTGAGGGTCCACGAGCATCTCCTGATCAATGAGCTTTTTCTAGAAAAAGCTTCATTTGGGGCATGACTGTTGGCCCCAGTTGTTTTTCTCTGCAACATCTGGAGTTTGAGGAAATAATAGATACAGGAAATATCCGTTATCTTGTAAATGTCAAAAGGATATAGTTATGTTTTTTTCAAGTATAGTTCCATTTTCAATGGAGTATGCATGTTTTGAAGGAACCACAGCCTAATGTTAGAGTTGGCAACCTTATAAATATGATAGGCTAAGGTGTTGTCGTTGAGTTGTTTTAGTTGCATCCAAGTGTTTTTGATTCTATTTTCTTTTGCAAGGCAAGGATACTGGAGTGTTTGCTCTTTCCTTCTCCAGCTTACTGGACACTGGAGACTGAGACAAAGAGGGTTAAGTGACTTGCCCAGGGTCACACAGCCACTAAGTGTCAGAGGCTGGATATGAACTTATGATTCCAAGCCCAGTGCTCACAGTGCCACCTACCTGTTCAGTAGGGCAAAGTACCAAACCCCTTTTCTCCTGGAAGAGAGAGATTGGGCAGAAGGCCCACTGATGACTGCACTCTGGAGTTGGGGAAATGGGGAGAGGGATAGTCTGTGGCTCAAGGTGGAGGGCCTTGAATACTAGACTGAAGAGTTTGTTTCTCACTCTGGTTTTCCCATTACGCCTCAATTCCTTGAGCACAGAGAATCTTGGGAGGTTCCTGGCTGTGAGATGCAATTAATTCATTAGGCAGATACTTTGGGGGTGTGAATTTCCTCAACCTGAAAGATATCCTGCAAGAAAAGTCCTCATGGAAAGTGCAGAAGACTGACCTGGATTTGAATCCCATCTTCACTGCTTAAGACCTGATGACCTTGGGCAAATGACTGGACTAGATTGGTGTCCTCATCTAGAAATGGGGTTAATTGTTTGCACATTCTCCTTTGTGAGAAAAGTGATTCATAAACCATAAAACACTACAGAAAGACATGGGATTATTAATAATCCAACACTTCCATTTGAGGTCCTGATAGGGCAGGGTCCTCTTTATGATGTCACTCTTGAAAGCAGACACTGACTGTGTCCCCAGCCCTGGCATGAAGCTACAATGCCACACGGCCTGGTACACAATAGATTCTTACTAAGTAAGTCTGCAAGGAAAGAACCCTGGCTCTGGGCTTGTATCCTACCTCTGACCATTATTTACCTGTGTTATCTTAGGCAAATCACTGAGCCTAGTTTCCTCATGTGCAAAATGTAAGGAGCCAGCCTAGATGCCTCCCAGGGTGCCTTTCAGCCCTAGCTCCATGATCCTAAGTCAAATCCTTGTTGATTGATTGATTGGGAGGTAGTAGGTCAGCCTTGGCTCAACACCAAAGGCAGAGGAAGGCATGAGACAGATGGGAGGATGCAAATTGATTAATCCAACTGGTCCCCTGAGCCAAATGTGGGGAGAGGGGTGATAGGGGAAGGGCAGTAGAGATATAGAAAGCTCTTGCTCCTCTACCAATCAGAAGAAGCTATTCTGACCTCCCTCTACACCCCCAGATCATAAGCCTCCCATCACTGGAAATTTTCAAGCAATGACTGCAAGATGATTTGTCAGATCTGTTGTAGAAACAGTTCCTGCCTAGGGGTGGGAGGTCAAACTAGGTGACTTCTAGGGTCCCTTCCAAGGAGGTGCTTCCCCAACATAACCAGCCCCTAACATAGTAGGCAAAGGACTCCCTCCTAGACTGATCTTCTTTGGTCAAAAGTTAGGACAGCAAACTGAGCTGAACTATGGGAATGCTGAGCTAAGGGGTCCTCACCCAGCTCCCCCTTCCCTATCATGCAGAATCCCAAGTAAAATGAATAAAAACCTCCCTCACTCACACAGATACACTGAGCAAGCCCCACCCAGAAGCAGCAAAGTAATGCAGATAAAATCCTAATGGGTGCTTCATGGGGCCAGATAGAGGCTAAGTTGGCACTGGATCTTGGGACCAGTGGGAAGGCCTGGGGATCCGTAGATGGAGTGAGGATGTTCATTATCGAGTGTTTTTGCCGGCGCCCAGCCCCTAGGGTGCTCCTAATGATTTCTTTGCCTCGGCAGCTGGGAACTCCCAGGACTCCCTGCTATGGCCCCGTGCCATGCACGGATGCTGCTGCCGAGGCTGTGTTGTTACTCAAGTGGCTGAAACAAACCCCACAACACTTAACGAGAATGGGGGCATCCAAATCCCCGTCCCTCCCTTATTTTTAAGTTAATGAAGAAGAATGAAAACAGAGCCTGAAAACCCACTGGAAGGAGGACCCAGCGGGTAATTAACCCTTATTATCACTAACAGGCAATTAATGAGCAGTGCTTAACAAGGACCTAGAGCTATTGGCTCTTTCCCAGGCTGGAGATTGTGGGAATTACACGGGGAGGTGCGGCCACCACCCTGACCCCTCTGACACTCCCCCATCTGTTGTGAATCTGCAGAGTAGCCAAAGACACCCGGACAATTGAGTCTAGAAAAGAGGAGCCTTTGGCATGGCATTATCTTCATATGCACATAGCTGAAGGGCTGACAGGTGGGACAACATTGTGTCCATCAGTGAGGAAACCCAGGACCAGAGGAAAAGTGATGGAGAGGCAGATCCCAGTTGAACAGGAGAAATAATTTTTAACAATTTAGAATTGTCAAATGATGGACTGGGCTGCTTCTGAGAAGTGTTTGAGAGTCCTCCATCACTGGAAATTTTCAAGCAGTGACTGGATCATGATTTGTCAAATATCTTGTAGAAACAGTTTGTAAATTGGGTGGGAGGTCAGACTTGGTAACTTCAAAAGTCCTTTCCAAGTTGATTGTTCCAGATTCAAAGATGAAAGGGAAGAAAGATAAGGTGGGAGGAGAGGAGGGGCAGGCAAGATAAGGAAAATCCCTCACTATTAATGGGAGATTGAAGCACCGTCTTTTCCATCACCTTTTATTTGTCCCTGCCCTGCTTCCTTTTTCTCACTAGAGCTTTGAAATCTCCCTTAGCTGTACCCGCACTGAGTTTTAACAATGTTATGTGTGGTGTCTGCATGTCTGTGTGTGTATTTTTATAGGTATCATGAAACAAACTGAACTCTCATTCAGTTTTCTGTTTAAATTTTAATATTCTTTGCCCCAAGAGGAGTGCCAACTCTTTTTAAGAAATCATTTCGGAGGCATCCTCCTGCCCAAAGCAGTTTGCATCCAGAAGAAACTCAAACCAAGTTCTGGTTGCTAGTGGCAACCTCATTTTCTGGGGTAGCAGTTGCCAGAAAAATACCTGATAGAAGAGAACAGCAGTAAAGTTTTCTCAATAAAAGAAATATAAAAAAGAAGAATCTTTGCTCTCTTCCACTGGGGATGGTTGCTAGCTTCCATCCTCCTTCCTGCCAGTACTCACACCTACACACAGCTGACAATGAAGGCTTGAGCCGAGCATGATCAGGGTACATGCAGACAATGCAGGAGAAGCAGAGAAACCCAGTGAGCTCTATTTGGGTGACCTTGTGCTATTGTTGGCAATTTGTGACTTTGCATCTGAACTTGGATTGAGCCTTGTTATACCACTGAGAACCCATTCTTACAAGTATGAGAAGTGTGCCATCCACTCTCTCCTAGGAATGTTTCGTTAGGGAGCTGACAGTGGATACGGTCAGAACCTGGAATCAGGAAGACCCAAATTCAAATCCTGCCTCTGGTACTCATGAGTTGTTCGATGTTGGTCAAATCACTTAATTCCATAAATTATGGTATTATTTTAATAGCTATGGGAGCGCTGGCTATGATGCTGTTTTATTAAGAGTGGAAATGTATAGGGTACTTTACATACGGTCTCATTTGATCCCTACAACAACCCTGGAAGGTTGGTGATACTATTATCCTCATTTTATAGATAACACCACCATCATCTTCATCTCTGGAGGTTTTTGACCCTCACCAAAGTGTATTAACAAATTTCTTTCCTCTCTCCCTCTGTCACAATGAATAAACTCCCATTCTTTCTTTCATATATACACCCTGAAGCCAGTTTTATCCATAAAGGTGACTGGGCTCTTGCCCATTTCAATCTCCCGCCTCTTGTTGAGCCATGAAGAAAAAGGATCCTTGCCAAAAGTTGAACTTTTGCCTCAATTTGTATGTTTTGATCTTGGGGCTAAAATCCCAGCATTTAGGAAAAGGAATGCATGTTTCAACAAGATGAGACACTGTCTTCCCTTGGCTTTGTTCTATAACTTTCTTGTATCATAATCCCTTTCTTTCAATGTCGTGCTAATGCAAATCAGTAATTGATAAATTCAATGACATGACAGTGCCATATAAATTTGGTTTGTTCCACTCCACATTTCACCCAGCATTTTGTAATTATTTATTGCTTTGGTTAATCATTATAAACCATAAAATCACATTTTTCTCCTCTTCCTCCATACCTATGGTAATTTAAAATAAAATATTTCAGAATTTTCAAATCTGCCTAGATCCACCACTACCACCCAGTTTTTAATACTGGTAAACTAACTTTCCATTCCAGTCAACAAAGATTTATCACTGTGAGTACTGTGTTAGGTACCATAGAAGTCATAGTTTAAGAAGATAAGATTAAGCCCTGTCCACATGAACTCTACATACAGTGTAGGGCAAGTGTTCTTAACCCTGTTTATGTCATGGACCCTTGGGCAGTCTGATGTGGCTTTTGGACTTCTACAAATAATGCTCTTAAATGCAGAAAATAAAATACACAGGGAAAAAAACTAATTATGTGGAAATAAAGATAGAATTCTTTTCCCATTTGAGTTTATAGACTGTAAGAAATCTACATCAAGAACCCCTGGTCTAGTCTGCTTCTTCCTTCCTAGTTCACTTCCTTCTGTTCCTAGGGAACTGAGGCCTTTCCCTATGGCAGAGCCTTCTGAGCTTGTACTGGTCTGATCACACCACAGTGGGACACACTGTACTTTGACGTCAACATGGTAATGTCACTTTGGTCCTGTTCCAGAACAAAGGACCACCACCAACCAAGGCTTTTCCTACCCATGCACCTGATCTATCCCCTTTCCTTTTTAACTCTAGGAATTTTGGCTTGTTTCTGTCTTCTCTCTCTGAGTCTTTGAAACAGACTCTTCTCAGTCAGTGAATCTTTATTAAGCACCTACTATGTGTCACTTGCTGTGCTAAGGTAGGCTTATGGATACAAATAAAAGGAAAGATTGTCCCTGCCCTCAAGGACCTTACTGCCTGGGGGAAAGACAGCCCAGGAAAGGAAGCTGAAAAGCAGAGCGGGAGGGACTTGGGGAGGTTGAGGGAGAAGTCCAAAGTCAGCATAATTGGTGGGCAATGAGAGGACTAGACTGGCCCTCCTCTTATAGGTGATCTCAGCTTTCAGCACTTTTCATATACCACTTAAATTCTCCATTGTCTCTGCTCTGTTCTTGCTTTATTAAGCATGGACCCTATGCCAGGCACTGCCCTGAACCCTGAGGATATCACATGCTAGACAGTCTCTGACAGCTGAGCTGCCCCACCACTCCTCCCACTTTGCCCCCTCACACCTTCCCCGATAACAAACTCCCCCTGACTCTATCCCTGGGACTCTCCAACTCCCCTTTTGTCCCACATCCAGACTGTCCATCATCGCCCTCATGACAAGGCTCACATTCAGGGGTTTGGGATCCATACATTAGAGGCAACGACCTCTTCCCTTTCTTGGGCATAACTTGAAGTCCCACGTTGACATTTTAACAAAGAGAATCCCAGGCCTGGGACATACCTCTTAGGGGAGGGACCTGGAGAGGGCTTCTTCACACAGACCCAGAGAATTGATACAGAGTCTGGCTTCAGCCTGCTTAGGATCATGGGGTTAGGATTTAGAACCTGCCTTAGAGGGCATCAGATCCGACACCCTCCTTTTTACTGATGAGAAAATGAAGACTTGGGGGAGGTAAGTGATTGGTCCAAGGTCACTAAGCTAGTAAGTCAGAGGCAAGATTTAAACTCAGGTCTTCCTGCCTCCAAGTACACCATCTACTAGAAGCACCTAGATGGCACGCTCTGGTGCCCTAGATCTCCATCTGTTATTGCCTGGACTCTGTTTCTTCTCTGAAGTTTGCCTACACTTCCCTTGATCAAGACTAAAAGTTCTTTTGTCTGGCTCCTCATTTTCATTTCTCTCCCCCTCCCCTCACCACCCCTGGGACTCTAAGTCATTGATATCTAAGAATTTTTACAAAATGTTCCTGCCTCTTTTAAACTAGATTTATCCCTTCCATATCATGATTTTCCCCATTATGGTTTCAACATATATTACCGGCATAAGAAATTAAATGAGAATTTGGGAGGAGTTCTTGGAAGCCGCAGATAACACATAAAGGCCAGCAGATGACAAACCAAATCAATCAAATTTTACAATAAGGTACTATAAACACTCCATAAAAGAAAAAGAAATAATTTAGGTTTCTCTGATATGAAGAGAGTGCCAAACAATTTTACATGAATTTTCAAGATTGTGGGGGTATTTTGCCCCTAACCCTGACATTGTGGAAGGGGTAACTGTATTCATTCTCCTGTTAGCTTATCTGCCACCAGGCTGAGTTCTCATCAGTGACCTCTCATTCACTGGTCACTTCTTGCCTTCACCCTCATTCTAGGCTTTAAACTTTCCCTTTCAACCCATTGTCTGGGACTCCAAGTTCTTGAATCTAAGGGGACATCATAGGTTCCTTGCTTTCCCAGTACTCTTTCTCTTTACAAATCACTCCAGTTAATGAACAAACCCAGATGTTTGTAGAATACTCACAGATAACAAAATATAGGAAAGGGACAAATAAAAATAATGCAGAAATTTTTGCCATTACTGTGTAGATTGGTGTGTTTGTGTGTGTGTGTATGTGTGTATCTCTATTGTCTGTGCATGTCTCTGTTACCCATAATCATGAAGGCAGCTGCAGTTCCATGGAGCGCAACTGTCTCTCTTTCACCGTGAGCCTTCCTATAAGCAGCAAAGAAAATCCAAGAGAGGCGATCCCCTAGCATGGCGGTGTTCAAGCTGTCCTGTTAGACTTCTATCCTAGAACTATGTGTTTTGGAATGAAGAGGGGCAAGAGAGCCAGGTGGTCCAGGAGGTTACTTGGTTAGCTTTCTCCATGTTCCCTCTACTGTGTAAATCACTAAGGAAAGTTCCAAGCATGGGCAGTGAAGACCGCATGTCACAAGGTCACTGGCAGATCATCCTTGGTTGGCACACTTCAGACTTTTTCCTTATTATTCTCTCTTATGTGCCTGGGTCAGAGGTTTCAGGGCCCTGGCAGGCAGCAGGTGTATGACCCTGATGGCCTGTTTGCAAACATGCGTGTGCATGAGACAGACATTGCTGAGTGAGTCTCAGAGCAGCTAAAGCAAGCTGACCTAGTTTGAAAGAACAGTTTTTGGCTGGTCATGACTCCTGTTCTTGAGGCTAGGTCGATAGTAAAATGGGTTGTCATAGAGGAAGAGGGCATGGGACTGCATCCTGACCATATGAGCTGGGTTTCCATTGGCCTCTGGATTGCGCCATGTACCAGGGACCTAGCAGTTGTAACACTGATCCAGAGGTTGATCTCCTTTCTGCATTCAGTCACTGGTCACAGTTTTGACTGTGTGCTCAGGACTTTGGGGCTCTCTATTTCGGGTCATCTCTAGACCTCACATCAAAGACAGTGGAAACTGTGTCTGAGAGAGGTTGGAGCCAAACAGAATGGTGCCATGAAAAGGGACCAGGATTTGGAATCAAAAGATGTAGATTCAAAGGCTGACTTTTCCACTTCTGCCTATGGGACCTCAAGCACATCACTCCTCTCTGGGATTCCGTTTCCTCATCTACAAAATGAGGGAGATGGGATCGATGCCTACAAAGGACCTTTCCAGCTCTGAATCCTTATAGTCTAGTGGGGAATGTAGCTCTTAAGAGGAAAGACTGAAACTAGAACCCAAGACTTCTGATTTCAAGTTGTGATCTTCTGATTGCACAAGCTTGGGTGCATGCACACACACACACACACGCACATGCACATACACACACACACACACACACACACACTGCAAAAGTGCCTTCTGACAGAAGGACCTTAACTCAGAGCAGATGTGTCAGTACTGCTTACCACTGATGTGCAGTATCCTGCCAGGCTTAACATGGGATTAAATCAGGGGAGGGGATGCTTCAGAGCTGTCCCATTTTTGGATGGCTGCATTGGAGAGACGCAGCAACGTGACCCAATTCAATCTAGCTCAGCTTGCCTTTGCTGGGCACACCCTGGAGTTTGAACCATGGACCCTGCCTCCGGGGGCTCCTTGACAGTCTCCTTGGGAATGTGGATGAGACAAGCAGACAATTAAGACAAGTACAACACCAGACAGAAATAATGAAGGGCTAAGTGAGAATTACCAACAAGTACCATCCATGGGAAGTCAGCAAGGGGAGAGCTCAGTGAGGGCTGGGTGGTCTGAGAAGGCAGGCCTTGAAGGACAATGAGACTTGGAGTCTGGAAGACTTAAGTTCAAATACTGCCTCAGACACTTCCTAACTGTGTGACCCTGGACAGGTCACTTAACCCTGCTCGCCTCAGTTTCCTCATCTGGAAAATGAACTAGAGAAGGAAACGGCAAAGCTCTCCAGTTTCTTTGCCAAGAAAACCTCAGACAGGGTCACAAAGAATCAGACACAATTGAAACTATTGAACACAACTTTTAAGATTATTATCCAATGGGGACAACATTCTAGGCAGAGAGAAGGAGAAAAGAAGCATGGAAAGTGAAGTCAGCAGCGTACACTGGGGATTGCGTGGAAAGTCAAGCTCATTCAAGTTTTGGCTAGCGGGAGGGGCTCAGGTTTTGGAGGGCTCTCCAAGTCAGGCTGAAGGGTCAGGATATTCTGATCTTACAGGCACTGGGGAGCCATGAAATGTCCTTCATGTGTGGGGAGGATGAGCCTGACATGGTTGTCTCACGTGGATTGTTGTGAAGAGATTGCCAGCGTTCAGGACACCACTGAAGCGATCTAGGAGGGACAAGGGCAGGGGGAATAGAGAAAGGTTAACCCTTGAGATCCAGCCTCAGATGGGCTCCCGGCAGGAATCCCAGGCCCTGAGCCTGGATGTCGATACCTTACTGCACATCTGCAAATATCCCATTTCTACAGACAGCGCTATCCTCTGACAGAGTTCCTCAAGGGCCCCGTTACTCATTACTAAAAACTCCTTATCACGGAGGACTTTGGGGATGTGGAAAACAGACAGGAACACTTTATAAAGTGGGAACTTCTGATGAGAGTTTGACTTCGCTCAACCTTCCTCCCAGAGCTCTCATCTCTCCTACTGGGTAGGCAGCTAATTGTTTTCCAAGGATCATAGGATCACAGACTGTGAGCTAGAAGGAACCCTAGAGACTCTGTGGACCAAGCCCCTCATTTTGTACAGCGGGGGAGGGACCTGGTCAAGCACACCCCAACCCTAAGGAGCAGAGCCAGGGGTATAGCAGGAACCTTTAGAGATTGTCTACTTCAGTATCCCTCCTCCTGCACCCTGGCCCTTTAAAAAGGAGGAGCTAAAGGCCAGAGGTCAAGGGCTGTGCCCCAAATTAGAGAGAGAGAGCAAGTGGATGAGCTACCCCCATTATCTTGCATTTGGGCAAAACTCACTCCCTTTCTGTCTCTTCTTCTCTCTGTCTCTTTGTCTCTATCTCTGTCTACACACACACACACACACACACACACACACACACACACACGGAGAGAGAGTATATCCACATATGTGAATGCAGGTATATGTACATGTGTGTATGTACATGTATGTATGTATATATGTGTGTGTGTGTGTATATATATATATATATATATATATATATATATATATAATTTTTATTCTGGAGCAGTTAGGTGGCATAGTAGATAAAGTGCTGGGCATGAAGTCAGAAAGACTCATTACCCTGAATTCAAATCTGGCCTCAGACACTTATTATCTGTGTGACCCTGGGCAAGTCACTTAACCCTATTTGCCTTAGTTTCCTCATCTGGAAAATGAGCTGGAGAAGGAAATGGCAAACTACTTCCATATCTTTACCAAGAAAACCCCAAATGGAGTCTCAAAGAGTGTGACATGACTGAAAAATATTTTTTTTCCATTTGTTAAAATGTTATTTAGATCCAATTGATCTTCATGCCCTATTAATCTAACAATAACATATGTACGATGTGTAGAATACCTAAGAAGAAGCATTGTGGCGGGGCACCATACCTGCAGTTAGAAGATCTGGATCCCAATCCTGCCTCTGAAAACTGCTATTTGACTTTAGATAAATCACTTAACCTCTAGAGACCCCCTGTCTCTTCATCTTTAGAATGAGAGGCAGGCTGGCATAATGGATAGAACGCCAGTCTTGGGCTCATGAAGACTTGAGGTTGAATCTTGCCTCAGACACTTAGGGGCTGTGTGACTTTGGGCAAGTCTCCATCAGCCTTCATTTTCTCATCCGTCAAATGTGGACAAAAATGGTAGACCAACAACCCCTCGGGTTCTTATGAGGATCAGATGAGATACCGCATGTAAAGCACTTGGCCAACCCTCCAGCATGGCGTCAGTACTGCTCTTCTTTGTCCTCTCCAGGCCTCACTCTCTTCTATGGACTAGATGACTCCCAATCTAGGACGCTAATTTAAAAGGATCTCTAAGCCCCCCTGTAGCTCTAAACCACTGAGGGCACAACCAAGGCTGGAGATGCCTCTGAGGTCCCTGTCAGCCTTCTGCCTGTGGCCCTCTGCGCATGTAGGTGATGGCTCCTGCCGAGCAGTTGAAAGGCTGAGTTTGTGGCAGTGAGCTCATCTTGACAACTTCGGGGCTCAGATGGACGACAGTCACGCCAGAGGGAGGAGTGGTGGCGTTCGAATTCCTGAACCCTAAATCATTCTTCTGTTTGGGTAGCCAAGCCCTCCTCCCCGACAGCTGACTGTCGCTCCCCTCTCTCAGCTGGGAGCTGGGCTCCTCGTGTTGGGGGCGGGGAAGAAAGAGAGAAAGAAAGCCCCCTGTCAACTCCTCTAGCAGCTTGGGAACAAAAGCCAAGAGCTGAGCTTCCCAAATCCTGCCCAAGGGCAAAACAGATGCACAACTCCATGAAACCAGAGACTTAGTGGGGAAGAGGGTGGGAGGGGAGGAGGCAGCGTTTTTGGAGGGAGGTGAATGCCAAACTCGATCTGGGCTGGTCCCTGATGCCCGAGGGAGACTGGGAGCTTGGAGGCAGGAGGAGATCAGTGGTTGGAGTAGAATAAGGAGTCAGATCCTGGGCCTTTGGGGTGTGGGGGAACCCCCTTCTATACCAGGCTTTGTTAATCCTTTGAAAATAGGTACAGCATAAAGTCCCTCCGTTCTGCTTTAACAGGAAAGGACTGTTCCAGGCTGGAGAGAGTGGACAGAGAGACAGAGGGAGAAGACCATGTGGTCAGTACAGACAGCACTCACTCACTCACTACCTGTGCTACTTTGGACAAGTCATAAGTGGTCTGTCAGTTTCTCTCTGGGCTTCAGTTTCCAGAGCTTAAAATTCGGGGGTCGAACTAGATGCCTCATGATTTCTAAGGTCCCTTCCAGCTCTGGATCTAGGATACGTCAACAGTTAATATTTTTCCAGTGCCACCAGAATCTCACCCTACCCTTCTGATCAAAGATTCCTGGAACCTGAGAGTTGGAAGGCACTTCAGAGAAAAATCTAGTCAACAGAAGGACCTTAGAACACACCGGCCCAGCACTCTTCTTTTACAGAAGGGGAAACCGAGACCCAGGGAGATTAAGGAACTTGTCAAGGTCATACAGGTAAATCAGTTCCCTGTAAGTAAACACATTTAAAGCTTACAAAGTACTTTAATATATTCAGTGCCTCCTCCAGGGAAACCACACAGTCATGTGAACACACACACACACATACACGCACTCACAGACTCACAGACTCACAGATAAAGTTGAATGGGAGGGTAGGGCTTATTACTACCCTGAGTTTAAAGTACTGCGGAGTTCACACTCCTAAATCGTCAGGTTCATGACCCCCCACTGCTGTATTTATCTTAAACAGACAGCCAAAGGACATAACTAGCTCAAACCAAAGCCATTCATTGAAATGACTTCTCATGAAAGGTAACAAAACATTCTCCCCCATAAACTTGGGGCACACTCTCCCACAAATACACAGCATCAAGGGGAAGCATGGGCACACACTAGAAGAGGAACACATATAAGGAATACATGTGGCCCAGGCACATCCTACTTCTGGTACTTCAGGACGGTGACATCCTTTCTTTTGTCGGCTGCCTGGCTGCTGGGCAGGTTCTGCCAATGAACTTCCCTGCTGGCTGTGGTATTCCCTACGAAGCAAGTACTTCTGTTGCAAGATACAGCCAGTGTGAGGCAGGGCTATAGGACAGAAATCTTTCTTCTTCTCTCCCACCCAAGAAGTAAGGATCATTTTCCTTTCAAGAGCTGGATTTTTCTTCCATGGTGGGCTTTTCTTGAATGAAACAGCTCCTGCTCCTCTGAGCGTGACTTACTCCCTGGAGAATGTCTTGTTTTGGAAAGCCCACCAAAGTGTGATCCTTCAGGTGGCCAGAAAGACTAGCTGTCTCTCAATCCTGTCAAAGAGATTACTTCTTCATACCTTTTAAGACCTCAACACCTCTTTTTTCTCTCTCTGTTCCTTGTTCCCCTAACACTTACAATTTCATCACTCTAGCTGAAGGGAAATCACTTGATCAGGAGATCAAGCTCCCTCCCTGCTCCACGACATATCTATTAACTCATGCAGTCTTCATAATAGCCTCTCATATTAGGTAGTACTTGTATTATATCCCCAATTTACAGACAAAGAAACTGAGGCTCAGAGAGGAGCCATGATTTGCTCATGGTCATAAATTAAGAGCTAGAGGGGATACCAGCTAGTCAACTGCCCCCCTCTCCCAGTCTCATTTTAATGTAAGAGGCCACCAGGTGGGTTATTACTTACATGAAGGTAATATGTGTGAAGTGGGATATGAACCCAAGTCCTCTGACTCTGGAGCATCAATGCTTTTTTCATGGTGCCATGTTGCCTCTGGCATAAGTGTTGTTGAGTCATTTCAGTCCTGTTTTTCTTGGCAATGATACTAGAGAGGTTTTTTCATTTCCTTCTTCAGCTCATTTTACAGATGAGGAAACTGAGGTAAACAGGTTGAAGTGACTTACCCAGGGCCACACAGCTAGTGTCTGAGTCTGGATTTGAACCCAGGTCTTCTTGGCTCCAGACCTAGCACTCTATCCTCTGTGCCACCTAGCTGCTTTTGACATAAGTAGAAAATGTCAAAGGTAGAATTCAAGCCCAAGTCTTTCCTGAATCCAAATCCAGTGCTGTTCCAACTCCAAAGGTTCTTACTCTAACATCATATAAGAACCTTATGGGGTTTTTTATGTTTTGATTCCTGTATTTTAACATAGACTCATCTTAAATTTAAATCTTGCCTCAAAAATTTACCAGTTAGGTGACCCCGAGCAAGTCACATCACCCTGTTGGCCTCAGTTTCCTCATCTGTCAAATGAACTGGAACAGGAAATGGCAAAACCACTCCAGTGTCTTTGCCAAGAACACCTCAACTGGGATCACAGAGTGTTGGACACTACTGAACAGAGAGAACAACAACAAATTTCAACATAATTGGTTGACTTTGTAATCCTATCCCACCAGACTCTGCCCAAGGGACACATCATCCCCCAAATTTTAATGGCCCCTACATTATGCTGCCAAAATGGAAAGAAATTAATTCAGACTATTCACTGGAAAGTCAAATACTGAAACTGAAATATTTTGGCCACATAATGAGGAGACAGGACTCATTGGGAAAGATCCTGATGTTGGGAAAGATTGAAGGGAAAAGGAGAAGGAGAAGGCAGAGGAGGAGAAGGATAGATGGGGTCATGGAAGCAATGGACATGAGCTTGGACAGACTTTGGAAGATGGTGGAGGAGAAGGACCTGGTGTGCCATGGGGTCACGAAGAGCCTGACACAACTGCACAGTATACTGTCTTTCTCCATCCTCCACTCTCCAACCTCCCATCTTTGCATACATCTGGCAGAGCCCCCTAACCTTTTCCTGTTTTTTTCTTCTGATCTTTGAAAGGGTAACCAGGGAATGATAATAAAGCACATCCCCATGTCACTTTAAGATTTACAAAGCACTGTCTTCACAACCATTGTAAGATTCCTCTCAAGTGTGCAAGCATTATAGGTATACCTATTTTACAGGTGAGGAAACTGAGTCTCTGAGAGTTGGGTGATGTGTTCACATAGCTAAGAAGTATCTGAGGAAGCTTTGGAAACATGTCTTCTGACTTTGCAATGCCTCTCTTCCTCTCTGGGGCTTCCCAAAACCTTCAAAGGGGGAGAGTGATGGTGGCTGCAGGCCACTGAGAGGCTGGTGTGAAACAGTGGATGGACAGAAGACCTTGAAGTAAGAAGGACCTGGGTTTGAGTTCCACCTTCCTGACCAGTACTGACTGTGTGAGGCTGGCAGGGTCCTAACCTCCATGCCGCAGTCTTTTGGTCTGTAACACACCAATGATGTGTTGAACTGTATCAGTGCCTGGATCTCACAGCCTATTTCAAAGTCTAACAACCCCCTAAACCATCTGCTCTTTTCTTTGGTTTTCTTTTAAGTTTTATTGATATCATTTATTTTCCCATCACAGTCACTTCCAGATTTATCCCTCTCTGACCAAAGAACATTCCCTTTTAAACAAAGAAAAAAAATCTTTTTGAGCAAAACCATCTGACGCATGCCCTGTACCTGACAGGATGTATGACGTTCCACAGCTATATCCCCCTACTTTGCTAAGTAAGGAGGTACAGCTCATCTCTTCTAAGGGGCACTTCAGTTTACCGTTATCCTCCTTTATTTTGTTATGGTTATTGTCTCTTTTATTTGCCTAGTTCTGGTTACTTCATCCATTATGCATCCAATAGGTAATGATGGTGATGATTAATGATACCCCTATATTTCTCTGTCTTCCTCATATTCTTCATTTCTTACAGCACAATACTATTCCATTACAATTATAAACCATGATTTGTTTAGCTAATCAACCAATCAGTTCTGTTTCTGGTTCTTTGCTATCACATAGACACACACACACACACGCACACACGCATGCTGCTGTGAATACCTGGGTATATATGAGCCTCTTTCTGTCTGTAATATCCTTTAGGGTATGTTTCCAGCAGGAGAATCCCAAGGTCAAAGGCTATGAACAATTTAGTGACTTTTCTCCCATAAAGTCCAAAACTGTTGAACCAATTCATGGTTCCGGCAACAATGCATGAGTGCGCCTATCTTCCAGCAGCCTTTTGAACGGTTACAATTTCCATCCTTTGTCATAGTTGGCAATTTGCTGGATAGGAAATAAAACCTCAGTGTTGTCTGAATTTATACCTCTCTTATTATTAGTGATAAACCAGTTTGTGATTCTTCTTTTGAGAACTGTTAATTTTTTTTCAGACTTAAATATTTGTGTTCATTCCCCATGTATTTTGGATGACTGACCTTTGTTAGAAATACCTGATGCAAAGATTTTTCCCAACTGGCAGTTTCCCCTCTTATGCTAATGACACTGAATTTTTTCAAAATTATCTATTTGATATTCGTAATCACTTCTGTCCCTGGCTTAGTTGAGAATTCTTCCTCAGTCATAGTTGTGAAAATGACTGTCTTCCATTCTACTACATCTGGGTTGTGTACCCCTTTGGAGCTTAGTGTGGAATGTGGCATCAGTTGCTGGTCTAAATTTGGTTTATGCCAAGCTGCTTCCCAGTCGGTCCTTTCCCAAGTCATTTGTGTTGTTGATTGTTTCTGTTTAGCTGATCTATCTTTCTCTGTCTTTTTTTTTAAACCAGGATGAAATAGTTTTTATTACTGATTACCGATTAATAACATAGTCTGGGATCTGGCCGTATCTATTCACATTCTCTTTTAATCTGAACTGATCCCCATCCTTAACTTCTAAAGAAAACCCAATCCATACCCACTCCTAACTAACCACTCTTCTCAACACTTGATGGAATTCTCTCTCTCCCTCCTCCCCCTTCCTCCCTCCCTCTCTCCCTCCTCCCCCTTCCTCCCTCCCTCTCTCCTCTCTGTCTCTCTCCTCTGCTATCTCTGTTTCTCCCCCTCCCTCTCTCTCCTCTCTCTGTCTCTCTCTCTGTCTCTCTCTCCCTCCCTCTCTCTCCTCTCTCTCTCTCCTCTCTCTGTCTCTCTCTCTCTGTCTCTCTGTCTCTCTCTCTGTCCCTTTCCTTTGTCTTCAACTCAGTCCCTCCTCACCTGCAAACCTCTGTTCATCTTCCTTTTTCTAGAAGTCTTTTTTTGACCCAATCTTGTTATGTCAAGTACTTAGAAGCTGTCACTGGTTTCAGTCCTTATGTTTCTATGCTCATGTGCAAGATATTGGGTGACAGGTGTTTCTGGAGCAGGAAAAAATAGGGAGGAACTTTTGGAAGAAATAATATGAATGAACAGCAGTTAGACTGGAAAGGGGAAATGCTAGAGGGAAATGCAGGAGAAATGCGGAAGAGACAAGACAGAGAATCAGCTGCTAGGAACTGGAGGGGGGCCTAATTTGAGGGGCCCAAGCCCCTGGTTTCTAAGAATCACTAGTCTCAAGAGATGGCGCTTCTCCCCTCTCTTGATCCAATCCATACTGCTGCCGATGACCACATTCTAATATCATGTGCAGATAGGCCAACAAAGAAATGGGGATGTGTGCCTTGGAAGTAGTTGTGAAACATGGTAGTTTGGGAAGCAGGTAATGGAGTGCATACTGTTAAATTCATTCCATGTTATTTGCATTATGCTCTGTGTAAAGTGTAGTGCTAGCTATCTCCTAATTCCCATTTGCAAGTTGGGAGTGGGGCTTCTACCCTAAAATTCCAGGTATGTAGGTCTGTACTTCCAGAACTCATGAGCCCCTACCAATGTATGTACCTTTAATAGTCAGATAGATAGCACAATTAAGTCAAAACAAATGCATTATAACAAATGTGTTGTATGACTAGTAGCAATAAAACTTTGGGCACACTCTCTGTGGGGAGGAAGGGGTACCCATGTAAAGTGGGGAACACATGTGACCAATATAACTTATAACTCCAATGCTACAGTAATCGGAGATTTTTTTTTCTTATGGCATCTTGATTTTGTTACCTATTGGGTGAATAGTTGAGGGACAAGACACTGTGTCCAAAATGGGGTTAGTGTACATGAGATATACAATTACAAGGTAATTTGGAGGGTGAGGGAGACACTTCTAGGGGTATTGATTGGGAAGGGATTTATGTGGCAGGTGAGGTCAAGGGGAGGGAGCGAGGATCCTAAGAGGCAGAAGGGAGGAAGGATTCTGTCAGTGTGGCTGAAAGACAGGGACAGGTCATTTCAGAGGGGATAGGGTACTTGTTTTGGGATCAGGAGAATACCTGATTTCAAAACTCCTTTCAGATAGTATGCAGCCCTGGGCAAGTCACTTAACCTTTGTGTCTCAGTTACCTCATCTA
Source organism: Bettongia penicillata ogilbyi (assembly GCA_023548195.1). Taxonomy (NCBI): domain Eukaryota; kingdom Metazoa; phylum Chordata; class Mammalia; order Diprotodontia; family Potoroidae; genus Bettongia; species Bettongia penicillata. The sequence continues at coordinate 7,577,867 of JAJHZJ010000067.1, read as the reverse complement.
GAAGGGGAGGGGATTGGCCTCAAGACTGGACTTGTTGGCCTTCCAGATCTCCATCTAGGATCTCATGATCTCCCCAGCGACTCACTTCCCCGGTCTTATGACTTGCCCTTCTTTATACAGCCAGTGCCTGGTCAGACATGTCGGTGCCTTCAGTATGTAAGTGGGGGATGCAGGGGCGGAGTTTACCCCACTCTCTGCCTCAGCTGCTTCTATCCCACACTTAGGCAAGACAGAGGACTTCAGTCTCTGCTCTGCCAGGCCTAGCCCCTTTCATGATCCCAGCAATGCAAACTCATTACCAAATGTCTGAGAATGCTTCCCATTATCCAATTCACAGAGCACAATGGAAGAGCCTAGGCAAGACTCCCCCAACCAGGGCTCCAGCTGAGTGTGGAGCAGCCATTGGTTTGGAGTCAAAGGACCTGGGTCACAGACCCAGCTCCTCTGCCTTCTACCTGGGTCACTCCAGGCACGACCCTTACCCTCTCCTCCCTGGGGCTCAGTCTCCTCATCTGTAAAATGAGGGGTTGGATTCTGAGATTATCTAGGACGTTGTGATTATTTTCCCATGTTACAGATGAGAAAATTAAGGCTTCCAGAGTTTAAATGATTTGCCCATGATCACATAGTTAATTCATCACAGAACTGGGAACGGAACCTAGGTCTAACCCCTCACCATGCTAGATACACACACGAGCTACACTGTCCAGAAATACACTACTAAGCATTCCTGAGCACTGTGGAGAGGAAGGAGGGAAGCAGTTAGGTGGGACGAGTTCAGGGGACGTGCGTAGTTAGTGCCATCCTTATTGCACTGATCATGGAAGGCAGGCATGTTTGTTGGAAGCGGAAAGGGCAGGAATGTCTTTCACAATTCAACGTAGGGACAGCCTACATAAATCAGGAATTAGAAACATTTCCCCTTACCCAGGAAAAGAAAAAAAAGCTGACATACACTGCCTTCAAACAAGGATATAACCACAGCAATGTTTTCTCATGGGGCCCTGAGCAGTGATTGGAGAGAGGCAGTGTTGTACAGAAGAAAGACCCTGGTTCAAATTCTATCTTCAACATTTACTTGCTGTGGGACCAGGGGTAAGGCACTTTTCATCTTGAGCCTCAGTTTTCTTATCTGGAAACTGACAGTAATAATAATACCATAAGGTTATTGAGAGGCTTAAAAGTGCTAATGCACATAAAGTGTTTTATAAATGTTAAAGCTACTGCATCATTATCATCACCATCACCACCACCATCACCATCATCACCACCATCATCACCACCATCATCACCATCACCATCATCACCATCATCACCATCACCACCATCATCACCATCACCATCACCATCATCACCACCACCACCACCATCATCGCCATCATCACCACCATGATCATCACCACCACCATCATTGCCATCATCACCACCATCATCATCACCACCACCATCATCACCACCACCATCATCATCATCACCACCATCATCGCCATCATCACCACCATCACCACCACCATCATCATCACCACCACCATCATTGCCATCATCACCACCATCACCACCACCATCATCATCACCACCACCATCATCACCACCACCATCATCATCACCACCACCACCATCACCACCACCATCATCATCACCACCACCATCATCACCACCACCATCATCATCATCACCACCACCATCATCATCACCGCCACCATCATCACCATCACCACCACCATCATCATCACCACCACCATCATCATCACCGCCACCATCATCACCATCACCACCACCATCATCATCACCGCCACCATCATCGCCATCATCACCACCATAATCATCACCACCACCATCATCGCCATCATCACCACCATCATCATCACCACCACCATCATCACCACCACCACCATCATCACCACCACCACCATCATCATCATCACCACCACCATCATCATCACCACCACCATCACCACCATCACCACCACCATCATCACCATCACCACCACCATCATCACCACCACCATCATCATCACCGCCACCATCATCACCATCACCATCATTGTCATCATCACCATCATCATTATTTATTGTTATTATCATAACTATATTAATAATTATTATTATCACTCCCCAGGCTCAGAAGTCTACATTCCTGTCTGGGAATTCAGAATCTTTTAAGGTAATTCCTCTCTTTGTAGGAGGATGTTTGTGTTTGGATGGTCAAGGGCCCAGACAAGCAAACCAGCGTGGTCACTTTGAATTTGGTCAGCGGAAAGCAAACCAAAGCATGGATAAGAATAATAATTATTTCCAAATTTCCCACAGCTGGAACACGCCTTCTGTGTCTCCTTACACTTAACTTACCAAACAAAGCAAAGGAAAACAGAGACATTAAGGACCGTTGACACGTGTTAGTGCCAGCAATTGGGAGTAATTTAAAATGTATTAAGATGATGGGCGTTTTGTCGCTTGCCAGGCTTTCTCGTTCCCTTCCCAGCGGCCTGCATTTATTTCTGGCCTATTCTTGGGTCAGCCAGTACCAGGAAGAGGTAATGACAGTGGTCTCAAGCAGGGAAGAGATTTTGATATGATAATATCCCAAGCCCTGCAAATAGATTGCAGAGGGAGTGGTGAGGCGATCCCTTGTTAGGGTATGATATGCAATTAATAGCTGATGCTATAGGCCTCCCTCCTGCCCCGAGCACAGACAATTGACTTGGTGAGTCACTGGGTCTGGTCTGTCTCAACCTCCTTCTGCTAAAAGATTCCTTGCATGTCTATGCATAGCAAAGATGGAATTATTCATTCATTCATGCCTATGATGTACAACGTGCTGCTAGGGGAGAGAGCAGGTGCCAAGACAAATGACACAAATCACTGTCCTTTAGAACTTACAGCCTTGTAGATATGTGGCCCACAAATAAATATAATAGACCCTGGACTCTGTTGGTCCTAGAAGAGCATATGAGGGAGGGATCACTTCTAGCTAGGGAGATCTGAGTAGGTTTCATGAAGAATATACCCTATGAACTGGACTTTTAAGGGGTGGGGCAACATGATAGATCTAGACACAAAATAAGGCTTATTTCTTGCCAGAGGATCATATAACTAGTGCTGGAAGGGACCTCAGAGATCATCTAGTTCAACTCCCTCATTTTACAGATGAGAAACTGAGGCCCAGGGAGGTTTATACCTAAACATTCATGTAAAACACTTTGTAAACCTTAAAGTCCCAAATGTCAGCAATTATAGGGTCTATGTATAAAATATATATGTGTGTGTATGCATATATGTATATGTACTATATGCATACATTAATATATATGTATATATTTATGCACACATACATACACACATACTAAATATACAAGATTAAACAGGTAGTGAGTTTCAGGGAAAGGATTTGCCCCCAGGTCCTTTCATGATAGAGCTAGGATTCTTTTTGATGTGCCATACTGACCACATACTATGTGCCAGTGCTTCACCACTGAAAGGCCTTTTCTGTCATCTCCCAGATAACCCGCCCTGAGCCCTGAAACCCCCCCGTCACTCCAATCATCTCTCTTAAGTAAGGCATTTCCTTCCACAAGGCTGTTGATCAAAACAGCTGTTTCTAAGGTGGGAGGAGTATGACATCATCTATCCATACACAGAACCACTTAAGCATGAATTAACCCTTCACCTAGACATAGGGTAGGAGCTGAAGAAAAGAAGGTCATAGGAGAAGGAGGTCTTGAGGGGCGGGGGTGCAGGGTGGAGATCAGGAAAGTTCTGAAGAGATGGCCATCTCTGATCTGGCAGATACAGAGAGACAGATAGCTGGATGGAGAGATAGATGATAAATTGATAGATCAATAGATAATGGATGGATGGACAGATGATGTAGATAGATGATAGATAATGAATAAATGGATAATAGATGGGTGATAGAGAGTCAAAGAGGTAGACAAATAAATAGGTAGATGATAGATGGAGGGATAGATAGTTTGATTGATACGAAGATAAATAACGGATCGATGGAAAGATGATATAAATAGATGATACAGAATGAATAGATGGATAGATAAATGGATAGGTAGAAAGATGAAAGATGAATAGATTGATAGATAGATAGATAGATAGATAACGTATGGATGGATAGATGATATAGATGGTTGGTTGTTGTCCTTCGTCTTCGAAGAGGACCAAAATGACATTACCATGATAAAGTGAAATCTCAGTACGTCCAACTGTGGCTGATCAGACTAGTATGAGCTCAGAATGCTCTACCACAGGTAGGGCACAGACAGTCCATGTGAATATTTTGGATAGGTATCCCAAATTTGTGCAATCTGTGTTTCCTTTGTGCTGTCTCAATTCTGCTTTGCTCAAAGAGCACAGCACCGTTTCTAAAGTGGGCACGCCATGCTCAGCAGTCCTGTGCCAGTGTCTCCCATGTGGCACAGTCAAATCCAAAGTTCTTGAGAGAGACCTTGAGAATGTCCTTGTATCATTTTTTCTGACCACCATGTGATCACCTGCCCCATGAGAGTTCTCCATAAAAAATGCATGAATGGATAGATGGTATAGATAGATGTTAGAGAATGAATGGATGGATAGATAAATGATAAATAGATGATTGTCAAAGAGGTAGATAAATGGATAGATAGATAGACAGATGATAGATGGGTAGATAGGTAGATTTATTGACAGAGCAAGTATTTATTAGTTTCTAGGAACTGTAACTGCTGGGGATACAAACACAAATAGGAAGATAGAACCAGCCTCCAGGAGTGTGCATTCTGGTGGAAGATGACCCACAAGGAGGAGGTGGGGAGGGGAGGAAGAGGATGTCCCAGAGATGATCAGGATGTAAAGGAAAGCCTGGATCCACGTGAAAACACAAGCTCACCAAACAGAGCCGGGGCTGGTTCCAAGAGCAGAGTCCAGGAGAGGAGGTGGAGGAGTCTGCCTAGTGAGGGGAGGGAGGGGAGTAGAGACATGGCCAGGAAGTGGCAGCTCTAACCACAGATGGAGCTCCTGAGGCACGTACTAATAACGATAAAATTGTCTTTAAAATTATATCGATGTTGATTAAAAATAGTGTCCTTTGAAGAGCCTACCATGGTATTAAAGTAGAAATAAAAACAGATTTCACATGCAAATGAACACACAGATGCATAACCAGGTCTTTGCTTGTGTTGTATGCTCTGTCTGAAATGTACCTTCTCAATCTATGCCTAAACAGACCCTCCTCATCCTTCCCATGCTGCTTTCCTGGAGGCAGGGGTGGGGAGCCCGCGGGGCTTTCTAGGTCCTCAAGTGTTGCCCTCTGACTGATCTACACTTCACAGAACAAACCCTTTTCCCTGCCTAGAGGCTTTCTTGAATTTGTCTAACCAGAAATTCTCTTTCTTCCATTGAAGAATTGTAGGCACCTTCCAAATTCTGCCTTCTGTGATATTTATTTGTGTCCTTGATGTCTGTCTCCGACATGACAGGAGATTCCTTGAGGGTGGGGATCCTGGTGCAGGGGAAAAGGGGTTGGATCTGGAGTCCAAAGAATTGGGCTTGAATCTCAGCTCTGCTGAACACAAACTAAACACAGTCATGAACACTCTGTGTGACCTTAATCAAGTCAGTTAACACTTCTGGGCCTCAGTTTCCTCATGTGTAAAATCAGGATTGAACTAGGTGAGCTCTAAGATTGCTTTCAGCACTCTCTGGGAGTCTATGACCTTTGGGTCTCCCAGAGCAAACAACACAGTGCCCTGCACGTTGAAGGGGCAGCTAAGTGGCACAGTGGATGGAGTGCCGGGCCTGAAGTCAGGGAGACTCATTTTCGTCAGTTCAAATATGGCCTCAGACATCTACTAGCTGTGTTACCCTTAGTAATCCACTTAACCCTGTTTGCCTCAGTTTCCTCATCTGTAAACAAGCTGAAAAAGAAAATGGTAAACTACTCCAGGATCTTTGTCAAGAAAACATCATGTGGGGTCACAAAGAGCTAGACATGGTTAAAATGAATGAACAATTGTATGTTGAGGGTGCTCAGTAAATACTATAAACATCTTCTCAAGTCTTCTCAGGATAATCACTGAATTCAAATTTGGAGGCAAAAATCATTGATATTAATGAATTCTAGGTCCTCCCCACCATTAGGCTAGCCATCCTTAGGCCAAAAAGCAGGTCCAAGGCATCCAGGATTGGCACAAGCGATCTGGGGCTGTAGCCTCAAATAGTCCAACCACTTAGTTCCTCAACCTACTAACTCCTCATGACCTAATCTCAGCCACATACAAAGATAGTCGTAACCTTGAACTTTCTATCCATTCACAAATGTACCACCTCTATATTAAAGACTCCCTAAATCCCCTTATCTAACCATAATCTGTTGAATTTGGACCTCTCCCTTTGCCTTCTCTTACCAAATCCCACTCTATGCCATGACCTCCAATCTCTTGACTCTAATTCTCTCCATAGCACTAATTCTCTCCCCTTGCTATCCCTCTGTCCTCTTTCCCCTATCTTGAGTCTTTGGTGATCCAATTCAACTCTCTACTGTCCTCTTGTCAATTCCTGGCCCCCTTATCATAGCCATAATTATGACCCACTGAAGCCTCAGTCTTGGATCAGTCCCAAATGTTCACCACCCTGGTTTTTACATAGGTGTTGCTGAATGAAAGTGGAGAAAAACCACACAATATGACTATCTACTACAAATTTATGTTATACAACCTCCACTGGGTCCTCACTGCTACTATACCTTCTTTACCAACTCTTTATCCCACTCTCCACAGAGATTCTACTAAACCTTTTCATGCCTCCTCAAGTCTCCCATGGTTCTCCCTGTCCCCACTCTCTCAGCTGAGAATCTTGCCTCATATTTGATAGAAAGAATTCACACCATTTGTTGTAAGCTCCTGCTTCTCCCCCTTCCTCATCTCCTATCACACCTTCTTCCACTCTCTCCTCCTTCACCCCTGACTCACATGATGACATGGTCTTACTCTTTATCAAGGCTAACCCCTCTACTTATCCAAGTGACCCCATGTTCCCTTCAATAGATTGTCCCCTCTGGCATTCTAGCTATCACTTATTTTCAGTGTTTCCCTCTCTACTGACTCATTCTCTATTGCCTACAAATGTACCCATATCTCCTCTATCCTGAAAAAACCCTCACGACATCCCTGCTATTGTCCTATTTCTCTTCTGCCCTTTGTAGTTAAACTTGTTAAAAAGGCCATCTACAATTGGTGTCTCCCCTTCCTCTCCTCCCACTATCTTACAATCTCCAGTTACTAGTGATTGTCACATTCAGTGGTCTTTTCTTATTGCTCTTTCTCCTTGACCTCTCTGCATCTTTGACACTGCTGACCACTTTGTTCTCCTTAATATTCTCTTCTTTCTAGGTTTTCAGGACTCCTTCTCTCCTGGTTCTCTTCCTACCTATCTGACTGTCCTTCTCCATCTCCAGATTATGCCCTCTAAACGTAGCTGTCCCTCAGGATTCTGTCCTGGGACCTTTTCTCTTCTCCTTCTACACTACTTCTCTTGGTGATTTCCTCAGCTCCCATGCATTTAATTTCCATCTCTATGCATATAATTCTCTAATCTGCCATCCCGCCTCAATCTCTCTCCTTACCTCCAATCTTGCATTTCCATCTGCCTTTCAGACATCTTGAACTGAATGTCCAGTAGACATCTTGAACTCAGCATACCCAAAATGGAACCCATTACCTTCCCCCTAAGTCCTCATCTCTTCCTTATTACTATAGAAAGCAATACCATCCTCCCAGTCCCTCTAGACTCACAACCTGGGAATCATCCTAGATTCCTCACTATCTCTCACACACCAAATCCAAGCTGTTGCCAAGAACTTCTGATTTCACCTTTGCAACATCTCTCAAATAAGCCCCCTTCTCTCTTCTGACACTGCTACCACTGGTGCACATCCTCGTCACCCCACACCTACATGATGGTTCTGCCTGTTTCAAGTCTCTCCCCACCACCCCTCAATAAACTCCAGGGGTTCCCTGTTGACTCCAGGTGCAAATACAGGATGCTTTATTTGGCATTCAAAGCCCTTCATAACCTAGTCCCCTCCTACCTTTCCCACCTAACTTCCCAGCACACACTCTTCAATCCGGTGACACTGACCTCCTGGCTCTCCCACAAACAAGACACTCCATCCATCCACTTCAGGCACTTTCTCTGGCTTATCCCCAGTACCTGGAATGCCCTCTCTCCTTATCTCTGCCTCCTGACTTCCTTTAGGTCCTAACTGAAATTTCATCTTCTACCAGAAAAACCTTCCCAATCCTTCTTAATTGGAGGCTCTTAATTATTTCCTGTTCATTCTGTATATAGCTTCTTTGTACATATTTCTTTATATGTCATCTCCTCTACTAGATGGTGAACTTCGTGAGGGCACAGACTGGGGTTTGTTTGGGTTTTTGTTTTTTTTTTTGCATCTTTTTGTATCACTAGCACTTAGTAGGTGCTTAACTTACTGACTAATTAGCCTCAGGGGACAGGAGGAGACTATCTAATTATACTGAACCAGGGCATCCTCTTTTCTTCTTTTGGGTTTTCCCCTCATCCTTTAGGACAGTCCTATGAACTAGGAGTCACTCGTGTATGTGTTGGGGGTGGCACTGTCTTGGGAGCCATGAAAACCCAAGTTTGAGTTCTCCAATGGACACTGATCAGCTATGTGATCCTGGGCAAGTCACTTAACTTCCATTTGCCTCAGTTTCCTCCTATAAAAAATGGGGACAATCCTAGCACCTTGCTCCCAGGGTGGTTGTGAATATCAAATGAGATAATAATTATAAAGTGCTCAGCACAGCATCTGGCACGTAGTAAGTGATAGAAATGTTAGCTATTATTGTTCTTATTGAGTATGTCAATCGTTTCTGACTCTTTGTGACCCCACTGGGGGTCTTCTGGGCAGAGATAATAGAGTGCTTTGCCATTTCCTTCTCCAGTTCACTTTCCAGATAAAGAAACTGAGGCAACCAGGGTGAAGTGACTTGCCCAGGGTCACACAGCGAATATGTGCTTGAGGCCGGATTTGAACTCAGGAAAATGAGTCTTCTGATTCCAAGGCCAGTTCTCTGAGCATTATGGCGCCACCTAGCTGCTCTAATCTTATCATTCTTAAGTAATTAGCACTCATTATTACTAAATTTGTAAGTCTTAGTAGTGTAGCATCTCTTTCACAGGCTATTGTGAGAACCAAAGGAGATCCCATAAATAAAGCAAACCTTAAAGCACTAAATAAATATTAGCCATTCTTATTATTAATTATTATCACTTTTGGAACTTCGCTTTCCATCAAATAGTCCAATTCTCCCATTTGACAGATGAAAAAATGGAAGCCAGAGGTGCTGAGTTACTAGCTAGATGAGAAGTCACCTGGGTTGTGGCCGAGTCAAGGGTATTAGCCAAGTACCTTGACTTCCCATTTCTGTCCTTCTCCCTAAGCCTCACTTCCTTCTTGGGAGTGAGCTCCAGCAGACATTGCTTTTTTTTTTTTAAGCCTTCCTCTTGTCCCCACTCCTTGCTCTTGACAGTGAGTTCGATTGTATTTCATGAATTGCAAGTGTCAGATGCCTCTCTTGAAGGGAAGAAAAATGTGGGGAGTGGGGGGTTGGTGAAGCATGGGTTGTATTTTTCCTCAGTTAAAAAATGTGCTCCCCTGGGCAGGTTCTCTGCTGCCAACTGGGTGCCCGTTCAGGGTACTGTCAGCCCCAGCTCTCACCCTGTGGGAGCTGCTTGGCTTGCTTCTGGATAGTTATCATTTTTTTCAGGTCTAAGAAGGATGTTTCACCTTGATGCTTCCATCCAGTTCAACGCAGTAAGCTAGATTCTTGGCTTTAAAGCTTTGCTAATGAGATGTATGAAGGGAGGGAGACCCAAGTGCAGGCAGATGCTTTCTGGAAAGTGAAGTCTGGGCAGGGTGGGGCAGGGGAGGGGAAAATGGTAGCGTTTCACCAGCAAAGAGCAACTCTCCACAGACTGAGAGCAAAGCATTCCAGCTCTGTTCAGAGAGAACCTGGGACCCTTTGGGGCTTCAGTTAGGCTGGGGATTTGCAGGATGTCATCCAGCTAACTTTGGGGAAGGTTGGGGTTACGCCTGGGGAAACCTTATTGAGAAACATCAAGTCAGCTGGCAAGGGAAGTGGAAGAGCAGCTTAGTCAGCTTATGAAAGATTCTTCTGTAGACTGCTGGCTTCTTGGGAATTCATGCCATCCCTAAACTAGCCAGGGGAAGCCCAACCTCTGCGTGGTGTATCAGGAAAGAGGAAGGAGAGAGCTCAGTTAAAATCTTGGTTCTGGGACATAATAGCTGTGAGACCTTACACCAGCGACTGAACCCCTCGGAAGCCTCATTTCTCCCATCTGTGAAGTGGGCCTAATAATCTGTCTGTGCAATGGGGAGAAGCCCACTTCACAGGCTGAGTGAGAAGGAAGTCCCACAAATGCAACAAATGAGAGTTATGCTTCTTACTCAGCCTTTGCTGGACTTCATGCAGAAATGAGGCGATTGCTTCTATAAAGGAGGCATGGCTTAAGCTTACATTTGGCTCCACTACAGTTTCCACCCTGAACTCCCCAGGGACACTTACCCCAAGGCCACCCACTGGAGGAGGGTATCTACCCACTCTTTATTCTCTTTCACCCCCTGCTATATCTCTAGGCTGCCAGGGTACTTCTCTGAGTGGGTTTCTTTTCAAGGGAAAAGAATACTTCGACAGAATGAAAATAAAGTTGATTAAGGGGGAACCAAGAAAAGCAGAAAGACACAGGGGAAAGAGCACTGAATTTGGATTCAAAGACATGGGTTCAAATTCTGACTGAGCCACTTGCCACCTGTGTGACCTTGGGCCAGTCATGTCCCTTTTCTAGGTCTCAGTTTTTTCATCTGTAAAATGAGTGGAGGTCCTTCACCGTTTTGTGTCATAGACGGTCTAGTTAAGCCTTAGGGACCTCTTCTCAGAATCATGTTTTGAAATGCATAAAAAAATACATAAGATTGTAAAATATCCCAATTATATTAAAATGTAGTTATCAAAATATTTCTTCAAGTTTATGGCCCCAGATTAAGAACCCCTGTATAGTTTCCTAAACTATATTCTCTAATGTTTCTCTCCCCTGTGTTTCCTGCATCAAGCTCCAGAGGATCCAGCCTCCTTGTGACCCCAAAAGAGAAGGAAGCCATTCTTTCAAGAATAACCACCCTCAGCTTTACTATTCAGGATCAGTCTAAGTCCCAGGGCTGTGCTAAACCCAGCTCTAATTGGAGCTGATTGTAAAATTTCTAGTATGAGCATTTACACCTCAGGAATTGTCAAATGCTACAAATCAGGGCATGATTTATTGTTTTGTCGATTGTCTAGACAAGAAAGGAATAGAGAAAATGACAATAATGCATATTAAACTTAAAAGTGTATCATGTGTACAAAGTCTGTTTTTTAAAAGCTAATTGTTAAACATTTGCCAAACATTTCTGAGCTAGACTCTGCCATGGACCAAAGATTACGAACCAGATTGCAATCTCAGGCTAATTCTTAACCAATCGGGAAGCTTCTAGATAGTTAATGGGTGTTGGATGCTCAAAATACACCTTCCTACTCGACCACTGTGTTTGAAGTCACTGCCCCCTGGAGAAAGCATCACATGATCCAATATATCACCATAGGGACCTACTGTATCTAATCCCCCAAAAGAGAAGGATTTAGTTACACATTCTAGAAGCATCTCTTAAGCATTTGCTAATCGCCAGGCCCTGTGCTTGGTAACAAAGATAAAAAGACAAAAAGTCCATATGTAAGTCCTGGAGGAGCTTACATTTTAAGGGGCAGGTGGGATTTGCACGCAGAGAGGTAAACCTGTGTACAAAATAAATGCAAAGTTACTGGCCAGCAATAATAATGAAAGACATCAGAACTAAGGCCAAGAGAACTAACCTTTGAAGGAAGTTAGGGATTCAGGGAGTGGGGTGGTAAGGAGGAAGCACTGTCCAGGCATGGGGAAGCATCCTATGCAAAGGCACAAATGGAGATGGGAGCTGTATGCAGTCTGGAAAGATAAACCAGAATCAGACTGGGAAGGGCTTTAAATACTATCCAGAGAAGTCTGTGTGCTGTCCTAGAGGTACTAGCTGGCCATGGAAACTTTTTGAGTGGGGGATTACCTTGATTTTAGAGTCCCTTTTCTCCTTTCACATCTTCTTCTCAGTCCTTGAGAGCTGAAGAGGACCTCAGAGCCCATGTATGTAGTCCACTTCCCCCCTATTTGACAAGTGAGAAAATTAAGGGGAGGAATAGATTAGAAGTAGTTGGGTGGCTGGACCTAGAGTCAAGAAGACCTGAGTTCTAATCCTACCTCAGATACTTACTAGCAATATGACCTTAGATAAGTCACTTAACTTGTTTGTCCCAATTTCCTCATCTGTAAAATGGGGATGATAATAGCCTCAATCTCTCAGGATTGTTTCCGAGGATCCAAGTAAAGCTCTTAACACATCTAGTACACCCTAGGTACTTGATAGGTGCTTCTTCCCTTCCCCCTTTCTATATGTATAGTGCTTTGCAGACCCCAAAAGTGACATATAATGCTATTACCCAAGATTCTACTTGTGAAATCCTCTGTTTTGGGAACAATTCACCCCACAAGCCTATCTCCTTTTTCATTTGCTAAATTCTGCACTTTCTACAGGTCCCACTACCTCCAGGAACTCTCTCCTGACTGCCTCAGCCTACAGTTCTCTCTAGTTCTCCTCTGGTATCTTCATTCATGTGTCATCTCTGGATTATTAGATTGTTGTCTTTTTTTAAATGTGCATAATCCTTCTCCCCTGTGAGATTGTAAACCCCTTGAGGTCAACGATCACATTCAATCCTTTGTTTGGCAGAAAAAGCCCTGGTTCTGGAGTCAGAAGATCTGGGTTGAAGTCTCGTCTCTGAGGTTTTCTACCTATGTGACCTTGGGCAGATCACATCACTTCCCTCGTCTCTGCTTCCTTATCTACAGGATGAGGGAGTTAGACTAGACGTCTCTAAGGTCCCTTTCAGCTCTAAATCTCTGATCCGGTGAGCGAGGCTAAGAGGACTGAGGTTTCTTTCAGACATCAGTTGACCTCAGCGCTTCCTGAGGTGGTGTTCACCTGAATTTCTGTGAGTCAGAAGACCTGTGTCCTACTTCTTATTACCACTTATTTGCTATGTGACCGGAGCAAATGACTTCCCCTTCAGGGCCCCCCTTTTTTTTCCCAAAGAGGAGGGAGGGAGGCAGCTAGGTGATTCAGTGCATAGAGCACCGACCCTGGAGTCAGGAGGACCTGAGTTTAAATCTGGCCTCAGACGCATACTAGTTGTGTGATCCTAGACAAGTCACTGACCCCACTGCCTCCCAAAACAAAGCAAAACAAGAGGGGGGTGTAGAATAAATGGAATCATAGGTTGTTGTTCTTCCAGAAGAGAACATCCCCAAGATGACAACTTGCTCATGAGTCGGATTTAAGTGGAGAAAGGAATTTTCTTAGATGATGAAACCAACACTCTGGTGACTTGCCCAAGGTCACAGAACTAGTAAGTGACAGAATTGGGAACTGAATCCAGTTCTCTTAGAGAACTATCTTTATAGCTATTTTTTTAAAAAAAAGTTTCTATTTTGCTCATAAGTGCTTAAAATGTTGTCCATAGGATAATTCATGTTTATATCATGCTCTATGGTTTCTGAGGTATTTTTCCCTCAGTATAACCCTGAGCCTCATCCCCAGTCCACAAATGAGAAACCCAATGGCTACATTTCCTGCCAGCTCTCTAAATTTTATGGTTCTATCATTTGCTGGCCTTGGAAGGCAGATTCGCTCAGAGAAAAGTGCAGCAGAGAAAAATGGGTCACTTAGTGGAGCTGTACCATTGTTGACCAGCAGAGTACTTGAAAGATGGCATAGGATTGCAGAAAGGGCCCTGGCTCTGGAGTCAGAAGGCCTGGGTTCAGAACTTGCCTTGGTTATATACTCACAGTGAGACTTTGGGAGAGTCACATCTTCCTTGAGCCCTCAGTTTTTTCAAGGGGAAAAAGTGATTGGGCATAGGCTGGAGGGTCTCTGAAGTTCCTCCTAGCTCTCAATCCATGTTCACTAGTCCTGATTTGGTGTACTAATTCCTCTGTATTACAAACCTCAATTGCGAACATCAGGCTATGTTGCACATGGCTTTTGCCTGTCACCTATCTAATGTCAACACCCTGCTTCTGGCTCCCCATGGAAAAACATCCCACAGATTTGGCCCAAGAAACTGGGAAAGGATTTTTTATTTCCAGAAGCCACCAGTGTAAAAAAATTCACTGAGTTGTTTCTTCTCCAATCTGAAGCAGTATTTGAGAGGCTCAGTGGGTGGTGCTACAGTATATGAACTTGAGTTTCAAAACCTAAAACAAGCCCTGAAACAGGAAGGAGAGAGAGAGAGAGAGAGAGAGAGAGAGAGAGAGAGAGAGAGAGAGAGAGAGAGAGAGAGAGAGAAGCCAAAGGTAAGAAGAAAAGAGATTTAGTACCCTTTAAGCAGATTTTTATGCTTCTTCTGTATCTCCCAGTGACCTGTTACATACAAAAATGGCCCCCCTTTCCTTTCTTGCAAACTGTCATCCTCTGGATTATTTATTTTGGGGTTTGCAGAATCAAACTGGCCTGTTTTCCACATGTGACTGAGAACTCCTATCCCACATCCTACCCTCGAGATAAAAGCAGGGACATAAATTGTTACACGTTCTTGTCTCTCGCAGGGCCTTGATCCTGAGAGCTGACAGAGATGAGCTGATGCAGCCCCGGCATGGTTCTCAGCACTACTCATATTTCCTATGAAAGAAACCATTGGCATTATAAACACATTGGGGAACCATCAAAGCCCTTCTTGCATTAGAGGAAGGGAAAATGGGACATTTAAGAAAGCAGTTTATCAGCAAACTTGCCTTCTGAGTCCAGCAACAGGAAGGAGAGGGTGAGGGGCTAGTGTCCAGGGGGCAGTTGTTCCCATCGGGAGGTGTGGGGGGGTTTTTTAGGCCTTTGTTTTCCTTCCTGAGCCAAAATAATAATAAACCCTGTCTGAGAGAGATTAAATACAACTCCTGTTACCCTATCAGCAGCTGCAGATACACAGACCCCTGCGCCCTTCCCTTAGAGTGAGTGGTGGAAAAGAATTGATTTCTGGAAAATATGAACCTCACACTGGCCCAACCAGGAAACTTGATTTGTAAATAAAGAGGCTTGTGTGGATAATTATTGGGCAGGAGATAAGTTATAGAATGATAGACGATCAGAACTAGAGGATTCCTTAGAACGTTGAATGCTCAAATATAGCATAACAGATTGGGAGAGGACTTTATAGAATGTTAGATCAGCTGGAAGAATTGTGAACACAGAATGTTAGGATGTAGCAGTCAGACCTGGAAGAGACCTCCAACTAGAGCATGACAAGAAAGAATGTTAATGCTGGAAAGGGTCTTAGAACAGAAAACGTTAGAACATAGAATGTTAGGGCCAGAAAGAACTTGGAAAGTAGAGAGTCAGATCTGAGAAAAATCTTTAAAACAGTGATTATCACAGTATCAAATGGTAATTCAAAAAGGGACCTTGGAATACAGAATGTTAGAATATAAGATGTTTGAACACAGAAAGTAAGACTTCTTAGAAGAGTCTGTAGAATAAAGAATCTTAGGATATAGAATGTCAGAGATGGAAGGGTTCATGCAATCCCATCTTATTTTTTGAATGGAGAAACTAAGGTTCAGCAAATTCACCCAGCAAATTAGTGGCAGAATGGGGAGAGAACCCAGGTTTCCTGGTTCTCAGCCCTGTATTTTTGCTACTAAAATGTTATGTGAATAACTGCATGTCTCCTTTCACGTTTTCCAGCATTCCTATGCCAGCGTTTTGAATCTGGCTTTGAAACTAAGAAGTAATGGGTCTGAAGGTGTCCTGTTTACCTCAAGTGGGCAAATTGGAAAAAAAAATGGGAGTGGAAAGAGGATTTCTCCAAGGCCTCTGAATCCAGGCCTGTGCTATCAGCAGGTTTGGAGGGTTCTTTCTAAAAAGGGCCCTGGATCTACAAAAGACCCAGGAGCCTGGCAGGTGTTAAGGCCTCAGCAGGCCCCTTGTCAGCTCAAAGAGGGAGCCTTTCAGAGAACCCCCCAACCCCCAGCAGCCAAGCTTTATGTTTAATATATGCAGCGCGTTTTTTTGTCTAAAGTGGAGACAACTCAAGGCACACCGGGTCAGTCCATCACTGCCGACTCCCCCTCCCCTTGTCCTCTCAGAGCATAATTAAAGGCTATTGCTGGTGCCAGTGACTGATTCCTAGTAAGCGTCGTGCTCTCTCTCGCCCCCTAACATGCTTGAAATATTTCCCCTCTCAATTTATTCATGATTTATATATCTGACCCCCCGAGGGCCAGACAGCCCATCTTGGTCCCCTTTGTTACTCGCTCCTTGTAAAACCCCTTTTATGGGATGGGAGGGCCGCTTCTTCGAGGGGCTGACCGTTAACTTATTTTGACTCGCGTTGGGCCCAGGGAGAGCCAAGCCAGCCAAGATGGGCTGGGGAGCCTGGAGCGGGGGGCGGGACGTTTGGCCGCCCCTGTGGATTGTGAGTGCGAGTGTGTGTGTCCTTTGGATTCCCCCATCCCGCGGGCAGCGGGGGCGACGCTATTCTCAGCCTCCCGGCTGGGGAAGGGGCCGTCCAGGTTCCGTTTTCCCTTGGGACAGAGAGCTATGTAGGACACAGGGTGGTGTGTTTGTGACCACGAGGGGCTGCCCAGGCGGCAACCCCAGTCTTTTTCTCCAGGCTGAGTCGGGAAAGGAGACTTTTGCCTGGGAATCTGGAAGGGAAGGGGGGTGGGGAGAAAAGCCTCCTCCAACTTAATCACATTCACATGACCAATCCCCAAATAAGAGGGAGAAATAAAATGTGTAAAGCGAAAGGGGGAGGGAGGGAGTGGAGGAGGAAAGGGCTGGTTTCTGAAGCGAAGGGGATGGGAGAGGGGAGGAGAGAGGCGGGGAGCGGGTTGGTCAGCGGCGTTGGCCCTTCCTTCTCCTCCTCCTTCCCCCGCGGGGAAGCTGTGAGGCAGCCGCGCGGATGTGAAAGTCCCCGGCTAGGCTGGGCTAGGCTGGGCTAGGCTGGGCTAGGCTGGGCTAGGCTGGGCTAGGCTGGGCTAGGCTGGGCTGCCGGGCGGCGGGGCAGAGCAGGAGCCGGACAGGACTTGAGCTGCGGGCGGGCGTTACGAGAGCTGCTGGAGCCGCGCAGGAAACAGGTTTAGCAGCGAGCCCCCCCCCCCCCCCACTTCCCAACAGCTCCCCCCACCCGCCCGCCCCCCTCCCCAGCCCCTGCCCCTCCCTCCCCGCTCTCCGGCTGCTAGCTCCGGCAGCTCCAAATGCACTCGGCTGCGCCGCAGCTCAGGAGGCGTCAGGATGGCTCCTCCTGCCGCGGGGGGCGCAGCCCGTAGCCCCCGGCTCCTGGGGGCGACGACCCCCCTGCCGCCGCCGCTGCCGCTCCTGCTGCTGCTGCTGCCGCCTCTGCTGGGGGGGAGCGCCGCGCTGGAGATCCAACGGCGGTTCCCCTCGCCCACCCCGACCAACAACTTCGCTCTGGACGGCCCCGGGGGGAAGGTGTATCTGGCGGCGGTGAACAGGCTGTACCAGCTGTCCGGTCCCAACCTGAGCCTGGAGGTGGAGGAGGCTGTGGGGCCGGTGCGGGACAACCCCCTATGCCACGCCCCGCAGCTGCCCCAGGCCTCCTGCGAGCACCCCAAGATGCTGACCAACAACTTCAACAAAATCCTGCAGCTGGACCCTGGCCAGGGCTTGGTGGTGGTCTGCGGCTCCATCTACCAAGGCTTCTGCCAGCTGAGGCGCCTGGGCAACATCTCGGCCGTGGCCGTGAGCTTCCCCCCGACGGCTGACGGCACCGAGCCGGTCACCGTCTTCCCCAGCATGCTCAACGTAGCAGCCAACCATCCCAACGCCTCCACTGTGGGCCTGGTGCTGGAGCCGCCGTCGGGGGTCCCGGGGGGCGCCGGTCCCGGCGGGACCCGGCTGCTGGTGGGAGCCACCTACACCGGCTTCGGCAGCCAGTTCTTCCCCCGGAACCAAAGTCTGGAGGACCACCGCTTCGAGAACACCCCGGAGATCGCCATCCGCTCCCTGGACACGCGCGGCGACCTGGCCAAGCTCTTCACTTTCGACCTCAACCCGTCCGACGACAACATCCTCAAGATCAAGCAGCGGGCCAAGGCTCTGCACAAGCTGGGCTTCGTCCGCGCCTTCCTGCACCCGGGCAGCAGCGGGGGCCCGGCGCCCCGCGGACGGGACGGGCCCCGGGCCCCCGCCAGCCCGGCCTACGCCTATCTGGCCCTGAACAGCGAGGCCAAGGCTGGGGACAAGGAGAGCCAGTCCCACAGCCTGCTGGCGCGCATCTGCCTCGGCTGGGGGCCGGCCGGGGGGCCCGGCGGGGCGGCCGCCGAGACCAAGAAGCTCACGGAGTCCTACATCCAGCTGAGGCTGCACTGCGGCGGCCCGGCTGGCGGCGAGGTCTTCAACCGTCTGCTGTCCGTGTTCCCGGCGGCGGCCGAGGACACGCTGTTCGGGGTGTTCGAGCGGGCGGCGCCGGGCGGCTCCGGGGGCGCGGGCGCCCGCGCGCACTCGGCCCTCTGCGTGTTCCGCTTCACGGACATCGAGGGCGCGATCCGGGCGGCGCGCAGAGCGTGCTTCGTGGACCCCTCGCCCGACGTGGTCGCGGTGCTGGAGAGCGTGGTCCAGGGCACCGGGCCGGCTTGCGAGAAGAAGAGGAACATCCAGGTACGCCGGGCAGGGAGCGTGGGGAGCGGGGCGGGGAGCCAAGTGAGAGCGGTGACCCCCGCCTCGGGCGGAGGAGGTGAGGCGGCGTTTGTGTGTGAGCGCAGGTGGACGTTTGGGGAGGAGGGAGCCCTGTGGCATTCCGACCTCCACCAGCCTCTTTTCCTTCTTTCCCGGTAGCTATGCTGAATTCTGGGCGAGAGCTTTCCCCTCTTTTCCCGACAAGCCCCTTCCTCCCATCCCTCGCTCTTGTCCCATCTCCTTTCCATCCGTCCCCCTTGAAAGTGCAGGCCCTACACAGCAGGCGTTCCCGAGGCGGGGATCCACGCTCCCTTCCTCGCCGGTGTGTGTCCGAGGATCCAGGACAAACTTTCCAGCCAATCAGGAGGGCTTGCAGCTGCCCTGAGAGATTTGGGGCCGCCTCCTCAGAACCCCCGGGGCTTTCCAGGGGTGGGCAGAACGGCCCCCTCTTCATAATCAGGCTTTTCTCTGGAAGCTTTTCGTAACAGAATGGTAGGAAGTCCCAGGAGCTTTCGGAGGCTGCGACCTAGCTCTCTCTGCTTGGAAGTTAGGAAGGGTCAGTGACCTGGCAGGGCTCTCCCTTCCCGGGGCTTGTGGAGCTCAGTAGATAAGTCCCAGCTGGGAAGTGTCTGTCCTGCTCCAAGCGCGGGGCCAGATCTGTGGCGGAGGCACCTGGGAGGACGCCTCCTTCCCTCCCCCGCCCTTGACCCTTACGACCTCCCTTAAACCTTGTCTCTAGCTCCTCACATCTCCAGAGAATTTCCCTGTCCCTAAACAAGAGAGACAGCGTGTGGAAGTGATTAGGGAGCTGTCCTCAAAGCTAAGAAGAAGCCCCGGTTCCCCGTTGCCTCTGACTTTTACCGTGTGACAGAGGGAAAATTACTTACTCTCTGAACATTGTAGCCCAGAGGGGTCAAACGCAAAGCCCAGTACCGAGGGGTGTTCCAGAACCAGCTTCAAATGTAATTGGGAAACATTTAACAAAATAGATTAAAATGCAGTCAAACATAGATAATGCTAGTATGTGGTTTTCTCGGTTGATGTCTGGCTGCAGGGATGCTTAGGATGTTTTTATCTGAGTTGGATTCCTCTGCTGTAGAATCTAGAGCCCCATTACCCCACAACCTACAAGTTGCAGAGAATGCACCGGCCTACATGGGTAGCTTCTGACCAAAGGCAGGAGCTAAAGAGGCTCTCAAAAGGTGCCTTCCTGTGTTCAAGCTGTCATCACCTGTACCACGGTCAAGTCTTGTGAAGGCCAAGGACAGTAAGCACCCTCTGGGAGGAAGGAGAGAAGACCCTGTGTGTGTGTGTGTGTGTGGTGTTTATAAACTTTTGTTCTGATGGGGAGTTACTCTGACTCCTCTTTGGGTTAGCACAGAGCCAAGCACATGGTGGTTTTTCACCCACCCCCTCTTCCTTTGGGAATCATCTTCATTCCCACGTTCCCCAGGCCCCAGTGACCAGTGGTGACTCAGAGCCCTGCTTGGGTTGCTGCCTTTTCGTTGGAGGGGGCTGGGGAGGGCAGGGGATTTGGAGGATGATGGGGCAATTCCAGCTGCTCTCTATGCTCACTGGGCTAGGTTCGGCAGTGGGAGGCCAGAAAGAGGAGGGAGGCTCTGGGGGCATCTAAATGGCCTGGCCTTGTGGATTCCAGGGGAATCTGCCTTTCAGCCACTTTGGGAAATATACACATTAGGAAGACACAGGGACATTCTTCTTCCTTAGAGAAAGAGGCACTAACTTGAAGAATGTGATGTTTGATTTTTCCTAAGGAGAGGAATTCACTTTTGAGAAATAAAAGGACATGTAGATGTGGCTGCATTGCTCTGTGGGCCCCAGTAGGGCTATGTGACAGGTGATGGGGCTCTGGCTGACTTTCTGCCCCTGGGGAAGGGACAGGAAGTTTCGTGGGCATGGTCAGCTGTTTCCCCCTTTTCTTTCTTTGCTCTGGCTCAGTGATTCCATCTTGGCACCAACATATAGGGCCAGCTGCCTGGCTGGCACCAGGTCCAGGATATCCAGGAGCCAATAGGGTTAGCTTCTTGTCTGTGGTGGTGGTTTGGGTCTTTAGAGCCATCAAACCACAGTCTCTTACTAAGGAAATGATAACCTTGGTGCATTAAGTCCTTGAGTCTTCTAAATGAGCAGATAGTGGTCAGATTCAAAGTTGGTTTTGTATGTGCACATATTTGGAAGTGCACAATTCTGTATCTGTCTGATATCTCTTCTATCTGAGATTAGAATCTAAATCTGGCCCTCCTGCAGAGAGACGTCTCAGGGACCGTTGTTGTCTCCTAAATTCCCTTGTCAAGAGAATGAATAAGCTAATCCAATGTGATCTCTCCTTTGGTTTTCTTGGATTTTGCAGACAAAAATAGCTAAGAAGTTTGGGGTTGGGTTCCCTCAGCCTAATTCAAGAGTCATTGGTTCAGGTATCTGTCAGTTTCTCTAGGATCAAATACAAAATCAGCCCTTCAGAGCCCTCCATACCCCAGCTTGCTTCGGTTTTTTCAGTCTTCTTACACCTTATTCCTTAACGCTCTCATCCTTCCAGTGGCACCGGTCTCCTGGCTGTCCCTAGAACAAGACACTCCATCTCTCAGCTTCAGGCATCTCTCTGGCTGTCTTCCCTGCCTGGAACCTGCTTCATCTTCCTCTCCACCCACTAACTTCCCTGGCTTCCTTCCGGTCTTAGCTAAAATCCCATCTTCTGTAGAAACCCTTCAGGAGGGTTTAGACCTTCAATTCTTGTGCTGTCTTTCTTTTAATTATTTCCTATTTATCCTGCATATAGCTTGTGCAGGTCCATTTGTTTATTGTCCCCCATTAAATTTTAAGCTCCTTGAGGGCAGGGGCTGTCTTTTGCCTCTTTTTGTATCTCCATTGGTTATCATGGTGCCTGGCACATAGTAGGCACTTAATAAATGTTTAATGATTAATGGATATTCATACTTTCCACTATAGATATTAATATGAGACAGCAGAGTAACCCAGTGAAAAGAGCACTAACTCTGGAGTCAGAGGACCTGGATTCAAATTCTACCGGTCTCGTACTGTCCTGAGCATGTCATTTAACTTTCCTGAGTCTCAGTTTCTTTATCTGTAAAATGGGCAGGATTAGACTGCCCATGGCTTCTGAGGTCCCCCAGAAGCTGTGTATATTTCAATACCTCATTTTATGTGTAATCTCAATAGTGTCAATGCTCCCTTTCCCGGTATAACCTTGAAATCCTGCTGTGTCTTCTCATTTTGAGTTTCTCTGGTCTGTCTCTTTCTATCCAGTGTGTTAGAGGTTTTCCTTCTTCTGATTCTTGTATATGTGGGCTGTCCATTGGTTATCCCCCATTCTTTCTTTCAGTCTTCTGACTTCTTTTATCCCATCATCCATTATCCTGAATGGTTTAGGTTTTGCTTTGGAGGGGAGGGAGGGAAGGAGAGGGAGAGTCAGAGGGAGAGATAGAGGGAGAGGGGGGAGGGAGAGAGAGAGCACTTAACAGAGAAGTGATGGGGGATAATAGATTGAAAACTGGTCTTGAAGCTAGGAAGACCTGTGTTCAAGTCCTCTCTTTGAACACTGTGACTGTGGGCAAGTTACTTTAGGCAGATCTCTAAAAATTGAGCCACTAGGGGGTACCATAGTGCACAGAGCACTCAGGCCTGGACTCAGGCAAACCTAAGTCCAAATGTGACTTCACACTTACTAGCTTTGTGACCCTGGGAAGGTCACTTAACCTGCTTGTTTCACTTTCCTCATCTGTAAAATGGGGATGATCTTAGCACCTCCGGGAGTTGTTGTGAGGACAAAATGAGATCATATTTGTAAAGCAGTTATCGCAGTGCCTGGGACGTGGTTAAGTGTTAGCTGTCACGGTTTTTGTTACTGTTAAAACCAAGTTACAGAGAAGGTGTCAGCCTGCACGGGTAGAGGGAGTTCCCTCATCTGGGAGTGCCCTATACTAGCGAACTAACAGGCTCAGTGCCTATATCTATCCATGATAATAATTGACACCTACTTATCACTTTTGATGTATGTTCTACATCTTATATATATTTGATATAACAATATCTTATTTGGTCCTCATAGTCATTTGTTATCCTCATCTTTCAGATGTGAAATCTGAGGGGCTGAGAGGCTCAATAATTTTCTCATCATCATTTAGTTAATGAGTGTCGGTGGTAGGATTCACACCCAGACTTAAGACTTTCTGGCTCCACTATATCATACACTATACTACTCTGCTTAGGACAGTCAAACGCCATAAAGAATCTTTGGGGGACTGAGGGGAGGGGGCTTGAGGGTGGGGGAAAGGGTAATGTCAAACATCTGCAGAATGCAGTATCCATAAGCCATCTTTGGAGGGCGTTAGACACCCTGTAAAAATTCTGATCTTTTGGAAATTTTGCTCTGAGACACTGCTGGA
Organism: Bettongia penicillata ogilbyi; assembly: GCA_023548195.1. Taxonomy (NCBI): domain Eukaryota; kingdom Metazoa; phylum Chordata; class Mammalia; order Diprotodontia; family Potoroidae; genus Bettongia; species Bettongia penicillata. The sequence goes on along the minus strand of JAJHZJ010000067.1, from coordinate 7,554,599 downwards.
AAACATTGTCCCCTTCCCCCGTTGTGTTACTTTGGAAGAAAATCTGTCTGATTTTCTTTTTTAATCATTGAGTTTGCCAGGAAGTTAACAAGCAGTGTTTTATTTCTAGGTCCCAGGACGGGTCTGTAGAGACAGGGCCTGCAAGATTGTGTTTCTCAGCCCTGCAGTATTTAACATCAATTTCCCACCTTTGAGACAATGAAATATTTGAACGTATCTTAAACTCCAGCCCAGGGAATACGGCAGGAGAACAGATTAGCAGAGAGGCGGCAGCTTCTGGGGTTAAGTTATGGTTAGGGCCTGCCTGTGTTGCCATGAGAAAATCCCAGTATTTGCAGTTGTTTTGTGGGTCCCAAGCTTCTGTTTGCCTTTCCAGAGATGTGGGAGCATTTGGAGGATATTGGAGGGGAATTTGGATTCTAAATTGTTCTGTTTATGTAGAGTTGATGGGACTTGAGGTACACTGAAAAGAAGGCTAGATTTTGAGTCAGGACCTTGATTCAGCTCACAGCTTAAACTGTGGTTTAATTCTGCATATATTTAGAAGTTGCTTTCCCCAATGGAACTTCCAGTGGGCAGGCACTACTTAATTTCTGTCTTTGTTTACATAGTACTGACCAAAGTGCCTGACACACAGTAGGTACTTAATAAATACTGGCTGATTGGTTTGACCTATGAGCCTTGCAGCCTGAGGAATCCTCTAGTTTAGTATTCTCATTTGACAGGTGAAGAATCTTTGATCCAAAGGAATAAATAAGCTTGTCCAAGGCATTGTATCTAGTTCATGGCAGAATAGGGACCAGAACCGTGTTTGGATTCTCATTTGTAGGCTCATAGGATGTAAAGCTAGAAGGGAATTTGGACTAGATGACCCCTAACCTTTCATTTTATAAATAGGGAAACTGAGACCCAGAAAGGTTAAGTGATTGCTTAAGCTCACACAGGTGGAAAGGGCACAGCCAGATCTCAAACAAAGACCTCCTCATTCCCAAAGTATTCTTTCTACTTCCTTCACCAGATTGTCTTCTGTTTTCCATAATTCTGTACATTTTTAATACTGTACTGACTCAGGCATTTGTGATTTCATGGGTGTGGGTACCCCTTCTGCTAACACAGATCGAAACACCTCTGTAACTTGGGCAGGAATTCCTGTAGCCCCCAAATTCATCCTCATGTGACCAACTTTACAGTTAGTGTCTCCACACTTGGCTAGGCCTGCTGCCTCAGCAGACAGCAAAGGAGATTTTTCAGCTGGTGGTGTTTGGTGGGTGGATATACTGTGTGGTCAAGAAAAAGGTTTTGGAGCCAGCTTTAGGGTAAAGTTAGGGGATTTCCTAGGATCGTAGATGGTCAGAGTCAACAGGAACCTCAAAGGTGATCTAGTCCAATACCTTCATTTGACACGATAGGAAACTGAGGTTCAGAGAGGGGCAGCAATTTTACCCAAAGGCCACTCAATAAATTACTGACTCAGCTGGGACTATAGTTCCAGGCTCCTGACTCTATGTGCCTCTCTGTATAAAATCAGATGTTGACTGGTTTGGGCCATGGAGTCAGGCCAGCGTGTGCTCTGTCTCAATTAGAACAGGATGGTAAAAAGCACCAGAAATACTAATAAACAGCTCACATCTGCTTAACACTTTATAGTTTAGAAAGCACTTTCTTCTCAAGAACTCCAAGAGGTTTTAGTGAAAGTGTCATGGTGAGTTGGCTAATAAAAGGCAAAATGGAGACTTGAGCTCAGGTCTTCTCTTGTTAATTCCTTTGCTGTTTCCAGTATACCATACTTAGCACCCACTTGTGAGAACTTGGCAAATTTCTTTCAACTTTCTGGGCCTCAGTTTCCCCATTTGTGAAATGAGTGGGTTGGGTTATATGATGTTATTGTTTGGTAATGTCAGTTGTGTCCGACTCTTCATGACCCATTTGGGGTTTTCTTGGCAAAGATACTGGAGAGGTTTGCCATTTCCTTCTCCAGCACATTTTACAGATGAGGAAACTGAGGCAAACAGGGTTAGGTGACTTGCCTAGGGTCACACAGCTAGGAAGTGAGTGTCTGAAGCCAGATTTGAAGGGAAATGAGTCTTCCTGACTTCAGGTCTGCGCTCAATCCATTGCATCGCCACCTAGCAGCCTGTTATAACTCCATATATCTTTGATCCTGTGCTGACTTTCTCTTGTAGGCTAGAGGGGTGCCGTTGAATGTTCTCCAGAAAGAAAGAGTGATCTAGAAAGTGATGTGTTAGGAAGATTCATCTTGCAGTAGATTGCAGAGCACTTACTGGAGTTGGGAAGGAAAGTGGTCAGCTGGGAAACCACCCAAGTTATCAGACCAAGGGGTAGTTGCTTTGCTTTGTTTTGTGTTTTCCTTAGTTACTGATTATGGTCTTGGTGGTATTGGGATTGGTCATGAGTGTTGGTGACCAATGAATGGAAGCCACAGTTGGAGAACAGAGTCTGGATGGAGTTTAGAGAATGATAAAAAGACAGAGACGGACAAACAAACATAAAAACATAAAGGCAAAGGGGGGCGGGGAGAGAGAGAGAGAAAGAGAGAGAGAGCGCACGCCAAACAATCCCACCATTGGAGGAGTCTCTGCTGACTAAATGACAGGAGATAATGATGGAGTTTGCAAAGAAATTCTGCGTTTCCCAGCCTCATAACACAGTGCTTTGTGATTTTGGAATTTGATGGCCAACAGTGGTTTGTATGATAAAGGCTTGTTAACCCAAATACGCCACATGGGCAGCTTTATATAAACAGACCCAGTCTGTTGGACACTTGAATTTTGAAATGATAGCTCAAAGCCAACAGTAAAATGTTCCTAAAGCAAAAGTTTTGTCTTCTGGGGATATGACGCATTTTTTACTCACTTGGGAAATGGACCATGAGGGCTTTTTGCCATGCCTGGAAGGGGAAAGATTCAGGGAAATCAGATTTTTGTTCAGAACTCCCAAATATTTGAAAGTGAATTTGACAGGGAACGAGACAACACCCTGCCAGTTTTGTTGGTCATGGGTTCTTTGGATCTTAAGAACTAGGAGGAATTTAGACGTCAGAATAACTTCCTCATTTTACAGATGGGGAAACTGAGGTCAAATGATTTGCTCAAGGTCACGCAGCTAGTTAGTTGCAGAGCTGTTAACTGGGAGTCCAGTTTTCTTATTTCTATGCCAAGATTCCCTCTGCTCCACCTTTTCTCTGTAATTTCCAGCCTGTCTTGCCATTCCCACCCTAGACTAGGATTGGTGTGGGCTATGTCTTCTAATGATGTAACATGACCTGTGTCTGTGTTCTTGCTCTTTTACAATGCTTCATGCACTTGAGCAAATGACTTTTCAGAGTCTCAGTTTCCTCAGTTGTAAAATTGACAAACTAGTACTTATGCTACCTACCTCACAGGGTTGCTGCAATAAAAACACAAAAACTTGACAATGCTATGCAATTGGGATCTTTTAGGGTTCCCAGGGTCCAGCATATCTGATTGTTTACTGGGGAGGCTCAAGAAAACTTGTTAATTAACTCAAGAACTTCACAGAACCTTTCTGAAAACTCCGCTTTTTATCATCTATTCAGAAACCTATAGTTGCTTCCTGTTGCCGGTAGCATAACCTCCCAAAGTGATTAGCCTGGCATCCTTTTCCCCCTCCCCCATTCCCACCCCACCCTCATTGAGAAGGCCAGAAAAACAAAACCCATCAGTGACATTTGAGTTTTTCCATAATCTGGCCCCGCCCTTCCTCTTCTACTTTATCTCCATCCCTCCTCTACAGCTTACTTACTCCTCTTTTCTCTCATTCATTTATAGAATATTAGTGTCTTCAAGCTAAAAGGGATGTCAGCCCACTCATTGGTCAGTCTCTAGACTGTGCCTGACTAAAAATCACCTCTGCAGCACTCCCTGAAAATTGTTCTTAGTGTTGGTTTGAAGATCTCTAATAACCTGGAACCCCAGCATGTCTGGAGGCAGCCCCTTCCTTTGTCTGTGGCTGTGATAGTGAGGATGGTTTCCCTGATCCACATCTGACACATCCCCCCTGTCATTTTGGCCCAGTGGTCCTAGTTCTGCCCTGTGAAGCCAAACAGAATAAACTGAACCTCTCTGTCACCTGGAGGTAGGGGTGTGTGTGTGTGTGTGTGTGTGTGTGTGTGTGTGTGTGTGTGTGTGTGTGTGTGTGTGTGTTGTTATCTCGGTGAGATTTGAAACTCTTCAAGGAGACTATGTCTCCTTTCTGTGTCCCACAGTGTCCAGCATGAGCTTGGCCTCTTGGTAAAGGTGTGATAATTTGTGATAAATTGTATTATGATAAGCTCTGGAGTACCTGAAGACGTTTATTATATTAGCTTCTCTTTTAAGGGGCAAAAAGTGCTGAGTGAGAATGAAACCAAGCCTCAGCAGCCTTCTCTGCTGTGATTTTATAGAGTCCAGGGAGTACGCTTGAATGAAAAGGAATGACCTTTTTATTTTCTACATGGCTCACTGAGCCCCAGCAAAAGTGTCCTCTTTAGGGAGCAATGAATTACTGTTGGCTGGCAGCAGCAAGAAGTGAAGAGAGTGTCAGCCTGGGATTTGGGCATCCTGGGTGTTCAGGACCTAGCCCCACCCTTGGCATACTTTGTTCCCCTGGCCATCCCCCGCTTTCCCTCTCTGGGCCTCAGTTTCCTTCTCTGTAAATTGAAGGGGTGGGCAAGATTTCGGGGGTTCCCCCAGGTTCCCAAATTCTAAAAACCTCCGACTTGACCTGTCTAATCTAGGGATTCTTAACCTTGGTGGGGCCTATGTATTGGCTGTTCAGAATCATATTTTTAAATGCATAGGTTTGCAAAGGAAGTAAATTATATTGAGATAACACTTTTCAAAATAATTTTTTTAAAAGAGGTTTGTCCTCGAGGACTACCAGGCTCTAAATCTATGGATCCTATGATCCCCAGGCAGTTTAAATCGCTTCCCTTCAATTCATCCAGTATTTACTGGGTACTTACTACTGTGCTAACTCCCCAATCAGCCAACCTCAGGCTATTGGAACTGGAATTGTTTTTTATCCCTGTGGCGCCTAGATGGCACAGTGAATTGAATGCTGGGCCTGGATTCCGGATGACCTGAGTTCAAATCTTACTTCAGACACTAATTAGCTTTGTGACCCTGGGCAAGTCATTTAACCTCTGCCTCAGTTTACTGAGCTGTAAAATGGGGATAATTAAAAACATCTACTTCTTGGGGTTGTTGTGAGGTTCAAATGGGGTTAAAGAGAGAGGGAAAAGTATATTCTCTATGCCCTTGTTGAAGAGTGTGATTATTAACAGGAGCCTTCTATAATAGGAGAACTGAAGTCTGGTGTAAGTGACAAGAGCATTAGATCTGGGACCGGACAACCTGGACTTGAACCGCACTGCTATGCAGGTGCATAGTAGGTTCCCAATAAATATCAGATGAATTGAAGTGATTTGAATAGTTTAAGGACTGATGGATGATTGATTTGGAGCTGAAAGGGACCTTACCCATCATGAAGACTGATGTACCTCATTTACAAATGAGGAAACTAAACCAAGACATATGCCCATAGGTAATATATGGCAGTCAGGATTCGCACCCAGGGCCTCTGACTACAAATCTCTAACCAGTTGTTGCACCTTGTTGCCGTCTAGGTCCTTCTGCGGTCGATGGAGGGCCTTCCTCCTTACTCTGAGGCGCCAGGAGGGAGAGTTAGAGGATTTATTGACTTTCAGTGCCGAAAGAGCCGTATTAATAACTCACATCTGCTTAACAGGTCTGTTGGCGCTTCCCCTTCCTCTGTTTCCCCCTCCCACTGCCCAGCCAGACCTTTAAACTGAATATTTGAGAACCCCTCCTTCATCAGGGGATGAGCTGCATAGGATGGAGATGGATCTGTCAGGAGTCCTGGGCTTGTGGCCGTAACTGGAGAACTTGTGTTCTTATTCATTTATATTCTCACCATAAAACAGGTCCTTAGGGAGAGAACCTCTTACCTTTCCTCCAGCAACTGAGCCTTTGGGGAGCTGGAATAGAAACAAATGGGCTTCTCAGAATGCCTTGATTTGCCAAAATACAAGAGGGTCAAATGTGGGATTTCCCTTTCTTTTCTATTAGTTGGTGATGCATCTAGTTTTCCAATATGCCAGGGGAAGGGAAGGCACCCCTCAGTCTAATTCAATATGCTGCTCCAGAGAGCTGCCTTTCCACTATTGATATTAATATGAGGAGGCAGCAGTACAGTCAGAGGCCCTGGGTTCAATTGCTACCCTTGCCTGTGTGACCTTGGGCAAGTCATCTAACGTCCATGGAACTCAGTTTCTAAGCCTCCAAGGTCCCTTCCAGTCAACTAGGTAGATGTGGAATTAAGAAGACCTGAGTTCAAATCCTCCCTCGGACATTTCCTAGCTGTTTGATCCAACACTCATTGGTCACTTAAATTCTCAGGCTCAGTTTCCTCATCTGTAATATGGGGATAATAATAGCCCCTACCTCAGAGGGCTGTTGGAAAGAGTAAATGAATGAACATACATAACGCTCTTTGTACACCATAAAGCACTTGGATACTATATGTATTTCAATACCTTGATGGATCAATGATCTCAACAGTGTAGCTTGAAATCCCTTCACACCTTGTCATTTTGAGTTACTCTTGTCCATCTCTTGCCACCCAGTGGAGATCTTCCTCCCTCTCCTCAATTCTTATACTATTTTGTGTGTACTAGTTGGGCTGCCCACTGGTTATCCTTCTTCCTTCTTACATGACCAAGACCTTCGTCCATCTCCGATCACACATGTCCTGGATGGTTTCAGAGAGGCAACATGAGGGAGTAGATAGAGACCTGGCATCAAAGCTAGAAATGCCTGCCAGCAAGTCCTGCTACTGACACATACTAGTTGCATGAGCCCGGGTCAATCATGTCCCGTCTCAGAGCTCTGAGCAGAAGAAGAGTCAACCTTCAGTGGTGAATACAGTTCCCTCCTCTGGGAGTTCGTTACACCAGTGAAATCCTAAGTTCAATCCCTCCCACTCTCTCTCTCTCCCCAGTGTAAGTCATCATTGGTAATATGCCATAGCATACTTAGATCTTCCTGTTCCCCAAGAGTTTTGATTCATCTGAGGTCTCCCAAGGTAGGCACTGAAGATGGACAGTAACTGGATGCATATCTGGCCAGGAGGAGGAGAGCAGGGTAGGCTGCATTTGGGAAAATGTATGCCCCCCCCATTAGTGATTCCAAGATGCTCCCCACTATAGGAGCCCCCGCTTCTAATGGCATCATTGTCTTGGCAGTACCAGGCGGCTGTAAGTCATGGGATGCCAGGATCCAGAAGACTCATGATCATAGAATGTAAAATGTATAGACACACACGTTGAATAACGCCTTCACAGACATATGCTCCTGTTCCCACACTTGCACACAAGCACACAGACATTATCACACAAACTCCTGTGCTTTGATTGAAATATCCACACACCTACACACACCCTGTTCCCTTTCAACACATGCATGTGCAAACACACACATGTCTTACATAGATACACGTGAATACACACATACTTGGCTATACTCCTTCTAACCATTGTGGTCACCTTCTATGCCCCTTAAATCTCCTCTTCTCACATTGCTTCTAGTGCTGTTTGGCAAGGAATGAAGGCATTCTGGGGCCAATGAATGAACAGTGTTAGGAGCCACTGAAAACCTGTATTCCTAAAGCTGTAGCTGCTGCATAAGCACTAAGATCCTCATTCCATAGTTAGGACTATGTGTATTAACAAGAAGAGATATGGAGTAGCAAGGAAAGCTCACTCACTTTCCCTGTGAGTCAGAGTTGTTTGAAGAGGAAAGCTCTCTGTCTCCTTCCGTGGACAGGATCAGAATCCTTGAGTTTTGTTCAGCTCTCAATCTGTGATCCTAAGGTCAGACTCTTGGAACCTTTTTTGTTTTCTTATATGACACTGGGCAAATCATTTATCCTCCCTGGGCCTCAGTTTTCTTACCTGTAAAATGATGGGCTAGGCTAGGTGACCCCTGAGGTCCCTTCTGCCTCTAGACCTATGATCCTATAATTTTTTGCCCCTATCACCAATTGATTTTCCATCATCGTTCCAACAAATGTGTTGTCCACTGGGAGGAAGCCGACTGGAAATAGGGAGACCTGAGTTCTGGCCCAGACTTGACCTCTAAGGAGCTGTGGGATCTTTGGCAAATTTCTCTACTTCTCTGGGCCTCATCTGCTAGAAGGAGGGAATGTGATTATTGTGAGGGAAGGATGAGAAAATAGAGGTAAAAGTATCTAGAGGAACATAAAATGATGATTGAACATGGCCCCAGAAAGGCATGAACCTGGAAGACCATGCTCGCTTTCCCAAAGGCCTTGGCCTTTTCTGTTGGGGTGGTCAGGAAGCATCTTCTGGGATTCCTGTAGTGAGGCCAGAAGAGACCTGCCTAAGTAGGGCATCCAACCGTGGAGGAACTTTGTGTGTGTGTGTGGAATTGTAGAATAATAGTAACACATTCATGGAGCACGTTAGTTTGCTGCATTCTTTCCTTATCATTCACTGAGTCACCATTTTTTATCTTCATTTTTCAGATGTGGAAACTGAGACTTAGAAAAAAGTGATTTGACCATGGTCACACAACTAATAAACCTAGGACTCCTGAGTCTGGGCCCCATAAAGAGTCATAGTTTCATAGAATCTTTAGAGCTAGAAGGACCTTTTCTGCTTCCATTTTATAGATGAGGATACTGAGACTCAGGGACGTAGCTGACTTTCTCAGTGTCATGCTGGTAGTTATCAGCAGAGAAGGGCCTCGAACTCAAGCATTCCAGCTTTCAGTCCTGCGGCATTATCAGTGTGCTATACTCCTCCGTCTTTCTCCCTCTTGCAGCCAAGTATCTCCCTTAGCAAGCTGCCTCAGTCACCCCTATTCTACCTATAGTTAGCTAGTGGCCTCCAAAATGGTGGCATATCAGGACATCCTCCCTCCAAAAAAATCACCCCCCTGCTCTAGCACCAAGACCCCAGTGAACCCCTGGGCGATGCTGAGGGTGTCATTTCCCAACATATTAATGAGGATAAGGAGAGACAGAGATGGAATGTTTGAGGCATTTTGAAATGTAATTGCTAAAGTGCTGCCATCTCAGGGATGGGAGATCCCAAAAAAGTTTGCAACAAATATCCTAATTAATTTGGAGTCCTTTCTTTTCCCATGACAAATGAGATGGGTACATTTGTCTTTAAATAGCATGTAGTTTGATTGTGTGTGTGTGTGTGTGTGTGTGTACCTAGAGTGGAGAGCAGTGTATGAACGAGATGCCATCATATCTTGTTCAAGTTAAGTGTTTTGTGAACGCTACACGGCATGAGAAGCACACATTTCAGCTCTAACACAATGCATTGAAGTTCTTCTGGCTGTATGTGTCGGGGTGTGTGAGTGAGTGAGTATATGTGTATGTGTGTTGGGATGGTGTGCATATGGGGGATGAGAGTGTGTGTGTGTGTGTGTGTGTGTATTGGAGGGGACGAGTGGGTGTATGTGTGTAGGGGGAGGTGTGCATTTGGGGGTGGGAGTGTGTGTGCATGCGCGTGTGCGTGTGTGTATGTGTGTGTGTGTGTATTGAAAGGGATGAGTGGGCATGTGTGTGTTGGAGGGGGTAAGTGTGTGTGTGGAAGGTGTACATAAGGTGATGGGAATGTTCTGTGTGTGTGTGTGTGTATGTGTGTGTGTGTGTGTGTGTGTCTTTATCCTCCCTCTTTCTCCCCTCTATCCTGAAAATAATAAATCACAAGGTCATAAAAAGATAAGTGCTGGCAGCTTCCATTATGCCTGGACTGATGGCCACTGGGTCTGAACCTCAGGTTGTTGCTTTAATAATGCACAAGGTTCGACTTAGCGCATCGCTCCAGGGCAGGGAACGTTAAATAATGATGGTAATAGTAGCGATCACTGGAGAATTGGGAAGCCCTGGACACCTTGTGCTTCCTTCCCCCGCAAACTTGCCTCGGTGAAGTTCCGTAGATCCTCTCTATTAAGGCTGGCGTTGGGGCCATATTGGAGAGGAGGGGAGAGGGCCAATGTCAATGGTCACCATTGGCACCATGTCCTTGTGCTGTTCATCTACATCAGCACTCCTCCAGACTGCCCTTTGGCGACACAAGAACAAGAAAGAGCCTGCAAACTCTGGAGATGATCTATGCCTGTCCCTAGGGCTTTTCAAAATGAGGGACCTAGATTTAGATCTAGGAGGGACCAGACACTATATAGTTCAACTACCTGATAGGAAACTGATAGTGACTAGTCCAAAGTCACACAGGAAGGAAGTTTCAGAAGTGAGTTCGAATCCAGGTCCTCTGCCTTCCCTCTTACGATGCTGTCACCTTTCACATATTCAAAGGCAGTGATTATCTTCCCTCCTCCACCCCCACCCAGTCTTTTCTTCTCCAGGTGAAATGTATAAAGTTCCTGTAGCTGATTCTTCAGAAGATAAAACTGTATTATTGTTTGTGAATGGGACTGTGAAATCATACATCGTCCCAGACATCCCTAGAATTGTGAGCTGAAAAAAAAAGGCTTCCTAATATACTCCTGTGAGCTTATTTTTAAATATCTTTGAGCTCCATCAAAGTACGGTAATGAGGTTTTCTTGCACAGAATTCAGGGAAGAATCAGCTCATGGTGAGGCTTACTTCTGTGTGTGTGTTCGTCTTTCGTTGCCAAAGAAGACCACGCCATCAGAGAAATAATGACCTGACTTGTATTTGACTGTTTTTTTTTTTTAAGTGAGGGAGGGCTGTCTGATAGGGGCAGCTAGGTGGTGCAGTGGATAGAGCACCAGTGTAGGAGTCAGGAGGATCTGAGTTCAAATCTCACCTCAGACCCTTGACACTCACTAGTTGTGTGACCTTGGGCGAGTCAACCCCAATTGCCTCATCCTGGGTTAGCTCCAGTCATCCTGATGAATATCTGGTCACTGGATTCAGATGGCTCTGGAGGAGTGGTGAGGCTGGTGACCTGCACAGCCCTTCTTCACTCAAAACAGTCAAGTGCAAGTCATGTCATCATTTTTCTGATGGCATGGTCTTTGGCTTACTTCTAACACCTCTCTGGATCTTACATCCAAGGATTTAGAGTGGGAAGGGATACTAGAGATCATGAAGTCTAAAGTCCTCATTTTACAAAGGAAATTGAGGCCCAAAGAGGAGCTTGGTGCAGGGTCACACATGAGTTAGTGGCAGAGTCCAGATTTGAGGCTAGATGCTATGGTTCCAAATTCAGCCCCCTTTCTGTAAGCATTGAGGTCCATGACTGCTCATGGAATTGGCTTTGGACTGCTTTACAAATCTGCCTGACTTTTGTACAAGAAGGCACCCCTCTTGGTATACCCTCCCTCTGGGCTGTATGTCTGGTAGTAGGGATGGAGTTACACTGAGTCATCCATATTCAGTCTATGGCTGTCAATGAGATTTTTTTTAAACCTGGGCCAGGACTTGGGCCTGCAATCTTGACCACACTGGATGAGCAGTTAAAACCACTCGATGAACCAAGATCTAGCCCCCTTTAGGGTCCTGAATGGGCAGATACTTGACTTCCATGTTGCCTGTTTTCAGGTTCATTCTGGAGGAGGAGGAGCCTGATCTGGGCTGTCTGGGAGATGGTTACAAGTCATCTGCATATCCTGGCTCCATTCACCAGCCATCACTCCCTGCCACCCCCACCTCAAAACATATTTTGTGCCAGCAGCCATTTGTAGATGGAGGCTAAGTCTGGGATATTTTGAGTTGAGATACATTCATAACTCTTTCCCAAATATTCCATCAATTAGGAAACCTTTACTGAGCATCATATATCTGGCCCCTAGGCTTACCATCTAGTTTGGAAGACAGGACCAGCATCTAAGAGATAATTCAGGAGTGACGGGTGCTAAGCTGCATAATATTGATTATAGATCAATATTAGACTGTGAACAGGGGGTCTTTTGCCTTTCGTTGTATCCCCAATATTGAGCACCATGCCTGGCACAGAGAGCTTAGTAAATGCTCGATAACAGTTGACTGACTAATAAATGTTGGCCATTAAGTGCACTATGAATTGAGGGAGGGCCCAGAGTAGGCAATGATGGTCAAGGAAGACTTCCCGGAAGAGCTGGGATTTGGATGATGGGGAGCTTTTGACCAGGAGGAAAGAATGGGGAAAGAAGATGGACATTCTAGGAAAATCTCTGTTCCTCCAAATCTTGGCATTGTCTGAAAAAAGGGGAAAAGCAAGGATCATGTGGAAGTAGGCCACATGGCTAGCTCTTGACTCCAAGTTCAAGTGACTTTTAGCTTCTGACCCTCTGGAGTTCTTTCTAGGCCACAAGATGGGGAAGAAAGACAGTGTGGTGCCAGGAGTAGTCCCGTGGGGGTTGCCATGCCTTTTTGCCCAGCTGGAGTTGGTTGGATGGAGCAACTTTTTTGAGTTGGGCAGGAAAAGAATCTCTGCATTAAGAGGCTCCCACATTTGTGGAGCTAAAGTCTGCTGCCTTCCCAGACTTCTCTCCTCTGGGAAGAGTGAAGGAGGTTTTGAAATCTTCCACCAAAGCCAGAGCTGAGCAGAAATGAGAAACACAGCTCAGAGGGTAGGAGGGAATCTCTTGAGGAAAGAGAACAGCTAACAAAATATCGAATGAATAAATCAGACATCTTAGTCCAAGCAATTTCAAAATAGACATTTTAGCTGAGTTCTTCGTGCAGTTGCCAGATGCCCTCATAACAGCCTCCCTCCTTCCCCATCTCTGGCAATGCATTTTCCTGTCCCAGGGTGATGGCGAAGTGGGGGCATTTCCAATACAGTTGGTTTTAAAAAGCCACTGAGGACCTCATTACTCAAATATTTTGGCTTGCAGTGATTCCTTTGGATTCCTTTATTTGTTAACTCTTCTGGCAATCCGCTCTTTGGGGGGCTCATCTGGAGACTCCATGAGAGTGGACTTTTCAGAGTCGGCACAAGAAAGCAGAATAATATTCGCAAAGACCAGTGGTTCTTATCTGCTATGCCTCAAAGATTCTAGTAGCCTAGACTTAGAATCCTGGAACTTTAGAGCTTGGAGAGACCCAGGGACATCATTTTCCTTCTGATACTTACTACCTGAGTAATGTGGGTAAGTCCCATAAGATCTCTGGGCCTCAGTTTCCTCATCTGTAAAACAAGAGGGTTGGACTAGCTGCCCTCTAAGATCCCTTTCCAATTCTATGATCTTAGACTTAGTCTAACCCTCTGATTTTACACGTGGGGAAACTGAGCCTCAGCAAGGGGAAATGACTTGCCTAACCTTGAATAGTGACCTTGTAGCCAAACTGAGATTAGAGCCCACCTCCCTTGACTCCTAGCCTTATGGTCTTCCCAATACATCAGCACCTAATCTGATTCCATGTTCTTTGGTGGGTGGTGCTTAAGAAAGGAGTACCAAGTACCTCATAGGATCGGAGTATTATAAGGGCTACACTTGGATGAGGAATTGTGAAGGAGGAAAGAGCACTGGAGTGGCAAACAGAAGACCTAGAAACAGTTTTGGATGGGGAGGCAGAAGACCACTTAATCTTGACTTGTTGTACCTACTGACTGAATGACCTTGGGCAAATCACTTCCTTAGACCTCAGTTCTCTCAGCTGTAAAGTTAATCAGATAAAAACACTGGACTGTGAGTCAGGAGACCTGGGTTCAAAAGGCAGTTCTATCACTAATTTCTGGTGAGTCCCTGGACAAATCAGACAGCTTCACTGGATCTCAGTCTCCTCCTCTGTAAAGTGGGGTCGTTGGATAAGATGATCCCTGAAGCCCCATCCCATTCACTGGAGTATGTGAGATTAGCTCTAGAAGGTTTCTGTGATTCCTTCCAGTCCTAGGATTTGGGGAGATAACAGGGAATATATTTCTCTCTGGCCCCAGAGATATTAAGTGACTTGCCCAAGAGCACCAAGGGCAGAGCTAGAATTTGAATCCGGGCCCTGTTACTCCAAATCCCTGCCCCACAATGAAGACACAATGGAGACCCTGTACCCCTGAGTTGCTTGAGGAGTGGGGGCAGGAGAGGAACACCACATGCCTGCCTAACTCCTCAGGTCCTTTGGTTCCTGTTTTTGGCTTTGATTAGCATTCTGCTTTGGAATAATTGTTTTTGGTTCACACGAAACAAGACCCACGTTTCCCTCCCACTCTTCCCCATGCTGTCCCTCCTCTCCTTTGAGGACACTAAATGATTCCCAGACGCTTGGCTTGTGCAGAATCAAAGGGCTGGGCCTCAGATGCTGCTCTTCTCAGACCAGGTTCTCCCTTCCTCTTACCTTTCATAGCTCCCCTCAATTCAAGGGATCATCACCCACAGCCTCAAGGCATCCACATGCCTCTCAGGCACAGGAGGGATTGGCTGGATTCCTTCCTGCACCTCAATCCCTGCCTCAGCATGTGTGTGAAGCCTGCTTGGATCTCTAGGAAGACAGCCCTGCCTCCTTGTGAGTGAAGGAGGGCCCTTTCAGGGCAACTGAAGGGATGAGGAAATTGTCACTTAGCACGAGGAGGGAAATGGAGGCTTTCCTCTTGCGGCCCCTGAGACCTCCCAGGGCATTCAGTTTGGGCATCTCCCTTCTGCCTACCTTTCTTCTTCCCCAGGGAAGTTGACCTTCCTTTTCCTCTCAGTGGCAGGAGACCCACTCTTCCTTCCTACAAATGAGTTAACCCTTCCATCTGCCCCTTGCCTGGCCTGGCAGAAGCCCTGCTGCTCGGCTCTTGGAGGGTGATGTATGGGCGCCTGATGCACTTTTTCTAAACTCTGTGACTTTTGGCTTTTCTTGGGGCAGCCCTGGGCCTCCTCCTTCCTTTTTCCTCCATCCCGGAAGCCAGCCATGGAGATTAAAGTATCTGATGGTATCTGCTGCCCTGGGGGACTCGATGGTATTTCCTATCTCAGCAGAGGGTTTCCTTCTTGGTGGAGCCTTAGAAATGGAGAAAAGTTGTGCCTTGGGCTATAGACGTAGTTAAGGTTAGAATCATTTCTTCAGGAACTTCCAGCCTTGCATTCATCTGTTCTGGCTTTTTTGTGCATGTATATGTCTGCCCCACCCCCACCCCATCAGTCTAATTTTCCTTATGTCACAGTCCGCTCCTCCAGAACCTCCTCACTCCCTGTTGTTTTAAACCTAAACTTGACCATGCTTTCGAGATCATTCCAAAAGCCAGCTAAACACTACCCTTCCAGCCTTCTGTCTCAGGCATCCTGTATACACGTTCTCTGTTCTGCTATCCCTCCACTGTCCTAGAACAGATCAGGCAGGTATGCCCCCAGCTCCAGAATGCCATTTTCCTCCCATCTGCCTCAGCCTACTTCAGGATTCAGCTTAAGCCCTACATATTTAGTCTATGTGATACAATCCAGAGTACTTGTATCTGTTTACAGTTTAGAGCTGGAAGTGACAATAGGTTCCTTCGCCACCCCACCCCCATTTTATAGATGAGGAAACTGAGGCCCATAGAGGTAAAGTGACTTGCCCAAGATCATATGTAAGTGCCTGGATCTAAACCCATGTCCTTGGACTCCAGATCCTGCATTCTGGCACTGACTGCCCCACACATTCCGGAAGAAAGAACCAGAAGCAATGGACAGGAATTAAAAGGAAGCAGATTTAGGCTGGTGTGGCCGTTTCAGTCTTGTCTGACTCTCTGTGATCCCATTTGGAGAGGTTTGTTATTTTCTATTCCAGTTCATTTTACAGATGAAGAAACTGAGGCAAATAGGATGAAGTGGCTTGCCCAGGGTCACACAGCTAGTGAGTGTCTGAGGCTGAATTTGAACCCAGGTCTTCCTGACTCCAGGTGCAACATTCTAATTGCCCAGATTTAAGCTAAATGTCAGAAATTTTTTTTTCCCCTAACCATTGGAGCTTTGTGATGCTGGGTAAGAAGACTTCCCTCTCTGAAGGTCTTCAAGCAAAGGCTGGATTGCCACTCATCAGGTGTGCCAGGATTCTTTTTCAGGTGTGGTTTGGACCACTTGGCCACTGAGATTCTTTCCAACCCTGAGATTCCATGATGGAGTCTCTGCTGACTGCCTCTTAGTCACAGGCTGTCTCTCTTGTACCATACAGACTCCCAGAAGTCAAAATTTGCTAAGTGATTGTTTAGAGGACAGCCAGTCTGGACACTGGCCCCCTCTGTAAGGTCTAAAAGAAGCCTTATAGAGTTCATCATTCCATGGGACTTTGGGAGGCTTTCCTATTGGCTTTAAGAGACTCCCTGTGACACTAACCATTATTTCTTTATTTTTTTAATACTTTATTTTTTCCAATTACATGTAAAAATAATTTTTAGCATTCATTTTTTAAAATGAATTTTTAAAATTTTGAATTCCAAATTTTCTCCCTCCCTTTCCTCTCCCCTCCCTAAGATGTTAAGCAATTTGATATAGGTTTTATATATATTATATATATATATATATACATATATATGTACAATCATGCAAAACATATTTCCCTATTAGTCATATTGTAAAAAAAAAAAAAAAAAGAAATAGACCAAAAGAAAAAAATGAAAAAAATTAAAGTAAAAAGTAGTATGCTTTGATCTGCATCCAGATGCCACCAGTTCTTTCTCTGGAGATGAACAGCATTTCCATCATGAGTCCTTTGAAATTGTCTTGGACCGTTGTACTGCTGGGAATAGTCAACTCACTCACAATTGATTATTTCACAGTGTTGCTGTTAGGGTGTACACTGTTCTCCTGGTTCTAGAAGCTCACTTTCCTCTGCATCTGTTTGTGTAAATCTTTACAAGTTTTTCTGAAATCTGCCTGCTCCTGACCATGATTTTTTTCAGCTTGGATAATTGAGAGAGAATGGGGTATCTTTAGTGGTTGAAGAAAACCCTAAGTTGTTCTACCCCTTTAGATCTTTTTCCTTACCTGACCGATTGATGGTTCCAGTTTAGGAACCACACTTTACTTTCTCTCTCTTAGAATCTCACACTAGGAAGGGCCCAGAAACATCACTGACTCTCTCTCAGGGAAGAGGTATTGACAGCATCTCTGAATGGCGGCGGGAATCATGATGATTCCTCCAGACCCGGCCTCTTGTAGTTTTGAGGAACTCCAGGAGGAGCATGGTGTTGTAGTGAACAGGTAGCGAGACTTGGAGTTAGGAAGACCTGTATTTAAGCCCTACCTCAGGCTTAACTTGATTGTGTGACCCGGGGTAAGTCACTTAACTCCTCCTTAATGCCGCAATCAACTTTTTAATGCTACAATGACAGTGTAAATGCCAGCCTGCTTGGGTAAAAAGAGTCTTCTCCGTTCAGTTTTCTCAGACTTGAAACAAAATCACTGGTCCAGCACAAAACAAAGGTCGGGGGGGACTCCTGGTGAGGAAATCTTTTCTACCAATATTGCATTTTATCTGTATCTTATAAGGACAGCTAGTTGGCACAATGGATAGATTGCCAGGGTTGGAGTCAGGAAGACTCCTCATCCTGAGTTCAAATGTAGCCTCAGACGCTTACTAGCAATGTGACCCTAGGCTAGTCACTTAACTTTGTTTGCCTCAGTTTCCTCATCTGTAAAATGAGCTGCAAAAGGAAATGGCAAAACCACTCGAGTATCTCTGCTAAAGGGAGTCACAAAGAGTTGAAAATGAGGAAAGTACCAACTTTAGAATCAGAAAATCCGAGTTCAAATCCTGGCTTTATCATTCACCGTGTGACCTTGGACTTTAACTCACTTCAGTTTGACCTTCCATTTCCTCATCTGTAAAATGACGGATCTAGAAGGTCTAGACTAAGGTCTGTTTGAGTTGAAATCTCTGCTCCCGTTAGCTTCTAGATCTAGGGTATTTCCACGGATCCCAGGAGTATTCACAGCTACCCTCTGTAGGAGGCAGGCCAGTTATTATCACCCCCATTTTACAGTCTCAGAGAGAAGTGATTTTCCTAAGCTTCCATAGCTGGCCACACAGGATTCCAGCTTAAGTCTTTGGTCTACAGAGTGACAGTGGGTACACAGAGAGTTTTACATACATTATCTCACTTGAACTAAAAGCCTGGTGCACCTTCTACTTTGCCACACCATCCATCAGATGGTTCCAAAAACCGGTGTTTGGATCTGAAGAGGGCCTGTTCAGAATCACCCACCCCCCAGGGAGAGGCTTCATGGGAAGAAATACAATCCTCTCCACAGAGCCACCCTCTCTGTAAGCTGGAGGAGGCTCCATCTCCTCCGCTGAAGTAAATTGGCAAGCTTAGGAGGCGGTTATCCTCTCCTTTCATTCAGCAGGCCCATTTTATCTGACACCACTTGCTTTTCGGTGGTGCTGTGAACACTCAGCTATAAACAAAATGAGTCATTAGCATTCCAACCTTGACATTTCATAAGCAATTAAGTCCCTTTACTGAGCTGTCAGAGAGAGGGAGAGAGGAGGGAGGGAGAGAGAGAGAGAGAGAGAGAGAGAGAGAGAGAGAGAGAGAGAGGGGGAGGGAGGGAGGAGAGAAAGAGAGAGAGAGAGAGGGAAAGAGAGAGAGAGAGAGAGAGGGAGAGGGGGAGAGGAGAGAGAGAGAGAGAGAGAGAGAGAGAGAGAGAGAGAGAGAGAGAGAGAGAGAGAGAGAGAGAGAGAGAGAGAGATCATGAGAGCATGAGAACTCATTGGGATATGGATCTGGCCTAGAAACACCTGTTCTTAATGAATGTCTCAAGGACTCAGTTTTCTCCTGATGATGGGAGGAAAATGGGTAAGGGAAGAAACACAGGCCACAGAATCACAGAGCAAGATGGGACAGCATCCAGTCCAATGTCATTTTACAGATGAGGAAACTGAGTCTGGGAGAAGAGGAAGAGTCTTACTTAAGATGCC
Source organism: Bettongia penicillata ogilbyi (assembly GCA_023548195.1). Lineage (NCBI taxonomy): Eukaryota > Metazoa > Chordata > Mammalia > Diprotodontia > Potoroidae > Bettongia > Bettongia penicillata. The sequence goes on along the minus strand of JAJHZJ010000067.1, from coordinate 7,535,734 downwards.
ACTGAGTTAATGATGTAGCTGGGATTAGAACCTAGGCTTCCTAACCTCCGGTTCAATGCCCTGGCTTGGTCTGATTGAAGGGTCAGAAAGGACTCAAAATATCCTTAGCCCTTCTGTACATTTCTCACTCTCTTTCCCACTTGGGTCTTTCACATCCCAGGTGAAATTATGTTTCCAGTTCTGAAAGCTCCCTTCTTCCCTCCCACCCCCAGCTCTGTATAGTGTCAGGAAGTCCTAAATTTGAAGCCTTGCTCAGATACTTCTAGCTGTATGACCCCAGGCAACCACTTTCCAGGCTTCTATTTCCTCATCTGTAAAAGGAGGACAAAAACCTCCCAGAGTCATTGTGAGGAGCAAATGAGATAATCTGTATAAAGTGCTTTGCAAACATTAAATGGATGTGAGCTATTATTATTTTATTCAAAATAAGAAGCAGGCAGCAGTCGCCCATGGAGACCAATTCTAACCTTTTTACAAGAGGATTGGGTCATGTCAGGGCTGACCGCAGAACCCTGGGGAGCTTAAAGTACCTTTTGAGTATGTGGTTCTTGGGGGTTGAGGGACAGTCACAGCTTCCCAGGGTCCTTTGAGATGGAGAATACACCAGTACCCATGCCCACAGCAGCCCCAGAACCCTGTGCCAGATCATTCCTCTTTTCTGCTCCTTGCCCCATATGGAAAATTTCCTATCCATGCTTCCCAAGTGTGTGTGCAGAATAGCTTGGGGAGGCCTCATTTTCAGATGTCTGTGTGGAGGTACAGGGGAAAAATACCAAATTCTCATGGGAGAAGTAGGGGACAGACAATGATTATCTGTAGACATAGATTTGGAACACTGTAAGAGGCAAGATGGAACAGATCTGGGTCCAAACTCCACCTCAGACACTTCATAATTGTGTAAGTCTGGGACTGGTCACTTAACTTTCCAGTGCCTCAATTTTCTGTTATGTAAAATGGGGGTGATAGTATCACCTACCCCCTCCCAGGGTTATTGTGAGGAGCAAATGAAATCACATATGGAAAAGGTATTTACAAACCTTCCGATGCTATATAAATGCCAGCTCTTATCAAGTATCATAGCACCTTCTCCCCCAGAGTTGGAAGGATCAGATGAAACGGGACACAGAAAGTGTTTTATAAGACTCAGAATGCTAGAGAAATGTTAGACATTATTAGTATTATCATCTCTGTGGCTCTCTCTCCTTTAAATCAGTCACTAATTATCTTGTGCATGTCCGTCCAATGCACCATCCTGGGCGCTGTGGATTCTACAGAGCATCCTAGGCCTCCCCTGGTTTAGGGATATTCTTTTCATTCCCCTCCATCTTGGTTTGCTCTGCTCCTCCATTAGCCCCACTTCCTTAGTCATAGATCATAGATTTGGAGCTATTAGACTCCTTAGGGGTCAGTGTATTTAACGGGGAGAGGAGGGGGACTCCCACTTCTGGTCATTCTCCCCACCTGTGGACCCAAGGCTCTGTCCTTGGCTCTCTGTTCTCCCTTTTTCCTTGGAGAGTCTCATTTTCTGCTCCTGGAAGGGATCCCTCCCCCCCACAAGGATGAAGGGCCAGAGAAACTCTGATATCCCAGATTAGCTGTTTGCCCGGCAGTAGTTATCGTTTTCATCCTCTGAAGGCATTTTTTAGCTCTATCTGATGAGCAAACCCAACTTTTTTCCTGTGATTCATCAAATGAGCTGAGCTAACTTGATAACCATCTGAAACTTGCATGCCTCATGTGAACAAAGAGGGAAATGTTCTAGGCTTAGATAAAAGCCCACCCACCACCGGCGGTTATTATTTATCCATCTCCACCCTTGGACGGAACCATCACCTCACAGACTCTCCACACCTCAGGCCATTAGCATGTCCTATTCCCCTGAAATATTACCTGTGGTTGGGGCTGGGGGTCTTGTTTTGTTTTGGGACAGGATGCACTGAGAGAGAAAATAAATGGCTCGGCCTCCTTGGGTCTTCTCCGCAAGACCTGGCTTCTGGTTGCTTCCTGGAGAGAGAAAAAATCCAACACAATTACACTTTGAAGTGAAATCAATATTTCAGAGCATTAAAGGAAAACAGAGCATCTAGCAAACAGAGGCTGTTGGGCATGTGAGGAGGGGGTGATGTTTGGCCAACAAGGGGTGAGGGATGGTTCTCAGGGAAGAGGGACACTGTCACAGCTGAGCTCAGCCGTAGCCTCAGAGTCAAGAGTCCCAAAAGGTTGGGTCATGGTCAAGGAGAAGAAGTGTTGAAGTACAGCGAAAAGAATTCTTCAATCAGGAAGCCCTGGGTTTGATTTTCTGCTTGGGTACTGGCTAGCTGTATGATTCTCAGCTAATAACAATAATGATAAATAGTAATTATGTGTAGCATTAATTTAGCACCTACTATATCCCGGGTACTGTGCTAAGTGTGTTACAATTGTATCATTTGATACACACAACAACCCTAGGAAGTAGATGTTATCCTTTTATATATACTACATACACACACACACACATATGCATATATATATATATATACACACATATATATATACATACATATATATATGAATTCTTATTCCCATTTTACATATAAGAAAACTGAGGCAGACAGAGGTTAAATGACTTACCCAGGGTCACACAGCTAGTAAGTGTCAGAGAGGGAATTTAAGCCCATTTTTTGTCTTGACATCCCAGCCTAGCATATCACAGCTGCGTAATGAATGGTGCTGAATGCCTTGCCAAATGTGGCTGACAATTGTCACTGCACTCCCTACTTTCCAGTGTTGCTGGAGGTTAAAGGACCTGTAGATGTGAGGGTTTGTGTTGTGGTACCTCCCACTGTGGTAGCTGTAGGTGTGTTGAGGCAGGGAAGTGGGTGCCCTGGGCAGCGTACCGCACTGGCAATCTGGAAAAGCTGCCTTTGATGTTTTAGCCTTAGCCTTGTGACCACCCTTGCTGAGCTTCTGTTTCCTTATGTCTCCTTATCTGTCAAATGGAAATGATAATATCCACAGTCCTCATCTTGTGGCATTGCTGTGAGTCTCCAGTGAGATACTGTGTGTATGTGCTCTGCCAGCTTTCAAATGCTGTTTAAATATGAGCCATCACAGGCATAGGGACCAGACTCTGGGAGTTTAGACGTAAGGGACAGAATATCTGGGTTAGGCCTGAGAACAAACACCAGGGCCTAGCAGGAAGGGAGGCCTGAGCTCAGGCTCAGGATGGAGGCCAGCCCCTAGGTACCAGCCCCTCCAAGGAACCGGCAGCCTGATAGGAGCTAGATTCTGCGGGCCACAGGCTTTCCTTGCAGGGTGAGAGTAGGGCACGGTGTGGAGGCAGCTCCTGATGCCCTCTCAGAGGGAGAGAATTCTATTGGACTAGTATGAGGGTCTCCTCTTCTCCCCTCAGGATGGTGTGGATAGCTGTCTCTAATTAGCATCCCTCCTGGGAGGATCTGCCTTTTCTTTTGAGGGAGATGCTATTTGGGGAAAAGTTAAAGCCCCTTGGTCTTGTTGGGTGTGGAGGGAGGGACCAGAGCCCTGTGAGTTTCCTCAGCTTCCTGTGCTGAATAAAAGGTCAGGATGGAGGGAAGCAGCCAGGAGGATGAATGGGAGAACAGCTAGGAACATTCTGTGTGGCTTCAGGTGGGAGAGGAGAGAGGAAGAAACGGAGGGAGAGGAGGAGAGACAGAGCGAGAGAGGGAGGGAGAGGGGTGCGGGGGAGAGAGAGAGAGAGAGAGACAGAGAGAGACAGAGAGAGAGAGAGAGAGAGAGAGAGAGAGAGAGGTAGAGGGAGGGGGAGAGAGAGAGAAGAGAGAGAGAGAGAGACAGAGAGAGAGAGAGAGAGAGAGAGAGAGAGACAAAGAGAGACAGAGAGACAGACAGAGAGACAGAGAGAGAGAGAGAGAGAGAGAGAGAGAGAGAAGAGAGAGAGAGAGAGAAGAGAGAGAGAGAAGAGAGAGAAGGAGGGAGGAAGAGAGACTGAGAGGGGGAAAGAGAAGGAGGGGAAGGGATGGGTGGAGAGAGGATAGAGAGACAAAGACAGAGGGAGCACAGATGCCAGGGAGCATGGAAGGGGGGGAAGACACAAGCAGGAAAGGGAATGCAGGAGGAGAGTCAGGTTTGGGGAAGGAGAAAAGGAAGGAAGATGGAAGCCAGGGGAGGACTGGGTGGGGAGAGAGGCAGGGCCTGGCACAGGAGCCCCCAGAAGGCCCCATGATTCTGCAGGAGAGGGCGCTGTTGAGTGACCCCTCAGACCGCTTGGCACTGGCACAGCTGGTTGCGTCCCGAGCAGGAGTGAGGGGACAAAGCCAGCATCCAGGCGGCCTGCCTATGCTCACTCAGGCTGCCCATGCACACCCTCTCCTTTGGCAGCTGTCCTTTCAAGGCGTTGGAAACTCTGTCCCACTTCTTCAAGTCTACGTGTGCGTGCGTGCTTCCCCCTTCCCAGACCTGCCCCAGCCTTTCCTTCTGGTCTGTCACCACCTGAAATCTTCCTGAAGTCTCAAACTGATGATTCAGCCTTGGGCCCTTGAAGGGCGCGTGGCTGAACTGCAGACATACTGGGAGACAGGTTCCCCTCAGTGGGCTCCCCTGTTTCTTCCAGCCTCCGGGCTCTGCTTGGCTGAGGGAGGAGTTCTCAACAGAAGTTTCAAAGCTGGTGCTTTCGGCCTGTGGCTGAGCATCACCAGAGCAGCCTGGACTTTCCAGTGGTGTGATCTGAGGTTCACCACGGAGGTTTGGACTCACTAAGTCATTTATATCATGCTTTCAAATTTGCAAAACCCCTTCATACATGATCTCAATTGAGCCTTGTGATAGCTCTGGGGTCAGTGTGATAGCTATCATTCCCTTTTGATAGAGGTGGAAACTGAGTCTCAGAGAGGATCCATGGTCACACACATAGTAAGTGCCCGAGAGGGGATTCAGCTCGAGTTCTTCCTTGCTTCCAGGTCCAGCACTCCAGTCTCCATGCTCCCTTGCTGTGTATGTCCCCCTCCAGTATCTGAATTCACTTTTAGTGCTGTATTCCTTTGACTTGAAAAGCATCCCTTTTTACTGTGCAAATACCCCAGGAGTTGTTATTTGCTGCTGCAAAGACTTTTGGTGTTTGAGGAGCCTTTTCTCTTTGACCTGGACCTCCTTGCAGTTTATGCCTAGCAGGGGGATCTCTGGGTCAAAGAACATAAAAGTACTTGGCATGAAACTCTCAAGCAATTCTTATCCTATCCTATCACTTACCTTACTTATTCATCATTGTCTCATCTCATTCAATCATAAACCCCTTGAAGGCAGGGACAGGGTCTAATTCTTCTTGAATTCTATAGTAGCACCTGGAACAAGGCTGGGCCCAGAGGGTTGCTCAAAAAAATTAGGACATCATCATGGTCAATTGCAGTAGCCTCCAGGTACCCCTGCTTCATGTCCCTCCCCTCTCTACACCATCCTATACTCAGCTGTCAAAATGATTTTCCTAAAGTGCAGGCCTTGACCCCCACTCAGTAATCTCCAGGGGCTCCTTTTTCCCTGCTTCCAGTCCTGATTACCTCCAAATAGAAACTATTCTAGCCCTTAAAAGCCTTCACAGCCTGGCCCCTTCATACCTCTCCAGTCCTCTTCCATTTTATTCTCCTTGACAGGTTCTATGATCCAGTCACACTGGCCTTGTCCAAGTTTCTCAGGCCAGAGGGGCTCTCTCCTCCATCTCCTGGCTCCCTACCTTTGTACCCCCTGCCTGGGATGCTCCCCCTCCTTGCCTCTGCCTCCCATGTTCAGGAGGCCTCTCTGCTCCACCTTCATTGCTAGTACCTTCCATTGGCACTGTATGTATCTTGAACATACCTAGGTATTGGCATATTTTCTCCCCCCACTAGAATGTGAATTCTTTGAGAACAGGGACCATTTCTTTTTTTCTCTTTCTTTGTATCCCCCTACTTAGCACAGTGCCTGGCATGTGCTAATTGGGAAATGAATGCTTCTGGACTGACTGATTGACTGAATGAGCAGCAGCCCATAGTGGATGGGGGAGGACAGTCTGTAGAGACTGGCTAGAGGAAAGTGTTAGGACACAAGGCATTTTGGAGGGGAACAGAGTGAATGGAGGAAGGAGGGAATTATAAAAAAGGATAAGGTAGCATTGACTCCTCCACTTTGCTAACACAGGCAAAGTCTTCCTGAAATTTGGTGGTGGGAGGGTGAATGCCAGGAGCCAAGAGCTTGGGCTTAGTCCAGCTGATGGAAGAATGCAAACTGCTTCCTCCCCCTCCCCTCCAATGCCCTCTCTTGGGCCTTGGCCTTTCCTCTCTACTAGAAGCCTTTGTTCTGTAGAGCTTTGGAGAGATGACCTTTGCCCCGCTACAAGAAGGACGAACTTTGGCGGAGTCTGTCACTTCAGTCGGGTCTAATCTGGGGCTGTGCTCCCAGCAGCCTTGGCTCTGGGGCAGACCCTGATCCGGGAGGATGCAGAGGGTCAATATGGCCCCAGGGATGTACAGTTTCTGAGCAGTCAGTTTTTGCTTCTGTGATGTGCTCAGAACAGCCTTGGAAAGGGGATGCTCTGAGGCAACCTTGGCTTCTCCTTCTGCCTCCACCCCCTCAAACTCCAAATCCACTTGCTCTTCCTTCATGATTGCTCCCAAACACTGTCGTTCCTGTATTCACACTGCCTTCTATGTGGCTCAGTTCCTCATGCCTGGATTCTTCATGATTGCCGCCCTCTTCCCATGTGTCACACCCCTGCCCTCCAGCCTTTACCCACCCCAAACCATCCTGCACACCGCCATCAGATTTGTCCTCCTAAAACTGCCTTCCTCTTGTCATCCCTCTGCTCAAAACCTATCAGTGGCTCCCTGTGCCAAGGGGTCCGCACTCTCTCATATGCTGATCAGCCTGTTTTTCTAAGCCTTTCTCGTAGTACTTTTCTACACCCCTCCTTTGAAAACTTCACATAGTACTTTGTTTTGTGACTTGCCCAAGTCACCTCAGGAATCTGTGGCCAAGACCGCTGGAGCAAGGCATGGAAGCTGGTTTGGTTTCACTTCCACACGGGGCTGAGCCATTGTGAGCCCTTGCCCACAGTCAGGCCTTGCCAGTTGCACAGGGGGCTATTTTGAATGGCCTGGAGCAGGCATTTATGTTCTGTTCTATGTTAGCATCACCTGGGATGGCGTCATATTCCCTCCACCACCAGACTGTAAGTTCCTTAGGGGCAGGAATTCTCTCTTCCTCTTCATCCTTTCCCACCCACAGCAGCTAAATGAATAATTGATTGCCAGGCTGCCTTCAAATGTCAGTTATGTTCTCACTATACTACTGCAGGAGAAGGAACCCAAAGGAAAACCTTTCCAATGGAGAAACATGCCAGGCCCATGGAAGGATCACTTAGGGAGCAGGAGCAGCAGCTCTCCCAGAGTCCTTCAGTCACACTCCTGGGGGCTGTCCCACAAGACAACTCAATGTTCAGGGAAATTGCTCTGAAGTATCCACCAGACACCCCCCATGCCAGACAACGTCAGAAGCCCCAAACGTCCGAACGTAGAACCTTGGGAATAAAACAGAATAAAAGGTCACAAAGGGTAGAACACAGAGCATCAGAGCAGCAGGAAGTCTTAGAATACAGATCCCATAGCTGGGGAGGGCTTGTGACAGCATATTGGCTCGTCCCCTCCCTTTCCATCTTACATACTGAGAATCCTCGCTCCCAAGGCCAGCTGCCCCAGTCAGAAGAAGCAGGGTCCAGGTGATACCCTCCTCAGCCTTTCCATGTTCCTGGCAGGCTGCTTTGTCTGGGAGCAATCAGGCCTCACCACTGTGGCCCCCCCCAAAGGAGAAGAATTTCCAAGTTTATGTGGGGTTTTTATTTTTTTAGCCCAGCTTCCTTTTTTTAGCTGAAGTTCATAGCCTTCTGTTCTCCCTAGACAATTCTGGAATTATTTTTCAATATTCCAAACATGAATCTCCCCGAGCATACATGCATGCTAATAAAAGGCTAATGGTTTACTTTTTTCCCCCTTTCTAAAAAAATAAATAAAAAAAACCCCACATGCATACACACAAACCAGGGGGCCCTTTCCATCAAGAGAATTAATAGCCTGAAAATGTCACCAGGAGGTGATTGCCAAATTCAGAGTATGCTCTTGAACTTTGCAGATCCCACAAATCAGTGGGCTTGGAATTAGCTGTCTGATGCTGGAAGTACTGCCTTTTCCCAGGACTCCAGCTGTCCTGAGGAGACAAGGCTTCATCAAGTCTGATAAAACATCTGATCTGACTCAAGTCACCTCAGGAGTCTGTGGCCAAGACCACTGAGGCAAGGAACGGAGGCTGGTTTGGTTTCACTTCCATTTGAGGCTGGGCCGCTGTGGGCCATTGCCCACAGTCAGGCCTTGCCAGTTGCACAGGGGGCTATTTTGAATGGCCTGGAGCAGGAAACCCCAAATCCTGACCTTTGGCAGCTTTCCCACCAGGGCTTCACCCCTTCTTCCTTTCTGGGTATCCAGGGGACTTCCTTCCTCCCTCACATCCTGCCCCTGGTCTCTACAGGGCCTACTGGAGGATCTGAAACCCTGACTCCACAGGGCCCTGGGCTTCAGATGAATGAAAAAGTCTTTCCTTTGGATATTTTTTCTTTCCTCATCTCCCATTCTCCCTGCCCCGCAACACACACACACACACACACACACACACACACACACACACACACGCACACACACACGGCCATGTGATGGTAACACCCACCCATTAGCTGCTCTTGACGCCCCCTTCTCAGAGGAGGACAATGGCAGAGCCAAAGAGGAGGGCCAGTACTCTGGATTATCTCAGCTGTCCTGTGCTCTCCCCAGCTCTGGCTGACTTCTCTTCACCGTTCCACCGAAGACTTCTGAATAGTCATGTCTGTTCATTTCCAAGGGTGGGGGGTCCTTCAGGGCCTCATTTGAATTCCTTCAACCCCTAAATGGATCTCAGCTGTCAGCCCAAGATGGCCTTCTGTATTTTTACCCTTCTCTTACTCCTCCACAGTGCCATAGAGAATAAGATGAGTGCTAAGAAAATACTCTCGCCTTGGACTTTGACTGACTGAAAGGAAGCTGGCTTTAAGGAGGCGGATAATGGGTACACATCCTAGTGGCTCAACACATGCACTGTAAAGGGGGAAATGGCTTTCCCTTGTGTATCAGAAGTTCCTCTAACTATTGCTGGCTTGATCAGGGAGAGGCATGACCTCTGGAACCATGGAATGGGAGATATACCAGAAGGGCATCAATGGCGCAGCTAGGTGGCACAATGGATAGAGCACCGGGCTCTGGAGTTAGAAAGACCTGAGTTCAAATCTAGCTTTGGACACTTACTAGCTGTGTGACCCTGGGCAAGTCACTTAACCCCGATAGCCTCCCAAAATAACAATAAGAAGGCACTGAGTCCAACCCCTTCATTTTAGAAGTGAGGAAACTGAGGCCCAGAGAGGGGAAGGGACCACTAAATTCATCCAGATAGTAGGGAGCAGAAGCAAAATTTGAACTCAGATCCTCTGAATCTAGTACTCTTTCCAGGGCATTGAGCATATGCATGATTGGAAAAGGATGCTGGAGGCATCAAATCATACCATAGCAAGAGTGAGAAAGCAAATGGACAGCTTCACTGATACATTGGTACCCTTTATACACACACACACACACACACACACACACGTATGTATATAGGCATATATACATAGATAAAGGGTAGCACTAGACCTGTAAATATTTATATATACAGATATGCACAACACACACATGTAGATGTGTGTCTATATATGTATGCATGCATGTACATATACATATATACATATATTAGACCTGTGATTTCATTCATATAGAGAATTCCTGAGGATGAAAATCCCTCTGTCAGTGCAGATCAACTCCTGATCTGTCCCCGGTCATCTTGGAGAGTTGAGTGGGGCACTCATTGGTTACATGGCCCACCCAGGGGTGCACAGCCTGAATATGTCACAGGTGAGATTTGAGCCTAGATCTTGACTGTTAGGCCAGGTCTCTGCACCAGTGCTAACCTTTGAGATGCTTATTATAGATGAGCCAGAGGAAAGCCTCCAATGCATTGATTAGGTCCTTCCTGGAAGATTTTTGGGAAAACATGGGCAAGGATTGCCCAGGAGGGGAAGGCCTACACCAGTGAAACCATTCATCATCACTGTCATTAATATTATCCATAACATAAATACCACTCCAAAAGGAGAGATCAGTGCTGAGCTAAATCGGTAAGTCCATGTGAAGGACCCAAGAGAGGTTAGTATCCACCACCATGCACTGGAATACAAATTAGTGGGCTGACATGCCCACGGCTGGAGGCTGGAAAGCGTCCTGAACCGGACCACCATGGTATACCCTTATTGCGTTCGTCATCTTTCACGTTCACCACAGCTAGAAGTTTGCTCAGAGGTAAAAACACACTATATAAGCTTGACTTATATTCCTTCAACTAACTACCCCTAGAAGCTGTTGTCTGGCTGTGGACTGGCCTCCCTCTGTCAAGTCAGAAGCCCTGTTGTGGATGTGAGGGGGATGTGTCAGAGAGTTTGGATGGCACTATGCAAAGCCATTCCGCCTGCTCCTAGTACCAAGTCTCCTGTGTGGGGAGTGCAGGGTGGTACTGCGGGTTATTTCAGTAAATCATCATTGTGCCTGGCGTTGGAATAAGGATACAAGTTCATTCAAGGTGGTGTCAGTCACTAAAGTAGGTGAATTTAAGAGTGATGTTAAAATATTTTTTTTCAAAAACAGACAAAAATGTAGCTTTCTGTTGAACAAACTAATGAATCCTAAGTGTTCAGACCTATCAGTGAGCTGATATAGAATAATATAGGTAGTTGATGCCAAGGAAAAATGAAGTCAGTTTAATTACTGACTCTGCTTTGTCTGTATATCTATGTAGCTGTCTATTCAGGCATGCATGCATCTATGTATGTTTGTGTCTATCCACCTATCTGTCTACCTGCCTATGTAGCACCAAGGGCATACTTTTCTTATACATGGGGTTCCCAGAAAAGCTATACTAAGTTCAGGATATTGCAGTATTCATTCAAAACCATCACTTATGAGCTCCTCACCAATGTATTTCAGTTAGTCAGCCAGAGGGTATGGCTGGTTCAAATCAAAGACATTTCATTAAATGAGGCAACTAGGTGGTACAGTGGATTAGTGCTAGACCTGGAATCAAAGAGACCTGAGTTCAAATGTGGCTTCAGACACTTACTAGCTGTGTGATCCTGAGCAAGGCACTTAACTCTATTTCAGTTTCCTCAGCTGTTAAATGGGGATAATAACTACCTACTTTTTGTTGAGGAAAAAATGAGAATATATTTGTAAAGTACTTAGTAAACCTTAAAGTGCCATATAATCTTATTAAATATCGTAGTGAGAAATATCCTTCTCAGTGAAATATAATAACAGTGAAATATCCTTCGTCCTGTCCCTCCTACCCCAACTTAGGGCATAGTGTTTCACAAATAACACCCCATCAGCAGGAACACTGGTGGGCACACATGTAGGGAGCTTGTATGTCAAGAACACACATATAGGGATCATGTATGTGAAGAACACATATAGGGAGGGGCACACATGGGGAGGAGCACAGCACAGGGACCCTGCACGCACAGAGAACGCATCAAGGGACACATCACACTTCAAACATTGTAGCATATACTGATGCCTTCTGGTGCTATTGTATCATTTTCTCTCTGGGCCTGCTTCCCACTAGGCCTTGCTCTCTACTGACCCTGCACCTGAGGATTGCATCCTGTCTCTGAAGCCTTCTGCCAGATTTTCCTACTGGCTCTCCGGGGTTTCAGCGGGAGTTCTCAGCTGAGATGCTGGTCCTCCTCCCTAATAGGAAGAGTGGACTCTGACACTTTCTTTTAGCTCAGGCCTCAGAGCCTAAGCCCCAGAATGACAGCTCCCTTTTTGTATCAGATGAGGAAAGAAAACATCAGCTTTTTTTTTTCTCCACAAGGACAGAGATCTGTCTTTGCTCAGACGCTTTCCCTTTGGAGCTGTATGCTTTTGAAACAGCAGACAGTCAGCCTAGCATCTAGAGCCCAAAGGCATTCGGTCTATCTTTGATGTTATTTATGCCCACTAGAAGGATCTGTGTCTCAGTTCCAAACTTTTCTCTGACTTAGGGTTAGAACATTCTCTTTAATCTTTGTGTAGTTCCTGATTACCAGCCTGTATCTTCCTCAGATCATTTCAGGTGTTACCTTCTGACATATGCCTGGGTATGTGGCAGTGCACTTTTCCCAAGCACCACCTCCTGCCCAAGCCTTTGGGTCTTTGCATGCAAATAAATGTGAACAAGCACAGAAACTAAGCTGAGAGGGCAAGGTCATAATCTTCTTCTGGCCCACTTTCCTTCCTTTAATAAGTACATTGGAACAACCACAAACCTCTCAAATAGTGAGCTGTTCTACAAATCCATCCATGCATTCCTAAAGAACATGGCATAGTAAGAGCATTTAATGAATTTGAAAGCAAGGGAATATAGGGAGAGATATTCAGCTAACAAGTGGAGCAGGAAAATAATAACACTATTTTATAATGTTACATGGTGAGAAGCAGGAGACAGGGGTCCTAGGTTCAGATCCTGGCTCTTCTACTGACCTCCTGAGTGACCCTGGACAAGTCACTGTCCTTCAGTTGATCCTAAGACCAACCCCGTGAAATAGACAAGACTAGTGTCCCCATTTTCCAAGGAAGAAAAGAGAGATAGAGACAGAAACCAGAAACAGAGAGATAAAGACAGAGAGACATAAAAACAAGAGAGACAGACACATACTCACATATCCTGTAAGTAACTAACAGACGAGTGTCTAAGATAGCCCAGGACCCTGGAGGGTCACTGAGGGTATCCCAGCTTGGAGGGGACTGGGGAAGGGAAAATTGGTATTATCTATTCTCAGTTACTCTGAATACTAAACCTAATGACCGCTTTCCCCTGAAGTCCTGGTGGTTCATTCTGTGTGGGAGAGAGTCAAGAGAAGCTAATTTTCCAAGAATGGACTCAGAAGGGCTTGAATTGACCAGGCCATTCAAGTTAAGGAGTTGAGGAATGCCACAGTCATGTTTGCATAAGGGCCCTTTAATAGGACTTGGGAGGGGGAAGTCGGGGGGAGGGGAGAAAGAGCAGAAAAGAAAGGGCTAGGTTGTGAAACCCCATTGGGGGGAAAGAGAGCCATTTTGGCCTTTGTCAGAAGCAGTCAGCACACTTCCAGGTAGTGGAGGCTTGATCGTTGATTTCTTCCAAATGGACCCAATCAGTGAGAAATTACCCAGCCCATTTTGAGCAGTAACTCTCAATTGTGACTTTAACTCAGCCACTTGGGGTGGGGAGAGTGTTTATGGACAGATAATCTGGCTGAGCCCAGAGCCTCCCTCTTTTGTCTTTCCCTCTCCTGACAGCTAAGATGGCCTGTTTTGGCCAGGAGACGGCTTGGCTTCTTGGATGGGTTGATGCCCAGGCCGCCCAGAGTTACTAACAAGGTTCTCCACTTTTTTAGAGCCTCAGATGATTTTGGGGCTTGTGGATTTTCCAGCAGGACCCTGGTAAGAAGCTGGTGGTTTCAGAAAAGTTATTTGCAGCTTTGGAGGCAGCCTGGGGATGGCTCCTACAGGGGAGCATTCGGCGAGTGCCTGCTGCCCCCCAAGTATTTGTTGAGAGAGCCGCTAAGGTATAGTGGAGTTGCTAGCTAAACAAGTGGTTACCATGGAGATGGCAATCCTGAACTGGGTTGCAGGAAAAAATAGAATTTCAAGGAGGAAATATTTTCTAGTCCTTCTGGTACCTTTTGGGAAACTTTGTGGCAGAAGATGGAGGAGGGGAGGGTTGTGAAAGGTGAAACAGGAAACACTTCTTAGTGCCCTGAATATCAGAGGTGGAGGGGACTTTGGAGATCCTCTAGGCAAATCCCCTGTTACACAGAGGATGGTTATTATTACCAACCTGTGGTACCTATCATATATCTGCAGATGCACAGAGCTCACTTTCCCCCACATGCCCTTCCTCTGTACAGGGTTGGGATATCCATTAGCAACCTGATCCATTAGCAACAGGTGAACTGTGATGGTTCATTAGCTCCATGGGTAGAGTTGGGTGCTTTGGAAGTCAGCCTTTTTGGCTTTGCTCTCCTCTTTGTCCACTGATTGACTCCCTGATCAGAGCCACAGTCCATACCCTGGCCATGGACTGACTCCTTAGGTCTAATTACAGATTGACTTTTAACCTGGTCATGGACGGAATCCTAATCCCAATCATGGATTGACCCTGCAATCTCAGTCATAGATTGATCCCTAATCCTAGTCAGAGATTGATAATTTGTCCCACTCACAGAATGATCTCTAACCTTAGGGAAAACCAGTTGTCCAACAGTAGACTGATTTTGAAAATTTGAAATTTTGAGAAAATGAAGTAACAGGTACAATGGCTCCTAAACAGACAAAAGCAGTTATTGTCTTCTTTTCATGACAGACCAGCAGCAGCCCATGAACCAGTTAGGATGTGAGGTTGATGATAGGATTATTCTGAATTAGAATCAGTCTGTCGGAGTGGGAAGGGAACTTTGCCAACTGTTGGGCCAGTTTCATTTTATGAACTAAGAAACTGAGGCCTAGAGAGTGTAAATGACAGGTCTGGCTTCCCCTCTTAGTGACAGAATCAGAACTAGGATCTAGATCTCCTCACTCCCGTTTGAAGGAAAACTTGAGTGTGGAAAGCACAGGATATGTTTGATTCTATTAAAAAAAATACTTATTAAACACTTGTGTTCTGTATAATGTACTAGAAAATGGGGTAGATATAAAGGTACATAAAACACAGCCTTTGCTCTCATGGAGTTTACTTAGGGGTTGATGAGACAGCTATGATGCCAAAAAATGGGGGAGGAGACTGGGAATTAAAAAATAATATATGAGGAAGTATGTGAAAGAAGTGTGAGCAAAGGAAAAGCTCTGTGACTCTAGGGTTGGAGGGAGGGGAAGGGGACCAAGGCACACTGTCTAGAAAAGCTAGCATTTGGGTTGCCATTTCATTATTTTGTCTTGTCTTTTCCCCTAATTTATTAATTTTTAGCATTCTTTTCAAATTTTGAATTCCAAATTTTCTCCCTCCTTCTTCCCCCACTGAGAAGGCAAGCAATGTTGATATCAGTTATACGTGTGAAATCATGCAAAACACTTCCATATTAGCCACATTGCAAAAAAGAAAGAAGTGAACGAATCATACTCAATTTGCACTTACAGAGTTCATCAGTTCTTTCTCTGGCGACAGGGAGCATTTTTTACCATGTGTCCTTTGGAATTGTCTTAAGTCATTGAATTGGGCAGAGTAACTAAGTCTTTCACAGTTGTTATTGCAGTATTTCTGTTGCTGTGTACAGTGATCTCCTGGTTCTGCTTACTTCACTTTGCATCAATTCATATAGGTCTTCCCAGGTTTTTTTCTGAAACCATCTGTCCCATCATTTCATATATCACAGTAATATTCCTTCACAATCATATACTATAACTTGTTCAACCATTTCTTAATTGACAGGGTACCTTCTCAAATTCCAATTCTTTGCCACCACAAAAAAATGCTATAAATCTTTTTTTTATATATAGATCCTTTTCCTTTTTGTTTGATCTTTTTGGAACATACACCCAGTAGTGGTATTGGTGGGTCACAATTGGTGTATGCACACTTTGATAGCCCTTTGGGCATAGTTTCATATTGTTCTCCAGAATGGTTGGATCACTTCACAATCCCACCAACAGTGTCGTGCAACTATTTTCTCTCATCCCCTTGAACATTGGCCATTTTCCTTTTCTGTCATGTTAGCCAATCTGCTAGGTGTGAGATCGTACCTGAGAGTGTTTTACTTTGTATTTCTATAATCAAGAGTGATTTGGAGCATTTTTGCATGACTATGGAGAGCTTTGATTTCTTCTTCTGAAAACTGTTCATATCCTTTGACCATTTATCAATTAAGAAATAACTTAGTTTAATAAATTTGATTGTGTTCCCTGTTTATTTGAAAAATCAGGTCTTTATCAGGGAACTTGTAAAATCCCACCTCACCTCCAGTTTTGTGCTTTCCTACTAATTTTGGCTGCATTGGTTTTGTTTGTGCAAAATCATTTTAATTTCATGTAATCAGAATTAATTATCCATTATACTTCCCTTGATACTCTCTTCTCTCATTTGGTCATAAACTCTTCCCTTTGGATTGACATTGTAAAGTACAGGTGAGAATTCAGCTGACAGCCAAGAGGTGAAGGGAGGGCATTCTAGGCAAAGTCTCAGAAGTGGGAAAGTTCAGAATGTGTAGGCTAGTTTGGCTGGAATCCACTTGGAGAGGACTGGCATGAGCAGATACTGGGAAATTACAGTGACACTAGTGGCATTCTTTGTCCTCAAGTCAAGGGCTTGAACAAAGGCACTAATTATTCCCATTTTGTGGACTGATAGGCGTAGCGTGTGGTTAAATGACTTGTCTGGCAGTCAGTGAGTAGTCAGGCAACTAACTTCTCCCTGCTTTTAGATCCAATTTTTCCTCTATTATTTTGCATTTATCATTTTATTCCAAAGTCACATTTTGATAATAGAATGTAAGGTCCTTAAGGGCAGGACCTGTTTCATTTTTGTCATTGTATCTCTGCTACCTAACACAGGGCACAATACATAATAGCATAGTGCTTTGCATGTCGTAAATGCTTAATATATGCTTTTAAAATTCATTTGGCAGGCAACGAGGTGGCGTTGCAGTGGTTATAGTGTTAGGCCCGGAGTCAGGAAGACCTAAGTTCAAATTTAACCTCAGACACTTACTAGCTGTGTGACCCTGAACAAGTCACTTCACCCTTTTTGCCTCAGTTTCCTCATCTGTAAAATGAGCTGGAGGAGGAAATGGCCAACCACTCCAGTATCTTTGCCAAGAAAACCCCAAAAGGGGTCCTGAAGTGTTGGATGCCACTGAAATGACTGAACCACAAAAGGTGCTTAACAAATGCTTGCTGATTATTTGATAAGAATCCCTTACATTTGCCCAGTTTTCCACTTCTCCAAACGCTTTCTTGTCTCACCTGCTCTTGTCTTACCTGCTTTTCACCATAATCCTGGAAAGGAGCAGATGTTTTTTGTGGCTGTCTTGTAAAAGGGCAAAAAGCAAGTGGGTTGTTTTTTTTTTTTTTTATCACCATTTGAAAGAGCAAAACCAGGTTCAGAGACCCAGTCTAGAACCCACATCTGCTGATTCTTCTCTGTCTTCTTTGACTTTCTGTGTCTTCTATTTCATCTTTCCCTCCTCTCGTTCCCCTCCCTCAGTAGTGCTGGACTGTGTTCAGCGCTGGGCACCACAGTAAGTTTCTCTAAATAATGGGGACGTATTGATTGGAGGTGGAATTGGAATCCAAGTCTATCCCAGAACAGTGAACTCACCTGTCCTGTTTGTGAGATGCTGCTGCATGTGCTACAAGCCGGGTTGGGAGGAGGGGGGCAGTCACTGATTAAGGTGTTTTGTTTTTTTAAAAGAAGGCTGAGGTTTAGCCCTTTCTCTGTCACTGTGTTTCCTTGGGTAAATTGCTTCCTCTTTTTGGTGTCAGTATCCCCTTCTGAAAAGTGAGTTCATTGTATAGGTCGTTTCTCTAAGTATCCTGGCTGCCCCTTGGTGATTCAGAGTGCTAGCTAGCTCAAGGCCCCTTGGCTGGAGATGAGCTTGCTCCCCCTCCCCCTCCATCACTCCCCACTCCCGCCTCCCCATATTGACTTGTTCCTGATGAGACAGCCAAATTGCAGTGGTCTTCAAGAGGAGGGAAGTGAAATCGGCAGGAGTTGCTTAATGGCTACACAGATGACTGGGAGATGTTTATGTGATGCCAGGAGATACTTGCTCTGTCATGGTGGCTCAGTGCAGCTCAGACCACAACTCCAGAGACTCAGCTCAGTGGAGGTGCCATAGGAGAGCCCAGAGGTGCATCCTAGGGATAGCTGTAGGTGAGGACTGAGTGAGTGGGGGATTGGGAGGGAGGGGTACAAATGTAGAAACTGCCTGTTGAACGTCTCCCCAAATACCTGGTCTTTCTTTCTTAGGTCAGCTTACATCTCTCTCTTCCTTTGTAAACCCTTCTGTGATCTCCTCAGCACATTTTACAGATGAAGGCCCAGAAAAAATGAAGGGGCTTACTCAAAGTCTCACAGGTAGCAAAAATCAGAGACTCAAAATTGGCTCCTTGTTCAGCTAACTTTCTACTTAGCCCATAGTGCTAATGTAATAGAAAGGACTTTAACCATCATCCCTGGAGTGGGGTGGGGATGGAGATCAGCGTGGTGTATATATAATGGAAAGGATACTAACTTTAAGGTCTAGGGATCTGGGTTCACGGTTTGGGCAAACCAATTTATTTTTCTGGTCCTTGAATTACTCCTCTGTCAAATAAGGGGAACTGGAGGAGATCACGTCAGAGGCCATTTGCAGGTCTCATCTCCCACAGCCCTGTGAACTCCCTCTTAGTCCATGGTGCTTGAGTAACCAAGTATTATTCTGTTTAGGTTGTGGAAAGAGCATTGGATTTTGAACCACAAGGCTTGGCCTCAGCCCTGTGCTTTGAGACTTAGAGTTCATGGAATCAGTTCAGAGGTCATCTCTAACTTCCTCATTTTATGGATGGAGAAACTGAGGCTCATAAAGTTTACATGAATTGCCCAAAAGTCACACAGAGAGTAGAGAGGAGACCTAGAATTCAAGCCTAAGTCCCCTGGCTCCAAGTTCAACAACCTTTCTATGTCACCATTCATCTTCTAATCTCTTTTCACCTCACCAGAACTCAGTTTCTGTTTTTGTCAAATTAGTGGGTTCAACTAGATCATCGCCAAAATTCTATACAATTCTAGGTTCTGTGCTCTCTGATGTGTACAACTTGCCCGAGGTCACACAGGGAGGGAGGCCATACTCAGTCTCCCATTAACCACCCTCCCTGGTTTCATCAGTACCTTTCATTGGACCCACTCAGACACTCCCTTGTGGCAGTGTTATCTTGACCCATCCAAACCCCATTCTGACACTTCATTGAAGGATTGGCTTCTTGAAGGCTCTGCCAGTGGCCTTTGGCAGGTGCTACCAGGCTAGAAAGATACCAGGAATAGTCCTAGCAATGTTGGCTGTCTGAAACCAGCCTGGCCCATTTTGGAGCAGCATATCACCATGCTATTGCTGTATTCTTTGTGATCTGCACCTGAGAGAGCATCCATTTAAGCCATGGTACAGTGGAAAAAAACACTGGCTCAGGTCAGAAGACTTATATTTAAATCCTGCCTCCTTCTTTGACTAGTCCTTTAAGTTCCTGACCGATCCCTTCCAGATGCAGACCTCTGATTCTGTGATTCTGTCTTTTCTTACATTCTCTTCCCCTCCATTTTGTCTGTCTTCTCTTGGCTTCCTTTTATGCATGTGCGCATGCCCATGTGTGCGTGCGTGTGCACGCACACATACACACACACACACCTCAAACTATATACAAACCCTAGAGGAATTGTATATGTGTGTGTGTTCATCCTTCGTTGCTGATGAAGACCACACCATCAGAGAAACGATGACATGACTTGCACTTGACTTTGCTTTGAGTGAGGGAGGTCTATGCAGGTCACCAGCCTCACTTCTCCTCCAGAGCCATCTGAATCCAGTGACCAGATATTCATCAGGATGACTGGAGATGACCCAGGATGAGGCAGTTGTGGTTAAGTGACTTGCCCAAGGTCACACAGCTAGTGAGTGTCAAGTGTCTGCTATGAAATTTGAGCTCAGGTCCTCCTGACTCCTGCACTGGTGTTCTATCCACTGCACCACCTAGCTGCCCCAAAGGAATTGTATATAGTGGAAAAATGGAAGCACCCTTGGAAAAAAAATAAGGAGACTTCAGTTCTGGTTCCACATCTGCTGTTACTCCTTCACTGGTCGCCTTGGACAAGTCACTTATCCCTCCCTCTCTGAACCTTGTTTCCCCTTTTTGTCAAATAAAGAAGCTAGACCAGATGATTTCTAAAGTCTCATCCAATACTAACACCTCATGACTGTGATTTCTCTACTGGCATTCCGGTCGCATTCTCTTCCTGGCCCCAGGCTCACACATGTATTCAGTCCTTCCAGTACACCTTTAACTGAGGTGGCAATTTTCTTTCTGTGGATTTGGGTCTGTGTGTACTTAGAGAAGAGTGCCGGTAAATCTGAAACTTCTCCCCAGAGAGGAGTGTTTGATCATAACACATGTATGTTTATTTTCACAGCCCCCATCATCTAAAATTATAACATTAAAAATAAAGAAATAAATAAAAATAACATTCTAACACTGACTCCTTGGAACCACAAAAACCAGTCTCCAGATAGTTCTCCTTCCTCCTCCCACCCCCAACTCCAGAAACACTTCACTGCCTCTTGCCTCCCACTTCCCATCCCTCACCCTCAATCCCATGCATTCTTTCCTATTTTTCTTACACGGTCCTTCTAGGGGGCAAGAGAAGGTCATGGGTAGAGGTGGTAATAAAGGAAGGTGGAAACTGAGAGCAAGGAAGGATGAGGTTGGGAAGGGGTCGAGACCATAAAGCATTAGAAGGAGAAGAAAGGGGAGGCAGGAGAGATGGGGCTTTGGGGACACAAGGGAATGGTGCTGGACCACATAAATCTAGTCAAGGTGCAAGCATTTATTAAGTGACTACCAGATGGCAAATGGCAGGTGCAGGGCTGGCATAATGGGATTAAAAAGAATGTTAAGAGATCCTCCCAGTGCAACACCCTCATGCTACAGATAGCAAAATCAAGTGAGTTCGAACAATTTACTCAAAAGCACATGGTGAAGGAGTTACCAAAATAGAACGCAAGTCTCCTGACTCCCAGCTCCACTCAGGTTAGAAAACTACAGCTATCCCTTCCACGTCACCAAGTTTGGGGGCATGATACCCCCATGATCCAGAAAAGCTGTGTAAAATTTTCTGACCCTCTCTTTATGCCAGAGAAGAAGTCTGAATCTTTTCTTTTTCTTTTATGGGGTATGTATAGTACCTTGTAAAATTTAGGTATATTTATGGTACTAAAAGATAAAATATGTTGATATTATACCATGCTATGCATCTATTTTATGCATTTAGGAGTTTGCTGCCCTTTTCATGTTTTCTGTGTTTTCTTCAAAACTCTCAAAAGATTCACATTTAATTTCTCATGCTAATCCACTATACTTTAAAACCACAATGGGGAAAGTCGTGACTTGGGTGTCTCTTCTCATGATAACTATGCCAGATGCTGTTTATCCAGAGTTGATTAGAAATCAGGGTCTCAGTCATGAAGCAGTTGCTAACTTACTGTGCCAAGCCTTGGACAAACCTATTCCTCTCTCTAATTCAGTTTCTGTGTTTGTTAAATGAGGGTATTGGATTATATCAGAGATTCTCAACCTTTTTTGTCTTATGGACTCCTTTGGCAGCTTACTAAAGCCTTTGGAGCCCTCTCAGAATGATGTTAAATGTCTAAAATAAAATACATATAATTATATTAATTTGGCTATTTATAATAGTCAAAAGGCCTATGAAGGAAGAAGCTGTCTGCATCCAGCGAAAGTAGTGATGAGTAGAAGTACGCATGAAACAATTTTGTGTATATCTATATATATCTATATACATATTTGTGTTTAATGGTAGCCATCTGCTAGGTGAATGAAGAAAAAAGGGAAGAAAGAAAAGTGCAAAGAAAATCTCAAAAAATTAAAAATTAAATTTTTTTTGTTTCATGATAATTTTATTATATATTTAAAAGGAATAGCTAGTCATACATAATATAGTTACAGTTTTATGTGCAATTGTCTTTTTTCTATATGTTATGTATAATGTTATGTATGGAAATGCTTGTTTTATTTCTTAAGTTTAGAATAAAATAAATTTTAAAAATGTATAGGATTGAAAAAGAAACCAATTATATTGAAATAATTATCAATGTATTTTTAAAAAATAGTTGAAGAACCCCTGGGTTAGATGGATCTCTAAGGTGCCTTCTAGCTCTGGCATTCCATAAATCTCTAAGTAAGCTGGCTTGAGCATATAACAGATATCCACTGACCCTGGGGAGTGTGGGGAGGGGTGGTAAGGGGTTTGCCAGACACATACATAGGCCCTTCTGGATGGAAAATAGGGTCTGCGACGAAGGAAAATCGGCAAAGGGAGGACCCCTTTTTCTCACTATTGAGAATTTCCTCACTATTGCTTCCTTCCCTCCCTCCACACTTCCATCTGAAATCCTGCCTAGTGCGCAGATATGGGAGATCTGTGCAGCCAAGTAGCAAAAGCTGGTAGATATAAGGAAGATGGAGAAGGTGCCCAGTGGGTGACTTCTGAGGTGTGCCCTCCCATAGTCTTCCAGGATCCTTCATCTCAACTTTACCCCAAGATCTCACCCCATGCAGCCTGCTGTGGTTCAGAAGGGACCTGATGATTCACTATTTACTTGCATCTGAGTACAGTGGCTATGTACAGTCACTTTAGTACAAGAATTACAATGAGCGTACTCTTCCAAGGACATATTTGCTAGACAGTTCTCTTTGTGTCTATGCTGCTCCTGTTCACCTGGGACTGGGACTGTGTAACTTTCAGGGCTCGACTTGGGGCCACCTCCTCCATGTGTCCTTGCCCATTTAACTGAGCTCTCTGGCATCACAAATGGAACCCTTTATCTGGCCTCCTTCCTGGAGTCCTTTATCTGGCTTTCTGATAGGTCAGTGGCTCATCATGGGATTATAGATTTAGAGCTGGAAGATACTTTTAGTAAAACTCCCTCATTTTAGAGTTTAGAAAACTGAGATTCAGACAGTGACTTACTCAAGGTCTTACAGGTAAGATGTATCAGAGGAGGGATTCAAACTCAGTCCCTCAGACTCCTTATTTAGCACTCTTTTCCCTATAATGTTGTGTTCCTCTTTTCCTCCTGAAGGAATGTAATCCTCTCAAAGGTACTGCCCCTCTAGTTTTTCCTCTTTATATCCCCAGTCCTGAGTAATAAATTCTTGTTGAATTGAACTTGTGTGTAATACCACCAGTGTCTTTAACTTTGATGATAATGGTGCATATTCTCCCATTAAGGGAATAATGACCTATGGTGCAAAAAGAGGCTCCAACATCAAGGAAGGGCAACACTGAACCATCCACATGTTTTTTGCCTTGTTGTCTTTGTGACTGTCGGTACATATTTGCAGGTCAACTGGTCAGAATTAGGTCTTAGTCTGTGGCAATGGTCAGTGTTCACTCTGTGTCCAAAGTTAGAGTTCAGTTAATGGGAGGCAATCTGTGGCTGGGAGTAGGGAACAGTCTTTTACCTGGATGTACTGGAAAATGTTTGACTATAAGAATAAAAGCAACATATATACAATACCCTTTTAAATTTAATCTGCATTGTTAACATTTTCTCCATAACTTTTTAAAGTTTAGACAATCAACAAAATAATAAACTAAGCTCTGACTTGTAGTATTCACTGATTTTTGAGATGTAAGTGCTCACATTGAAAAATTAACCGTTAGCTCTTGTGCGCTGATATGAACCAGGTCCAGCGTATCTCTGGTCTTTAGCTAGTCCACATTTTTCCATCTTATCAGAGACTATTGAGAGAGACTTTGTTAAATTCTTAGCTGAAATCATGATGTGATATGGCTATGGCATTCTCTAATCCACCAGTCTTGTAACCTTGTCAATAATGTGGAAATATATTTTACATGATTGCACATGTATAACCTATGTCAGATTCCTTGCCATCTTTGAGAGGAGAGAGAATGAGGGAAAAGGAAAAATTTGGAACTCAAAGTCTTATAAAAAATGAATATTGAAAATTGTCTTTACATGTAATTAGAAAAAATAAAGTACTGTTTTTAAAAATTGTAGCCTTTTCAAAAAAGGAAATGAATTCAGTCGAGTATAACTTATTCCTAGGGAACCTATACAGACTCCTAGGGATCACTGCCTTCTTTTCTGAGTGATTCTCTAATTAATGTGTCTGGGAACAGGAAACAGTCGATGTTTTTGACACGCATTTTTCCAGGTCTTTGAACTGTGCTTGATGTGGCTGACAGTGGGGAGTTGTGGAAGTTTTGAGCAGGAGAATGATGTTTGATTTTCATCTTCCAGCTCCAGCCAGAGCAGCTAGACTGTGGTGCTGCCCACCTCCAGCATCCGCTGTCCATTCTGCAACCTCTCAAAGCCACACCGGTGTTTCGCTACCTGGGGCTAACTTCTGTGGCTGTGGCCAGTGTCAACAACTATACCGTTGTGTTCCTGGGAACAGCGAATGGAAGGCTCCTCAAGGTAATGCAGTTGGTTTGTGTTGGGTCGAGCCTTAATCCCCGGGAAGGTGGGTGCCTCCAGCTACCAGCTCTTCAGGGGCAAGAGCTCACTTGGTTGTGCCCCTGGAATGAGCCATTAGTTAATTCTCATCTGGATCATCATATTTTCTGTCACAAAACACCCTTCTGAGGCAGGTCTTAACATGTTACTGTTGGGACTTAGAGACAGAAAATAAGATCCCTGAAGCTATATAACTGGTTAATAGGAAGGTTAGTATTAAAACCCAGATTATTCCGTTGTCTAACCTAGACTCACAGAATCATGCTGTAGAAGGGCAGACCTGGATGGGACCTTAACTCATCCAGTACTGTAGTATAGTGGAAAGAATATTGGCCTTGGAATCAGAGAATTTGGGTTTGAACTCTGCTGCTATACTGTATGTGTGACCTTGGAGAAGTCACTAAACCTCCATGGTTCTCATTTTTCTCATTTGTAAAATGAGGAGGTTGGATAAAGTGGCCCTTGAGGTCCCTTCTAGCTTTAAGTCTAGAATAATATAATCTGATTTTATGGAGGAAGAACTGAAGCCCGGAGGAAGGAGATGATTTACCCCAGTCGATAAGGGAGCTAGGATTTAAACCTGAGTCCTCTAACTAGAATCCAAGGCTCTTTCCTCAACATTGCCTCTCCTTCCAAAGTGCTAAAGCCCCATAGCTGCAGCCAGGGAAGATCTAATGGTGTGGGTCTTTTGAGATGGCATTTCATGGGTGTCAGTCCCTTGGGATTCAATAGTAATTTGCTTCAGTTCA
Source organism: Bettongia penicillata ogilbyi (assembly GCA_023548195.1). Taxonomy (NCBI): domain Eukaryota; kingdom Metazoa; phylum Chordata; class Mammalia; order Diprotodontia; family Potoroidae; genus Bettongia; species Bettongia penicillata. The sequence goes on along the minus strand of JAJHZJ010000067.1, from coordinate 7,510,612 downwards.
GCAATTACTTACTAAGCATCTGCTCTGTATTAGGCACTGTGGAAGGAGCAAGGATACAGAGGCAAAATAAAAGAAGCCTGCCCCCAAGGAGCTTACACCACTGCTAAATAGTCTATCCAGGGGTGGGAAACCTGCAGGCTCAAGGCTACAGGTGGCCCTCTAGGTCCTCAAGTGTGGGCCACACAGTGTGGCCTGCAGGTTCCCGTCCCTGGATATCATCTGGAGGCTTATCCTGATATCATACTTGATACTTTACTGACAAAATTGGGATCATTTATCATGAGTTCCCTCTTTTTCTAGTCTATCTCAGAACTCCTTGACATCATCTGCCACTCGCTCCTCCTTTCTCCCAGTCTCTGACAAAGAGGTGATCTTTCTGCTTGCCACGTTCAACCCCTCTGTATATATCCTTGATCCCATCTATGCCCATATTCCCCAGAAGATTGCATCCTCAATCATCCTCTCTCTCCCTGTCTCTGTCTTTTGTTCTCTGTGTCTCTGTGTATCTATCTCTCACTCACTCATACACCCTCCACACCCCCATACATGCCCCTTTCAACCTCTCCTTATCTACTGCTTTCTTCTCTACCATCTTCAGACAGCCTTACCATCCCTTCAAGTCATTATCCCATAGCTCTTCCTTTCTCAGCCAAACTCCTGGAAAAAGCCATCTACACTTTCTCTCCTCTCACTCCTCAAACCTTTAAAATATGCCTTCCTGTCTCATCTTTTAGCTGAAACTGCTCTCTCCAGAATTACCAGCAATCTCTTCCTTACAAATCTGATGCCTTTTCCCAGTCTTCATTCTCAGTTTACCTGTTGCATTACTGGATGGAGCCCTCTCTTTCTGGATGCTCTCTCTCCCCTAGCTTTTCATGACAAGACTTTCTTCTGCTTCTCGTACCTGCCTGATTTTATTGTCTCCTCATCCATACGCACCAAGGTTCCATTCTAGCCCTCTTCTCTTCTGCCTTTACTTTCTTTTGGTAACCCCATCAGCTTCCATGCATTTAACCACAATCCATACAGTACACACACACACACACACACACACACACACTTCATCTTTCCTAAGCTTCAATCCTGTCTACCAGCGTTCCCTCAAACTCAACATGTCCAAAGTGGAACTCTCTCCTCCCCGCTATTCCTCCTATTCTGAAATTCAATATTTCTGCTGAAAGCATCGTCATCCTTTCCATCTTCCAGGTTTGTAACCCTTGCGCTTTGTAATTCTTGACCTCTCACCCTTCTTTGCCCCACATGTCCAGTCGGTTGCCAGATCTTGCCCTTTTTGTCTTTCCAGCATCTCTCCTACCCAAGCTTTTCTTTTTCCACACACAACTGCCACTTTAGTACAGACCCCCATCCCCTCTCACCTAGATTATTGCAACAGCCCCTTAATTGGTCTGCCTCAAGTCTTTCATCACTCCAGCCTGTCCTCCACACAGCTGCCAAAGTAATTTTCTGGCCATGTGACTCTCCTACTCCAACACTAGTGGCTTCTCATTCCCTGTAGAATAAAATATAAATCCTTCGATATAGCTTTTAAAGCCCTCCTCAACCTGGCCCCAACCCATCTTTCCAGCCTCACTGGATCTTATTCCCATTCCCATATTAACTAGCATTCCTCTCTGTTCTCCGTCCACCTCCTCTCTTCATTCATCCCATCAAAAGCATTCATCCCATCAAAAGTATTCATCCCATGCTTTTGGCTGGGCTGTCCACCATACTTGTAAGGTACTCCCTCCTCACCTTGGCCTCCAAAAATCCCTCTGTTCCTTTCTGACAAAGCTCAATCACTATCTTCTGCATAAAAACCTTTCTCAGTCTCAATCAAGTGCTAGTGCTGTGTATTTAGTTGCTTTGTATTCATTTCTATTGATTCACATTATTCTTATGTTGTATATATTTATAGAAGAATTTTTCTCCTCCATTAGAATTTGAATCCCTTATGAGAAAAGCTGGTGGCATCCTTTATACTCATCTTCTCAGTCCCTCACGCAGTGCCTGGTATATAATAGGGGCTTAATAAAGGCTTGCTGATTGATTGATTGATATCTCTAGTTGGATCCTTCTACAGACCATAGCTCATAGGTAGTGATTTCCGACACTTGTCGGTGCTGAACATTAATCAGAATTTAAGGTCTCTGAGCTCTCTGCCCAGACCAGAGAACATGGCTAATAGGAGTTCATCAGTTAGAAATCTCATTGTATGGCATTTGATTAGTAGCAGGGCCCGCCAGTAAATTCTGGCCTTGATTAGATCAGGTTTTTAGAACCCCATTTAAATGAAAGGCCCACCAATATCTCCCTCCTTTCCCTCCCCCCTCAGCCTTTTTCCTCTTCAGAAAAAGAGTTGATCCACATATGAGCTGAAGTCATCCTGGTAACCAAGACCCTGCAGGTCAAGGGCAATAGTAGAGGACGGGCTGATCACATCTGCCCTCTGTGGCTGTCCATCCAGAATCTTCCTCATGGTAGCTGGGTGGTTCAGTGGATAGCGTACTAAATTGGAGTCAGGAAGACCCAAGACTCAAAGCCTGACTCAGACACTTACAGCTGAGTGACCCTGCTCTAAGCACTTAATGTCCCAGCCTCAGTTTCCTCATCTATAAAATGGGGGAGGGTTGCAATAGCACTTATTCAGGTTTGTGAGGATCAAGTGAGATTTTATATATGTACATGTATTATATATATGTACACACACACACATATATATATACACACAAAAATATACTTATAGTGCTTTACAAGCCTTGAAGTACAATGTAAATGCTATTTATTATTAATAATTCTCATGCTATATCTTCAACTTCCTTTTTCCCTTTCACGTTTTGTTTTGCACCTTAGATTCAGACATAGAGTCTTAGGTCTAGAGCCAGAAGGGATCTTAGGGGGGTAACCCTCTCATTTTTGAGTTGAGGAAACTGGGAGGAGCTCAAGGCCACACATATATTAGGTGGGAGAGGTGTGGTTTTGAATTCAGGTCCTCAGCCTGCAAAGCCAGTGCTCTCCTTCCCACGGTAACATTCTAGGGCTGCCAGCTTGACCTCAGTCCCAGGTGGTCACATTCCTGGAGGCAGTCGCCATAATGTGGTTTCAGGAATTGAGATGCTGGGAAGAGAGAAGAGGGAATCCAATAACCTACTCCCTCCTCCCCATCTCCCTTCCTGTCTGTCTGCCTTGCAAGAGATAGGAGAACTCAGAAGAGCCAAAGTCTTTTCCCATCTCTGCCTGGGCCAGGGTCTTGTGTATAGAAAGGGGCCAAGTATATGTTGTGCAGCCTGGTGAGGGACAGGATGGGAGGGGTGTGGGGATGTGGGGACGTGGCCCCTCAAGCCCCTCTACACCTTTCTACAGGATTAACAGCTCTGTGGCTATTATTCTATCAGAGAAAATCAGCCTCATCTGCAGAACCTCCATTAGAGACAGGCTGCCCGGGATAATTGACTCAGATACTGCTAATCTAATTCATCCACAGATGTCTAACCAGAAGCCCTTGTACCTTGGGGGTTTCAAGTTAACCAAGGGTATAGAAGGCCCCCTGTAGGTCATAACTTGACCTGTCTAGGTAGAGATGGCCCCTGGGCGTGAATGGTAGTTTGACTGACTTCCAATAGGAGGAGGGGAGGAGGTGCCATGTGATGGCTGTAGAGCTGACCATGGGAATAGGGAGGAAGTAGAGTTGGGTTTCAGAGGGAGTCTGGTGCTGAATCTGGTCACTGGGAAATCCCTGGAGGGAGCAGAATGAAGCATGGCACAGCCCAGGGCAAATGCTTCCTGGGTCTCTCCACTCCCATTCCCCCAGCCTGGGCTTGGCCACAGTTTTGTTCCCCAAGCTGCTCCCTCTGACTCTTACCTCATCCCCTGGCCCACTGAAGGAGTGGGCGCCAGGGATGTGGCTGACAGGGCCTTGGCTGGTGTGCAGAAGGGACAAGGGGGGCTCCCCTTTTACTCAGCTAGTGAGAGAGAAGGAGCTTTGATCTGGGTGTTCCTTGGGACTGATTGGTGAAGAGGACTGGGAGCGGGCCTAGAAACAACCCATTTGTTTGTTTCTTTCAAGATAACACAAACACATTTCATCAGAGCTGTCTGGGCACCCTGGCTGGAGAGGACATCCAATCCTGGAATGAGAAAGGCAATTCGATCCAAGCGCCTTCCCATCTCTTGTGGTCCCTCCTTTGTAACCCAGTCAGCTGGGGGAGTCTGGCTGTATGCCAATAGCCGCATGGGACAGTAGAGAGGAGAACACTGGGCCTCTGGCCTACTTGGACTCTCTGCTCCTCCTACTCTCTGGATCTGTAATCCAAACCCTGTGTCTGATCCCAGATGGCTTGCTCCCCCATACAGGTCCATACTGAAGGCCTTTGCCTCATCTGCTATACTCAAGTCAAGCAGAGTTCCATACTTGAGAGGACCACATCTTGCACCGTGCTTTGTAGAATGCCTTGTAATCTGGCAACAAAGCCAGCCGGTCACCAGCTTCAGAACCTAGCTCTGCAGAAGGAGGAAAGTGGTGGTTCTGCCCTGCTCAGACACATCTGGAAGATGGGCCATCCCATTTTAGAGGGGATGTTTGCAAACTAGAACATGTGCAGGAGCTGGTCACCAGAATGGCTAAGGCATTCAAATCCATTCTATACTAGGTTGAAAGAGCTGGTGGTGTCTAGTGCAGAGGAGATTTAGGGTGCTGATAAATGTTTAACAAATAGCTCAGGGGGCTGGCAGTGGGGAGGATGAATCCATGATATACTTATAAGTTTAATCAGCATTTTTAGCTTTTGTCTCTTTCTGAGGTATATGTATTCCCACTGAAAATTTAACAGTTGCTTCTTACAAGTTGGTAAGAACTGGCCCCAGTACATCCCTATCTTTAGGGAGAACTTAGAGGTTGTCTTTCAATATTTGAAGGTTGTCATGCAGATGAGAGATTAAATTTATTTATTCTGCTTGGCCTTGAATTCGGAACTAGGATAGAAAAGAGAGACATAGATAGAAAGACAGATTTCAGTTCTGTGTGAGAAAGGATTTCCTAACCAAACTATCTCAGACGTTAGATGTTGAGCTGGTAGGGTCCTTGAAGGTCATTTGAAAAAAAGGTGACCTGCCATAGTAAAAAGGGTGATAGGCCTGGATTTGGGAGACCCAGACTCAAATCCTGCCCCAGACATTTACTGGCTGTGTGATGAGGGGGGAAATCAAGTCAGCAATGCTGACCTACTATGTGCCAGGCACTGTACTAAGCATTGGGGATACCAAGAAAGGAAAAGACAGTGCCCACCCTCAAAGAGCTCATGGTCTGATGGGGCAGAAAACATAAAAATAACCCCAGAAAATTACATATAGACAAGATAAATTGGGAATAATTCACAGTGGGGAGGCCCTAGCATGAAGGGGGATCTTGTTGTTATCAGCCCTGCACCTTGATTTTATTAGTAAAGCACTTGTCCAAGTCACCCAGAGGTGGCCAGTAACGGTTGTGATTCAAGGCCAGGTTCTCTGACTCCAAATTCATTGGGTTTTTTTTTTCTTTACATCATCTTCTATTTAAAGAGGTAGTAGAACAGAACTACCCAGGCCAATAGTGCCTTTCTCTTCTTAGGGGAGCTTTGAATGAAAGCTGAAAAACAACTTGTTAAGGATGATCTAGATTTTTGCTTTGGGGCTGATTGACCTCCGGGATCCCTTCTGGTTCCCACAGTCTAAGTCTGACCTGGATTTGGACAGGGCAGAGGAGGTGGGAGGGCATTTCAGACAGAGGGGATGGCAGTGTTGTCCCAAGTGAAAGTGAGCATGATGAATTCTGGGACAGAGAGAAGACTCCTAGCTGCTAGATGCCAGCTAGAAGTTTCTTTAACCTTCCTGGTCAGAGAAATTGTGTCCTAAGGATGGTGAATGCCAAAGCCTTGATAAGTTGTCATGTTTTCCCACTTTGGAAAACACATGTATTTTTTCTCCTTCTGTTCTCTCAGAGACTTACCAAAATCCCCCTAATAGCTTTTCACTCCTTACCCTGACTTTCTTGGCAGCTTTTCAGTTACCACAATTACCCTAATTGCCTTGGGCTCCCCCTCCTACTTTCTTGGCAGATTAACTTGAATGGCACCATGAACGTGATGAGCCGGAAGTCTATCACGGTGGCCTATGGGGAGGCTGTGCACCACATCATGCAGTTTGACCCCTCTGATCCCAGCTACCTCTATGTGATGACATCCCACCAGGTAAGACCCCTCCCTTGTCCCCTTCCCAGGGGTTCCATTCCTCCCGTGGACTCTGTGGCCTGGAATGTCCCCAGGGTGAAGCTTTCTGATTGGGAGGGCAACTGAGGATCCCCTGAGAGAGAACAAAAGGTGCTTTCTGAACCCTCCCTAGACACAGTCACGTGAGCATCTGTATCTGGGGAGTAAGGGGGATGGCTCCGGAGGAACCCTGTCTAGTGGGTGTCACGGACTGAGACATTTTGCGCTAGCACATACTTTGAGGCCAAGTCTCCATGCCAGGGATATGAGGCAATGACAGGCCTGTCTGCCAGCCCATTTATACAGACACTCGCTCCTCTTTTCCAGAACAGAGCACCCAGTTTTGAATAAGGAACTGGGGGCTAAATCTGGGTCAGAGAGTTTTGGTCAAAGCGCACAATTCAGATCCCAGCTCCCAAAGTGAGACCTTTCCTCATTGCTACGGTCCTACCCTCCTGAAATTACTTTGTATATACCTTTTCTTGACTTATTTGTGCACATATTGTATTCTTCCAATAGAAGATAAGAACGCACCGAAGGGAAAGAGTCTTTGATTTTGTTTTTTTCTCTATATTCCTAAAGTCTAGCACAGGAATGGGAAACCTGTGGCTTTCTAGGTCCTTGGGTGTGGCTTTTTGGCTGAGTCCAAGTTTTACAGAACAAATCCTTTTATTAGGGGGATTTGTTCTGTGAAATTTGGCTTGTCAAAGGACCGCACTTGAGGACCTAGAGGGCTATTTGTGGCCTTGTATCTGCAGGTTCCCCACCCATAATGCCTGGTATGTAGTAGGTGCTTAATAAATTCTTGTTGCATGGAATGATCCTACTAGCACAGGGATGCTCCTTCAAGGCCCGAACCACGGCCCTGCTTATATCCTCATTCCTGTGCCATCCATAGACTTTTTTCATCTCAGATTAGAGAGCCCTGGACCAAAGACCAAGGACAAGACAGTGTATTCAAAAGAACACTGGACTCGGAGTCAAAAGATCTGGGTTTGAGTTCCCCCTTACTGGTTGTGTGACTTTCGGCCAGTCATGGGCCTTAGCTTCCTCCTCTGAGAAGGGATAGGGGCTGGACAGATGAACCTCAAGCCTAATAGGTCTCTTCCTGTGATTCCAGGACCCCACTGAGGTCTCGCCCCTCTCCAGGACCGGCAAACCTCCTCAGTTCCACTGTTCTGACTGAGGAGTTCAAGTTAGCAATTATAGAACAAGACACTGTGTGAGTGAGTGGCAAAATAAAGATGACAGGTAGTCAATGCAGTCGGAATTCAGAGCAGGGAAAGATCCCCATGGGCAGTGGTAATTAAGGGAAGCATTCAAAAGAAGGCTGGACTGACTGCCCAGGGTAGGACCTGAAAGCCCTTTATTATAAATAAATAAATCAACCTGGATCATCATCCCATTTTGCTGTTGGAGAGACTGAGACCCAAGCAGGTAAATTGTTCCTCTGAGTGCTGGCAGAGCTAAGTGCCTCGTTTCCTGCCTCCAGGCAGTGTTCTGCCCTCAGGCCCTACCTGGGGGGAGAGTAGTCTTCCCCTTTACCTCTCCTTGAAGAGTCCTGATTGGCCAGTGAGGAGTCAAGCTCTGGTTTAAATTAGGTCTTAATCTGTCGAAACAAAAGCAGGAACCACTAATTTTATATTTTTATTTTCTGACCATAATTCCCTCCAGACTGGGCCACGCCGGGCTAAGCAACTACTTATCACTATCTTCATCTCCCTGCTCCCTCCTCCCCCTAAAGCCAGACAGGGAGGCTGCACAGGGACTCAGGCCCAGACCCCGGTTGCCAAGGAGCTCAGAGCTCCTGCTGGCCGGAGCCCCAGGGCCTCCATCCTCCTGCATTTGGACAGGGCATACTGGACCTTGGAGAGGATGGCTGTTGTTTCTTCCCTTTTCTCCCCCCCCAGACTTTCCACAAACCCAACTGTGCAAGAATATGTGCTTGTAATCATTCTACACTCAAGAGAAGAGAGAGCCCCATGGAGGCAGTGTGGGTGAATGGGAAGAGCCAGTAAGCTTGGGTTTGAATCCTGGCCTGCAGTCTTATCAGCTGTGTGATTACCCTCAGTTTTCTTGTCTATAAAATGGAGATAATGAAATTAGGCTTGAAATCAGAGGGCCTGGGTTCGAATTCTGGTTCTGTTGATTATTACCACTGTGACAGGGGTAAATCATCTCAACTCTGCCCCTCTGTTACTTATCAGTAGAATGTGGCATTTGGATCAATAAAGCCCCATCTCACTCTGAGTCCTGTAGCATTTACAATCATGGGATAGCAGCAGGGCTGGCCCTCTGCACATTATGGTATGGACACAGCTTAGCTTCTTCCTAAGGTGCCATTTTGTGATACTCTGCTGCTCAACAAACTCCAGTAGCTGTCTAGAGGACAAAAACCACATGCCTGAATCTGGCATTCAAGGCTCTTCATCATCTGGTCCCATAGTGTCCTTTACAACCTCACTCACCTCCCTTTCCTTCGGCCAGATGGGATGACCTGTATTTCCAAAGCTTCTTTTTCAATACTTTCTGGCCTCTGGGACTTTGCTTATGCCATCGCCTCCACCTGTGATCAGCAGTTCCTAATCGCATGAAGGGGAGCTGTTGGGTGGGATCCTGGGGTTTGTCTAATGCAGCACCCTTGTTTTATAGAAGCAGAAACTGAGCTTCAGAGGTTAAGTGACTTGTCCAAAGTTACCCAGCTAGAACATAGTGGAGCTCAGATTAGGACCTTGGATACTCTTGATTCTAAATCCAGAGTCTCTTCTAATCTATCACATCAGGCCCTGCCTTCCCCCATCTCAACCTGTCCAAGTTCTGTCCATCCTTCAAAGTCCATCTTGACTTGTCCAAGGTCACACAGATGGTGATGGGAGTAGTAGTAGTAGTGGTAGTAGTAGTACTCCTACCACTTCTACTGTAGCAAATAGATTATAAGCTCCTTGAGGGCAGGGGCTATTTTTTACCTTTTTTTTTTTTGTCCCCAGCCTTACTTAGCACAGTGCTAGCACATAGTAAGCACTTAAAAAATGTTTATTGAATTGAATTGAGTGAGAGGAAGAGGAGGAAATGACATAAGGTTTACAAAGTGATTTTTACACATCATTACATTTGGACTTAACAACTGTGTAAGATAGGTGCTCTGAATATTATCATCCCCATTTTCTAGAAGAGTAAACTGGAGCTGTGAGGTTAAGTGATTTTTCCTCTAGTTACTACACTGACATCCGGGATTGCAAAGCAATTAGTCACTAAGTATTTATTTAGCACCTTTTGTATACCAGGCTCTGGAGACACAAGAACAAATATGAAATGGACCTTGCCCACAAGTGACTTATGTTCTGTCAGGGAGAACTCGGACTCCCTGCTCCACACCCGGTACCCATTCCATTGGACTACACACCACACAAACCAAGAAAACAAGTCCAGCTCTGGTGTTGAGAGATGATCATGGCTGGGTGACTTTTTTTTTTAACCATGGACTTCAACGTCTTCGTCCAGAGGATAGCGAATGGTGGAAATTTCAGGCTCTCCCCCACCAGCCAGGGGGAGAGCGTTTTTTTTTGGGAAAGGGGCATTCTTAAGATGCCTCATACTGTAACCTGTCAGTGACTCCAGGGCCTTCTGGGAGTCCTGGCCGGAGAGATAGCCAGAGACGGCCACCCAGAGTGGCAGTTTGTGGGACCACTAAGTGGGACTCTTGTGGGTAGGGAGAGGCCCTGTACTATGTTCCAAAATAAGCCGTGCTCTTGGTCACCCAGACCCCAAGGCCTGTGATCATTTGGGATATTTTTTTCCTCTGCCTATCCCCGTCCATCCTCTTGGTGCCATATACTGGGGACTATCTATTGCCTTCATCCTTTCTCTCCCTGGGCTCTGTTTTCCTCTAATACAGGCTCTCCTTCTTTCTTCCCTGGACCCCTGTAAGAAGTCTTCATTGTTCTCTCTACCGTCTTATAATTGTCAGAGTTACCTTCCTAAAACACAGGTCTAACATGAGTACTCCCTCAAAATCCTTCAGGGGCTCCCTGTTGTTGTGTATAAAATGCAGGCTTCTGCTCAGCTTAGCAGGATTCAGCTTCCACACTGGACTCAGCCAGCCTTTCCAGCATGAACTTCCTCTACCACCCTTCATGCCTTCTGCTTTCCACTCATCAGTCTGGACTCTTCACTACTTCTCAGTGTTGTCTTGTCTTCTCCCGCCTCCGTACGTGTGCACTTTCTACCCCTGGAATCTTCCTGTCTGCTAGTTGAAATTCTTCTTTTCTTCAAAGCTCAGATGTAGCACCAGGCTCCATGAAGTGTTTCCTGAGTGCCCCCCACCCCATCCCTTAGCCCAGCTGAGTCAGAAGGACTTTCAGAGGCCAGCTTGTCCTACTCCCTCATTTGACAGATGAGGAAACTGAGATTAAGTGACACAGATCATAATGGGAATGTGGAAATAATCATTATTATTATTGTAATTAGAATTTATATAACCCTTTTGAGGTTTATAATGCTCTTTACCTGTGTTACCTCATTTGATTTTCATATCAGTCTTATAAGGTTGATATTCTCCCCATTATAAAGATGAGGAAACAGAGGTTAGGTGACTTGCTCAGGGTCACACAGCTAACGAGGATCTGAAGGAAGACCTGAATTCCAAATTTCTTGCAGCATTTGGACTGGATCTCTGTTTTGGTCTGATCTCATTCTACCTTATGCTCATCAGTTATTCAATCAACGAGCATAAGCATCCACTGTGTGCTAGTCTCCAGGGATACTGAGACAGAAATGACAGTCTCTGCTCTCAAGGAGCTTATATTCTATTTAATAAACATATACATGCCCTGTCACCCTTTTTAAATTGGAAAGTCTTCCAAGGCAGAGACTGTTTGATCTTTGCATCCTTAGCACATAGTAGGCACTTTTACTAAATGTGTATTGACTTTGAATTTTGAGTAGTAAAACAGCAGCATCTGCTAAGTGCCAAAACGCATGCTGTAGGAATTTCGGGGAATATAGGGAGATTAGTGGCACCCACAGTTATCAGGGAAAACTTCCGGTAGAAGGGACCCCATTTCTGGGGAGTGACTGCCTTGTGCTCCTCGTTACAGATGGCCAGGGTGAAAGTTGCTGTATGTGATCAGTACAAAAGCTGCCCAGACTGCCTGGCTGCGGAGGATGCCTACTGCGGCTGGTGTGCCATGGAGACGAGGTAAGGCTGCCATGGAGGCATGCTGCCATCCATGATCCTTCTTCCCTCCATCTTCTCCCTCTCTTCCTGCCATTGGACTGTGGGTGAGTCATTGGAGTAGGGCTAGACTGCCATTCCATGATCTTTCTTCCCTCCATCTTCTCCCTCTCTCCCTGCCATTGGACTGTGGATTAGTCATTGGAGGTGGGGCTAGACTGCCATTCCATGATCCTTCTTCCCTTCCTCTCCTCCCTCTGTATCTGCTGTTGGGCTGTGGGTTAGCCATTGGGATCTGGGACTGGAGGAGGAAGAGCTGGATTGCCCATTGGTACTCTGGAAGCAGAGTGTTTATGGAAAGTGAAGGTCAGTGTGAAAAGCTACAGAGACGAATTAAGGCTTATTATCAGGAAGAGCTTCCTAACAATTAGAGCTTTCCTCAAGCACATCACAGGAGCATAGGTTTGTAGCTGGAAGGGCACCTGCATGTCATCTAATCCACTACTCCCATTTTCTAAATGAGAAAGCTTAAGGAAAGAGTTAAAAATGTTGCAGTAGAAAGATCATTGGATTTGGGTTTATATGCTATTTCCACAGTTTGTGATCTGTGTCATTTAACCTCAGTTTCCTCATCTGTCAGCTGAGGGAGATAGATTAGCTGACCTCTGAAAGCCCTTCTAACTCGTTTCATTATTCTAGAAGTGACTTGCCCAAAGTCACATGGAAGGTAAGTGGCAGAGATGGGATCCCAGAGGAAGAAGATTGCCTTGGAACATAGTACTTTTCCCTTTATTGGAGGTCTTTGAGCAAAGGCTGAGGGATTATTTTCTAGGTACATTGTAATGGGCACTTTTTTTAAGATATGGGGTCAACTATAGATGCCCTCAAAAACGTCAAAAAAACAGTTGCAAGGAAGTCTTCAGGTGTAATTTACCTAGATTACCAGAAAAAAAGGATTTGACAAGGTCTATCCAACTATTCTAGTGGAACTGTTGAAGAAACATGGGTCAGACACTAATGCAGTTTGGTGGATTTGGTCTTGGTTGAATGGTTGGATCCAAAGAGTAGCCATGAATGGGTCAAGGTCAAGGTCACCTCTGTAAAGAAAGGAGATAGGTCAAGCAGCACTTTCTACATGATACTATTCCTGATGCCATCCCATTGTTCCTGCTTTTCCTCCTTAACTGCCTTGTATTTAGCTATATTATATTTATTTTGGACAAGTAGGTGATATAGTGGATAGAGTCCTAGGCCTAGAGTCAGGAAGACCTAAGTTTAAATCCAGCCTTAGACATTTACAAGCTGTGTGACCCTTGCAAGTGACTTAATCCTATTTGCCTCAGTTTCCTCATCTGCAAAGTGAACTGAAGAGGGAAATGGCAAACTGCTCCAATATTTTTGCCAAGAAAACCCCAAATGAGGTCACAAAGAGTCAGACACAACTGAAAAAAAATACTGAAAAGTAAAATGGGCTGCCTTGGGAAGTAAACTTCTCTGTCTCTAGAAATGTTTAAGCAAAAGCCAGGTAACCACTTATGGCATACATTATAGAAGGGGTTCTCATTCAGGCATGTGTTGGACTTGATAGCGGCCTCTGTAAGTCCTTGTCAATCCTTAGATGCACAGTATTTAGAGGCACCTACCCTTTGCCCAGAACTAGGCTTGGAGCAGTGATCTGGACTAAGCAATAGTAAGCTGGGAATCTGTCGACATCTTTATGTCTATCTGTAATTTTGGGCAAATGGAAAAGTGTCCATTGGAGAGGGTTGCAGGGGAAGAGACGTCATCGAGGAAAAGCAAAGTGTAAGAGCAGGGGTTGGGGCTAGTAGGAAGGCTTTTAAGAGTGTTCCAGTTGTAATGAAGTTGGATACTGGAAGGGTCTAGTAGAGAGATGGGCAGGGGCAGAGTGGGCTCAGGCTTACTTACAATACCTAAGTATTTCTCTCTCTTCACCCGGTTGCAGGTGCTCCCTCCAGCATGAGTGTGCCAACTCCAGTCAACCCCACTTCTGGACCAGTGCCAGTGAGGGCGTCCAGCGCTGCCCGTCCATGACTATTCTGCCCTCAGAAATCAATATCCACCAGGAGTATTCGGTAAATATGCAGCAGGCAAGGAGTGGGGGGAGCAGGAAGTTGGGAAAGAGGGAACCTGCCAACTTGCTGAGAGGTAGTGAGATAAAGTGGTTAGAGTTCTGTTTGAAATCAGGATGACTGGCTCAAATCTTGTCTCAGACTAGCTGTTTGACCATCAGCAGGTCACTTACCTTCTCTTGAACCCTGCACAGCCCTCACTCACTCAAAACAGAGTCAAGTGTAAGTCATGTCATCATTTATCTGATGGCATGGTCTTCTTGGGCAATCAAGGACGAACACAACAATAACAACCTTCTCTTGACCTGTTTACTCATCTATAAGAGTAGGTAGACTGGGCCCATTCCTTACAGAATTGCTCAGAATTCATGGTGCTTTCTCAACTGGGAAACAACCAAGCATGACCCCAAGGGGGACTGCTTGGAGGCGTGTGGCTTATTGGAATAAATATAAAAGATAGACTCAGAAGGCCTGGATTCAAATTCCAGTTCTGCTTTTTGTTTTTTGTATGATAGTAAGCCATTTTCTTTCTCTGAAACTCAGTTTACGTATTAGATGAGATCTGAGGTGTCCTCTACCTTTAACATTTATAAGCCTGTGACCTAGGACTCTAATGGCATCAGGATGGATCAGGTCAGGCAGCCTCAGCAGGGTGGGCAGGTAATCAGGGCAGATCTCAGCAGCAGTCCATGGGAAGGAGCCCCAAGCAGGTCAGCATTAGAGCCAGGATGGTACAGTGATGGGCAACAGATGAATACCCCAACAGGTGACTGGAGAAATCATCAGGAGAGTCTGGCACAGGTAATAGGTGACAGGCCAACTGTCAATGTCTAGTTTGAGCATTCCAGTGTGGGGACCACTTATGGAGACTGGGGTTCTAGAGTAGGACGTCAGCCCCCAATTCCCTCCATCCAGTATCCCATTTACTGGGACTAAGTGCAGGGTGGAGGCTTGATTGCTAGGGAACACTAGAACTGACCAGACCCAGGGGGATAGCCGGACCAGCATTGAGGCCGATGATGCCAGGTCTATGTGGTCTTAGCCTAGTGACTCCAATACGCACCCTTGTCATCCATGGATAGTCCTAGAACCAGAGTCTGAGGTGGGGCTAAGCCAGCTATTCAGAGGACTAGAAAACTTTGCATGCAGATAGACCAAATCATTCATTAATAGCAACCCCTCCAGGTGACTAAGGGAGCGTCACACTGGCTGTCGCTGGAATCTTTCATGTTAGTAAAGGCGTCATCATTTTGACAGCGCTTCCCTTAATGAAGTTCATTTTGTACTCATTTCACTCTCACAAGATCCTCTTAAGGAGTCGTCATGCCCCTTTGACAGATGACAAAACCGAGGCCCAGAGACTGTAGGCAACGTGCTCATAGTCACACAGGGGTGTATTGTCTTTAAGGACCACATGATACGGGAGTTTAGGAAAGCCAAGGAAAGGATTATAACCCTTTGTGGCTGAAAGACTTGCTAGGTCCTCTTGTCCACCTCATTTTACAAATTAAAAAAGTGGAGACCCAGAAAAAGGAAGGAACTTGTCCATGGTCAGATATATATATATGCATGTATGTATACACATATAGACACACGTATGTGTGCACATATAAATATGTGTGTGTATAAACGTGGCAATCAGGATTTGATCTGTACCTGACTCCTGATCTAAACCTCTATATATCACATGTACATATATGCACACATACATGTATACCTACATACATATACACATGCATATAGAAATGTATGTATATATATGTGTATGCATATATGTATGAAGTTATATATACATACATACCTATAGACATATACATGTATATATGAGAAAAATAACTGTTTCTGATATGGGAGCAGGGCCTCATGGTTTCTCACCACTGACCATGGGAATTGGGCCCAGCCCATGGCCAGCTCAGTGTTTCTCAGGCTTCTCTTTTTTGACTTACAGTAATGACCCCTTGAGTCCCAGTTGCCTCTGGGAACCTTGGTGGTTTGGCTTAGACCGTGCTGAGGGTCTGGCTTTGTGCCCAAGAAATGACCTCTCTAGCTGAAACCTGCCCGAAGCAGGGAGGGACAGGCGGGCACCTACCCAGACCACCACCAGGCTGATGAGGGAGGAACAAGGACGATGGACAGCCCACCTCCAAAGTCCTAGCATTCCTGGTGGTTTTTTTTTTCCTTTCTCTTCTTTTTTGGGAGCCCAGAAATGTAGGAGTCAATATTTGCAAAACCGCCAAATGCCAACCTGCTATTTTGCATTCAAACGAACAGATGATTCTCCCAAAGCTGCTGCCGGGTGATACTTTTCTCGCTCTCCCCCAGTGAGAAAGGGACAGTTCTTCAGCTCTTGTTGAGCTGCTGAAAAGCTCCCCTCCCCTCAGCAACCATTCTCTGAAGCCTTGCCGTCTGTACCAGATAGGCAGGGCCTAATGAGTATTTAGGTGATTGCTGTCAAAAGTGAACAAAATGAGAATATTTTTGTTGAAAGTGATACCAGGCTGGGAACTCCTGATAGTAAAGCAGTTTCAGCTCCTCCACCCCCCAGCTTCATGACTCAGGCAGATGACCTACCTCACACAGCACTGACCAGCGGCAGGTACCCTAAAGTCACACATGCTTTCTTCCCGACCCTGGAATTGTTTCCCTCTCACATTTCTGTAAATGAAGGCAGTTGGCCTGGAGGTCTCCTCTGCCATCACTATATGTGACTTCACTGTGGCACAGAGATAAACCCAAACTCTGAAAAGAGAGTCAGATAGATCCTCGGCTTTCTTGGGGACCACCAAACTGAAAGAGCTTTGGGTGTGGCCCTGAGGAGGACTGCTCATAATCCCTTCCAAAACCAAATGGCCTAGCGATGGAGCATGGTGACTTAGCGTAGTAGATAGAGCTCTAGACCTGAAAGACCTGCGTTCAAATCCTGCCTGGGCCTCAGTTTCTTCATCTGTAAAATGAATAGGTTGGACTCTACACCAGAGGTCCCTCCCACTCTGAATCTGGGACCCTGTGAGTCTGTGTCTGTGAGAAAGAGCCAACCTTGCTCAAAGTGGAAAAGCTTGCCTATGGGTTGGCCCATGGGTGATAAATGTATTGGACCATAGCAATTGATACAGACTGTCCGCAAAGGCATATTGAGCTTTAAGGCTAACAGAGTTATTGCTAATAGCTGGGTTGGCTCACTGCCCTCGGGTCTCCGGTCCTTTGAACCGAGTCTACTTAACCCCAGTCTTCTAGCTCAGCGCATCCCGGAGGGGCTGGGTTCTCTATGAGTTAGGGGTCACTTTCCCCTCTCCGTAAGAGTGGGAAATCATGCTAGTGTTGAAACAGACTAAATTAGTCTATGATTCTGGGCTGGACGTATTGCTTACAGGCCAGCAGTGATAATAACTCATGCTTCCTTAGATGCAGCTTTAAGTTTTCCAGAGAGCTTTCTTTGTGACATCTTGTGAGGTGGGTTGTATTTTTGTTTTCCTCTTAATGGCTGGTACGTAGTAGGCACTTAAGTGTGTGCTGACTGACTGGCTAAGAAGGGCAGGGACTTACCCACAGTCACAGAGGTAGTAAATGTTGGCAGCGGCATCTGACCCCAAGCCTATGCTGACTCCAAGTCTGCTATGTACATTTTGTGTCCTAGGATCTGGGAGTTGGGAGGGACCTCAGAGGTCATTTTAGCCAATCCTCGACCAGATAAATGAACCCAGGCTAGACCCTTGGGAAATGAAGGCATTTCTGTTATTGTTGAAAGTACCTCTATTTGGGCTGCATCACACACTCCATTGTTTTATAGAAGTCTCTTTATGTAGTTCAGCAGGATGAATTTTCTTTAGCCTCAGATGGGGTTGCCAACATCCCTGCCTTATTTGGACTTCAACTCCATAGGAAGCAGTGTGGCATACAAAGTCTGTGAGATAGGCAGGATATGTTTCATTATTCCTGCTTTACATAGGAGGAAACTGAGGCACAGAGAAATGAAATGATGTATCTAAGGTCACAGAGCTAAGGGAGGGGAAGGGGCAAGTACCAGAATCTAGGTCCTTTGAATCCATATTGACTGTGCCAGAGTCTGTCTCTCGCTGACCATCTGAGACTCAAGCAGGGCAGGTGGGTTTGTACCTTAGAGGAGTGAAGTAGGAAATGATGACCTTGGAGTTACGGATCGTTCTCCTAGTAGTGGGCTTAGTGAGAAGGGGACAGACCTACTGTTTGGGACCTCCTTGAGAGCAGGGGCTATCTTTTACTTTTCTTTGTATTTCCAGCATTTAGCACATTACTTGGCACTTAATAAATGTTTATCGACTGATACTAGAAGTAAGGAGAAAAATATTTTACCTTTTCCCCTATCAAAGCCACCCTCCCCTCATCCATCTGATGTCCCTAGTTCCCCAAGTTTGTCTTGGGGGCGAGGGGTAGGGGAGAGTGGACTGGAAAGCTGGGGAAGGGGAGGGAGGAGGTCTCTACTCACTTGTTGGCCACATGTATTTTCAGGGTATGATCATCCAGATCAGCGGCAACATGCCCAGTTTGAGTGGGATGGAGATGGCCTGTGACTATGGGAATGGCATCCACACTGTGGCCAGGGTCCCCGGCTCAGATTTCAGCCACCAGATAGCTTACTGCAACTTCCTTCCTAGGGACAAGTACCCTGAATTTCCATCAGACCAAGGTAAGACCTGAAAAATAACACACCACCAGTTAGGTCTTTATTGGTTGCTTCCTGTGTGCCTAGCCCAGGCAAGGCGTGATGAGGAAGATGATGATGATGATGATGATGAAATAACCATGACAGCTAGCATTCATATAGCACTAACTATGGGCCAGACACTGGGCTAAGGGCTTCACAAATATCTCATTTGATACTATTATTAACTTGTCTTACACTTAAGGAAATTTTAAGTTGAACAGAGGTTGAGTGATTTTCCCAGAGTGACACAGCTGGGAAGTGTCTAAAATCAGATTTGGATTCAGGTCTTTGTGACTCCAGCCCCAGTCTATCTAATATGCTACCCAGCGACCTCCTGGAAGAAGATGGCCTCTGGACCTCCGAGAACTTATGGGTAGTATTTGGGCTCCTTCCGTCTTGCACATGGGGTCTTTTATGGGTCAAATATAAAGTGCAATTGTTTCAAAGCAAAGGCATTTAATGAAGCATCGTCGTAAGGAAAAGAGCAATAGAACATTTTCTTCCCATAAACTAGGGACACGGTGGAAGAGTAAACACATATTGGGAACAGGTGTAGAAGGGCCCCCACATAGAGAACTCATGTAGAGGGACAACTTCCAGCTAAGACTTTACCAGTGTCTGCCAGTGGTGTTACCATGTGGGTCTGGGGTCTCATGGTATATCATCTCTGCCAGGCATTATTCTCTGTTAGTCTTATTTGGTGGCTGCCAGAGACAATGTCTCTGATGATCTCAGAGCTGCCGAGTTTCTGGGTTTCATCTTTTCAAGGTGCCTGCAGCATATCTTAACTTCAGTTCCCTAAAATTTAATGACTGAAAAGTCTCTCCTTGATAAGGTCAGGCTTTAGCTCTTTAGTTATAGATGGGATTTGGACCTTTTTCTAAGCCCAGTACCCAATTCATTCTCCATGTTGCCTCATACACACTTTTGTAATCCACCTCAATCCTTTGTTCCACATTCCTGTCTTTATTATTATCTATTGGTAGCTAGAACAAAAGCCTTTGAGCTGCCCTGTTATAAGTTAAGGACAGCTAGGTGGCACAGTGAATAGAGTGCCAGGCCTGGAGTCTTGAAGCTTCATCTTCCTAGGTTCTCATTTGGCCTCTGATACTAGCTGTATGGTCCTGGGCAAGTCTCTTCATCATGTTTGCCTCAGTTTCTTTATCAGTAAAATGTGTAGGAGAAGAAAATGGCAAACCATGTCAATATCTTTGCCAAGAAAGCCCCGAATGGGATCACGAAGAGTCGGACACGACTGGGCGACAACAAAATGATAAGTTATCCAGAAGTGACAATAGGGAACAATTAGAAAATATGAAAAACAGAAAATCCTTATTGAGCTAGGTGCTTTGGGAGAATAATTCCAGGATCTCAGAGTTAAAAGCAGCCTTGGAGACCTTCTAGTCTAACCCATATTTGACCAAGAATTCCATCTACAGTGTATCTGGCAAATGATAATATGATCTTTGCTTAAATACCTCTAGTGGTAGGAAGCTTGCTACGTCCTGAGGTAGCCCATTTCTCTTTAGGACAGCCTGGACTTTTCTGTTCTGTGTTCTGCGATTAAACAGAAAAGTCTAATCACTCTTGCACATGGCAGCCCTTCAAATTCCTCCTCTCCCTTGACCCTTCTAAATATCTCCAGTTCTCACATCTGATCTCATAAGGCAGGACATCCAGACCCTCTGCCACCCTCATTTGGACATGCACCAACTTGTCAATGCAATTCCTAAAGTATGATGCCCGGAACTGAACGCAGTAATTAAGAGCTAGTCTGACCAGGGCAGATTATAGGGGGCTTATTACCTGTCCTTCTTCTGTTTCCTAGTGCAGCCTAAGTTGGAATTTTCCTTTTGAAATACTGTTATCATACTGTTGAGTCACACTGAGTTTGTAGTTCACTAAATCCCTCAGATATTTTTTGCTGTCTAGCCATTCCTCCTCCATCTTGAACTTGTAAATTTATTTTTAAAATTCAAGAATAAGAATTACATTAAAAATTTATCCTATTAAGCTTTTAGTAGATTTGGCCTGTTAAGGTCTTTTTTTTTTTTTTTTTTGGTTCACTGTCATTCTGGCCTTTGTATCATTCTCAGACTTAGTAAGCATGCTGTCTTTCTCCAGGAGATTGATGAAAATATTAAATGGTGTGTGGCCACGGACAGATCCCTGGGGCACACTACTAAAAATATACGTATAAGCTACCTTAACACTTTATATATGTATAATGCCTCAGAGTTCCTCATCCATCACTTGATCTTTGCACAGTCCAGTAAAGTCTTTCCAGTGGCTATTATTATCCTTAATTATATGTGAGACAACAGGGCCCAGGAAAGTGAGGTGATTTGCATGAACTCGTATAACTGGTTGGGGTATGAGGGGAGAGCTGGGACTGGAGCTCAGAGCTCGAGGGCATGATTTCCCCCTTAAACTTCACTATTTCTGTCCACCATTCTGTACCACCATTCCCCCTGTCTCTCAGGCTAGAAAAACCTTCCTCTTATTATTGACTTTTCCTTCTCTCTCACCTCATGTCACTTATGAGCCTAGCTTCCTTTAAGTTCCAGCTAAAATCTCTTCCCCACCCCCTCTAAATTCTAGAGTCTTCCCTCTCTTAATTGCTTCCCATTTTTCTTGTATATAGTTTTATCAATAAGTCAGGTTTTATGAAGCACCTACTCTGTGCCAGGCACTGCCCTAGAGATGTTTGTACATGACTATTTGTGCTTTTTGTACATAATCGTTTGCGTGTTGTCTCCTCCATTAGATCTTGAGCTCCTTGAGGAAGGACTCCCTTTTGCCTCTTTTTGTGTTTCCAGTGCTTAGCAAAGTGGTTGGTACACAGCAGGGGCTTAATTGATTACGTTACTAAGTCCTGTCCATTTCACTTCTTCAGCATCTTTATCACTATTTTCTTTTTTGTTCCTGCTGCCATCATGCCAGGTCTTTTCACTTTTCCCCTCCCCTAACCCATCCTTCATGAGGATAATCATGCATATATTTGGTCATATTGTTCCTTTGCTCCAATATCTTCAGTGGCTTCATATATATAAATATGTGTATACACATACTTATACATATATGGCTTCATATATGTGTATATAGGTAAATGTATATATATGGAGAACTCAGGTCAGAAAAAGCAATACAAGGATACTCTCAAGGTCTCTTTAAGAACTTTGGAATTGATTGTGAGACATGGGAAATACTGGCAAAGGACCGCTCAGCATGGAGTGCCCACATCAGAAAAGGTGCTGTGCTTTATAAGCAAAGAAGAATTGAAATCACTCAAAAGAAACGTGAGAAGAAAATGTAGAGAATCCACCCCAAATGTTCATATGGACTCTTTGTGCCTGACCTGTGGTAGAACATTCCAAGCTGTGTCGGTTTGATCAGCCACAGAGGGATTGAATCTAGCATAGTGATGTTATTTTGGTCCTCTTTAAGAAGCAAGGCCACAGCAAACCGTATATAATCTGTGTGTGTATGTGTGTATGCATGTATGTTCCCCCAATTACGTTAGCATTTCCTTTTTTCTGAAGTTCCAAACTTTATCCTTCCCTCCCTCTCCTCCCCATCCCTGAGATGGTAAACCATCAGACCTAGGTCTTTCCATGGCTTCTCAATGCCTACTGAGGAAAGCCCAGATTTCTTTTCCTGCCATCCAAGGTCCTTCACAATTTGGCATCATTCCGCCTTCCCAACCCTGTAAACTTTATTACACTCCTGCTGCTCCATGATCCTGCCGTACTATATACTGTTCTCACAGGTCACTCCCTCTCCCATCTCCCTGCTTTACATGACCCTTACGCCTGGAGATTCCCTCCTTCATCAGTTCTGCCTCTTCACTTCCTGAAGGCTTCCTTAAAGACCCAAATCCCACTCTTTTAGGAGGCTTTTGTTTCCCAGCCTCCCCAGGTGCTAGTGCCTTCCCTTCTGAGATTCCCTTCCATCTACCCTGTATGTATTTTGTATGTTCTTAGTGTCATGTTGTGTCTTCCATTGAAATGTGATTTCCTGAGGCTAGAGTCTCTCTGCCTTTCTTTGTAAGAGCCACAAGCACTTAGCAAGGTGCCTGGCACATACAGTAAATACTTAATAAATGCTTGTTTTTCTAGTGTTCTAAATTCCTATACCGCACGCTGAATAAATTTTTCATTCCTCCTCCCCCTCTCCACTTTTTCCTATCTTTTCCCTTGGTTGGAATGTTCTCTCTCCCCATCTTCACCTGTTAAGTGCTCCCCACCTGTTACTATCCAACATGCTTTGAGGAAACCTACTTGGCCTGTAATCCCTTCTCCCGTTAATGAGCTTCCCATCAGACCTCACAGAGGTCTGTTTTGCATGTCTCTCTCTGTTTTGCACTTACCATATCATATTATGTACTAGTGTTCAGTATGTGTATGTTACCCTTAACTAGAATAAAACCTCCTGAGGGAAGGAACCATGTCTTAACTAACTAAACTTGGCATCTCCCGCAACAAAATACACAGTCACCCATTAGTAGACATTATTGAATTGAATGAAGCACCCACAGGCTCAGAGAACCCAAGCTGTCACTAGAAGACACCAGACTAATATGCTTTAAATAATGAGAGAAAGGCTGAAACAGTAAATTGTCTCAGCCAGACAGGGAAACAATTGAGGAGTTCCCTATGTATCAGGGTCAGCTTGTGGGTTCCTACCTGGGGTCAAGGAGCCTGGGATCTCAACCCCTCTGCATCTTGAAGAGAGTGCCCAGCCCTGTTCAGCTCCACCCAGCCTCAGGGCCCCAGGAACCAAGGGGATCCTATGTGTATCGTGCCCACAAGCTGAATCCAGCTCAAGTTGCCAGGCAACATTTGCAATCTAGCTCTGGTTGCAGGGGGAGCCCATGAAGCCCTTGTGAATGGTGAACCTCCAATATCTCTGGCCCAGACAGACAGATTGGACTTTCTGGGGTTTCTCTTGCAACCCCATTCCACCCTTTTTGCTGTACATCTGCTTCTCTCTGTGTATTGGGCTGCATCTCTATCTGTGCATCTTGGGATGTCTCTGTACATGTGTATGTGTGTGCATATGTGTGTTTGGGTTTGTGTGTGACCAGGTGGGTTGTGTACATCTTGTTTTTGTTTCTGCCTTTGAATCCAAAGAGATACGAGAAGCAAACCCACTCTCTCCCCTAACACAGGGCAGCATTTCACAGAGGGGAATCGGGGACCTTGGCTTCTGTGGTTGTACGGCGAACAAATAATGCTGAAGAGTGCTTATGAGAACAGTAATTATTTTCTCCTGGTGATAAATCCTCTTCTTCTGAGAAACTCATTTTTCCCCCAGGCCTGACCTCATTTATCTTCCCAGCATCTCTGAGAAGTAATAAGGAGTTGGGAGACTCCAGCCTCCATGGCCCTAGCTCAGAGAGGTTAAGGAAAACTCTGGAAATCACCTAGTCTTGTGTTGTTCCTAACTAACTATTTTGGTTGGAGGTGGAGTGAACTGAGCCCCTAGGGGATTCCTAAGGATATGCAAAGTGGCTAAATGGTTGTCTTGGGTCTTCCCAGACTCCTTTTCTCTGCTTCTTCCCTGCTTCCTATCACTCTACTGACCCTGACTGTCCAGGCACGCCATTTTGGCCTGCTGTCCCTTGGCAGTGCCCAGTATGCTGGAACCTTCTCTCCTCTGTTACACTCCGCAAACTAAATTTACTCCAAAGGCTGAATGGATGCGAAAGGCTCAATCTCTAGGAACATTCACGTTTTAATCAGGACCTCTTGACTTTTTGACCTAACCCAAAAGGCGTTGCTACTCACTGTCCAGTTGACCTTTGGCTGGCTATTTAAATTCTCTTGACCCCAGTTTCCTCATCGATAAAATGAGAACACTGACCTTGATGATCTCTAAGGTCCCTTCCAGTAGCTGATGTATACAAAGAGTATATTTGGAGGCAGGAAATCTAGGTTATTTTGTATTTATTCATCTCTGTTCAACTTGTGGTCCCATGACATAAGCTCCGGGAGGGTGGAACCTGTTTCCTTTTTGACTTTTCTTCAGGGATCACTAGCCCCAGGCACATAATGGGTGCTTAATAATAAATACTCGTTGCATTTATGAGAATCACAACCCCAGGACTTACTGGTGATGTGGATTTGGCCTTTTGGAACTTCAGGTTTTCTTCATCTTTAAAATGGTCCTAAAAATTCTCATACCACCTACCTGAGAGGACTCTGAGGAGGAAAGCAATTTGAAAGTCTGTGTAATTGGCACATATTCTCCAATCCATCTTCCACAGAGATGCCAGAATCATTTTTTCTAAAATGTAGGTCTGATTGTGTCATCCTTACTATTCAATAAATTTCAGTAGCTCCCTATTATCCACAACAGGGTGTCCAATAAAGCTGCTTATTGATTCTGAGACCACAAATGAACATTACTTATAATGTAGCATATCTTGATTTTGTTGAACATTTCCAAATTCCATTTTAATCTGGCCCTCAGGAGGAGTTGGAGGGTCCTCTGACTTACAGAATCCTATTTTAACTCTTCTATTTGATACTTACAGCTCTTAATAACTTGGCCCCTCCTCATCTAGCTAGCCTTCTTTTCTCTTACTCCTCGTCCTCGGAGCCTCTGGTCCTGCCACTCTGGTCTGCTTGCACTTCCTTGCATGTGACCCTCCATTCCCCACCTTTTGTCCCTTGCTCTGGGAGTCACCATGCCAAGAATGCTCTGCTTCCTCACTTTCCCTTCAGTATTTGGCTCAAACCCCACCTTTTGCTGGAGGACTTCCCCTTGACCCTTCCCTCTGAGGCTACTTCTTATGGTGTCTCCCCCCAGCTCCTTGAGGTTAAAGACTGGTTTAACCTTTCTTTATATCTCCTTTTTAGCACAGTGTCTGGCACACAGTAAGAACATAATAAAACTTTGTTGGTTGAAAATAAGGTAGCTATTACTATTACGACTGAGGCTTGAATAGTGGAATTTCAGGCGATAGGAGAGAGATTATGGAGCCAGAGAGATTCTTCATGCCTGTGTCCCTGGGTAGGGGAGACTGAGGCATGAATAAGCAGAAATGAAATTGTCTTCATTCTTTATAAACATCCTTCTCTTTCTCTTTCTTCTCCCACTCCATTCTAGATCACGTGACTGTTCAGACAGCCGTGCAGGTCAATGGCAGAAACATCGTCTGGGCCAATTTCACCATCTATGACTGTACCCGCACAGGACATGTCTACCCTCATACAGCGTGAGTGACCTGCCCCCCCACTTGGGGACCTCCTGTTTGGGGAATGGGACTAAGGGAAAAAAGGACCCAACCCAATAATCAGTGATCATTGTTATTTATTGAATATGTTAAAGGAACTTCTCACAACTTGTTTGAGCCCTGTTAGCATTAAATGGATGATAATAATAGCTGGCATTTATATGCCTCCTATGTACAAGACCCTGTGCTGAACACTTTACAAATATAACCAAATGGTATCTTCATGACAATCTTGAGAGGTAGGTATTATTATCTCCATTTCACAATTGAAAAACTGAGGCAAACAAAGGTTAAGTGACTTGCCCAAGGTCACACAACCAGTCAGAGATCAGATGTGAACTCTGGTCTTCCTGACTGTAGGCTCAGTGTTTTGTCCACTGTGATACCCAGGTTCTTTATCTGTATACTTAAAGCATTGGAGTAGGTCCATCTAGTCTAGGGACTAGGACTGGATCAGGAGATCTAGGTGACATTGCTTTTATCCTATATTTGCTTATCTGTGCCTACAGTAAATCACACTCACACACATCCCAAGTAGAATATAAGCTCCCCGAGGAGAATAGCTCTTTATTAACTTTGCAGCACCAGCACTGGGCACAGAGTCTGCTGTATGCCTTTGTGCCTACATTATAGCAGGGATTTAACTAAATGTTTGTTGAATTAATAGAATTAAATTGTGATCTGATACCTAGGATAGTTCAGTTTTGATCTTGGAGAAAAATTATGGAATCAGAATTGTGGACTCTGAAGGTAAAATCAATCTTCCTGAAAAGGTGTTATCAATCTCATTTAAATGCCTCCAACAATGGTGTTGGATTAGAACTCTGGGGATGCAGATCCAGTTCCAAATTTGCTTCTCTTTAGTTGGGGGAGCTTTAAGTAAGTGTCCCATCCTCTCTGTCTCTCAGTTTTCCCATCTGTAATATGAAGGGGTTGCACTATTGTAATGTTAATGAGATTTATATTAATGAAAGATCTTCCCTGCCCATTAATAGGCCTTACCTGAAGCCTATTAAGGGAAGTTTGATTAGGGAGGGCTTGTTTTGTAGGAAGGCCCATACTTTTTGTTAATTAATGAGGTACTGGGTCATGAGGTGCTCACTAGGTCTGCACTCCTATACTGATAGGTGTATATATACTCTGAGGTGAGGTTTTACTTTGGGGCTTACTCTTTGGAAGAAGGTTCCTGTGCCAGATGAGACTCTGGGGAGCCTTTTAAGGAGCCCCCAGCTTTGAAAACCCAGATGTTGGTGGTACTCTCTCTGGTAACCATGTATGTAGGTAATGGTCAGCCAATTGGATTTGTCTGTTGATCTGTGAGGTATGTATTGATTACGGGCAGACAGAAACCCTGTCTGTTGGTCTTTATTTCTCTGCTTGCATTTTTTTCTGTTGGTGGATATAATTAAAGAAGATTGTTGACCCTCAAAAGTTGGTTTCCTTTTAGAAAGGCAGATCCAAGAACCTGTGCAGCTGGCCTTCCTGTGTATGCTGGGGTGCTTTCTGCTGCAACTATATAATTTCATAGGTCCCTTCCTACTCTGAACAGTCTAGGAATCTGTAAGGCCCCTATGGCCATGTCCAACTATTAGAAAAAGTCTAAAATCTTAAGGGATTGAGAGCTAGAAGGGAGAGTAGAATTCATCTTAGTCTGTGCCTTCATTCTACTGATGACAACTCTGGCCCGTGGAGGCCACACAGGTACTGATAGTCAGATTTGGGATTTGAACCCAGGCCCTTGGCCTCCAGAAGCTGCTCTCTTCCCACTGTATCACACTTCAGAATATTTTTTTCCTATAGCTATCTACCCCAATAGGTCCCAGTTCTGACCCCTGGAGATCCACAAAAAAGTCTGTCTTCATCCACATTATACCTCTTCAGGTATTAGAAGACAGTATGCATATCTTTCCTATCTTCTATTTTCTTTAAATTTGCTTTTCCTTTAAGTTAAATTCTTTTCTTATAAATTTTCTTTTCTTTAAATTATGTTTTTCTTTAAAGGTTTCTTAAGTTAGTTTTCTTTAAATTTCTTCTTTAAACTCTTTAATTTCTTTAAATTAAGGATCTTTTCTTCAAATTTCTTCAAATTTTCTTCAAATTCTTTAACTTCTTTAAATTTCCCTTTTTTATTATAAACTTATCAACCATTAACATTTCCATATACAGAGAACTCAAGGGAGGACTGGATGATACTGTGAGCTTGTTACATACAGTTTGTAAGTGTTTATATTAACCTTAATGCAAGAGTAACGAAACAGCCCTGCTTGTCTGTGTCACCTTCCTCTCTCTCTCCTGCTTCCTTCTGTTGTATTTGAGCATCTTTTTTTTCAGAGGGATGGGAGTGGGGAGGGAGTGCAGTTATTGCTATCATGCTCTTTTCTCCTCCTCTGATTTCCTTCAGGATCATAGATTTAAAACTAGAAAGGACCCCTGAGTCCAACCCCCTCATTGTACAAATGAGGAAACTGAGACGGAGAAAAGTTAAACGATATAGGGTCACACAGTAAATATCTGCTACAGGATTTGAACTTGGGTCTTCCTGACTGCAGACCCATCTCTCTAGGCCTCTCTGCAGCCAGTTTCTCCACCTCTCCTACAAATACAGTTCAAAAAAGAACAGAATGTCTAAGGAAGCTGCTGTTAACTTCTAAAGCAATCTCCCTCTCTCTCTGACACCCTCCAGGCAACCCTCGCATGCTGTCCATTTAAATTGGCAACCTATGGGAATTAATGGAAAGCCAGAAAAGAAGAGTTGTTTACTTGTTTCAGTTGTGTCTTACCCTAACCCCTTTTGGGATTTCCTTAGCAAAGATTACTGGAGTAGTTTGCCATTTTCTTCTCCAGCTCATTTTACAGATTTGGAAACTGAGGCACATAGGATTAAGTGACTTTCCCAGGGTCACACAGCCATTAAGTGTCTGAGGCCATATTTAAATTCAGGAAAATGAGTCTTCCTGACTTCATTCCTAGCACTCTGCCCACCATACAACCTAGCCATCTCTTATAAGAAATGATGATAGTTGAGCAAGTTTTTTTCTAGGCAGCTAGGGACATAGTGGCTAGACTGTAAACCTTAGAGTTCAAATTCTGCCCCAGATATTTATTAACTGTACAACCCTGGATAAGTCACTTAACCTTTCAAAGCCTCAGTTTCCTCTTTTGTAAAATAGGGATGATAATGATGGCACCTACCTCATAGGATTATTGTGAGGACCGAATGAGAGAAATATTCATAAGCAGAGCTGTATATAAATGCTAGCTATTATGATTTCTAGGCTGAGCATCCCCAGATCTTTCAACCATTCCTTACGTAGCTTGGTCTCACTGGGTCATTTTCCAAACTGAATTAAGGGGTAGCTCAGGACCTAATCAACAACCCTCCTGCAAGTGGGTAACTTCTGTTTGGGGAAGGGTAGCTAGAGAACAGTTTCCAATTAATAAGGCAGGAAAGGCCCCCAGGCCTAGGGATTGTCCAAGGAGGAAGGCTGCCAGGTACCACACTTCCCTAACATAAAAAGCAGATGAGATTTTGGCTTTCCAGAAGGCCCATCTGGGATCTTGTTCCCTTGAGTCCTAAACCACAAAGGATGTTGGTCTGTGAGAAACTCCGTGAGCCCCCTGGCATCTCAGCCTGTCCTCTCCAGACTAGCCTTTCTTTTCCTTTTTTCTAGTTAAGTAGCATTGAGGTCTTGGAAAGAAGTGAAGTAAGTGGCTCCCCCTGCCTTGTCTAAGTTCCTACGGTACTTTGAGGTTCACAGGCCCTCCCTGGTCTGGATTATATCTGGCTTCTCCAAACACAAGTTAAAGGGCAATCCTATAGCTTGACCTCTGATCTGACATAGGCAATCAAGTCAGGTTATTAAGCATTTATTAAGTGCTTACTGTGTGTCAGGAACTGTGCTAAATGCTGGGGGTACAAATACAACCAAAAAAGACGCAGTCTCTGCTCCAGGATGGGGTCTGGCAGCCTCCCTGGGAGCCTTAGAGAAAGAACCTGGTGCTCAGTGAGAAGGCTTGGGTTGTTGCTTACTCACTGTGAGACCCCGAGCAAATGCTTTCCTATCTCTGGGACTCAGTGTCCTCATCTATAGGATGATCACCCTGCGATTTCTTTGATTCTCTAGGTCTCTGATTGTACTCAGGTTCTCAATCTGCATCTCTGGCTGCCTAGCTGTCCAAAATGAAGCAGATTAGTGGGTTTTCAAAGCCTATTATTACTGAGACTGGATGGGAAAATTGAGGCTCTCAGTGGAAATTTCCAGTGAGAAGAGAGATCGTCCTGTGGGGGTCAAGAGAACAGAGCCCAAGGAGCCTAGGAAATATTATAACTTTCAAAGATTCTTAGGGGTTTTTTTTAGTCCTCCTGTGCTAGAGCCCAGAAAGGTACAAGAAATGAACCTTCCTCTCACAGAGCTCCCAGTATAGGTGTAGCGTTCTTAACCTGAGGTCTATGAACTTTTTTATAAGTTTGATAACTGTATTTCAAAATAACTGATTTCCATAGTAATCCTATGATCCTTTTTTTATGTTTTTAAAAATATTATTCTGGAAAAGGGTCCATAAACTCCATCAAACTTGCCCACAGGGCCCGTGACTCACAAAAAAAAGGTTGAGAACCCCTAGTCTAGTGGAGAAGATAGGTGTGAACCCATAAAAGACAGACCAACAGGACAATACAGTGTAAGCTCTTTGAAGGTAGAGGATGGGGGTTGGAGGGAGCAGGAGTGGGAGTCATTGAGTTATAGGTTTCCCAGGGACTAAATTTCTTTCTTCTCTCCCTGATTTGTTAGAAATGAATGTCATAGGATTTCTGAGTTGGGCCTTCAAAGTCATCTCATCCAACCTTTTCACTTTGAGGAAACTTAGGTTTACAAAGTAAAATGACTCGTCCTAGGTCGTATGTAGCTAGTGGCAAAACTGGGATTGGAACCCAGGTCATCCAATTCCAAATCCAATGCTTTTCCCACTATACCATAATACTCTCTCTTCCAAATCAACTTTGGTTCTGTGCTCAGCAAAAGTTCTTCAGGGACCTCTGGCCCCTGCCTGTACTGTGGTCAGCAGGTTGTATGTGGGTTGAGGAGGGAGAGGTGATTCAGATCACATGGACATGGGCAATGGTTCTCGGTCCTCAGTGTTTGAGCCTGATTCTTCAAACGGTCCCAACATGTATGACAACTATCCTGTCTCAAGATCCCTTGGGAGGATTCAGCACCGCTGATAATGCAACAGAAAGAACATTGAATGTGGAATCACAGGCCCTGGGTTCAAATGCTGGCTGTGTCCCTTCCTTCTTCTGTAACCTTGGTCAAGTCAGTTTCGACCTCTGAGCCTCAGTTTTCCCATTTGTAAAATAAGGGGTTGAACAAGAAGACCTTGGAGGTCCATTTTAACTCCAAAGCTAGGATCTTATTCTCTTGGCTTATCTTTCCCCAGAGCTATCTCTGGGTTTAGATTGATCTGATAGCTAGGGGTCAAGGTGAGGACTGGCCCCCATGCCTGAAGAGATATCCACAGAGGATGGGCAAGGGAGAGGAAGCCTGAAGCCTCAGACCTCAATGCCTGTGCATGGGGCTAATCCCACAAGGTCCAGGAGCAGTGTTAAATCCTAAATTAAGAGCAAGAATCAACAAAGCTTCTGAATCTGGTTTAATTCACTCAACATGGTGTGGTGGGAAGAGCCCCTCTCTAGGAGCCAGGAAACCTAGACTCTTCTTCTATCTCTTCAACTAACTTGCTCTGTGACCTTTAAATTAAGAAAGTCACTTTCCTTTTCTAGATCTCAGTATACATTGCTATAAAATAAAGAAATAGGCCTAGATGACTGATCTTTAAGGCCCCTTCTGTTTCTGAAGGCTCCTTTGCACTCAACTGTTCTGTGTTCTGAATACTCTTCACCTTTTGACGTTTTATGTCCTAAGACTCCTTTACCTCTAGTGTTCTGCGTTCTAACTTCTCTTCCCTTTTTGGCCTTCTTTTTTCTAAGGTCTCTTCTATCCCTGATGTATCTTGTATTCCAATATTCTGTTTTCCAAGTTTACTCTGAGCTGTGTCATTCTATATTCATTCAATTGGCCCACCAAAATAATTCATTTGTATAGATTCCAACATTCTCTGGTCTATAGAATCTTCCAGTTCTAATATTCTAGGATCCTGCGTATTTTTTGAGCATCTATCATGGGCCTAATTCTATGCCAGTTCCTGTTATGTAAGGATTATGTAAGACAAGAGCTCACAGTCTCGTTGGAATAACAGGGCATAGACATATGAAAAGATAACCAGTAGTACAAGTAGAATGTATAAGCTTCTTGAAGGCAGGTCTTGTTTTGTCTTTGTATCCCCAAAGCTTAGCACCGTGGGGGCTTAGATGAAATTGAACGGGATTGAATGTCAGATAAAAAATGCTAAGTGCTAATAGGTAATTCTGGCAGGAAAGATCCTTCCCATCCTATAGAAGCTGAGAGGAAGGAGAGCTCACTGTGGGCCGGGCTGATCAGGGCAGGCCTCTTTCTCAAAGGTGGCAACTGATCTGGGTCATGAAGACTGAATAGATTTGAATTATTAAAGAGGAATGGGATTCTAGGTGAGGAGAACAGCCCGAGCAAAGGCCCTGAAGTGTGGATAGTGGTATCACGTCCAGCAGAGAGTGAAGGACACTGGGTGAACAGAAATGGAAGATCTGTGTTGGGGAGGCATTTGGGAGAGCACTGTGTATGTTAAATTGCCCTGTCTTCGATGTGTTTTTCAGATGTACCAGCTGTCTGTCCACCCGATGGCCCTGTTTCTGGTGCACTCAGCAGCATGCCTGTGTCTCCAACGTGTCAGAGTGTGGGAACACACCAAACCCCACAGTAAGTCGAACCCATCCAAGTCTCTTTCCCTGTCATGCTATAAATGTCACCTCTGTGTTTTCTCTCAAGGCTGTCAGTGAAGTTGGTGAGAAAAGCAGGGGGCCGACCTGACCCAGGGTTTCCATGCCCAAGGAGTCAGGGTCTTCTTTACTGGATTGTACCCCAGTTTTGCACTTTTTCTCCATTCCCTTGCTTCCATCTTCCATACAGGTCTTCATAAAATCTGAGGTGTCTAGTGAACTCCCTATGCATCCACATCAGTCTCTTAAGACAATTCATACTTTTTCTCTTCATCAGATTTGCTTCTCTTGGTGCCTTCAGAGTTTAATTCTTGAGACCCTGCACTCCACCCTGAGCTGACTTTTCTTTGGTGTTTCAGGCCACGGCATCCTACCTCTCTTTTCTTTAAGTACTTTGAAATCTGTTCTTCCAAAATCTAGGGTGCATATTAGATTATTACCAGCTGTCTTCTCCTCTATCAAAAATTCTATGATAGAGTGTGGTCATTTCCACACAAAATTCCTGTTGTTTCTAGTCCAGCAGCCACACTTCTCTTGTTGGTCAGAATCAAGTCCAGTGCAGAATTTCTCCTTGTTGATTTCTCTACTTTGTTGAAAGCATAAGATATCATTAAGAAATTATTGGCTCTTTCTTCTTTGATAGATGTGTGGATAATTAAACTCTTCCATAACTACTTTATCGTGCTTATGTTCCATATGTCAGAGTTGGGCTTGTGATCTATTTCCTGAACATACTTCTTTCCTCTTTTTTGTCCAGTAGGTCTGTAGTTAGGGATGAGTGGTTAAATGTTGAATAACCAGCTCTTTAAAAAAAATTCATGGTACACTTTTAAGGTTTAATCTACACTATCAGCATTTCTCTCACTACTTCCTTTAAGTCCAACAAAATAATAAATCAAATCCTAATTTACAGTATTTGCCAATTTCCTGAGATGGAAATGTTCACACTGATCATTTAACAATTGATTCTGCAAGCCAGTATGAGCTGCCTCTAGCACACTCCTGTCCACGGTGTACTCTAATGGCAACACCACTTCTGTTTCTACTTGTGTTGATCCTTTCCCATTGCTTCCTGAGACACTTGCCTTTGTGGTTCCAAGGTCTCCCTGTATGAGCATAACTCCTCTGGAAACTTACCAACCCCACTTTTACATCCCCTGTTGCTTTAAGGGTTCCCTAGCTTCCAAAGCTGTATTCCAAGCATGAGTTCTGCCCTACCCAATCTCTGTGAAGCTTATGATGGCAAATTCGCCTCCTTGCACTGGAGGTTTTATTGCTAGCTACGATTTCTGGATTTTCTCTTCTGTGAAATTCTGAGCGTCTCAACTGCTATTTTTCTTTTTTTACTGAAACTATTTTATTTTGTATGAAGTAAGCAGATATATGTTTTGTTGTTGTCTGGTCATCTCAGTTGTGTCCAACTCTTCATGACCCTATTTGGGGTTTTCTTGGCAAAGATACTAGAATAACTGTCACTTGTCATTTCCTTCTCCAGCTCATTTTACAGATGAGGAAACTGAGGCAAACAGGATCAAGTGACTTATCCAGGGTAGCATAGCTAGTGTCTGAGGTCAGATTTGAAATCTAGCTAGCTAGGTGATAGATACACACATAATATATATCCATATCTATATATATGTGAATGTACATATTCGCACACATAAGCATATGTATGTGTGTGTGTGTATGTGTGTGTGTGTATATATGCATGTATCTATTTGGCAAGGGCTGTCCCCACTGTGCATCATGGAGTGTCTTGTGTTGCTTGAAGCGAGGCAGAATCGGCATCTCTAGCCTCTTCTCCCCAACCCTTCTCAATGGGAGACTTTAATTCCTGCCAGGTGAGGAAGCTGGAATGTTGACCCCAGATGGTTTGGCCACTCTGCTCT
This sequence comes from Bettongia penicillata ogilbyi, assembly GCA_023548195.1. Classification (NCBI taxonomy): domain Eukaryota; kingdom Metazoa; phylum Chordata; class Mammalia; order Diprotodontia; family Potoroidae; genus Bettongia; species Bettongia penicillata. The sequence continues at coordinate 7,476,429 of JAJHZJ010000067.1, read as the reverse complement.
CCTCCGAAGGAGGAAGTACTGGGCTAGGATGATAGCCATCTACTGCCTTAAATATTATTGATCTAAGTGATGTGAGCAGATTCAATCTAACTTCTGATCACTGTTTTATTAGTGGGGGAACCCCAAGCTTTTTATGTAAGGCTTGATCCCTTTCCCACTGAATATCACTTCCTCAGTGAACCCACATAACACTTAACCAAGAAACCCATTTATTCAATTTGGTAGCAAAATAGGAATCAGAGAAAGTATCTGTGGGAAAATATATACTAGACAATACAACAGAAAGGAGCTCTTCCATTGGGAGCGAGAAAACTCAGCTCAACCAAGAGAGAGATTCCCAGATCTCACCCATGGGAAAGTTCCCTTAAATCTCTGATGTAGGAAACTGGGGCCAGGACATGACAGAGCCGGCCAACTCCTCTCACGTCAGCTTCTTCTCAAAGCCTTTTCCTTCAACATCCTCAAGTGGAGTTGGCATCTTCCATCTTCTCTCTTGAAGATGAAAGCCAAAAGCTTCCAAAGTAACTGCAGAGCCCAGAAGCACTGAAGAGATTGAAGAGCCCAGAGTTCTCCTTTGTCCCCTTCTCTCCCCAACTTTGCCCTGCCCTTCATGTAGGTACAAGGCATTGATCTCCCCCAATGAGGAGATCTAGGCCATAGCCTAGAATATTACAGAGTACCTTCAGGGGTACTCCATCCCTGACTTGGAGTTTGGGGCCTTTGTTTGTTTTAATTTCTATATTTTATGCTACAGCCCAGAAATGCATGACATTGGTTTATAAGAATGGGAGAGAAGTACTGCCCTTGGCAGAGTTCTTAGCACATAGTAGGCACTTAATAATGTTGATTGATTAAAGCAATAAACTTAGAATGAACTGGGGCTGGTGGAGATTGCTAAAAATACTTTCTTGAAAGGTGTCTATGCTGGGGGAAAGAGAAATCAGAGAATTATTATTGCTTATGGCAGAAAAGAATTTGAAGAGGAGGTGAGACTGTTCGGCTTTTCTTCTGCTTCTGTTTTCTCTTTTTGTACTGGAAAGAGCAGAGCAGAGTGGTTCACTGGCAATGAACCCTCTTGAATAGTGAGAGATTCTGGTTATTGAGATGACCAAAAAGGCTTAACGCTTCCCAGAAAAAGGCCTCCCCCCTCAACAAGAGCAATTGTTTAAAGTGCTTATTGACGGACCTCATTCAGTTTATTCTTCCAGTCTTGCATCCGACACCCCTCCCCCAAATAGATGGGCAAGCGTGAGGTCTGGCCAGTGGTTGCTACCCAATAGGGAAACCATTGCAGCTGGCAGGAAGAGGCATGCCTCATTCCATATGGGGAGATAGAAGTAGAGTCAGTCAATCAGCTAGCATTTATTAATCACCTATTAGATGCCAAGCACTGTGTGAAGTGGAGCTTCTGTGTCATGCAGGGGCAAGAATGCTGAACTTGGCAAACTAGCTCCCTGTGCTGAGTTCAAGTCTACAGAACCTAGGGTACTAGAGAAAATTGGCAAATGTGATTGATGAACCACTGGCGTTCTCCTTGAAAGATTGGAAGATTGTGAGAGTTACTGAAAGAAATGGAGAAAGGCTACCGTCTGATTGTCCAAAAAAGGGGATGGGGGTATGTGTGTGTTCATCCTTAGTTGCTGAAGAAGACCAAGGGAGTATATGAAACAATATATAGACTGTGTGCTTATAAGCTTAATCTCAACACCCAGTAAATTATTAGAAGGTGGGTTAGTGGATATCTAGAAAAGGGAACATTGATCACAAAAAGCTATTGGAAATGGAGTTATGTCAGGCCTGGTGACCAATACTTGAAGGTTGTGCACATGGGAAAACAGAAAGAAGAGACGTTTTGGGAGATGATGAAGAGAAAACTGATAGAACAAGTCAGGGATGAATGAGAGGACTTTTTCTGAGCTGGAAGGGATCTTAAGGAGCATCTGGTGCACTCCCTCCTCTGTATCACAGATGAGGAAACTGAGGCCCAGAGAGATGCTGTGTCTTGCCCTAGGTCACGTGGATAGTTAAGTAGCAGAGACAAGATTTGAACTCAGGGCCTAAAATTTCAAGTTCAACAGTCTTTCCTTTGTATCTCATAGAAGTCGCAAGAACTGGGAGTATATATTCTTTCTTCTGCCTGCCTCTCCCCATATGGAATGAGGCATGTCTCTTCTTGCCAGCTGCCTCAGTTTCCCATTGGAGAACAACAACACGCTTGTCATCTATTTTCTCTGGATTTGTCTGATGGTAGCCATGGGAACAGGCTGGAAGAGAAAACTGAATGGACTGTGATTTTTGCCCTGGCTGGGGTTTGCCACTGAGTGCTTTAAACAGTTGCTGCATTGGGGGGTGGGAGGCTTTTTTCTTGGAAGCATTAAGCTTTCCTGGTCATTTTAGTAGCTACAATTCCCTTTGGCTCTTGATCATAGCTTCAAAACGGGCTGTCATTTCCCAAGCACTCGAGGATGCCTGGATTTAATCAATTAAAACTAAAAGAGAGAGAGGAAAGTGGCCACACCTACTGTTTCTGAGGCGGTTAATAGCACACGTGGAAGCCTGTTCCCATGGTTTTTACAAATGGCCTGTCTTTCCACAGAACCTCAAATGTTCACCCGATCCATGGCCCAGACACAGCTGCTCTGCTCCCCCTCCCCCCGTCCCCACAGCTTCTAATGAAGTTGATCCCACTAATCAGCCTTTGAGCCATCAGTGCCTATCCCATGCTAACTATGGTTAGCGTGTTGTGAGTGTGGCCAAAGCTTAGAACAGAGCAGGTTGGTGAGCTGTCTGGCTAAAGAGGGCTGCTGCTTTGTAAGGTACAGGGGAATAGAGTGTTGTTGGTGCTGTGAGTAAAGAGGAGCAGTGACATTATAGCTGATGTCTTGACTTGTACGTGAATTGGATTTAAGTGAGGTAGAGTTTCTCAAGGTCTCAAGTCTCACTCTCTCTTCCTGAGTCATCAAAGTCCAGTGGAAGGACAGACGTCAGGATGACCAGGATGCAGTTTTGATCTAGGCATCTTTGATGTCTGACCAAGCTTCTGCTGTCTTCATGGCCATTAGGACAAGTTGTTCTCATCTGCCCATTCCTCTGGGGGAAGTCTTCACATGCTTGGGATAGATGTCCCCCCCTAGGAGACTTGTTGGTTGTTCTTGACCTGGCTGAGCCCATCTGCAGAGATGCAGTTTACTGAGACGTGGCTGCTGTACATGCTGCATTGGAGCCACAGGTGAGAGATGAGCACCAGATAGAGCACCACTGAGCACCAATAACCAGGATGAGCAGCTGTTTGGCAAGTCCTCAGGATGGAGGTGCTGGTCCTCCCTGAACACCCCATCCACCCACAGTAACTGAGTATTGCTTGCGTGCATGGCCCTGTCCAAGAACTGAAGGAGGTCAAAGAGAAGGGGAAGGTCCAGGACCTACCCCTAAAGAGCTTACCATCCAGTTACAAGGATTAAGCTGTAACATTAAATAACAGTATTACATAGTGTGTGGAAAGAACCAAATCAGGGATACTGACAGTGAGTGATACTATAGGAGTTTTGGAGAGGAGAAAGAGAGGGAGGGAGGGAAAGGAGGAGAGAGAGAGAGAGAGAGAGACAGAGAGAGAGAGAGAGAGAGAGAGAGAGAGAGAGAGAGAGAGAGAGAGAGAGAGAGAGAGAGGGAGGGAGAGGGAGGGAGGGAGAGGGAGGGAGGGAGAGAGAGGGAGGGAGAGGGAGAGAGACAGAGAGAGATCCCTTTCTGGGAAGACAGGATTTGAACAAGTAGATTTCATGTATGAGATGCAGCCTGATGTAGGACAAATGGAATTGAACTTGAAGTCCAGAGAGACCTGGTTTGAAATTCTGCCTCTAACTTGTACTACTAGTATAATCATAGACAGGCTCCTTATTTATTGCAGTTGGGCAGGGCAGTATCTGACTTGGAGTTAAGAATCTTCTTAGTTCAAACCTTATCTTAGACTCTTAGTAGCTGTGTGATCCTGGGTAAGTCACTTAACCTCTGTCTGCCTCAGTTTACTCAGTTGTAAGGGGGGATAATAATAGCATCTACCTCCCAGGATTGTGGTGAGGATCAAATCTTATAGCCTGTGTTCAAAATTTTGGAAACCTTAAAGCACTACATAAATACAAACTATTACCATAATAGCAACAACTCTTGTGCTGTGCTCCAAAGTAGGCATTTAATGAATATGGGTTTGGTTCCTTCCTTTCTTGCCCCTGCTCAGTCCTGGTCCCAGATCATCATGCATCCTCAGCACTGGTCCAGGGTACACATATCAGTGAACTTTTTATCCCTCTGCACCCTGCTTGCCTCAGTTTCCTCCTCTGTAAAATGAGCTGGAGAAGGAAATGGCAACCACTCCAGCACCTTTGCCAAGAAAACTCCAGATGGAGGCATGATGGAAACAAGTCAAACACAACCAAAATGAAAGGAGTTGGCAAACTCCAGCCTCACCACAAGGTTTTCTGTAGGGCTGTGAGCTGAGAATGGTTTTTACATTTTTAAATAAAGCTTTGTTTTATTACAAAAAAAAAAAACAATCCTTAACTCACTGGCCATACAAAAATAGGTGGTTGACTGGATTTGGCCATGAGGCCATTGTTTGCCAACCCCTAGTATTCTCAAAATGTATTCTTTCCTTTTTTTTTTCCTACTCTGTTCACGGGATCATAGATTTAGGGATCCTAGAAGTCATCTTGGTCTCTGTGGTAGTAGACCAGGATTTGACTAGGATTTGTACCCTGGTCGCTCTGACTGCAGATTTCATTCTCTACTTGACTGAATTCTTGTACCAATCTACTTTGGATGGCCATAGATTTCATGGAGGAGGCCCCATACTCTTTCCAGCCTTGGTGCATGACATATCTATCGTGATGTGATAGACAAATAGTAACATATAGAGAACACTTCTTACTGTGTCACCTTGGGTATGTCATTAATTCCTCCATGCCTCAGTTTTCTCATCTGTAAAGTGAAGTGTGCTAGAGGTCTTCTAAGCTTCCTTTAAGTTCTGTGATCATGTGTTTGTGGCTGTTCAGTCATTTCAGTCTTGTCCAACTCTTTGTGACCCTGTTTGGAGTTTGCTTGGCAAAGTTACTGAAGTGGTTTGCCATTTCCTTCTCCAGTTCATTTTACATATGAGGAAACTGAGGCAAACAGGGTGAAATGATTTGCCCAGGGTCACACAGCTAAGAAGTGTCTGAGGTCAGATTTGAATTCAGGTCTTGGCACTGACTCCAAGCCTATCTATTTAACAGGCCATCTAGCTGCCCATGATCATCTATAGAAAATCTGTCTTCTATTTGACACATAGTAGACACTTGATAAATACCAGTTGATTAATTGCTTCCGTACATGGCATTCTCTATTACAGTGGCAAATATCACTGGTGAACCTTTGTCTCTCCCTCTTTTATGACTGCAATAATAACGAGAATCAGAGGGTCAGGATCTTCAAATGTGATTGCATTTCTCTATCAAGGAATCTTGCGTGATCTTATACACTGGAGATACCTTGAGCTCCAAAGGCTGTTTATTTGCTCTCCCATGTCAATCAGCAATAAACACCGGGGTAGTTTGTATTGTGTGACCTTTCAGTCAGTTATATGACTAGGAAGAAGTGATCTGATGTAGAAAATGGTTCGTAAAAGTATACCTGTTTCCTTCTCATATTTTTAATGAAGATTCCCTCGATATATGTGCAGAAAATTCTCCTAAAAATGTTACAGAAATTAGAAAGTAGGCATATGTGTTGGTAGTTACAGATGTCCTCTCAAGTGCCTTCTTGAAAAAGAATTCCATCTGTGGATTTTTTTCCTAATTGTTTGGTATCTTCTCCTCTTTCATTTATCTTAAAAAATAATCCCGCCATGCTTTCAAAGTTGGGTCTTCTCCAGCATGGAATTCTTCTGTGTATGCTTGGTCTGGTCCAGCTGGTCTTCCTGACTTCATTTTCTCAAGTGCCAATTCTACTTCCTCATTCAACACATCAGGGACTGAGGTGTTAGATTCCAAATGTGGTGGTTCCACTGTCAGCGACGATGAAAATAGATTTCTAAAGAAATGTTGGCAGGCCCATTCCATTTTATTCATCTGTTGATTGTTCTCCTCCCAGTTTCATCTATAAATGTTCTTGGGATGATCTGGCTAAGTTGGGTCTTATGCCAGGCTTTTTTTTCATATTCATTCTCCCTTCACCACTCTTCCCTGTTTTATGAATTGATGCTGCTTAATTTTCCACCACCTTCCTCTGTAATATTTTGCAAATGAGTTGATTTTCTGAACTGTTGTTGCTTTGGCTGCTCTATTTCTCTGCTTGATGAAGAGATTTCTGGGATCTCTTAGCATTCTTATTGTTTTATATTCATTAAACTTCTGTGGGATATGTTGATCCTCAGTCAATGTCTTCTCCTTTATCTAATTCCCATTTTTTATGTCAGGTAGGTCAGGTTGATGGCGTTGTGATGACATATCCTGTCTTTTCCCCCTTCTCTATCCTTTTGGAGAAAAACTGTGTGCTGCTCTTAACCTTTGCTCTAGAGTTTGCAGTCGTCTGCCTGTACGCACATACGACAGCTGATTCTGAAATGATTTGCACATCAATAACTAGTCGTTTCCTGTCTGTTAAGAGGCAGCTAGTTTCATTTTTAAGAATGTCATTCAGTACTTACCACATCCAGCTCCAGCAGATGCTCCTCTTGAAGTAAGATGCACAGAAGGCAGCCTTCCAAGAAGTCCATTGGCTTTTTCATTTCTTGATCTGGATCCGTATTTTCCAACATTTTCCAAGTTGTCCCTTCTACCCACCTTCATAATGAGGGGATTTAATAGCACCAGCCCCCACCCCAACCCCAGGGTTATTGTGAAGTTCAGATGAGGGACCATATGTAAAGCACTTTGCAAACCTTACTGGACTATATAGATGCATTGTTATTATTAATTATTAATATGAATCATTGGATACGTTATATTCTCTTGTTTTGGAGGATCTTGCTGCATTTGTTTATAGAATTTCTCTTTATCCTGTGCAACAGATATTGGTGGGTATGCTTGATAATATGGCAAACCATTCCAGTATCTTTGCCAAGAAAAACCCCAAATGGGGTCACAAAGAGTCAGACACAACTGAACAACAACATTTATGTAGCACTTACTGTATACCAGCCACTGTGCTTTGCAAATATTATCTCGTTTGATCCCCACAACCACCCTGGGAGGTAGGTGCTACTATTATTCCTGTTTTACAGTTGAGGAAGCTAAGGCAAACAGAGATTAAGTGACTGGCCCAGGGTCACACAGCTAATAAGTGTCTGAGGCTGGCAGCACTCTGTCCACGGCCCCATCTAACAGGGTAGACTCACTTTGTGCACTAAGAGGCAAGGTGTTGTTGTATTCCATGGAATGACATTGCTTGTTAGCTTTGGACTTGGGTTGAAACTGACTCTGCTAGCTCCTTTTGACCTGTCTCAGGAAAACCTGTTTATCTGCGAACGCTTTGCCTTCTGGTTTCATTGGCTGTGAGAATGTCATTCTGGTTCAGATTCTCCAACTCTTTGGTCACAGGAGAATGATCTCCCTTGGATCTGGGATTTCTTCACTGATGCATCTCAGAACTAAGCTGTGACTTACGGGAGAAGTCCTGGAGAGGTGTCCAGACTGGGTAGAGGCAGCGTGGCCTGCTCAGGGTCACACAGCTAGGAGGCGTCAAAGGTGGCATAGGAGCTGTCTCTGAGCCCATCGCTCTATCTGCTCTGCACCTTTTCGTTGTTCAGTCATGTCTGACTCTTTATGACCCCATTTGGGATTTTCCAGACAGATAGTAGAGCTGTTTGCTATTTTCTTCTCCAGCTCATTTTTACAAATGAGGAAACTGAGGCAAACAGGGTGATGTGCCTTGTCCAGGGTCATATAGGTAGGAAATGTCTGAGGCTAGATTTGAGCTCAGGACTTCTTGATTCTAAGCCAGCATCCTATGCACTAAGGCACCACCTAGCTGCCCCCAGCTCCACCTCTATCACATATATAATACCAACAAATGAATGAATGTTTGTAAAAACCAGATGGTTTGTAGCATCTTCTATCACCACCAATGAGGAAGTGGGGGATGGGGCTATATAGGACTGGGAACCTTGGAGTATTTTTCTCTATTTTATGGGTTCAAAATCCCCTGTTTGGCCTCACTTGGCCTCAGGGTGATTTTGTTTTGTCCTCAGCAACTCCTATAGACTGTTTTCTTCTTACACTTACACTTGCACATCTTGCCTCAGTCCCTTACTAAGTTCTATGATTCTGGATAAGTCACTTAACCATTCTGGGCCTCCTCAGTATTCTTGTCTGTAAAATGGGGATATTAATAGCTTCTCCTTAACAAAGTTGTGAGGTTCAAATGAATTAACACAGGTAAAGTGCTCGGTGGATTTCAAATCGCTATCTCAAACACCACCATCGTTGTTATTATCGGATGTGGCAGCTCCCCTACTATTGAAATCATGGCTCCCAAAAGGATGGACGTGAGAAAAATGTAGCATGTCTGGCACGCAGCCTTGGACATTCTGTCTTCAGAATGAGTCCCTTCTTTCTCTTCTCCTCCCTGGGCTCTGTGGGAAATTCGGGGCCCGATAGAAGTCATTGCCAACACTTGTCTGCCTTTTGCATTGCTTGTCTCTCCTTCTCTCTCAAAGAGGACTGATGACATTGTCAGGGTGATGTCTTGACTTGTGAGTGACCTGGGTTCAAGGGAGGCAGAACTTGTCAGTCTCACTCTTCCTCCCCAGTCATCAGAGCCCAGTGGCAAGACATAAGTCAAGATGACTGCATGTGGCCTGGGGTGCAGTGGGAGACCTTGGCCTTTCTAAACTAAAGTCTTTCCCACGCTTCAGTTTATCTGAGGCAATCCCCTTTATACTGCTCAGAAGAACCTCACTGAGATCCAACATGGTAGCCTGAGCAGGGGTCCTTAGCCCCCTTTTACTGTCAATTGATCAATAAACATTTATTAAGCACCTACTATGTGTCAAGCACTGGGGAGGCCAAAAGAGACAAAAGACTATCCCTGCCCTCAAGGAGCTAATTGAGGAAAAAACAAGCAAACAATAGGTAGTAAGGCCCAGTGTCTTTCTGAGCTGCTACATTGATGGTGCATGTGACACATTCAGCCCTCAGCCTGGGCCTTCCCTGGGCAGAACCACAGCTCTCAGGGGCCCTAGTCTCCCAGTTTTCTCCGGCCAGCTCTCATCTTCACACTAGGGGAGAGAGGAGGAGACAGCCCCTGTCTCAGAGGATTACACTAATCACGCCAGAGGCAAGCCAGCAGAGGCATTCTCCATAGTGAGTAGGGCCTAGAGAGGAGGGAGGGAGCCACGATGGGCCTTGGAGGCTCCAGTGAAGTTTCTGAGCCGGGTGCTTAATTTGGAGTTTAATTAAATGCCAATTAGTTCTGGAGGCGCCAGGGCTTACTGGGTCAAGCAGGGGATTAGGAGACAGGATGCCTGGGTCTGCCTGCTGGCTCTGCTTCAGTGGCTGCCTGGTGCACAGAGATAAAATTAGCCCCCCGCCGCCTTAGCACGGCATGGAGAGGCTTAGGGGAGGGTGTGGGCAAAGCAGCTTGGTATCTGGGTGGGCTATGCCAGGCAGGTTGCTTTGAGAGAGATGGACTGAGGATTAAGAAGGAATTGTGCCTGTCTGTCCTCTGTCACTGTCACCCCTCTCTCCTCCTGGCCGCCTCTACTTCTCCTCCCTGATGCAGTCCCTCAGGGAGAACCAGAGGAAGAGTAATGAAAAGAAGATTTGTGTGCATGTGCATGTATATGCATGTGTGCACGTGTGTGTGTGTGTGTGTGTATGTATCTGGAGGGCAGTGAGGGTAGCCCAGGAGTAGAAAATCACTACAGAGCCCCTTGGGTACCCTTTCCCACTCAGTGACCAGTGCTCTCCCTTCCTTCACTGAGATCTCTTCTGGCACAGAGAAGGCCATGGTGAGCAAGAGAGTTGGCATTGAATAGTGGGAAAAATCTCCAGACCAAGGTGCTAGATCTGCCACTTACAAGAGATATGACCTTGGGCAAGTCATTAATCTCTTAACTAACCGATTCATTCATCACCATAAAGTTAGCTAAGTGATGAGATTTTGTGAGGGATAAGTCACTCATGAAATGCCCCCCCAAAACAGGGAGGGAACGTGAGCCTCCTGACCACCATGTCCTTAATGGATCAGAGTCTTTGTGGGGTGGACCATGATTTCATCTGTGTCGGGAACTCCCCTCAGTGAGGAAATCTTTCACCAATGTAGATTGGCAGCCTAGAGGCTGGTCATGTACCAGAGTGTGTCTGAGGCATAATTCAAATCCAGGTCTTCTTGGTTCTGAGGCCCACATTCAGCTCTCCTTCTCATTGAAGTCTTCTGGCTGTCCAGTCAATGCCTGTTCTTTGTGACCCTATTTGGAGTTCTTTTGGCAAAGATACTGGCGTGGTTTGCCATTTCCATCTCCAACTTATTTTCCAGATGAGGAAACTGAGGCAAACAGAGTTAAGTCACTTGCCCAGGGTCACACAGCTAGCAAGTATCTGAGGCTGCATTTGAACCCAGGTCTTCCTGACTCTTAACCCAGGGTTCTATCCACTGTGCCACCTAACTGTCTCTCATATTTCTCATTCTTTTGAAGAAGGGAGGGGTACTTACAGGATCATAAGGTCTTACATTTAGAGCTAGAAGAAACCTTAGAAGCCAAGTTCAACTCATTTTCCAGATAAGGAAACTGAGGCCCAGAGAGGTGAAATAATTTGATCAGAATCACACAGCTAATAAGTGTCTGAGACAGGATTTGAACTCAGGTCTACTGTAGCCACACCTAGTTTCTCTCTGGGACAAATCTGTTATTACTCTTTTATATTTAATGTTCTATAGACTATTAACACAAATGGATATGATAAATGTTTTCATAATAACATTTGCCTGAGCTGTGGTGGGACTTACTGTAGGCATGTGATTTAGAGGTCATTGCTTGACCCAGACTTCCGTGAAGAGTAGGAATCTAAGAGTGGAATCTGGGGCATTAATAGATATCCTCTTGGGAAATGGGAAGCAGTATCATAGACCAGAAAGAAATTACCGGCATAGCCCAATGTGCTTTCCCCCCAAATCCTCCCCTTTTCACAGCTTTCTTCTTTCTGTCTAGGACACTGCCATTTTCCCATTCACCCAGGTTCCCAACCTCACCCCCATCTCCAATCTCTTGGCCAAACACTCTTCTTTCCATCCCATTCTCCTCTCGCCAGCCACCTCAGGCCTTGCTCAGGCCCTCACCTCTTGCCAGGATGACTGCAAGAGCCTCCTTTTTTCATCTTTCCCCTGCCAATCGAACTTCCATTTGCAGCCAAAATGATTTTTCTAAAACATGTTTCTGAACATGTTGTGTCATCTCTTCCAGTGGCCCTGTGATGTCTAGGAACAAGTAGGAAGTCCTCTCTTAGAATCTTCTAGTCTTCTTGGAGCTTGTTCCTCTCCACTGATCTCCATCCACAGACTAACTGATCAGCTTTGGAACTGAAGGATCTAGGTTCGATTGCTAACTCTGACACCTTTGTGACCTTGGCCACATGTGACTTCAGTTCCCCAAGCATCAGTTTCCTCATCTGTAAAATGAGAGGACCATATGGGATGGCTCCAACTCTTAATCCGTCATCCTATGAATGACATTATAAGACTTGGATCTGTAAAGGAAGAGACCAGAGATTCAGGACTGGAAGGAATCCAGAGGTCATCTAGCTCAACACTTGAGTGACTTGCCCAAGGTCACATGGATAGTGGGATCCAAGCCCAGGCCTTCTAGTTCCAAATCCAGGCTTTTTATTTTTTTTTTTAAACCACCTCATGATGCAAAGCTCATTTTATCCAAATTGAAGCTAGGTGGTGCAGTCTAGGGTCAGGAGGAGCTTAGTTCAAATCCAGCCTCAGACCCTTACTAGCTGTGTAATGCCAGGCAAGTCACTTAACCCTGTTTGCCTCAATTTCCCCATCTGTAAAATGAGCTGGAGAAGGAAGTGGCAAAATATTTTAGTATCTTCTCCCTGAAAACTCCAAATAGGATCACAAAGAGCCAGATACAACTGAAATGAGTGAACAGTCTAACAAGGAGCTGGGCTTTAATTGGGGTTTGCTGTTTTTGGTATTTTTGTAAAGGAACTGGGTTAGCTCTCATCTCAAGAACAAGAAGGAGTACAGTTAATTAGACAGTGCCATCATCACATTTTTCTCTTCCTTAGGAGACAAGGGAGGTGACTGGGTCTGTGTATCTGTGAGAGAGAGAAAGAATCAGTGTAAGTAGGGTGTGTTAAAGCTGCTTTTAATAATCAAAGGGCAGCTCAATTGCTATTCCATTATGGTCTTTTCTCACTCTTAGGAACCACTTGGGAGCTCTCTGCATCTGTTTTCCACATCCTTAGGTTTCGTTCTGAGTGGGGCTGGATTGATTTGGTTCCAGCAACACTCCTCAGACTGGTTTCCTAATAGGCTAGAAGTTGCTACTGAAAGACCCTCGCTCATCCCTTGATGGGCTCTGGATGGCAGCTGGCTGGGGGGAAAACCATTAGGCTTCCCTAGAATGAGTGAGGAGAAATGGTGACAGAAATGCAGGGCTTTTTGTGTCTGTGGAGTGTGAGCACAAAGACCCTGGGGCTTGGAGTCAGAGACCCAGTTCTCTTACTTACCAGCTGGGTGACTATGGATAAGTCTCTTACTGTGTCTGAGCCTTAGCCTCCATAGGGAAACCATAAAGTATCCCCAAAATGTGAGTCCTCTTCAATATTCCTCTGCCCAGGTCCTCCACTAAGTCAACCCAGCATGGGCATGGCCAACTTGTGGGCCAATCCCAAAAGCACATAGGACAGAAAAGATGAGAGTATCACAAATCAGAGCTTTGGAAAGAAGGTTTCAGTCATTGGGTACATAACTATCATTTTATAGGTCAAGAAAGTGCAGCCTATTAAGGTTAAGTGAGGGATCCAAGGTCACACAGGCCCCAGATTCCAAATCCAGTGTTCTTCCCTCTGTACCTATTGGCCTAATGATGGGCTGGGTCCCTTATCCAAGGGCCAGCCTAACTGAGTTCAGAGACTCTCATCCCCAGATGACTGGACAGAATCAGCCACAGCATTCTTGAAATGATCTACATAGATGGGGAAGGTAGAAAGAGTACCTATCCCAGTGAAGTCACAGATCTTTCAAAATATTGAAACATTATTATCATCACTATAATTAATAACATAAGGCAGTGTAATATGGTAGAGGAAATCAAGAGATCTAGATAGCAGTCTTGTATGTTATTGATTTAATATGTGACCTTGAACAAGTCATTTCCCTGAGGCCCATGCCTCAGCGTTTTCTCTCTGTAAAATGAATGTCTTGGACCTTGACTTTCCATTGGCTCATGCCTGGAATTCTCTCACCCCTCCTTTATGCTTATCAGAGTCTCTGGTTTTCTTCCAGACTTAGCATAGACCCTGCTTTCTGCAAGAGATCCTTCTAGATGCCCTCCACATGTTAAGTCCCTTCCCCTTTGCTCTGTGTCTTACACATCCCTTTGGACATATGTGTTGTCTCATTAGATTTCAAGGTGGAAGGGACCTATCTTCAACAGCCTCCTTTTCCCCTATACCCTTAATAAAGCCTGGCAGCAATGACCTTAGATATCCTGTTGGATTTCTCCTCCTTGGTTGGAGCCATGAATACAATCGTCTTGTGTGCCCAGATGTTCAGATGGCTCTGACCATGGCAGAAATCTGTTAAATTAATCAGAGAACAGAATCCCTGTCCTGCTAGCCCTAGCTGACTGGTGGTTATGACTCAGTCTCTTTTAGTTCTTCCAGGCAGCTCTGATTCTGGAAGGTCAAAGAATCCTCACTTACAGTGTGATAACCCTCTATTAACTCATATTTCATAAGAATAATATTTGGAATCTCAGAATCTCAGACTTGGAAAGGACCTCCGAGACCATCCATACCAACCAATAACTGAACGAGAACCACCTCTATACTATTCCCAACAAAATGGCCATTGAGTTGGAGAAGACCTCCTACAAAGGAGAGGAACAACACTACCTCCCAAGGCACCACGTTCTACTTTGGGTTATCTTTAATTTTAGGAAACTCTTTCTGTTCTCTAAGGCCAATAAGAATAAATCTCATGGCTCATCCATTCATATATACTTGAAGACAGTCCCCCTAAAACTTTTCTTTTGCAGGTTAAAAATTTCTGGTTCCCTCCATTCTGTCCTTATATGGTGATGATCTCAAGCCCCTTCACTATCCTGATTGCTCTCTGCTGGACATTCTCCATCTTGTCGATGTCTTCCCTAAGCTCTGGTGCCCAAAATAGGACATAGCATTCCAGAGGTGTTCTACCAGGGCAGGCTACAGTGGGACTTATCCCCTGGAAGCTGTGCCTCTTTTTTTCTTCTGCTAATGAGGAGCTATGGAAAGCTCTTGGGCAGGAAGGGACATGATGAGAGTAACATATTCACTGGACATCTCTGTTGAACTAGCAGAGATCTCCTTGGGTCTCTTTCAGATGACCTGTGCTCTAACCATGCTTCTTCTCCCAGCTTGTACTTGTGAAAATGATTTGCTGAACTCATATCAAAACTATGATTCGCCCATTCAGTTTCCTCTCCTTTGCTTTGGCTCAGTGGTCTAGCCTAATGCTTAGACCTTTCTAAGTCCTGATTCTGCCATCTAGCGTGTTAACTAGTTTTTCTAATTTTGTGTCATTCACAAACTTGATAGGCTTGGTGTTCTATTATGACCCAGCATGGCAGAGGAGGTCCCTTCCTGGGAGGAGGGACTGAGGTTCCTTTGTCTATTCAGTGGATTCATGGCACCCTGCTCATCTACTATGATATGCAGTTATGGAACAAACTAACTTCATCCTGGTGTACCTGTCACCAGCTAAAAGAGAGGGGCCACCTAGGAATCCCTGTTGGGTCAGGGCGGACATGCCTGGTTCTTTGGAAACTTGTTGGAAAAGATAGTGCTGGTAGCAAGTAGGGAGTAATGCATCAATGAGACTTTAATAAGGCATAGAGAATAGACACAGATGGTGCAGGGACAGTGGCACAGGGAACAGGGTAGTGGAGAGAGGACAGCTGGTATGGAAAAGAGATGGGAGGCAGACCCATGGAAGGTGGAGGAGTGTTTTTTACCCAGCCTCCAGGTGTGGTCTCCGTTCATTTATGAGGCAGTTTTGTAAGGGACTTGTGTGCTCTCCTTTATACTCTTACTTCATATCATTGTTACCTTTTGCTGGCTACTTCTGTACCTACTACACTAATGGAAGGAAGGGGGCGGGGCCTGGCCAGGGGAACCAGAACAAGATAGAATTTCAACCCAATTCACCCCTTGGTTCCCCAGCTACTTGCTGTGGTCACATGCTACCATGTCTATTGAGTAATCTAAACAAAATCACTGCAAGCCACTATCACTTCAAAGACTCATCCTCATAGGAGTCATGTCCATTTGCCCAGAAGGACCCAGGAGAAAAGGTCAGTGAAGGCACTGGGGAGATCCTGGGGAGCTGCTTTTGGTGTCCATGATGATCTTACAACTGGTATCCCCAGTCTTTTCTCTACTTCTTGTACAGGCAGTGATAAGGACAGTTTCTCCTGAGGGGTCAATCTATGCCCAGGAGAAGCTCACAGAACTGCAAACCCCCTTGACTGGCCAGTCCAAAACCAGCTGAGGGGCCCATCACTATAGCCCCTAAGGCATATTGTCCTCTGGCTAAGTTGTCAAGTCCTCTGGCAGTGCCCTCATTTTGGTCCTTTAATTGCTCTATGATAATGATCTGTGTGCCCTTCAGCTTCTTCTGGGCCTCTTCTCCTTCTGCTTCCCAGGTTTCAAGTCCAGTTAACAGCCCTTAGGACTATCAGGATATGTCCCACTGCATGCCAGTGTGAGGTGCTCTGGGGGTCGGATGGGTATCATTGAGGCATCCTTGTGAAAGATCAGGTCTACCTCTATGGTGATTAAAGTGCAGAAAGGATGTGTACATGTTTAGATGAGGTCCTGGGGAACTAGGGGTGCACACATCCACCATGTTTCTTCCAGAGATACCAGTTGGGTTTGATTTATCCAACTGACCATGGTAGTGTTGAAATCTGCTCTCAGTCCAAGTTTGACCATTGAAGGCACATATCATTATCTGGAAACATCCTGTAGAGGTTGGTCTTTAGCTATTTATATGACCCATTGGTATTGTGAAGAATGTCATACACAGTCCTGTACTATTGGGCAGGGGCAGTCCAAGGGCAGTGGCCAGCTTAAAGATGAAAAGTGTCTTTCCTTCATCCAGCTGCAAAGCTTTAATAAGATCGGGTATGTGGGAGTCCACTGTGGTGGTGAACTGACCTCCCCTGAATTCTGGTGGGTTGTAGCATACCTAGCACTGTGTAAGCTTCTGTGCAGAAACTGTGGCTTTGGAGATTGCATCTTGTTAGGGAGTATCTATACCAGACCAGCCAGATAGGGAGTAGTCACCTCTTCAAGATATTATTGCAGGGCAGACTCAGATTTCAAGAGATTGACATAGTCCAATGTTTCCCATACTCTGGCTAGCACTGTAGGATGCTTGTGAAACTGTCCTAAGGACATGAGAGTGGCCAGAATATGGAAGCAGCTGTGTGGGTTTAGAGGGCCTCCATATCATACCTGAATTGAGTGTGTTGGGCTCCCTTCATATGGGAGTGGGAGGGCGGCTTGAGGAAGAGAAGCTTATCTCAAACTGAGGCAGAGATGTATCTGCCCTTATGGGTCGATATGTACAGGAATTTTACACACTGTGAGAGGAGATTTTATGGAGAGTGATAGCCCAACTATGGCTGGTCAGATATCCAGCCATAGACATGAGGTGAGCTCAGACTAGGTCAGAGTCAGTGCCTCCAATAAGGATCTCGTCCACATAGTACCATCTGTACCTCTAGTGTCAGGAAGTCCTCCAAGACCTGCCGGCACGTGGTCTGTGGGTGATGCTGGCGATGCTGGACAGCCTGGTATTGTGAAAGTATATTGTGAAAGTAAACTGAGGTTGGGTGTCTAAGGACGTAGACATAGGATAAAACATGTTAATTAAGTCGAGTTCTACAAACCCAGAGCAGCCAGAGGATTGAATATATCTGTTACCTCTGTAATGCTGGGTAGTGGGACTCTGATTGAGGAAACACTTATTCAAAATTGTGTACTCCAGGTCAGTTTCCATTCATTCTTGCCAGCTTTTTGGACCTGCTAGACCGGCAAGTTGAATGAGAGGGGACTGTGGGGACAATTACAACCTTCAGCAAGTAAGCCCAACTCAGCAGTGCTTACGTAAAAAGGGGTTGCATTACCCTGGGCTTTGGTTTAATCATTTTCATAAGCTCTCCAGGGTTCTTTGGGTGGTTCTTACATATAGATACTGATTTAATTTTCTCAGCAGTCAGGATCAGGCTGTCGCCAGTAAGATGTACCATATCCATCCACGCTACTGCTTTTCCCTCTGACTTTTGCCCTACATCCTAAGGTATAGTTTATATTGCAAGCGTAGTCAGGGGTCTGACTTCATCATGCAGCTCCAATCCTCCATCCACCCTGCTCCTTACAGCCCCCTTTCCTGACTGTCCTTCTGATGGTGATGGTGAAAGCTTGGCCCAAGGCTTGAGGGCTGGATTTCGGTTGCTTTGTTTCTTTTCCATCTCTGTCTGCCTTGCAGGGGGAGGAGGAGCTAAGATGGAGATTCAACCTACCTGTTGACAGACTCTCTCAATCTTCTCTCTCCTCTGTCATGGTGACAAGCAGTGAGTGGCTAAGAGATGCCAGCACATCTCCCTTATGTGGTGGCATCTGTCAAGGAGAGCAGTGACTTCCTATCGTGGATGCAGGCTCCTTTGCCCAATTTCCCAAGGATAGCCCAGACAGGGGCAGATTACTGATTAGGGGGGCAGTAACCTTGGGGATAACTTGGGGGCTGGGCCTGACCAATGGCCTGGCCTGGCATTTCTGCTTGGGGTGGGCCCACCTTCCATGCCTCTGCCTAGATGACAAGACATTGGTTGTTGGTTACATCAGTTGCCTAAGAGAATGTCCAGAGAACTCTGTTGCTCCCCTTGAGACACACTAAGAGAAAGGTGGAGTTTTTTACTCGTGGTGACCACTCCCCTCAAGAACACCTGTAGCACCTGTAGACGTGGCTTTTGCATTTGCACCTTTTCTGCTCACTCTATGGTTATCCCCTCAGTGCTACCCTTAAACAAGCAGCTTTGCCCTTATGGGGGATGCCTTATGTTCATCCCTGACCTGTGTGTGTAAGGTGGGAGGAGATGTCTCTCACTCCCCCGGTTGCTTCAGTTTCAAAGCCCAGTGACACAGAGGTGGATCCCCTTGGGTTAAGGGACCACACAGACACAGGTGTACATTGTCTAAAGGCTAAAAAGCCTTGTCCTATATAAATACTTCCGTGCAACGGCCCTCCCCTGTACACACACCTGAGAGGGATCATAATAGCCTCAGAAGACAGGCTGGTCCTCCCCACCCCCTGCTGCCCCGGGGCTTTCCCATATTAGCATGAGAGTACACACTCCCCAGGTACAAACAGTGGAATCCTTGGTCAGAGGCTGGCGGAGGGAGAAGGGAGAGGAAGGGGGCGCAGAGATCACTTCAGTGACTGCAGATCAGAGTTTGGAGCATGCCAGCAGAATACGGTGGATGGAGGAGTGCTGGGGAAGGATGGGGAGCCGGGAGTTTGGGGTCTCATTTTTACAGAGTTTTGGTGGTAGGAGATAGATTAATGTTTATCTAGGTCACCGTAGGTTTAGTTAATTAATACATTCACGTCATCTCAAAGTTATCAGTGCCACCTTAAGTTTCCTTAATTTAGATAACATTTTACCAGTCTTACTGTGCATGTTGGAGCTTATCTGTAGCTTACAGACCGAGGACCGTTAGTGGGACTGAGGGACTGTTATATTGGAACCTGGCTGGTTTCCCCTGATTTTGCACAGTTTCAGGATGTGATCTCAGTTCATTTCTGAAGCAGTTTTGCAAAATAGCTTCTATACTCACCTTTCCTTGTATTACTTCTGTTTTATACAGAGTACTTATACATTTACTATACTAACGAAGCGGGGAAAAGGGGAACCACAGCAAGATATTATTTCAACACACAGGGGCTTTTCTGGCTTGGTCCAAGTCATTGACAAAAAGGTTAGTTAGATGGCAGACTCAAGCATGTGACCCTTGCTTCCCTGGAATTCTCCTTCCAAGTTGACTTTGAACTATTCTTGACTATTCCTTGGGTCCAGCCCTACACCAATTCCAAAATCACCTAATTATATAGACTAAGTCCGTGTAGTTCCATCTTTTTTGAAAGAATAACTTAAGAAGTTTTATCTAATGCTTTGCTGAAATAATACCAATTATAAATAGCCAACATTCAAATAGTGTTACTATGTGCCAAGCACTCTATTAAGTGCTATTATTTTTTACCATTACAGTTATTATCTCACTTTCCATATGTTACCTCATTTGATCCTAACAACAATCCCATCAGGGGCTGTTGTTGCTTTACAGGTGAGACCACTGAGAGGGTCACAAGCTCACAAGCTAGCAAGTGTCTGAAGCAAGATTTGAACTGAGACCTTCCTGATTCTCAAGTCTGGTATTTTTAACATTTCATTATTCACTTCCAGGTTCACAAAGTATTGTGCACATATTACCTCATTCTCTCCTCACAACAAAGCTCTGAGATCTTTTTATTCTTATCTTACAGATAAGGAGCCTGAGGCTCAGAGAATTTGCCCATATCTAGCTAGTTGGTGTCAGATTGGAGGCCAGATCCTTTCTGACTCCAGAGCTAATATCCCTTCTACTGGAAGAGAAGGGTGTTGCTAGCTGCTCCCTGCCTTACTGGGGACCTGGCAAACCAGAGGTGGGGTGGAGTTTGGAAATCTCCCAAGAAAGGCTTTGAGAGCTACTGGTAATAATCGCAACTTATATTTTATAGCTTTTTACAGTTTACAGAAAGTTTTTCTCACAACAGCTTTTTTCCTGCTTATAGAGAAGGGCTGGGCTCCAGTCAGCTCCAGGTTCAGGAGCTAACCTGGGCATAGTGCTTTGGCCCTTTGTTTCACACCAAGGGATTTCACACCTCCCTTTTCACTTTTCAACCCACAAGCTTTGATTAAGCTCTTGCTATGTGCCAGGCTCTGTGCTAGGCACTAGGATATAAATAAAAAATTGAAAGTCTCTGCCCTCGAGAACTTTGTAATCTATTAGATTTCTTGTAATGTAGAGATATATGCAAACCAGCAAATACAAGGTAATCTTAAGGAATGGGCTAGGAGATGGGGAAACAGGGAGGGACCAAGAAGATGATCTTTGATCTGGGTCTTGGAGGAAACTAAGGATTCCAAAGAGGCTGAAGTGAGGAGTGAGAGCTGGGGCAAGGTGGAATTGAGAGATGAAATGACTCATATAAGGAATGGTAAATAGGCCCGTATAGCGGGTCCATAGAGTGGATGGAGGGGAGTAATATGTCACAGACTGGAAGGATACGTAGGGATCAGACTGTGACAGGCTTTAAATGTCAAATGGAAGAGTTTATAACTGGTCTTAGAGGCAATAGGGAACCACTGGAGTTTATGGAGTAGGAGTATGGAGTTTATGAACATGTTGTTCATTTTGGTTGTGTCCAACTCATCATGACCCATTTGGGATTTTCTTGGCAAAGATACTCTGTAGTTTGCCATTTCCTTCTTCAGCTCATTTTACAAATGAGGGAACTGAGGCAAACAGGGTGAAGTGACTTGCCCAGGGTTACCCAACTATTAGTAAGCATCTGAGATCAGATTTGAACTCAGGTCTTCTTGACCCCAGACCCAGCACTCTATCCACTGAGCCATCTCAGCCCCTACATGGTCAGATCTTCAGTGGCTATCTGGAGGATTGATTGAAATAGGGAGGAACGTAAGGCAGGAGGAAAAATTAGGATATTATTTCAATAGCCCAGGCGAGGGAGGTGCTGAGGGCCTAAACTAGGGTACTGGTCATGTGAATGGAGAGAAGGGGAGTTTGAAGGCTGTAGAAACAAGACTGGGCAGCTGATGAGTGAGGTGATCAGTGAAGGATGGCACTGGGGTCGTGAGCCTGGATGAGTGGAAAGATGGTATCTCCACATTACAGAAAGAGGGAAGTATGTAAAGGGGGTCATTTGGGAGCTTGGGGTGGCTAAAGGGTGCCACAGTGCATAGACCTCTGGGCCTGGAATCAGGAAGACCTGAGTTCAAATCCAGCCTTAGACACTTACTAGCTATGTGACCCTGGGCAAATCGCTTGATTTGCCTCAGTTTTCTCATCTGGGGATAATAACAGCATCTATCTCCCAAAGTAGTTGAGAGAATCACATGAAATAAAAATTGTAAAATGCTTAGCACATAGTAAGTGCTATAAAATTTTGGTGTTGAGGATGATACAGATACATCCTGTTGACATGTGATATTCAAAATGTCCAACAGGTAGCTGGGGACTCTGTTGGCCCATGTGCCAGATGCATTGCCTGCCTTCTGGTCAGTCAGTAAATACATTATTAAGCACTTGTGAGCCAGGGACCGTGCTAAATGTTGAGAGTACCAAGGAAGGCAAAAGGTGTTCATTGTTCTCAAAGAACTCAGTCTAGTGGGAGTCCACAGTCTCGTTGGAGAGATCAAACAGGTAGTATTAAAGTTATAAGGCCAGGCAGTCTCTACTAGAGAAATACAGAGCTTGGCCTTGAGTGGTCAGAGTTGGCTTTCTGGAGAAGATAGCTTCTGACCTGGGAGATGAAAGATAGCTAAAATTTAGATAATTCCTACATTAAATTCAGAAAGCCAACCTATTGATGTAATGAATCATCTAGTCCTTAAGAGTCAACATGATCCACCGGAAAGATCAGTCTGAGCATCAAAGGACCTGCATGGGATTCCCAGCCTCCACATGTATGAGCTGTGTGACCTGAGCCAATCACTTGGCCCCGCTTGGAGCCCAATTTCCTGATCTGTAAAACAAGTATAATAATACTCTGAGTACATCACTGTGTAAACTTTAAAGGCCTAATAAATGAGCCATCTTCATTGAGAACAAGGACTGTCTCATTTTTTTTTTGTTTTTAATCTTGTACATCATTATGGTTCCATAAATATTTGGTGAATTAATGAATGAAGGAGGCCACTTGAGTTTCTTCTGTGACATGGGAACAACTCCAAACCTGTGGCATTGGGGTTTCCTCACTTCAGGCTTCTTTGGGCCCCTTTGGCTGAATTAAATCTTTAGCTTCCAAGTAGAAAAAGGGGGAGAAAATAAGAATCGTTTGAAAGTCATTTCCAGAGTTCCTGGATTGAAATATAACATCTGACAATTTAAGTGTAACATATGGATTAAATTTTCCTGAAATTACCCATGGATTTTCAATTAAGGAAACTGGAGGGACTCCCTGTAGACCCAACCCATGCAGAAGGTGGCTGGAGCAGAGATGAGCCAAGACCAGTCCTGGCTAGGATAGAACAATCTGGACCTCCATGAGGGATTGGGGGGAGGGGTGTCCTCCCATAATGCACTGGCTGTCCTCCACATTTCCTGCATCTCATGATTATATTTCACTTCGGGGCCTGGATTTCCACTTTCCAAAGTCAGCTCTCCTTCATCAATTTCTCCGGTTACTGGAGTCACTGTTCAGGAAGGCAGGACAAGTGTTCTTAGCACTATTTTACAGAGGAGGAAATTGATACCCAGAAAAGTTTAGGGACTGCTACCCAAAGCAGGGTAGAAGTGGGGACTCTGGATTCTGCGGCCCCAGTCCCTTATCTTCACTTGCAAAGCCTGCTTTAGACCTCCTTCACCTCTCACCTGGAGTCTTGTAAAACTTCCTAGTTAGATTTTCAGTTTCCATTCTCTCCCTTCTCAAATCCAGTCTTCTCATAGTTGCCACAGTGATCTTCCTGAAACACAATTCTGACTATGGCACTCGTCTGCTCAAGGCTCTCCCATGGCTCCCAGTTGCCTTTTGGATAAAACACAGACTCCTCAGCTTAGTATTTAAAGTCCCTTACAACTTGACTCCAGTCGATCTTTCCAGACTTATTGCAAGTTTCCATCCTTCATGCTCAGCGTTTAGGAATGGCCAAGTGACTGTCTTTGAGTAGCTGAAGGTCTGGCATAAGAAAGAGGGATTTGGCTTGGTCCCCGGAGAAGATGATTTTAGCTGGTTAGAAGGAAACGATCAGAAATGGAAGAGTAGTGACTCCACCATCAGTGGAGGTCTTTGGGTAGATGCTGCCTCATTCCTTGTCAGGGGTGTTGTAGAAGGGGGTGCTGTTCAGGGGTGGGTTGGACTCGATGCTTTCTCATGTCCCAACTCTGAGATTCATTGATTCTGTAAGGATGGACTTGAGATGGACCTTGAAGGACGGATAGGATTTGAATAAGGCAAGTAGATCATGGAGGGCATTTAAGTAACAGGTGGTAGGAGATGAATCTAGAAAGATGGATTTAGACCAGATTGCAGAAGACCTTGAATGCCAGACTAATGAATCTGACATTTATCTATTAGAAAGCCATTGAAGGCATTTGAGCAGGGGTGTGGCATAATGAGTTTGGTGTTTTAGGAACATTAATTCTGGCAGTGGTGTATAGAATGGGTTGGAAGAAAGAAAGATAATGTCATGATCCAGGTTTAAGGTCGTGGAGCCTGAATTAGGCTGATGACAGTAGACTTAGAAAAGAAGAGTTAGATTAAAGGAAGAACTGATGGGACTTGGCAAGTCACTGGATACAGAGAGCCAAGGAGAGGGAGCTGACTGGGAGATTTTGAATCAGAGGTGATGGGTGATGGGTGGTGTCATTAACAGAAATGCAGAGGTTGGAAGGTGCTGAAATGATTTTTTGATAGGTTGAAGTACCAGTGGATATCTAGAGGTGGATGTCTGTGACTCAGTTTCCATTGCTGGAATGTTATCCACTTCCCAGACCACACACTTATGAGTGGATATCCCCCATGGCTCTGTTTTCAGCCAACTTCTCTGCCTTCTCTACATTTCCATGGGTCCAGTTGCCATGTTCATTCAGACATATATTTTCTCCTTGAACTCCAGCCCCATATCTTCACCTGTATGCTGAACATCTCCATCTGGGTATTTAGCTGTTATTTCAAATTCAACATGTGCAAGATTGAACTCATATCTTTCCCTCCACCAAATCACCCCTCCCCCAGACTTCCCTCCTCCTAACAAAGGTGCCTCCATCCTCCCTTCTACATATGCAGGTTTGCAATCTTGGATTCATCTTTAACTCTGCCTTCTCCCATTCTCCACATCGCTAATCTGATGTTACATTCTGTCTTTTCTGTCCCACGCTCTCTCTCCTATCTTTCCCCTTGTACCACCCATAGGAGGTTAGACTTAGAGTTGGGAGGCTCCTTCTACTGTGTCCAGCCCCTTCACTTTATAGACAAGGAAATAAAGGCCTAGAAAAGTTGAGTATGTTTTCTCAGTTGAGAAAAGTATGACCCTTATTCAGGGTCATACAACCACCATATATTAGAGGCAATTTGGTAATCCAGTTTGGCTCTAAGCTTTTAACAAATACTCTAATCTATTTCTCCTGTCTGATTTTACATTATTTATTCCCTTTACATGCACTATTTTCTAGCCAAACTGAACTGCTTAGTGCTTCCTGAATTTGGGGTGTCATCTCCCACTTTTGCACATTTGCCCAGGTGTCATCCCCCATCCTTGGAGTGCATTCTCTCCTCGTTTCCAGATCTCATAGTCCTTATCTGCCCTCACGGCTCACCCACCCCGCTCCTACACAAACCCTTCCTTGATTCCCTCTAACTGGTCTCCCTTCCTCAGACTGGCTTAGAGTTCTTCAAAGGCTACTTTGTGTGGATCTTGGCTTTTTCACCCGGCATCGTATGGGGTCCTTGAGAAGAGAGGTTGTTTACTTTTTTATCTTTATACCCCCAGTATCTATCGACTGACCCATAGTAGGTGTTAAATAAGTATTGAAATTGAGGTTTATTTGTTTACTTTCTTACATTTTAGTTGTTTTGTGGGTGTGGAAATGTAAATTCCCTGGGGTGGGCAACTATGTTATTCGTCTCTCCACTCTTTCCTTTGGCACAGCTTAGCACAGGCTGTAGGCTTGTAGGCTTGGGGTCTAAATGAACTCCCTCAACTGTTTTGTTCTCTACCTCTGTTCCCTTTGGCTCACCCCCAGAGCCATTTTCTTCCAAGCCCAAGGAAGACCTTCATGGCTCTCCTTTTCTCTTTCAGGACATCCAGGACTGCCCTCGAATTCTGCCTACACCACTAGCCCCAGTGCCCACAGGGGGCCTGCAGAACATCCATGTCTCGCTGGCCAACACTATCTTCTTCTCCCAGGTAAGTGGCACCATGGAGGGTCGAGACTGAGGCTCTTAGGGCCACCGCTGCTCATAGTTATGAGAAGCGGCCCCAGAGATGGTGGAATGATCTGGAAGTCTCTGTGACCTTTTCATTGAGGAGTAAGGCCATCTGAGCCTCCCTAACCCTGGAAAACTGACCCCTTGACCTCATGACTAGACAGAGTGCTTGGTGCTGGCTGTTGACCAAGCCCCAACACCAGTCATAGCTTGTACCCCTGGTACGAAGAGTGACCCCTGACCCTAACTACAGGCTCATCCTTGATGCTGGCCAGTCTGACAACCTGACCCTGTCACAGACTGAGCACCTGATTTCTGTAGACTGAGCACTAACCCTGACCACAGACTTACGCTTGTCTCTGGACACAGACTGAGTCTCTGGTTCCACCCGTTGGTTGAACCCTGACTATTGTCCTGGGAGAGGTCTCACACCATGGGAAAAGTATTTTCATGTGACTCAGTCTACCTACTCCTAGATAAAATTAGAATGGTAGCCATCAGGAGCAGCCTTGAAAGGTAAGAGGCATAGCAAAGGGATGCTGGTGGCTGTTAGGGCCTGGGGCTCTTTGTCTGGGAACTTTCCCTTCTTTCTCTTGGAAGGAATGAGGAAGAATGAGGAGAAAGAAGGTGTAGTGAGGGGGTCAGCCCCAGACACCACCAGTTGTCTTGATTAGTGTGGAAGGGCACTCACAGGTTAATTTTTGGGAGGGGTTGGCATCAGAATTACACTGGCATCAGAAGATTTTTAGCCTTGGCACTGATCCCAGTCTTGCCTTCGGCTATCTCTATGACCTTGAACAAACCCCTTCCCCTCTCTGGGCCTCAGTTTACCTCTCTGTGAAATGGGAGTATTAAACTAGATGGTCCCCAAGATTCTTTTCAGCTCTAAACCTAAAACTGCCTCCATCCCTCCTGCAGGTTTTCTCTCTGAATCAGTGTCCAGCAGCAGTGAAGTCCACATCCCACCCGCTATGGTTCAGGGTCCTTGATGAGTTACCATTTGGGGAGCTTATACCAGCCTTAGAAGCAGAGACCTGAGAGATTTGAAAGTTAGGCAGGTGCAGAAGAAAATGGCCTCAGCTGGTTGCTTCTATTTCTTAAGAGGCATAGATGGAAAAAAAAGCCAGGACAACTTGGAACATTTCATCAGAACCACTAAAGAGTATTTGAAGATGAGCATGTTTTGTTTTTAAATTAGGAAGTTGTCTTGAAGATTGCCATTAACCAATGCACTAACCCTTCTCTTTGGTCGATGTCTTTATTTATTTATTCATTTATTTGTTTGTTTGTTTGGTGGTAGAAAGAAGCCTGTATTTAGACTATGCCAGTTAGGACCTGTGTGAGCCAAAATCAGTCCCATTCCCCTCTAGGCTTCCATTGCTTCATTTGTAGAGTGAGAGGGTTGGAAATGCTGATCTTCCTATTTCTGAGTCCTGTGATCCCATGCTCCCTCCTTGATCCAGGTCCTACCACGCCCCAAGAGGATGTATCCCCTCCTAGGGAAAAGGCATCATGTTTGAAAACATTCATAGGCAGCATGTTTTCCTTTGTGGCCATCTAGTCCCCACTACAGATGGAGCAGAGGGCCCAGGGGAGCTTCTAGCAGGGACTGGGGAAAGCAGTCACACTCTGAAGGGAGACGCCTCTCCCAGGAGTGCCCCAGGGATCTCCCAGTAGGCAGGCACTTGCTGTTCGACCTGTGGAGGTTGGGAGGCTGTCACTGGGGGGAAGGGACAGCATAACCTGAGCCCAGCCTTTGGTGGGGTGGGTCCAGGACATCCTGCACAGGAGGCATTGACAGGTCTTGGAGCTGTGCCAGGCATGAGGCATCTCATTTACCACTCCTTGAAACTCCATTAGGGGAACGCCATCTGGCATCCCCTTACCATAATTTAGCGCCTATGATATGTTCTTCATACAAATGAAATGTTATCTGTTATTATCAAGATTATATGTTCTGGATCACAGAATGGAGGTCTGGGAGGGTCCTTAGAGATCATTTACCCAACCTCTCATTTTACAGGTGAAGGAACCAAGGCAGGAAGGTCCCACTTGAGCAATGTCACACAGATAATAAATAATGGAACTAGCGATCAAAGTCTGGGTCTCTCCAGTGTACTTGTCCCTGACACCCTTGACAGCTTGTACCATCATCTAGCTAGCTCGTCATTTCTCCAAAGGTGTGGCAACATTCTATAGCTAAGA
The DNA here is from genome assembly GCA_023548195.1 of Bettongia penicillata ogilbyi. Lineage (NCBI taxonomy): Eukaryota > Metazoa > Chordata > Mammalia > Diprotodontia > Potoroidae > Bettongia > Bettongia penicillata. Next base: position 7,448,766 of record JAJHZJ010000067.1, on the reverse strand, counting down.
GCCCCCATATCATAGAACCCCTCCCATACTGCAAAATGCTTTCTTGGACTTGTAGAAAATTAGAAGTCAGAAGGTATGCTCTCCCTCTCAGACCTGCCAAGACCTGGATTGGGCAAGGGGGGTTTCATCAATGTGGAGAACTCTGGTGTGGAAATACTCTTCAAAAAATCATCTCTATATTATAGTCAGTTGCCTGGGCCACTGAAAGATTCAATGACTTTGCTTGTGGTCACATAGCTCATATATATCGAAAGCAAGACTCAAACCCAGGTCTTGGCTACAAAGCCAGCCCCTCTGACCACTGTAACGCACTGCCTCTCAGACTCCCTAGCCACGTAATAAAGTGGGCCTGAGTTCCCTGAAGCACTAAAGCAGTTTATCCCATTCACTTTTTTCCTGTGGCATCATACATACGTTTATTGTACAAAGCTATATCTACTTCCTGGTGTCCCCTAAATTTGTAGCAGCTGGACAGTTTCTACTGAGAGGCAACGTGATTCTCTAAAGAAATGGCCATTTCTGAGAGGTGAGGAGAATGGGATTGTCTGCAAACCCTTCTTTTTCCCTGCTCCCCACAATGATGTGGAGAGAACCCTGAGCCTCCAGGAGGAGAAGGGACTGTTCCAAGAGCAGGGCAGGTTAGTACTGTTTCTTCTTTTCATTTCATTTGATCCTCATGTAAAACCACTAAAGGAAGATATTATCATCCCCAACTTGCAGATGGAGACGCTAAAGCGGAATGAGGTTAATATTGATGACTGTCTTTTGTGTAGCAGTTTAAAGGTGTAAATGGCCTTGTTTTGTCCTTACAACTGTCTTTTGTAGCAAAGGCTGCAGATATTGTCCCCATATTCCAGGTGAGGCAAGTTGAGGCTGAGTTTAAGTGACTTTCCCAGGGACCCATAGCTAGTAAGTGTCAGAGGCAGGATTCTAATCCAGGCCTTGCTCATTTCACATCCAGCCCTGCCCACTGTAACAAATCAGGTGAACTGGTTTGCCTAAGGTCATACAGTAAATGAACGATGTCTAACAAATGGCACCCCTAAAGTTCCTTGCTGTTACTCCAGTAATGCCTGACTCTTTGAGACTCTATTTGGGGCTTTCTTGGCAAACATACTCGAGTGTTTCACCATTTCCGTCTCCAGCTCATTTTACAGATGAAAAAACTGAGGCAAACAAGTTTAAGTGCTTTGCCCAGGGTCACACAGCTAGCAAGTGTCTGAGGCTGGATTTGAACTCAGGAAAATGAGTTTTGTTGGCTCCAGGTCCAGCACTATCCACTGCCCCACCTATCTGCCAGTTCCCTGAAGTACCACACTCATTTTCTTTCATGTGTTAGCGGTACCAGTCACAGATTTGGAAGCCCGCCATATTGTCCACATGATCACAAGCTCCCTGTTTTGTGATGGAGCTATTTGGCTGACTGTGAGAAAACACTATAAATGATTAGCTGTGGGCATTGAAGTGATAGCAACGTCTTTATATGGGGCCTCTGGGAAAGCCATTCTCTTCTTATAACGAGGTTTAGGCCATCCATCACTGTGTGAGGTGCTACCAAATTATTAAGTGCTGGCTGAGGCTGATGTTTCCAGTGGCAAGAGCTCTGTAAATGATGCCAGTCTTGAGTACAGTCCCAACATGAACCAGTTAGTTCAGCTCTGCTTCACAGTCACAGAATGAACCCTTGTCTTCATCAAATACTGACCCTAATTTCAGCTACTGGTAGACATCTTAACCTTGGCCAAAGGTTAGTCCACTAGCTTTAGCCCAAGATTAACCCTAAACTGAGTTCAGACTTATCTCAGTCATGTCCAGTGATTGATTCCAAGTCCAGTCACAAACTAGTAGCAACTTGGTGGCACAGTGGATAGAGCATGTCAGATCTGGAGAGTGGAAGATCTGAGTTCAAATCCTTTCCAGCTATGTGACGCTTTGCAAACCACTCAATTTCCTTATCTGTAAAATGAGCAGGAGAAGGAACAGCAAGCCTGTCAGGAGTTAACCTGAACCCTGACCAAAGATTAACTCTGACCTTAAGGTAAGATTCGGACTCAACCTTGAACCAGACTTTAGGTTGACCCTTAAACCCAAGATCTGAACCCAAATCACAGATCAAGAACCTAAGAATTTACAAGGCATTCATCTGTCATCTAGTCCAATCTGGAGATAAACAAAGATCCCTTTAACAAGAAAATCCCTCATGGATGGCCTTTGTCTGAAGACTTCTAATGAAGGGGAATTCACTAACACCCACGGCAACCAATGACACTGGGATGGCTCTAATTTTTATGGAGTTTTTCCTCATGCCATACTCTGCATCTTTAAAACTTGTGGCCACTGTGCCTTATTCTCCCCAGGACCAAGCAGAACAAACCTGGTTTCTTTTCTACATGACATTCATTCCGATTCATGAAAACTATCAAATCCCTGTCTCTTCCTTCAGGCTAAACATCCCCAGGGCCTTTAATGTTTAACACAAGCTTCAGTATCCTTACCCAAAGAGAAGATAGATTCTGTTACCATATCTTAGAAGGAAATCTTGGAGTTACATTTTAACTGTGATTTTATAAGGAGTCTGTGAGAAGACTGAGAATCTTAACAGTTTTTCTGGAGAGACTGTTAACCACGGTGACTCAAGAGAGGGCAAAGAAAAAGAACTGAAAGAACAATTCTTGAGAAAACTGAACTTAACCCTTAACTTCCTAAGAAATAGATAGAGGATTCTTGAGAAGAGATTTGAATTAGTATTCTGAGAGAAATAGAAAGTGGGAATATGTTTCCAGAATTGAGAAATAAGTAGTCGTAGCATAATTAAAGATGTCTTCAATTGTAATTTTCTCACAGCTGATATATTTTAAATAATTATGTCTTCATAGCTGGTTAAACCATTGGTTGGTTGGTGATGCCATTAATAAATAGGATAGACAAGTAACCTTTATGTTTATTTAAGTTAAGGTAATATTAGAGAGTTTGAGAGAGTGGTGAGGAAACCAAAAGTTTTTGGGGAAAGATATTTCTAATTTACAAAAAGAAATAACATTTAATAAACTAAAGGAGCGTCAGAGAGCTAGTTGATTAATGATGGGTTTTTCATTTTTATGAATTAATGAGGAAATAGCAAACCTTTTTTTTTGCTAGAGAAGGAAATGGCAAATCATTCCAGTATCTTTTCCAAGAAGATCCCCAAAAAAGGTCACAAAGAATCCTATGTGACTGAAAACAACTGAATGACAACAAAAAACGAAACACACCCCTTGATTGTCTCAGATCTTGGAGAGAAAGGAACATGGAATCAGCAGCAAATAGAAAGAGAGAGAGTAGGGTAATTATTCCACCTCTGTTCCATGAGGGAGTTGTTGGACCCAAACCCACATTACAAATGCACTCTTATACGGATGGCATCATCTCTAGTCCTCTTAGCATCTTGGATCCCCTCCAACTTGTCAATACCTTTCCTAAAATGCGTTGGTTGCCTGGAGCTCAGTAAAGGATTCCAGATGTGGTCTGGTGAGGGCAGAGGATAGCGGGAATTTACTTTTCTCATTTTGACTACTGTGCCTATTGATGTAGTAGAGAATTAAACTTTTCAGCTGTCATATCTCTCTTTTAACTCATTTTGAGCTTGCAGTTCACTATACCCCTCCCCAATTCTTTCATTCAAATCCCATCTTTTTTTTTCATATCAGTGTAGTCAATAACAGAGTTAGGATTTGAATTCAAGTCCTCAGACTCTCAGTCTAGGGTGCTGTACTACTGGGCAGAGCCCAACATCTCACATCTGCATGAAGAAGGAAGCTGCCTTATTAACCTGATTCTATCCGCAGCAAGCAAGTCAAAAATAGACTTTGGGCTAGTTTGTACTTTTGAAACCTCTTTGCTTTCTCGTCTTATCCCACAGATTCTTCCAACAGATCTGTGATTTGTTTTGGCCAGAGTCAAGACCTTAAGGATGAGGAAGGGACAAAAGAAGGAATAATGCTATAGATAGTCAGAATATCTGGATCCAAATGTCACTCATTTGGAGTGCTTCTTGTGTCACCTTGGGCAAGTTTCCCTGGGCTTCAGTTTCCTCATATTGAAATAAAAGGGTTGTACTAGAGGGCCTCTGAGGTCCCTGCGAACCCTAAGGTCACAATCCTATGGATTTGGGAGGGGAGAGTAGTTTTAGCCCCATTGCTCTTTTAAAGAAATCCTTCCGTTGTGATTGGGATGGGATGAAGAGGTCCTAAAGGGAAGTGTTGTTATGCCTATTTTACAGATGAGTAAACTCAGATGAGAGAAACGAGTACCTTGCCTGAGGTCATATAGATATTAACCAGTGAATCAGTAGGCATTTACTACGTGGTCCACAACTCTGAAAGTAGCCAGGCCAGGGTGGACCCAGCCAGCAGCAGATGATGTCAATACCTCTCTCCAGAGTCCAAGCACAGGACCTCTACATGTGAGCAACTGCAAAGAAAATCAATGTTTCCTGACACTATCAGATTGCAGGTCTCTCCCCTGATGTGGAGTTTTTCTGAGATATCAGCTCCTCCCACCCAACCCCAATCAGCCAACAGCAAGATGCGGAAGGAACTTCTCAAGCTTCCTCTGTGGGGCCTCCAGGTCCGAGGGGAAGGCTGCTGGTAGGGGAATGAATGGCAGTGGGGAATAAACAGGAAGCCCTTAGGGGCCCAGCATAGCAAAGTCTGTGCACAAGTATCTTCTGAAATGCTTCAAAGGCTTAGCCCAGAAGGCTTCAGACTTCATTTATTCCCTCTAACTACAGCAATATCAACAGCTCACATTTATCAATACTTTACTGATTAATCAATCAATAATTATTTATCGAGCATCTACCATAAGCCAAACATGAAACTAGATCCTGAGGATACAAGTACAAAGAAGAAAAAAGTCTCTACTTCCAATGAATTATATACTGCTGTGGAAGATGTCAAGTACATATAAAAGTATGTCCTGCATAAAAATAAAATGTATACACACAACAGATTTTTAGTTCAATACAAGTCACTATGGGAGGGATGGTTCTAGCGGATTCCAAAGTGCTTTCCACATAGTGTCTCTTATGAAATTGTGAAAGTGTTATTATCCCCATTTTATAGATGAGTAAACTGAGGCTGAAAGAATCAAGTAACTTGCCTGAGTCTTAAGCAAGTCAATAGGCATTTACTAGGTGCCAGCTATATTGTAAGAGATAAGAGAGAGTCAAAGACAAAAGTGAAATAACTAACCCCTGCCTTCAAGGAGCTTATATTCTACTGGGGAAAACCAGTATTTACATATATAAGTAGATACACAGATGTCTACAAAGTCATTGCAAGGGAAGTGGGGTTGAGATGGGAGGCCAATAGAAGAGCACATGACTTGTTGGCCCAAGTTCCTCAGAATGTGAGCGTGGGCAAAGCTCCTGCTTTGGCTGGGACTGCTTTTCCTCCTCTATAAAGGGAAGGGGTTAGATGAGATGATCTTAGAAGTCCCCTCCCACTGCTAATGTCCTGCCATCCTGGGATTCTAAGGCAAGAAAAACTCAGACACAAAAGTAAATTGTGACTGTGGCTAGCTTCACTCTCTGGGGCCCAGTGATTAAGTGAGTAAGTCCTTGGGTGTTCAGAAAAGAAAGATGTGACTTCTCTAGGCTGGAGTGGTCAGGGAAGCATTTTGAAGGAACTGAAGATGTGAGCTACTCCTTAAAGGACAGGGAAGATTTGGACAGGCAGAGCTGTGTGAGTGCACATGTATATGCATATTTGTATGTACATATAGGCATACGTTCACATAGTTACACACATAAGGGAAAATTGGGGAAATGGAATACTATGGGTAGATTGGATAGAACATCATAGATGTATGTATATGATAACATATGTATACATATAATTTCAAAGTATATGCATATGGGTATAATATAAATATAATCCATATTTTAACATATATTGTATATTTTATATATATTATACCTATTCATGTATACATAAAATAGAACTGATAATGTATAGCATGTGTTTTATATGTAATGAATAACTATACTATGACACATATTATGTATATATGCATACACACAAAGGACAAATAGTTTGCACTGTGGATAGAGTGCCAGGCCTGACTAGAGTCAGGAAGACCTAAGTTCAAATTTGGCCTCATACACGTACTAGCTGTGTAATCCTTGGGCAAATCACTTAACCCTGTTTGTCTCAGTTTCCCCATCTGTAAAATGAGCTGGAGAAGGAAATGGCAAACCACTCCAGTATTGTTGCCAAGAAAATCCCAAATGGAGTCACAAAGAGTCATAAACAACTGAAAATGACTAAAGAATAGCAATATGTATCATACTTCTAAAATACATACACATGTTATGCTATATATACACACATATAGAACATATATATATATGCACACACATATCAATCTATCCATGTGCATTATTTTCCTCCTGTTACTTCCAGATCATATTCTTCCATTTTTCCTTTTTGCCTAATTCTTCTTTTGGGTGATGAGCTAGATTTGTAATTCCATTGGCATAGGAAATTTTTCAGTTCAGAAACTCTATCAGTGTAGTCTATCAGTGTAGATAAGGACCTGCCTTACCACCACTTACAGTTTTACAGAATTGCCTGGGGCACTTAGATATTGAGGGATTGCCCAGGCTCACACAGACCCTGGGTGTCAGAAGTCAGAAGTGAACTTGGGTCTTCCCAAGTCCAAGACTAGATTCCATCGACTGCAAGATGCTGCCTTTCCCCTCTTAACTCCAGGAAAACCCCATTCTCATTTGGAGCTGATGAGGCTAAGACCTAGCTAGAAGCTGGGAATGGACGTAGTGCCTATATGGGAGAAAAAAGCCCAAAAGGAGTGCAGTGTGTCCTGGAAGCCGGAAGAGGACAGTCTTAAAGGGTGGAGAAAACATGGCCCACGCATTTTTTTGTAAACTGTTTCAGTGGGATTGGGATCATTTCCACTGCCCCGTCCCTCTCGCCTCCCCCAATTTAATCTAATATCCACATCTTGGATTTCTTTGGCTCTCAGAGCCAATCCAATAAACATTTATTAAACACCTACTATATGGAAAGGTCCTAGGCTCAGGCTAGAAATACAGAGATGAGTATGTAATGTGAAACTATCCCAGCCCACAATGGGGCTAATAGAGGAGAGGGGTGGAATACACATGTGGGTAAATTAACATGGTACAAGGTGGAATGAAGGTGAGCCCGGCCAAGTGCTGTGAGAAATCTGAGGTGAAAGAGATTATTTTTGCCAGTATTTGTGAGAGGAAGACCTGAATTCAATTCAAGGAGACCTGAATTGGTCCTTGAAGGAAGGGAAGGAGTTCAGCAGCTATCAATGTGTAAGGAAAGGGAATCTATTCCAGTGGCGGTGAGGAGACAAAGGGGCAGAGAGATGACCTTTTCATTCTTGAAGATTGGGTTCGTCAGTGTGCCTGTAGCCCCTTCCACTGTTTTGTCCAGAAATGTCTGTACAGTCTCTCCAGCTTAAAGTCCAGTTTTTCCACTTGGTTCTCTTATAGACATGGAAAGAATTAAAGAGGATGCACAACATCAAGCCCCAAATCTGAGACTAGTCATTAGGTGACCTCAGCCTCTATTTGCTAAATTAACTCAATCAATCGATATTTACTAAATGACTCATCTTCAAATTTGTCAATAAATTCTGGAGGGTGGGTGAGCCTGGATAGAAGAAAGAATGTCCATGAGACAGGCGAAGAGCTAACACTGCCCTCCACTCCATCAGAATGCTGTAATTGTTCAAAAAGGGGACAGATCGATGTGGACCGAGCTGAGCTGAGCTGAGCCTGGAAGGATAGGGAGGAATTAGATAAGTGAGGGGAAAGAAGAAAAATTGTTTCTGTCTCAAGTAGACATGGGTTTAGGTATTTGATCCTGGAGATGATAGGAAGCCACTGGGGTTTATTGAGTGGAGGGTGGGGGAATAAGTATTTATTGAGCACCCACTACGTGCCAGGGCCTGGGCCAAGTGCTTTACAGAAACAATGTCATTTGGTCCTCACAACAACCCTGGGAAGTAGGTGCTGTTATTATCCCCATTTTATAGATGAGGAAATGAAGCAGACAGAGGTTAAGTGACGTGCTCAGGATCACACAGCTAGTAAATGTCTGAGGGTGGATTTGAACTCAGGTCTTCCCAAGTTCAAGGTCCAGAACCCTGTCTACTGTGTCACCAGCTGCCTCTTCTGTTTGCTAGCAGTGTGTCCAGAGACAAGTCATTTCCCCCTTCTCCGTATCTCTATTTGTACTGTAAAAAATGAGGGGGAGGGACATAAGGGAATCCTTTCCAGTGTGGTCATCCTGTAATTCCTTGGGAGTCTAGGGTGCTCCAGATGAATCAAGTCCCACAGCTGACCACCAATGTCTTCCCCTCTGAGAATACCCTCCATCTCCCCTACCTCTAGCCTGCATAGGAGATAATCAGAGCTTGAGAAGTTAATTGCCTAGGGTCACCCCTAGTTAGAACGTGAGCTTCTTGAGGGTTAAGATGACTTTTGTCTTTCATCGTATCCCCAGTGTCTGGCATATAGAAAGTGATTAGTAAGTGCTTGCTGACTGGCTGTCTCATTGAGGTACATATAAGCATGGTGCATCCAGAACACTGGCCTGTCTAAAGGGGAAGCAGTACCTAGGATTATGCATTTACAATGAGCTAAGACATTATGTAGTCTGATCTCTGGAGGGAGCTGAGACCTCGAGAGGCCATCGGATCATCTGTTTAGAAACATAAGGGACTTCAGTGGTCGTCTGCTCCAATACTGCCATTTTACAGATGTGCATACTGAGACTCCGAGAAGTTAAATAGTCTACCCAAGGTTACACAGATCATAAGGAACATGGCCAGGATTCACACTCAAGTCTTCTGATTCCAAATCCTGTGTTATTTCCACTGCTACATTCTGGTAAAGTGACTTGTCCAAAGTCATACAGGTAGATAATAATACAACAGTTAACATATAGCGCTTTAAAGTTTGCAAAGTATTTTCATAACGTGTTCTCATCTGATCTTAGGTGCTACAGATACTATTCTGCTCAGTTTGTACATCAGGAAACTGAGGGTCAGAGAGGCTGAGATTGAACCAGGGGTGGGGAACCTGCAATCTTGAGGCCACATGTGGCCCTCGAGGTGCTTGTGTGCGGCCTTTTGACTCAGTCCAGATTTTACAGAATAAATCCTTTGAGTGAGGGGATTTGTTCGGTGAAGTTTGGATTCAGTCAAAGGGCCACACTTGAGGATCTAGAGGTCCACATGTGGCCTCAAGGCCACAGGTTCCTGACCAGACAAACAAAATCAATACATGAGAAAGTGGTTGAACAGGGGGAAGAATGTTTGTATCAAATTCCTCAGGTAAAGATTTTGTATCCAAAATTCTGTGTACAAGATATGTAGACAATTTAAACACACATGTATGTGTGGTATGTCTATGTATATATGATATGTGTATATATGGTGTACATGCACACGTACCATATACATGCATGCATGCATACATGTGTGTGGACAAAAATAATTCCCCAATAGACAAAGGATATAAACAACAGTTCTCAAAGAAACTGCAAACTCTTAAGAACCATAATGGAAAAATGTTCCAAATCATTAATCATAAGAGAAATGCAAATCAAAACAATGCTGAGGTTTCATGTCACATTCTGCAAACTAGCAAAGATGGCAGAGGATAAGAAGAGTGAACACTGGGGCGACTGTGAGAAGATGGGCACACTGGTGCATTGCTGGTGGTGCTGTGAATCACTGCTATCATTTTGGAAAACAATTTGAAATGATGCCTATAAAGTGACCCTTCGACCCCAGAGATTCCACTACTAACTTTGTACTCCATGGAAGTTATTGATAAGAAGAAAATCCTAGTATGCACCCAAATATTTATAGCAGTGCTTTTTATGATTACAAAGAATTGCAAACCAAGTCAGTGCCCATCGATAGGGGAATGGCAGAACAAATCATCATACGTGAATGCAATGGAACATTACTGTGCTGTAAGGTATGATAAGGTGGAAAGATCTACATGAACTGATGCAGAGTATGGTAAGGAGAGCCAAGAAAATACTATGCACAATGACTTCAACAATGTACATGGAAAAAACAACCACAAAGCAATCAAAAAGGAACACTGCAGAATTAGAAAGAAGAAAAATCATGTCAAAGGCAGTTTTCCAACCCAGATCCTTTGATCCAAGTCCACCATTTTCCCCACTGTATCATGCTACCTCCCCTTTAACCTATTGGGACATAGTGAGAAAGTTGTAGAGGTAATATGAGGATAAAGTATGGATGGCCTTGAATTTCAGGGTTAATCTTGAGGCTGCTGGGAGTCATTCTGGGTCTTTGAGAAGGGTAGGAACATGATTCTCTTGGAATAATCTCACCCCAGCCCCCTTCTAGTACCTGCCCAAACCAAGGGACTGATACACCTGATGAGAACCCTCACTCTTCAACTGTGTCTCCTTCCAGGGTTTGTCTCTGGCCTGCAACTTTGGAAGTGATGAGACCTTTGAGGCCACGTGGGTCAATGCTTCAGAAATTCAGTGCAGCCACGTCGTGGTAAGTTAGAGAAAGGGGCTCTCACATAAAGGCATAGTATCAGGGCCTCATGGACGTAGATGGAGAAGCTCCCCATGGATCTGAGAAGCCATCTCTTTTCTCATCTGACATCCCACATCACTGGCCTTTGTCCTTCAGGGACCAGTAGGGTAATTCCAACTAGGCTGGTAGATCTCTCCCCTTCCCCTTCTCCATACCCTCCTTTCTCCCTTCTTCCTCTCATCTCTCCACTCCCTCACTTCTCCTCCTCTCCTCCCCCAAACCTTGGCACCAAAGGCAAGTGTCCAAACCAGCTAAAACATACCCCTACATGCCACCCTTATCTCCATGTTGGCCTTTAGTTTCCTTGTCTACAAAAATAAGGGCATTGGACTAAAAGTTCTCCAAGGTGATTTCAGGTTCTTGGCCCTATGATCTTAGCCCTTGTGGGAGAGGAAGCAACAGAGTCATAAAACTTTGACCCCAACTGGAAAACTCCTGAGACTCTAGAGAAAAAGGACTGGAGACAGGCAAAATCTGGAAGACCTTGGGTCCAGATTTTCAGCCTATCTTACTCTACCAAGTACGAGTTATAGGTCCGGAGTGATTTTTAGGCTAGGCCCAGACACAGGGGGATGCACTGAATAACCCCAGCAGTCCTATCCACCCCATGGTTCGTGTGATAAGTAGTGAGGATGGAGCTGTTTTTAGCTGTGGATGTCCTCTGACTTACTCCAGAGAAATGAAGCTAATAATATGGGAGGTATATCCAGTTCTCCTCCCTCCTTCAGTCTCGCAGCTCACAGAGGGTCCTAGAAAAGGAAAGGTGACCATCTGTGTTTGCAATTTCTGGAGGCTCCGACAGGACTTCACACCCACCCTCCACCTTCCCCAGATGGGGCTGGAAGCCCAGTTCCCAAAGGTCTGCATTCCTCCCCCGCAGCAAGGAGGTTGGAATCCTGTTTCAAAGTAAGCCAGGAGCAGAGGAGGGACTGGCCTCTGTAGTCCTTCACTGTCCCCACCCCCAATCTCTTCCTTCCCCAGTCTTTTTGTCTCTGTCTTGCCTTCTCTTCTTGTCACTTTCTTTCTTTCTCTCCTCTCTCCCCTCCTCACTTTCCTTTTTTTCTTTTTTTCTTCCTCTCTCTGTGCTATTGATCTCTCTCTGCCTTCAGTACCTCTTTTCTCTCTTCCTTTCTTCCTCTGCCCTCTCTCTTTCTTCTGTTTTTTACCCTTTTTCCTCCTTGGTTCCCTCTTTTCTCCCTTCCTCCCCTTTCTCATCCTCCAAAGTATGCCCACAGGAGCTTACCCCTTAGAGGCTTATAGCAAGAGGTCCTGAGCCAGCCTTGGGGCTGGAACATCTGGTCAGCCCAACCCAGACAAGCATTCCCAGGCTAGGGAAGCTTGGGGAATTGTTGGGGGGAAGGTTCTGAGTGGGTGGATGAGATTGGGGGTTAGAACGATTGGGCCTCCACCCAGATGGCTCAGCCAAAACAGAAAGAGCCCCTGGTTAAATCAAAACAAAGGGGAATCGGGGGTTTTTGTTCTACTGAAAATACTCTAGAATAGCAAACTCAGTCATTTTCCAAGGTCCCCTTTCCTGCTCATGCTTCGTCTCTCCATCTCTGCCCTCCACTCCTTGCCTGTCAGTCTCTTGGGCAACCCCATGAACACAAGGAGGACTTGGCAGGGAAGTGGTGTGGAGGGCTTCCAGCTTCCTGCTGTGATGAGGGTTCCTGGGCCCTTTTCCTTGGGTTTTTGTTTTCTGAACTTTAGCCCAAGTAGCAGAGGCTGAAATCATTTTTGTTTAAAAAGCAGCACACAAAACAAAATAGGATACTTACATACACACACACACACATACACGCACACACACACACACACACAGAAATTACACCAAGGAGTGAAAAGACAATCTCTCTAGAGGGCCTTCGGGGAAAAGAGAATTCTAGAGCTTGCCTTGGTTTCTTGGACTTCACCTTCCCCCCTTCTCTGTTTGTGTCCACCAAAGTTCAGAACCACGTGGGGCTGCTCAGCCTGCGATTTGATGGTTCTCTGTAAAAGTCAGGAAGGAGACCCTATCTCCAACATCCTGCCGTTTGCCTTAGGGGAGGGAGAGCAGAGGAGCAGCTTTCCTGAGATGGGTGGTGACCTCTGTGGATTTCAGGCCTTATGTGGCTATGGCCTATGTGAATCATGGACACATGTGTTCCTGTGTGTGTGTGTCTGTGTGTATCCATAGGGGCTAGCGTGCAGTGGGACTGGGTATATGCCGGTTATTGTGTGCGTATCAGTGAGCATCTACATGTATATTTGTGTGTGGGAGCAGGCCCAAACGGGTATCGTTGTGACCATGAGCACCTGTGTGTGTGTGTCCACACTACTGTGCGTAGATGCATCTCTCCATACGTGGGTGTGTGCATCCGTGCCTTAATCACCAGAGTGACCCCTTTTCCGGGTCTGATTTCTTCATTTTGTGTTTTTCCAGCTCCACACCCCTCAAAGGAGTCAGATTTTCCCAGTAAACCTTCAACTAAAGGGTAAACCAGACCGATTTATTGACAGCCCTGAGAAGATGACAGGTATGAGTTGATGGTTTCTTTTTTTAATTCCTTCCTCCTTTGCTCAGGGTAACAGCTCCTGAAAAGGTGTGATGCTGTCAAGGGGAGAGTGAGGAATCTAACACTCACTTACACACCAGTACACATGAACATATGTGTATACACACACACAGAAGCAGGGACCCAGTGACTGCTCCATCAAGTCACCCCACCCTAACCATCCGTACACTTACACATTACCCATAACCCTGTCAACTTGCCTGAAGTCACAGGACTTTAAAAAAATCTAACAAAAAGGATTCTGAGTAGAAATACGAAATTCTTCCCCAGTGAGTGAAGACCACAGTCAAGCTATGAGCCCTACAGACAAAGGCAGTGAAAGAAATACCCACTGAAATTTGGACTTGGTGCCATTTAAAAAACACAAACGTCCTCCCTCCCAAAAATCCAAACAAACAAACCCACAGATCCAAAGGTGGAAAGGCCCTTACAAATCATCTAGTCCAACCACCTCATCTTACAGATGAGGAAACTGAGATCCAGCAGGATTAAGAGATTTGCCCAAGGTTACATAGTAAGTGAGCATCTGGGTAGAGATAGTGCACCATGTCTAGAGTCAGGAAGACCTGAGCTGAAAATCTGTACTGGCTGTGTGACCCTGGACAAGTCACTTTTAACCCTGTTTGCCTCAGTTTCCTTATCTATAAAATGAGATGGAGAAGGAAATAGCAAAGCCCTGCGGTATCTTTGCCCAGAAAACTCTAAATGGAATCACCAAGAGTCAGACACAACTGAAATGACTAATCAACAGCATGATATCAGAAACAAGATTTTAACCCAACTGACCCCTAGAGCCAGAGCTCGTGCCATTGTACTATGGAAAATTGGACCCAAAACTCAAGCTTCCCTCTGCAGCTCAGGGCCTCCCTTAGGGAAAAAAGACCAGGAAGTACAGCAATTCCCACAGAAGCCAACTCCTCTGCCAATTAAATGTGGTCTAAGAAAGCCTGAGTACAGGACAGAACTCCAGCTCCCAAAGACTGAAGCAATCTAATGAGCAGGGAGGCTTCTTTGGGAATGCTTGTTGGGGATTTCAGTTGTCAGATTGAAGATACTGTTGACATGCAAAATATTATTACTTATTTATTCCGTCCAACAAAACTGATTGGTTATAAATAACAGTGCCCTGCAGACTGTCGCCACTCAGCAGATGTTAATTAATCACAGGCATCATTGGATGCCCCCCGCACTCATTCACTTCTGGGCATGTTTTAAAGAATTCCGCCAAGTCAATCCTTGCCAGCCATGGCCGTCTGTCATATGGAAGAATGGGAGAGTTTGTCAGTCCCTGAGGCGAATGGCACTGAACATTCTCTGTGTGTCCTGTTTCCTGTCCTGGACACATCCAGAATTTAGATAAAGGGAGAGAAAGAACCATACTGTAGGAAAAATATGGAGTTACCTTTGCCGAGCAGCTAGAGATGGTTTTGCTTTGACAAGAAATAGATGGAAATTGAGGGGACGCTCATTAATTGGGGAACAGTCGAACCGTATATCATTATGATGGAATATTGTCGTACTATAAGAAATGACAGGGGGGATAGTATCAGAAAAACATGAGAAGACCTATATGAACTGATGCGAAGTAAAGTGATTAGAACTAGGACCCACTTTACAAAGTTACAGCAATGTTAACAGTGATCAACTATGAAAGACTTAGCTACTCTTATCAATGCAGTGATCCAAGACAGTTCCAAAAAACCCATGAGGAAAAATGCTCTCCACCTCCAGAGCGAGAACTAATGAACTCTGAGTATAAACTGAAGAATCATATTCTCACTTTGTTTTCCTTTTTTTTAAAAAAAAAAATTACACAGATATAATTGATATCATAGTGCTTACCTTCTCAGTGGGTGGTGGCGGGGCTAGAGAGAGGAAGAGAATTTGGAACTGAAATTTTTTTAAAGGAATGTTGAAAATAAATAATATTTTTTAAGAAAAAGATAAAGAAAAAGAAAGAACTAGATCCTGTTAAAAGAGCTTAGAGGTAATCTGATATTCTCCTGCCAACTTCTTAAAACTTAAAAGATAGAGCTTAAATAAGACAAAATAATATGGCACACAAATTCATCTACACTGAAACTGTGATTTTTTTTTTTCTGTATGGGAAACTTACGGTGTGGTCATTCCCTCCATTAATGCAGATTGTTACCTGTCCAGGACTTATTAGATAAGGCCTAAGAAAGAGGTAACAATAATGACTCATTTATATAATCCCTGAATGTTTATATAGTCCTTTCATTATAAAAACCCTATGAGATAGATGGTATTACTTTTTCCATTTTACAGATGAGGAAACTGAGGTTCTGAGAAGGGAAGCTGAAGGTCACACAGCCAGGATGTATTAAAGCCTGGACATGAATTCAAATCTTTTGACTCCAGTCCAACACTTTCTGGAGTAGGAATTGAAGGACCTTAGATTATGTACCAGCCCTACTACAGACTAGCTGAGTGACCTTGGACAAGTTATTTCCCTGTTCTGGGCCTTAGCTTTAAAGTGAAGGGATTAGTCTGGGTGATGACCAGAGAGTCTCTTGGAGTTCTAAAATTCTCATCCCTCAAACAGGCATTTTGTGGTTTCTGTAAAATTGGTTGATTTAAATAAAACCCTCAGCCAGTTTCTCATATGTTTGAAAGTTGGGAAAAGCAACTGTAAGTCTTAGGCAGGGCATGAATAATGTTTAAGTAAGACAGCATCAACATAAAGAGGAGTGTTGAGCCTTATTCATATTATTTGATACACTGAGAAAATGAGGGGAAAAAATCTTATGTTTCCAAAGCTCTAAAGAAATTTTTTTCCCTTGTATCTCTCAGCCCACTTTGGCTTAGAAGAGTTCCTTCCCTCAGAGAGCTCCCAGGCTGACAGGAGAGTTAAGACTTGCAGAAAACAATTAGTCTGCTCTCAGTTAACCAAATGCTCGAAAGGACATAAGGATATCTATTTAGTTATTTGGGTTTTCTGGATAACTGAGGGCTGATCAAAAGCCCCCCCATAATCTCAGAATTGGAAGAAACCAGATATCACATTATTTACTCTACTTCCCAATATGCTTTTGCCCTTGATATTCTCCCCCTCAGGTGGAATCCAGTCTCCGCTTGAATACTCTAATAACAGGAAAACCATTAATCTCCCAAAGCAGCCTGTTCTGCTGTTAGAATAGCCCTAATCAGCAGAGGTTCCTTACAGGAATGGGAAACTTTGCTGTTGCTTAATGAGTTGGTCATGTCTGACTCTGTGAGCCCATTTGGGGTTTTCTTGGCAAAGATACTAGAGTGGTTTGCCATTTCCTTCTCCATAATTTTACAGATGAGGAAACTGAGGTAGACAAGGTTAAATGACTTGCCCAGGGTCACACAGTTAGGATGTGTCTGAGGTCAAATTTGAACTTTGGTCTTCCTGACTCCAGGGTTGGCCCTCTATCCACTGTGCCACCTGGCTGCCCCTAATGAGAAATCTGCTTCCTGTAATTGCTATCCAGAGGCTGTGGTTCTACTTTTTAGAGCCACATACAAGAAAGCCACTGTCTGTTCCATGAGACAGTCCTGTAGTGATCATGATGCTCGGAAGTCTTCTCTCCTCCAGGCTCTCCACACATCCTCAATGTCATGATTTCTAGCCCTTTTATCACTCTCCTCCAAACGTGCTTGAATTTTTCAATCCAGAACCAAGCCCCATGGTCCAATTGGGTCTGACCAGGATCTATCAATCAGCTAATAAACACTTAAGTATTGTCTGTCCTTTGTTCTTGAAGAGGACCAGGACATCAAGGAATTGATGCCATGACATGCTAGTGAATTGGATTTAAGTGAGGCAGGGCTATGCAGTCACCAGCCTCACTTTCTCCCTTTATTTGGCCAGAAAAATAAATGGCTAAAACCTAGAGTTACAGAGATAGTGCATACCCTCAAGGAGTTTAGGTGCTTAATAAATATTTGATGAATGAATAGTGAGGGAGACCTGACGATTACCCCCTTGTTCAAGATACTTTCCTTGTATAATTCCACACACATTTATTGAGTGCTTACTGTATACAAGACAATATGGGGGATGGGGAGGTAGATCAAATTATCTTTGTTCTCAAGGAGCCTACAGTCTCATGGGGAGAGAAGATACGTAAGGTCAAATTCTGAGAAAGGAATGCTAGCTTTGGAGTCAGAAGACCAGCATTTGAATCCTCCCTGGGGAGGATTCTGTAAATTGGGAAAAGCAACTGTAAGTCTTAGGCAGGGCATGAATAATGTAAGGTGATGGGCCTGGATGAGATTATTTTAAGTCCCTTTGCAGCTCTCAATCTATGGTCCTTCACTTATGTCCTGAAGGCTCAAAACCTACCTTCTGATTACCCAGAGATCAGCCCCCAAAGCAATCCCCTCACCCCTTCCGTACACAGACTCATGTTTTTCTCATGTCCTAACTCAAGCCTAATGTTTGTACTCACTAACCAATCCCTCTCTGCTTCCACACAAAGTCACTGTCTTCTACACATGCTTTCTCTGTTTACGATATACTCTCTTACCAGATTCAAGCCCCTAATCCACTAGCAATTAGATCAGAAGTGTCCCAATAGTCTTTTTTATGATCCAGAAGGTGATTCAGGGCAACTGTGGCCCCCTGTCCAGCCCCATGTACAGCAGCCATCTCTCCAGAGTCTATTAGTGAGTTTGGTTTGGGCCATATGGAGTTTGAGGTACAGATGGATATGTACAGAAGTGCCATTGGAAATAAAAGCCTGCAGTTCGGGGGAGAGGCCAGACCTGGAGATCTAGGCTTGGGAATCATTCATGTAGAAGTGATAGTTGAAACTGTGAGAGTGGAGAATGTAATCTCTTAGCAAGAGAGAACAGAAGGCTAAGTATTGAACTTTGGGGAATGCCAACAGTTAGGAGGCGGGAGGAAGAGGAGGAGCCAGATTTTCTAAAATGCCTGAGTCTCTATCCCTGCCTTAGTCAGCAGAGTCTTCTGACCCTGATGGCATCTAGCTTTATTGATGGAGCCTCAGCATGAACATCTATTCTCTCTGCCCAGGATGGGCAAGGGAGATGGAGAAGACATTTAGATTTGGGTTGGATCCAAGACATGCCCTGGAAGTCATTCTTTTGAATGAGTCACAGAAATCTGCCTGCTTCTACTGTTATGTTCCTCTTTCCTCTAAAAGCTGAATACTGGGGGAAATAATCTGGTGAACATGGGTTGAGCGTAGCCAGGTATGAGTGAATTAAGGAAACACCATGGTGAGGTAGAAAGAGCCCTGGATCTGGAATCAGAAGACCTGAGTTCAAGGCCTGCCTCTGATGCTTATTACCTTTGTGATCTAAGGTAATCACTTAACCTCCATGGGCCTCAGTTTCCTTATCTGTGGCACAACTAGGTGGTCTCTGAGGTCCCTTTCAGCTATAGATCTAGGATCCTTTGAGGTTTTGGAAGGTTTGTTTAATGGCCACCAAGGATTTCATCCACAGCTGAAAGCAAAGCCATCTCATCAGGGCAATCTGTGATTGATTTCTTGAATTCCTCTTTCCACCATGATGAGATTGGAAGGTGTGGACATTTTTTAGATTAGAACACTTCCCATGAAGGTGGATTGTGCACTTAATGAGAATTAGTCAGTCAACAACTTATTTTGTAAGGTTTTTCTAGTGATTTAGCAGGCACTGGGGATATGGGGGTTGGGTAGGCTGAAAAAGGCCTGCAGAAGGTAGGATTTGAAATGAGTCTTGAGGGAAACCAGGGAAGTTAAGAGACAGAGTGAGCATCCCAGGAATGGGGGGTAGCATGGACTTGGGAGTGTCATGTATGAGGAATAGTAGGTAGGCCAATAAAGCTGGATCATGGAGTACATGGAGGATCCAAAAGATTCCCATTGTTCAATAATGGAATACTTTCTCTGTGGGAATGGTCTAAAGCCCTAGACAGCTAAAGAAGCTGGGGAGAGGGATAGGAGCAGAGTGGAGGAACCGAGGCAGAGGGGGCCGTAGAGAACCTTGGAGGCAGCCCATTGGCATGTTCCTGCAGCTAGAAGGACAGAGGGAGCCACAGAGATCCCCAAGTGGATGCTAAGAATTTGAGAAATGCAACAAAGATTGACCAGATTGCTCCCTTTTTTTCCCCCAAAGTGCTAAATTGTATTTCAGTGGGAATGAATGCCCAGCACTTCTGGGAAGTATTCAGGCACAGAGCCAAGGTCCCTGTGATTCAGACAGTGTGCAGCATGCCTGTTGCTCATGCAGACAAAGGATGACTGGGGTCCGGGGCTGGTTTGGGGCTGGCAGGCAGGCTGGGATGGGCGACTGTGGGACGTGTGCTCACCCTGTTCTCTCCTGCTGCAGTGGAGGTTTACAACTGTGCCATGGGGAGTACAGACTGTTCCCAGTGCATGGGGAGAGAGGACCTGGGCCACCGATGCATCTGGAATGAAGGCTGTAGACTGAACAGCCAGCCCCAGCCGGTCACTACGACCTGCCCTGCCCCAGAGATCAGGAAGGTAAGTGTGTGTGCACAAATAAAAAGACACACGCAGAGACACACACAGGTACACAAACATCTTCCTGCACATTCTTACACATGTACACACGTAATATATCCTGATAGTTTAATATATTGGCAAAAAAATACTAGATTTGAAGACAAAGGACCTGCTTTTCAAAAAGAGTAGGCAGCTAGGTGGCTCAGTGGATAGAGTGTAGGACTTGTAGTCAAGAAAACCTAACTTTAAATCCTGCCTCAGACACCTCCTAGCTGTGTGATCCTGGGCAAGTCTTTCTCCCTCTGTCTCCCTCTCTGTGTTTTTCTGTCTCTGTCTCTCTGTCTCTTTCTCTCTGTGTTTTTCTGTCTTTGTCTCTGTCTCTCTGTCTCTTTCTCTCTGTGTTTTTCTGTCTCTGTCTCTGTCTCTCTCACACACGCACACACACACACACACACACACACACACACACACACACCTACATGTACCTTATAGGTTGGTTGTAAATATTAAATGAACTGACATACTTAAAAACTCTGTAAATACTAACTATTAGGAGTAGAAAGACCTACGTCACCTTAGGCGAGTCATTTCATTCCTCTTGGTATCACTTTTTCGTTTCTAAAATGAAGGGCTCATGATTCCTGAGGAGCCCCGAAGAAGCCTGTTGCCCAGCTCCTGCCAGAAGGGATGGATTCAAGATGTAGGATGACACATATCTGGGGACATGGCCAACATGGGAATTTGTTTTCTTTGACTCTGCTTTTTAGAATGGTTTAGGGTCCTTTTTTCCCTAGTTGTGAGGAATAGAGAGAAAAAGAAATGCTTAGAAATTGAAAAAATAAGATTTAACTTAAAAAATAAATTGTTTTAAAAAGGGGTTGGAACTAGGTGGGCTTTAAGGTACACTCCAACTCTAAATCTACAAATGATTGATTCTTCTCATCTCTAACATACGTCCCTTCCAGGTTTAAATCTAGTGATCCCATGGTATATTTATATACACATACAATCTTTCTGGCATACTCCCATAACAGATACATTCATGCAATACAACCATGCTTGTATATTAATCAATCACTCAACAGGCATTCTTTAAAAACCTACTGTGTGCCAGGTATTTGGAGATACAAAGACCAGAACGGAGCTGTCCCCTCAGAAGTCTTACAGCATCTTGATGGATATAGGCTCTTTATGAACATGTACAATTTGTGTATACACTCCTTCCTATCATTTATTCATTCAGTAAACATTTATAAAGTGCCTACTAGATGCTAAGCATTTTGCTAAGTCTGGGGACACAACAAAAAAGACAGTCCCTGCCCTCAAGGAGTTCACAAGGTAGGTCTCACACAGAGGAAGGGAGCCAGGGGTAGGGAATGGAGTGCCAGACTTGGGGTCAAGAACAATGAGGTTCAAATCCTGCATCTGAAACTCACTAGCTCCTTGACCCTGGACCAGTCATTCCTCCCTGATCCTCAGCTGCGTCATGGATTGGACAGGAATACAGCTGCCTCCTTCACAGGACTGTTGTGAGAAGGGAGGCGCACAGGCATTTTGCTAATTATTTAAGTACTTTCTATGTGTCTGTCACAATGATCATGGGCCCTGGTCCCCTGCCTGTCCCAGCCCTTTCTGACCCCAGCCCCACTGCCCATCCCCTGCCTTGGCAATTACTTGAAGCTCCTCCCTTCTCTTGACCTGGTGTCCATGGCAGATTGAGCCCCTGAGTGGCCCCCTGGAAGGAGGGACCCTTCTGACAATTCATGGGAAGAACCTGGGTCGCAGATTCAGTGAAGTGGCCCACAGCACCTGGATTGGTGGCGTAGCCTGCGAGCCCCTCCCAAGCAGATACATCGTCTCTGAGGAGTGAGTACAGCTGGGCACTGAGGGTTCCAAGTGGTGGCCCTCCTTTCTTTTTTTTTTACATTAATTAATTTATTTTTGGTTTTCAACATTCATTTCTACAAGATTTTGAGTTCCAAATTTTCTCCTCATCTCTCCCCTCCTCCTACCCCAAAGCACCATGCATTCTGATTACCTCTTCCCCCAATCTACCCTCCCTTCTATCATATCCCTCCCTTCCCTTATCCCCATCTTCTCTCTTTTCTTGTAGGGCAAGATAGATTTCTATACCCCATTACCTGTATTTCTTATTTCCCAGTTGCATGCAAAAACAGTTCTCATGATTCATTCCTAAAACTTTGAGTTCCAAATTCTCTCCCTTCCACCCTCCCCACTGATAAAGCAAGCAATTCAATATAGGCTGTACATGTGTAGTTATGCAAAAGACTTCCATAATGGTCATGTTGTGAAAGACTAACTATATTTCCCTCCATCCTATCCTGCCCCCCATTTATTCTGTTCTTTTGACCTTGTCCCTTCCCAAAAGTGTTTACTTCTAATTGCTCCCTCCTCCCATTTGCCCTCCCTTCTATCATCCCCTCACCCCACTTATCCCCTTCTCCCCTGCTTTCCTGAATTGTAAGATAGATTTTCTTACCAAATTGAGTGTGCATGTTATTCCTTCCTTGAGCCAAATGTGAAGAGAGTAAACTTCACTTTTTCCCTCTCACCTCCCTTCTTTTCCCCTCCATTGAAAAAACTTTCTCTTGCCTCTTTTATGTGATATAGGCCCCAATCCATTTCTCCCTTTCTCCTCCCAATAGATTCCTCTCTTACCCCTTAATTTTATTTTTTAGATATCATCCCTTCCTATTCAGTTCACCCCATGCCCTCTGTTTACATGTATTTAATCCCTCCAACTACCCACATACTGAGAAAGGTCTCAAGAGTTACAAATATTATATTTCAATGTAAGAATGTTAAACAGTTCCACCTTAGAAAGTATGATTTTTCTTTCCTGTTTACCTTTTCATGCTTCTCTTGATTCTCATGTTTGAAAGTCAAATTTTCTATTCAACTCTGGTCTTTTCATCAAAAATGCTTGAAAGTCCTCTATTTCATTGAATGTCTGTTTTTTTCCCTGAAGTATTATACTCAGATTTGCTGGGTAGGTGATTCTTGGTTTAATCCTAGTTCCTTTGACTTCTGAAATATCATATTCCAAGCCCTTCAATCCCTTAATGTAGAAACTGCTAGATGTTGTGTTATCCTAATTGTATTTTCACAATACTTAAATTGTTTCTTTCTGGCTGCTTATAATATTTTCTCCTTGATCTGGGAACTCTGGAATTTGGCTTCAATATTCCTAGGAGTTTTTCTTTTCAGATCTCTTTCAGGAGGTGATTAGTGTATTCTTTCAATATTTATTTTACCCTCTGGATCTAGAATATCAGGGCAGTTTTCCTTGATAATTTCATGAAAGATGATATCTAGGCTCTTTTTTTGATCATGGCTTTCAGGTAGTCCCATAACTTTTAAATTGTCTCTCCTGGATCTGTTTTCCAGATAAGTTGTTTTTCCAATGAGATATTTCACATTGTCTTCAATTTTTTCATTCTCTTGGTTTTGTTTTGTAATTTCTTAGTTTCTCATAAAGTCATTGGCTTCCATCTACTCCATTCTAATCTTGAAAGAACTATTTTCTTCAGTGAGCTTTTGAACCTCCTTTTCCATTTGTCTAATTCTGCTTTTTAAAGCATTCTTCTCCTCATTGACTTTTGGATCTCTTTTACCATTTGGGTTAGTCTATTTTTAAAGGTGCTATTTTTTTCAGCATTTTTGGGGGTCTCCTCTAGCAAGCTGTTGACTCACTTTTCATGATTTTCTTGCATCACCCTTGTTAGGGAGTCTGGGCCTGATCTCTCAGGCCCACAGGCCTTATCTGACCAGCAGTGCCTGCAGGCCTTTGTGGAGTGAGCTGTAAGCAATGACTGAGGTGGGAGACAAGATAGTGAAGAACTCCGTTTATTGAAGCAGCAAGCAATGCTTTTATCTCTTTCCTGACACCAGAGCTCTAAGTGGACCTATCAGCAAATAGTTTGCCCTAATAAGGAAATACTCTACCTATGACCGGGACTACCCAGGGCTAACGTGTAGCCCCTGGAAAGAAAAACATCTTGGGCATTCTTTGTTCTCTGAAAAGCCCAGGAAAATAGCCTTGAGCAAAACAGGGGCGGAACCCTTCCTTCCAGCACCATCTTGTTCATGCCTTACCAGTCTCCCCTCAGTTTACCTGAGTTGTGACCAGTGAATGCTGTCCAAGAGGCTGGGGGTTGGCAATTCCCTTACACACTCTCATTTCTTTTCCCAATTTTTCCTCTGCCTCTCTTACTTGATTTTCAAAATGCTTTTTGAACTCTTCCATGGCCTGGGACCATTGCATATTTATTTTGGAGGTTTTGGATGTAGAAACCTTGACTTCTATGTCTTCCCCTAATGGTATGCCTTGTTCTTCCTCATCCAAAAGGATGGAAGAAAATATCTGTTCACCAAGAAAGTAACCTTCTATAGTCTTATTTTTTTTCCCTTTCTTGGGCATTTTCCCAACCAGTTACTTGACTTTTGAGTCCTTTGTCAAGAGAAGGGTTTACTCTTGGGGCCTGTATATTCTCAGTTCCTCCAAAGTGGCACAATCAAGGGAGAAGAGTTTACTCCTCTCCTGGACTTTGCTCTGATCTGTGAGCAACAAACTTTTCTGCCCAGGATCTTCAAGTAGGATTCCTTCTCCACAACTGCTTCCAGCTCTACCACACCAGCGCTCCTCCTCACCCTCAGGGCTGAGATCCAGATCCACTGCTTGATTCCCCCCAAGTCTTTAGGCTAAGTGCTCTGCTGCAACAGCAACTGCTGTCTCTCTGGGCCAGGACTCTGGACCCTGTTCCTTTCTTACCCAGGTGAAAGAGTTTTCTCACTGACCTTTGAAGCCATCTTTGACATTTGTGGGTTGAGAAATCTGGGAACCATAGCTGCTGCCTGTGATTCAACACCCTGAAACCTGCTTCAGTCTTGTCTGTGCCTTCCAGCCAAGGCTGTGCTGTGCTGTGTGGCCTGCGCTCTGCTCCAAGCCCAGTGCGATAGACCTTTCCTGTCAGCCTTCTAGGCTGCCTTGGGCTGGAAATCTCTTTCACTCTGTTGTTTTGTGGCTTCTACTGCTCCAGAATTTGTTTAAAGTCATTTTTTACAGGTATTTTATTGGGTATGGAGGGGGTAGACCTAGAGCAGGTCTGTCCTTCTTCTCCACCATCTTGGCTTCACCCTCCCCCTGCCAACCTCTTTTCTCATCTTTGGAAATCCTAGCGGGGTAGAGCTGGGAAGGAATTTGGGACCACTTCATCCAGCCCCATCATTTCACAGATGATGAAACTGAGGACCAGAAGGGAAAAGTAACTATTCCAGAATCACACAGCCAATTGTTGTCAAAGCTAGGCAGGGAGTCCAGGCTTCCTGAATCTTGGGGCAATGCTCACTCTGTCACAGCATGCTGTAGCTGACTTGGGTGACCCCTACAGTGACTCAGTTAGGAGTTCCAGCTCTGTTCTTGACTTGGGGAAATCCAACAGGTATTTATGTATTAAATACTTACCATGGGCCCAGACTTATGCCCAGAATCTAAAGGGTAGGAGTTGGGGAGAAAACAAGAGATGCCTAAGGGAGGTGGCATGTGATGGGGGAAGTTATTAGCTCTGGAGTCAGAGGCCTCTGGTGCTTAATACTTGTATGACCTTGGATAAATCATTTAACATTCCCAGTTCTCAGTTTCCTCATCTGTAAAATGAGAATGTTGGAGTAGCTGCCACCTCCCAGCTCTGGATCTCTAATCCTAAGATGGTTCCTGCTTTCAAGAAAGATAGTCTAATTGGGGTCAGTATTACAGGATGCAATCAGCCCTATATTTAGAGGCAAAGAACCTGGTTCAAATCTTGACCCAGCTGCTTTTTACCTTGAACAAATCACTTCTTTCTATGGGTCTCAGTTTCTCGTTCATAAAACCAAAGTTTCAGCCTCGGTTTCCTTGAAGACCCCTTCCAAATGCCCATCCTACATTCTCATCTATGAGGTGGATACATGAAACGGTCAGAAAACAATCTGGGCTGGCCATGCAGTGAAAGGTCTGGTGTGAGCAGGTCAGAGAAAAGTGGGATTAGTCAGGGATTGGATGACCAAGGGAGACTTCGGGTCAAGGTGCCATTGGAGCTAGGTCTTATTGGTAGAGTAGCATTTGGATGGAAGAAGACATTCCAGGTAAGAAAGTGGAGCTTGAGCGAGAACTAGGTGAGGAATGAGCAGGATGTGTATGGGGGTGGGGTGGGGTGGCTGGGGTGGGGGGTGGGAACAGGAAGACTGGCCCTTCTGTAGTCCTTGCTGCTATCTTTGCAGAAACTGGACTTGGCTTAAGAGGATAGAGCATGTGTCTCTTCCTGCCCAAGGACTATAATCCAGAGGCAAGCTCTAGAGATGGGGGTCAGGACTGGGGAGAGTTGGTCCTGTGTGCCTCAGTGACAAGGAGCAGACTCATTCGTGACATTTTGTGCAGCCACATGGTCCAGGCTGTTGTTGTCATTCCCCCCTGTCATGTTGGTGGTCATCTCATCTGGTCCCATTGGTGGCACCTGGGAGCCTAGGGACCCCACATCACCCTCTCCTCTTCAGTTTTCCACAGGGGGAGCAAGTGGAATTGAGAGAAAATCATTCGACTCCTACATCATCTTCTCCCCTTGGGCTGATTGGGGTCCCCAAGAGAATGACTTCCTACCCCTCTTTATCGACTTCTTTCTTTTCATCAGGATTGTGTGCTGGACTGGCCCATCACCTAGCCCCTTTTCTGATGTCGTATCTGTTAATGTGAGCAAGGAGGGGAGGTCAAAGGAACGCTATTCGTACGTGGTAAGGCCCTTTCTGGATGATTCAGTGCCCATTCCACAAGGTCCTGCGATGCATTTTCACTGACTGAGTTGTTCTGAGAAAGAGAGAAGGAAAGAAACATTTCTTAAGTACCTATTATGTGCCAGGCAAATATTATCTCATTTGAAAATGAGACCACCCTAGATGGTAGGATAAGGGGATGGGGAAGGCATTTTCTTTCTCTTTCCTGGCTTGTTGGTTTAACCCCATGACTCTTAACCATTTATCTCTATCAGTAAATTGGATGCCAATGAGACTGTGTGGTCCACAGCTTAAAATATTTCAATAGCTCCAAGATTCCAACAAATTCAACCTTTTTTCAGTGTCAGAATGGTTCATTGAAAAGAATGCTGAATTTGAAGTCCAAGGTCTTGAGTGTGAATCTCATCTTGACCCCCTTATTATCTTCAGGCAAGTCACTTAGCCTCCATGGGTATGAGTTTCTCATCTGTTAAGTGAGGTATTTGGACCATGTGACCTCTAAGGTCTCACCACTGACTAGATCCATGATCCTAAGAGCCTCTTATGTGAATGATACTGTGATGAACATGAGAGATGGAAAGGCAGCACATGGAGAGGGAACTAGACCCAGAGCCAGGAAGAGCTGGGATCAGGTTCTGTCTCTGATACAAAATGACTGTGTGACCCTAAGCAAGTCAATTAACCCTATTTGCCTCAGTTTCCTTCACTAATTCATGTCCATGAACCTCTCTGTAAAATGAGCATTGGACCCAAGCAGTTCTAAATCTATGATCCTATGATAAAATGAAAAAATAGACCCTGCTTTTAGGAATCTTATATTCTAAAGGTGGAGTGTGGAGGCAGGATTCATCAAGTAAACAGATGAGTAAAACATGAGATCCTTTGAGGATGGAGAGAGCCTTTACAATCATGGTGGAGAGGACACCACAAGTGAGCTGTGGCAGGGGTGTAGCTACTGATTCTACCAATGAAGGTGGTGACCCTGTCACAAATTAGGACCTGATCTTGGATAATGGTTGTGGCCAAGACATTCATGACCCTGAGACCTGCCCAGTGTCAAGGGTAAGAAGAGATCTTGTAGTGCCTGTCCTGGGAGGAGCTCCAGGTCTTGTCAAAGAGCCATAGGTCAGCAGCAGGAAACCATTCCAGAAGAAAGCAAGAGTAGGTATGTGCCCGTTGTGTGCTGCTGGAACATGGCTCTGACCTGATGGCACAGAGGAGAGAACTCTCTGTGATCTGTCGCTAGGGGTGTGGGGCAGACATTCAGGAGTCCACAAGGGGAAGTGGGGCAAGGAGAGCTGGGTGGGTTGAAGAAGTCAGGGAAGGCCTGACTGAGGGAATTCCTCACTTGAGGAATCCTTGCTTCTAAAGGATGGTGGAGGCAAAGAAAAACAAACCAAAAATTGGAGAAAGGAGGGCTGGGGGTTGTTCTCATATCAGCTGAGAAATTGGCAAGAGACACAACTGAGTCTAGTGGCTGAGAATGTCTCTGTCCTCTTATCTCTTCTTCTTTCCCTTCTCCTCTCTTCCTCCTTTTCCTTCCTCTCCCCTCCCCTTTTCTTTTCTCCTGTTTTTCTCTTCTATCTCTTCTCTTTCCTCCCTTCTCCGTTCCTTTCCTTCTCTCCTCCCCTTTCCTTTCCTCTTTCTTCTTCCCTCTCCTTTCTTTCTTCCTCTCCTGTGCTAACTCTTCTCCTCTCTCCTTTTCTTTCCTACTCCCCATATTTTCTCTTTTCCCCACTGTTCTTTTCTCTTTCTTACTCTGTGTTTTTTCTTCCCTGCTTCCCTGTCCATATCTTTCTTTCCTTCTATATTTCTCTCTTGTTCTGTCTTCCTTGCTTAACTCCTGTTTCTTTCACATTACTTTCTTTCTCTTTCATGCTTGTTCTCTTTCCCTTCTCTCCTCTCTTTTACTCCTCCCTCTCTTTCTCTCTCCCCTCCCTCCTTCTCTTTCCTTCCCTTCCTTCTTCCTCTTTTTTCTTACTCTCTCCACCATTCTCTTTCTTTTTGCCCCTCGCTTTTCATTCTTTGTCCTCTTCTCTTCCTTCCCCATCCCTCATTCTTCCTGTTCTTCCTTGTTTTCTTCCTTCCTCCTCATTAGCTCCCAGTTGTCTACTCCATGGAGCCAGATGTTGGTCCAAAGGCTGGCGGCACCAGAGTGACTATCCGAGGGAGTGACCTCGGAGTGGGATCCGAACTCCATGTCCTGGTCAATGACACCAAGCAATGTTTAAATCTTGTGTAAGCCATGGGTCCAAGATGGGTTGAACTGGGTGGGGACAAGTTAGTACCTGAGTGATCTCAGGGTCAACTTCTCCCTTCACACTGGATATGAATCTCCTTGTAAACCATTGGATGGAATGTTCCTTGGAACAGGTTTGATCCCAGGGCTCCTTTGGGGACTTTTCCAAGGAGGGAGTTTTAGTGAACAAACTATGCCATAAGCTAGATTTCCAGCCACTGGGGTACAGCCTATACAGAATTAATGGTGGGGACCTTCTGGACTTCAAAGCCATGAGAACTTTTCCTGAAGGGAAAAGCTCTCTGTCCCTGGGGTATGCTTCCTGAGCTGGAGAAGTCTGACTGTGAATATACAAAGTGCTTCGAGATCCTCTGGAGTCTTTCAGTCATTAACTTGGTCATTCAATAAACATGCATTAAGCTCCTGCTGTGTGCACTGCATTGTGCCAAGCATTCCTTTACTTCTCCCCAGTGGCCTTTAGTTCATCCCCAAGTCTTCATTGAACCCCTCTCACATTCCAGGCCCTGAGCTTTGTGTGTATAGGAGACAGAAAAGAAGAAAGCGCCATGCCTGCCCTCAAGAAGCTTACAGTCTAGAAACTGAGATAAGCTTCTCTGCTTCTTCTATATTACTAAGTACAGTTCAGAGCACTGTGTTAGGCACTTAGGGAGAAAAGATCAGAGGAAAGGAGGAGCACTGTAGGCTGAGGTAATCTGGGAAGGCTTCCTAGAAGAAGAGAAGGAATGCAAACTGGGTAGGATTTGGATGAGTGAAAGAAAAGGGGAGGTTGTGAACAAAGGTGCAGAGATGGAAATGAGAACGTGCTGGAAGTTGGGGAGGAAATTAGCCTGAATCAAAGAAGAGAGAAGGAGGATCAGGCTGGCTAGATAAGACTGGGCCAGATTGTGGAGAGTCTCAAATGCCAGGAAGAGGCGGTTGGCTTTGATATAGTCGGCATTGGACCAACACGGAGAGTCTCAAACATGGAATTTACATTACCAAAAGGGCGATTTTAGGGAGGTTAATTTGGTAGCATCATGGGCAAGGTGGCTCAGTGGGAGAGGGTCATGGCAGGAATTTGAGCTTTAGGGTCCCAGGTATGAGATGATGGGGGTCTAAGATTCAGAGTAGGGAGGAGAGGAGGGGGTCCTGTTGCTTTTCCAGAGGTGCCCCAAACATGGCACCCTTTTCACCCCCAACTAAGCAGTTTTCCCTAGGCTGGATCAGGTTGGCCCCTGGGACCCAGTAGGGAGAAGATGCTGGTCAGTAGGCACCCATTCAGAAACCCAGACCTTCCTCCCACAGGCGCACAGACAGCACTATAACCTGCACCATGCCAAGAGGAGAGCTGCTTGCTACCGTCCGTGTCTGTGTGCATTTTGAGCACAAATCCTGCATTAGCAGCAACATCACCTTTGACTACATGAGGGACCCAGTCATCACAGCCATCAGTCCCAGAAAGAGCCCAGTCAGGTGAGCCCCTGCCCCAGCCTTTCCCATCCCACTACTCTCTCTACCCCTACCCCCATCCATTTCATTTTTATCCTTCCAGCATAAATTTGCATCACATAATTACTAGCTCTGATCTCATAAGATGCCATGTCAAAGAATCAGTGTGGCTGAGTAGTATTAAAATTCAGTGATGCCAATATCCCCAGCAAATGTTTAAGCCAGTCACCTTAATCCTATTTCTTATGGAGAGAGAAAGGGGGGGCTGGGAAAGCCTTGGCTGAAGGAGTAATGCAGCACCCCTGAAGCCAAGAAACCTGGATCTCACTCTAGCTCTGTGACCCTCTCTATGTAGCTGGGCACCCCTCTGAGAATGCAAGTGGTGATGTTGGGGTTGAAAGAGGAAATTTCTTCAGCAGGAATGCTCTAAAGTAAAGTTTATAAAGGAGACAGAGACAGAGACAGAGGGAGGGAAAGAGAGAGATGATAAGGGACAGAGAGATGGAGGGAGGGAAAGAGACAGTCAGGGACAGAGAGATGGAGGGAGGGAGGGAGAGAGATGATCAGGGACAGAGAGATGGAGGGAAAAAGAGAGACAATCAGGGACACAGAAACGGAGGGGAAGAGACAGACAGGGACAGAGAGACAGAAAGAGATGGAGAGACAGAGGGAATGAGAGAAAAATATGGAGATGGACAGACAGAGGGAGGGAAGGAGGAAGAGAGACATGGAGAGAGAGAAAGAGACAGAGTAGGGGTGGAATAGAATTAGATCAATGATATAAAAGCTCCTGTACACAGAAAGCCTAATGATCATTGCAATGACTTGGGTGAGAGGTCTCCATCCCCCTGCTAGGATGGACAGCAGCACTGATGTTGTGGGATAGGGAAAGACATGGGCAGGACTGCCTTGGGACCTTGTTTCTTTCTCCTCTCTCCTGTACACCTGACAAGCCCCAGATCAGCATATGTGGTCAGATGAGATTTGGAGCTGGAAAGAATCTCAGACATCATGGTCTAACACTCTAATTTTACAGATCAGGAAACTGGGGTAGAGGTTAAGTGACTTACCCAGGGTTGGCCTAAGTATCTGAGGCCAGATTCAAAATCAGTTCTTTCTGACTCTAAATTCAGCAATCTAACCAAAGAGAAGTTAAGTGACTTACCCAGGATAATATGGCTAAGTATGTGTCAGAGATGGTATTTGTATCCAGGTCTTTCTGACTTGAAATGCAATACCCTGTCAATTAGGCAGTATTGTCATTCCCTCTAAATCTGGGAGGCCACCGTAATTCTCTCCCCAGCCCATCTTCCCCCCATCACTGCCCCTCTGTCCCTCTCCTCCCCACTGCTGCACTGTCCCTGTCTGGACATCCCCCATCTGTCAAACCCTGCTCTCTCTTGGCTCAGTGGAGGGAGGACCATCACGGTGGAGGGCAGTCGCTTCGACATGATACAGAATGTGACCATGATGGTGAATCATATTGGCAAGGATCAGACGGTGAGTCTAAAAGACCAGGAGGTGGGAAATAGTGGAGGTGGGTTAGGGCATGGATAGCAGAACAGAGGGGTCCTGGCGAAATGGAATGAGAATGGGGGAGACTGTGGGCAGGGAGACTGAGCTGTAGATAGCAGGAGCACAAAGCGATGGGGCTGGGAGGGGGAGAGAAAGGACAGATGGAGAGTGAGTTCTTCTCTTCAAGGAGGAAGAGTGAGAAAAGCCAGGCGGTTTTCAGTGTGGGCTGAGTAAAGATGACTCTATCCTCCTCCTCTGGGTGGGGGATGGTGCCCCAGAGAGGGGAGGTGAAGCCCTGGGAGACAGAGGGGTGTGAGTAATGTCCTCAGCTGGCATCCACCTTGCCCAGCCCAAAAACATCATGGCCTCTTTCCCACCCGGAAGCCAAAGCTACAGACCCTAGTGCCAAGGGCCTCAGCTGACCCAGACCCTCCCTCTTCCCCTTGGTCTCTCCCATTCTTTTTGTCTCTGTTTTTATTATCTGCCTCTATGTTCCTTTTTCTCTGTCTTTGCCACTGTCTTTCTATGTCTCTATCTCAGTGTCTCTCTCTTCATCTTTGTATCTCTGTCTTTCTGACGTCCCTCTCCATCCTTGCGCCTGTCTGTCTTTCTCTACCTCTGTGTGTCTCCTGATCTCTGTCCATATCTCTCCCTTTCTCTCTCTATCCGCACCAAAGTATTGATCTGTTTCTGTTTCTCCTTCAGATCTGTAAGGTTCTTAATTCCACTCTAATCACCTGCCCCTCCCCTGGCGCCACAGCCACGAAGTCGGCCCCCGTGAACTTTTTCATCAATGGGCAACCGTACGAGGATGAGCAGGTGGCCATGGAAGACCCCGGAGAGCCAAAGAATATGCTTCCCAGTAGCAGGTTCAGCTTGGAGTATCTGCCTGATCCCCAGTTCTCCACAGCCAAGAGGGAGAAGTGGATTAAACACCATCCAGGGGAGCCTCTCACTCTTGTCATCCATGTGAGCAGTAGTGTGATCCATAGGGAGGGGAAGGGAGAGGAGTCTATTAGTGGTAACAGGAAAGATGGGGAGGGTGCTGGGGCAGAAAGAGCCCTGAATTCGGATTCAAAGAAAACTCTCTCTGACTCTCACTTCTCTAACTGTGAAGTTGAACAAATCATTTCCTTCTTAGACTTCAGTCTCTCTGCCAGTCCTTGGACACTCAACAACAGGGATGGCCATACTCTCTTACTTGGCCCTCTTAGAGAACAGATGGCATAGATTTGTCCTCTGACAAACCTGGGGTTAGAGTCGAGGGTCAAGCTGCGGTTGGGGTAAGGGTCACTATGTAACCCTCAGAGGCAGTCTTAGGAAGCGACCAGATTCAGGCATCCCCTGTAGGTTGAGGGCTCCTTCTGGGGTGCCATAGCTGCCCCAGCACCCCTACAA
This sequence comes from Bettongia penicillata ogilbyi, assembly GCA_023548195.1. NCBI lineage: Eukaryota > Metazoa > Chordata > Mammalia > Diprotodontia > Potoroidae > Bettongia > Bettongia penicillata. Next base: position 7,415,737 of record JAJHZJ010000067.1, on the reverse strand, counting down.
TACACCTGACCTTCACAGACACCCCACCCAGGGGCAGAAACAGATTCAATGTGGGAACTGTCCCCCGGCAACTGCGGTGCCCACATTGGCGCCAGCTGGCTGGTGCAGAAAAGCCAAGGAATTCTACAAGACCACATGAGGGGGAAAGATCAGAGGGGTGGAATTAGTCCTAATGAGGCAGTCAGAGCTCCCTGCTGCCTCTGCCAGCCCCCACCCTGGTTATTCCTCAGATGACCCAAGGTCCAGCAGGCTGTGTTCTTGGTTCTTCACCATAAATGGAGGGCTGAGGGTATTGTTTCTCTGTTTTATCCCACCTGGCCAAGAGGTAAAAACAGGACAAAGTCTAAGAGAAGGGAAGCAGGCAGGTGGACAGGCCTGAGAGGAGCAGAGGGGTGGGGAGCAGGCCTCTAAGTGGGTTTGGAGAAACACTGAAGGCTGTCAGATTGACCCAGGGGCTGGACCCTGGCCCACAGGGGGCTTAGAGATCAAGGCCTGATGGAGCCTAAGACTCAGTAGAATCCTAGGATTCTAGATCTAGGGCAACAAGGGACTGAGAAGGCCATGTAGTCCAACCTCCCTCATTTTACAGGTGAGGAAACTGAGGCCCAGAGAGGCTAAGGGACTAAGTGACTGACGCACAGTAAGTTTCATGGGCAGGATCTGAACTCAGATCTTCTAACTCTAGAGGCAGCGTGTGCTTTCTCCTGCTTCTCAAGTCAGGAGACACCTGGCTTGTGGGGCCAGCCCTGCCCCTAATTAGCAAGAACCTTGGAAAAGTCACCTTAATTCCTTTGGGTCTCAGTTGTCCCATCTGTAGAATGGGTATAATAACCCCTCTCATCCTGGAAAGCAGGGATTGGACAAGGTGAAGTCTCCCTCACTGCCAAGGGTGACTCACTTCCTCTCATAGACCTCATTTACCCATTTTGTAAGATTAAGGGATTGGACTAAGTGATCTCTAAATTCCCTTCCTGCCTTATCTGTGATCCTATGATTTTTAAGATCCTTTGTAGCACTAACAGAAAGAGCACAATATAGTAGATGGAGAGATGACTCCGGAGCCAGGAAGATACATTCAGGTCCTACCTGAGACACATCCTGAGTTGTGTGACCCTGGGCAAGTCTCTAGACCAGGGGTCAGCACACCCAGCCCCTACCTAGTTTTGTAGCTGGCGAGCTAAAGATGATTTATCCATCTTGAAAGTTTTGTTGTATTTATTTAACAAAAATTTATTTAGGATTTATTACTGCATTTAAACATGTAAAAAGCTCATACTGGAGAGCTCCCAATACCAGTGAATGTTCAGTTCTTATATCCTGTTCTGACAGCTCTAAATATCATGAGCCTGTGACTGGCTGTGGTCTAATCCTGTGATGCTTTGTCTCTAGCCTCCTTCCCAACAGTTATTTGTCAGTGTTTGGGACTCATCTCCCTCTCCATCTCCCCTCCTCCGCTCTCTCTCTTTCCTCCTCTCTCTTCCCTCTCTCCTTCTCCCCCTTTCTATTTCTCTCCTTCTCTGCTCTTCCCTCTGTTCTCTTCTCTCTCCTCTCTTCCTCCTTCCTTAAATCAGAAAGAGCAGGACAGCCTGAGTCTGGAGTGTCACGAGTACCAAGTGAAGATCGGCCAGACTTCCTGTGAGATCCAGATCGTCTCAGACAGAGTTATTCACTGCTCTGTCAACGAGTCCCTGAGCACTTCGGAGGGGCACCTTCCCATCACGGTGAGGCCCTTGACCTAGGAGAGGAATGGGAGATTGGGATACTCAGATCACCTTTGCTGGGACTTGGGTTGTGAGGTTAATGCCTGTCCACCAACGGTAGGGACAGGACAAGTGTCCCATCTTCATCCTGGAGCTCTCCATGGGGAGCCCTGCTCCCAACCCAAGGTCCCCATTCCCAACAGGGCCTCTGGTTCCCTCCTTGCTCCCCAAAATGCCTGAGTTGCCTGGAGTGGAGAGGGAACAGAGAGAGACACAGAGGGAGAGCTCCTATCTCTGTATCATTCATATTAGTCAGTTTTTATCAACGTGGAGAATCAGTGTTTCTTCACCCTGAGCACAGATGTCTGGGTTTCCCCTCCCTATAGTCCCTCATGCCAGTTCCTCAGTGCTTTCCATCAGGTGCCATGACATCTCACTGGGAACAGGGCCTGAGGGACCTTCTTCCTCACTGATTCACTCTGTGACTTTGAAAGGGTATTTTAAAGCTCTGTGCTTCGGTTGCCTTATTTGTACAAAGGAGGGCATGTGGCTTAATGGAAAGAACAGTGGATTTGAGGGCAGAAGATTTGGGTTAAAATCATACAGTTAGGTGATACAATGGATAGAGAATGGAATGGTGAGTCAAGAAGCGTGAGTTCAAATCCTGCCTCAGATACTAGCTGTGAGACCCTGGGCAAGTCATTTAACTTCTCTCAGATGCAGTATTCTCATCTCTAAAATGGGAATAATCATAGCACCTGCTGAATAGTGTGAGGATGCAATGAGATAGTATGTAAAGTCCTTTTTGAACCTTGTGATTATTTGATAGCTATGTGAATTCAAACGTCATCTCTCTCTGGGACTTACGATCTTCATAGTTAAAAGAAAAGGGTTGGGTTAGGTTATCTCTAAGGCCCTGTACAGCTCTAATCCTAGAAGCTATCTCATACACTTCATTAGGATCAAGAAAAATCATGGTTTTAGAATGGGAAGGGAATTTTAGAGGCCAATCTGTTCCAAACACCTCGTTTTGCAGATGAGGATACAGAGTCCCCAGAGTGATAAGGTGACTTACTTGGCCAAAATTTACCCATAATGAATTGAAAATGAATTTTCCACCATCATTACTTTGTCATAAGCAGATGTTAACTAAGCATCTATTGTGGGCAAGGGCAACTGGTTGGAACCCCAGGAATCAGGAGGACCTGGGTTCAAGTCTGTCCTCAGACACTTACTGGCTCAGTGACCCTGGCCAAGTCACATAACCCTCATCTGTAAAGTGAGCAAGAGAAGGAAATGGCAAATCACTGCAGCATCTTTGCCAAGAAAACTCCAAAAAAGCGTCACAAAGAGTCAGACTCAGACTGAAACATTTAACAACACCGTGCGCAAGGTACTGTGCTAAGCGCTGGAAATACAAAGACAAAAAAGGACAAACAATGCCTGTCCTGGGGAGATTACTTTCAACTGGGGAGAGTCAACATGTGCACAGCTACATCCAAGGTCATTTCAGGAGGGCAGATCAGGGAAGGCTTCACAAACTGCATATCACCTGAACTGAGCCCAGAAGGGAAGATGATTCTTTGAGGCAGAGACAAGGAGCCAAGGCATTATGGGATGTAAGACATGGCTTGGGGGAACCCCAGGTCATTAGATGTGGTTGGAATGGAGGGGAAGTGAGAGGGAGTGATGACATGCCATAAAACAGGACAGGTAAATAGGAGCCAGACCGTGGAGTGCTTAAAATGTCAGACTGGGGAGATTTTCAGGAGAGAGCTGTGAAAGTTTTTGTGTGGGGCACTGATACAGTCAGACCCGTGACCTTAGGAAGAAAATGCTTTCCGCAGCTGTGCAGACAATTGACTGGAGAAAGGAGCTCCTAGAAGGAGGGAGACCCATTAGGAGGCTATTATAATAGTCCAGACAAGAGGCGATGAGAGCTTGAGCTGGCATGCGAGTGGGATGAAGGGAGCAGATGTGAGAGGTGGCTGAGGATCAAGGGGACTTGGAGACTCATTGGTCCTGGAGTGTGGGTAGAGAGCGTTGGGCCAAGGATAATAGGGAGGCTGAGGACCTGGCAGCTGGGGAGGTGGTGGGATTTGGGACGGAAGAAGGAAGAGAATTGATTTCCTTTGGGGCATATTTGTTTGAGAGGCTGATGGGAAATCCAAGTAGTGATGGCTAGCAGGTAATTTAGTAGCATTGAGGAGAGGAGGGCTGGATGTATAGGTTGGAGAATCATCCGAATAAAGATAGCTGGCAGAGTGGATGTGGGTGAGATCACCACAAGCTATAGTATAAAACCAAGTGCCTGTGACTTTGTTTATCAAAACATTTTGATAACTGCATCCCAATATAACTGATAGTCTCTGGAATCCTATTTGTTTTATTTGGCATGTTAAAAAAACGTTCTGAAAAAGCTCTATCAGACTGGCCCCGAAAATCTTTGATTCCTTTTGAGGGTCGGGGAGGGGGGTGTCACTCATGGTTAAGAGTTAGTAGGTTGATAATTGACTAGTTAGGGAGTCTGAGGAGTGGTCAGAGGGCTTGGGAGACAGGCCAGGAAACCCATGGCAAGCACATTAGAGTTTCCAAATCATTTTAGGCTCATTATTTCATCAGCCCTTCACCATAGCACCGTAAGGTGGTTAGAGCAGGTGACCGTACCCCCATTTTACAGATGTGGAAAACTGAGGCTCAAAGGAATTAAATCATGTAATTCATTAGACAGTGACAACAAAGTTGAGCCTAGTACCCTGGTCTCAATCCTTCCTCGAAAGCTTGGTTTAGAGAAGGTAGAAAGACATGATGGTGAATGAGAAGCAAGTTACTTTATTATTGGGAAAGCCTTTGACCTTGAGAAACAGAGCACTACAGAGCTGGACTTGGAATCAAGAAGACTGATATTCAAATTCTGCCTCCAGTGCTCCTCCGGACCTTGGGCAAGTATCTTAATCGCTCTAAGTCTCAGTTTCTTGATTTGTAAAATGAGGATAGTTATAGCATCTCACAGGGTTATTGGGAGAAATCAAATGAGATAATATAGCTAAAGTATTTCGCAAACAAAGTATTATATAAATAAGTGTTATTAATGTTGTTCCAGTTCCCTGGTTGGGGTCTCTCAGCGTAGGAGTCGATGTCAGAACTCAAGCCACCCAGGCTTTCTGCATTCCAGGCCCTGCTCACACCACCAGGGCCAAGATCCAGGAGTTCCCCTTCCTATTGATCTACCCACTGGGGGGATGGGCTGCCTGGCTGGAAAAGGAGGACCCTGTGTAGGGGAGATGGAAGTAGCATCTTAGAGGTGCCCTTCTATACTTTCCCCCCACTTTTCCTCCGAAGTACAGCTCTGAGATCCCACTGTAGTACACAGCATGACTCCCAGTCCTAGCTTCTGCATTGTCTCCTACACTGGGGCCAGAGCCAGGAGCCAGTTGGAGATGGGCGCAAGTTCCTAGGTAGCAGCTGAAGATGCCTGGGTGTGGGCAGGTGTGTGTAGGTGTGCGGGTGCTGATGGAGCCCTTACTGCCAAGAGAGAGATGCCCTGGATGCATCTCAAACATCTCAGTGCCTCAGCATGTCCAAAAGAAAATTCTTTCTCTTTTCCCACTCCCCACCCCTCTCCCATACTTTCCTATCTCTGGAAATGGAGAGAGCAGAAATGATCCCTCTCCTCCAGGTCCTTCTCCTTCCTCTTGACAGTGGTCAGAGTGAAGTTCAGTACCACCAACCAGCCAGGAGCAGGGATTCGGAAAGGATTCAGGCAGCTAGAGGCTGTCCCCTTCCTCACCAAGCCCTGGGCCACTGGCCTTACTATGGTAGTGAGCAGAAAAAAATCTCTCCCTTCTCTGTAACACTTCAAAGATGCAAGCGCTTTCTATACAGCCTTCTGATGTAATATAAACACTGTTCTTAGAGAATCAGGGAGGAGAGAGTGCTGGGCTCAGTCAGAGAGCCCTGGGTTCAAATCCTGCCTTAGGCACTTCTCTGTTAGCTTGCTTCCTCATCTGTAGAATGGAGATAATGATTGTGCCCAATCCCACAGAGTTGTTGTGAGACTCAGATTAAAGTGTGTGTGTGAGTGTGTGTGTGTGTGTGTGTGTGTGTGTGTACACATACAATATTTCATTTGAGCCTATATTGGTATCTAACACACATATATTTAAGTATATCTCACTTTGGAAACCTTCATACTCTGTAAATGTCAGCTATCATTTATTCATTTGCATAAATATAATATATAATTATAGCCATATATAGTTATGTTTATATATTATATATAATATATATTTGTATATTATACATGTTATGTTCAAACTCTGTAAATGCCAGCTATTATTTATTTATAGAAATGTAATATATAATTATATATAGCCATATATATTATATGGTATGTGTGTATATTATATATAATAATTATATTTGTATGTTTATATAATATACAAGTTATATTTTTATATATAACTATTATATATGTTCTGAGGCTCAAATGAAATATGTATCATGTATATATTATACATGCTATATATGATTACATCTATATCTTACTTGTCAGCTATCATGTATTTATTCATTTGCATAAATATTATATATAGCCATATGTAGTTACGTTTATATATATTATACATGTTATGTTTTATATGTAGCTATTATATATGTTGTGAGGCTCAAATGAAATATATATATCATGCATATATTACATTTGCTATGTGTAATTCTATATACATATCCATATATATATCTCACTTTGGAAACCTCCAAAGTCTGCAAATGTCAGCTGTTATTATTCTAGCATTTGACCAGGTGATGTGACTGAAATTTGAACGAGGAGCGACTTGTCCCAGGACGTCGGTTAGTAGTGGCTTAGCATGGTGACTAGTGCATAGTAGGCAGTTACTGAATGTCTATTGATTGATTGAACCGAGTCCTGAGTGCAGCCCCCCTGACACTCTGAAAGTGTTCTTTCTACTTTAAGAGAAAAAATGAAGTCTGGCCCATGTCCCCAAGAAGTTAATGGCCCGTTCAGAGAGTGTGGTAGAAAGGACTCAGGGCTGCGAAGTCAGGACACCTGGGTTCTCAATCCAGTTCTGTTCCTAACTGACCCAGAGATTTTGGCATGAGTTTCCTCATCTGTTAAATGAAAGAGTTGGATTGAATGACCCTTCTTTAAATAATTAGTGAACAGTGCAAAGCTTGATTATGCTAAGTGCCACCAGATGAAGAGTGCTTGGGATAACTGGTGTGGGCATCCAGCAAGACAGAGCGCAGTGAAAGCTGGAGAGTCAGGGAGGCTGGTGAAGAAGGCGCAGCTTAAGAAAGAAGGTAGGAGCCTTCAGGAATTGGGGGAACGGGCTCCTACCTGTGGCTGGCCAGCCCAAGTCTCTCTGGTCCTTCCGAATCAGTTTGCTTCTTGGAGACAGAAACAAGACGAGGCATTTCTGTGGAGCTTTCGTGTTCCTAAGGGAGCCTGGGGAATAGTGTGGTCGTAGCAGGAGAGTGAAACAGTGGATCCGTGTCTATCTGGAAAGCTTCCCCAGCCAGTCAGAGAGAGGGAGTTGGTTTTGTTAGGTAGGCGGAACTCTTGACTTGAAGGCTTGGCTTCAACTGCCAGATTTGGCCTCCCTCGTCTATCCCCCCAACCTTTCCAAAGGCCAAAAGCCCCTCTCCCAGGACTGGAGGTCCGTGGCTCTTCAGGCCCGGACTACAAGTGACAAAGGAAGCACCAGCCAATGTTGGTAGAGGGAGTTTTGTCACCAGGCCATCCCTCTGACAAGGCAATCGCAGCTAAATCCCTCCAAAAGAGTGAGAGCAGATTTAGGTTCAAGAGGACTTAAACTGGAATCTCACCTCTGGTGCTTCTGACACAGACCCACATAGTCTCACGTGCCACCTCTGGGTCCACTGATTCCCCCCAAGGACTTCCTTTTCTTATTCAGAGACAAGTTGGGGTTTAGAGCTGTGCCATTCAGATACTTACAGTTTCAAAATGTTGCCATCATTTCATGAGAATCAGTACAACGGCCAGTACCCCAAAGCCTCTCTAGCCATCTTGTACACAGGCAGGCATCACCTCTCCTATCCTGGCCCTAGGAACGCTAAGTTTCTAGGCCCTAAGTAAACGTAACTTCTGAATCATGAGCACCAAGGATCCATACCCAAATGCCCTTCCTCTCTGACACAGCTTTACACACAAAATTCTCTCCAAAGGACGCCCTTCTTTCCTTATACTCGATTTTCCAGGACTCAACCACACCCAAAAAGTCACCAGATCCACGTTGTGTTCTCTCCCTGTTTACACCCTGTTGTTTCACTCAGTAGCTTCTCTCTGCTCTCCGTCCCAAACACACCTGGGATCTGTATCTCACCGCCTGAACGCACACTCAGTCACCAGCATCAGGGGAACTCTAGGTGGTGAGTCCTTAAAGAACCTGCAAATATACATAGGCTTGTTAATGAGCCAATAAAAGCTATTAATCACTTCCGAGGAGCTGGGTGTATGTTAAGCTCTGGGGGATACGAGACAGAAATTAAACAGTCCCTGCCCTGGGGAGTTTACAGTGTAACAGGGGAAACAACATGTACACCGTGCATGCCTGTAGAGACACAGCTTCTTCTCCAAGCAGTTGGTATGGCCTTCCTCAAAGATCTCCACCCTTAACGGTGACCTTGAACAAGTCATTTCTCTCTGGGCCACAGTTCCCTCATCTATAAAATTAACTTGACTGGCTGATTTTTGAAACTCCTTCCAGCTCTATCCACTATGATTGAGTCGCCCCTATGGGGAGGGACAACATTGACTGAAAAGTGCCTAATCTAGAACCTTGTATACATGAGGAACTTAATCACTGCTGACAGAATGCTGGATGTGGAACTTTTGGGAGCACTGGTTAAATGAGAAGAATTCTATCCTTTCAGAAGCTCGGGATGCAGAACTGTGACTAAAGGGCCCTGTATGACAAGTCAACCAGGAGGAAGGTGGGGGAAGGGAGGATCAGCATTTTTGGAGCCCCTGTTGTATGCTGTGGCTCTTTCTGTCTGTCCCTGTCTCTCCAGTGAGAGCTTGAATACTTCATGTGGGAAGCAGTGAGTTGTGGGCCCACTGAGGGCAACTGCGCTGGCCTTGAGGGAGAGACGGAGGCCCCTGCCCCTGCCCTCAGTGGGTCTATGATCTGGTTTGGGGGATGAGACTGAAACACATGAAGCAATGAGAGTAAGGTTCAGTATTCAGAGAGAGGAAAGATCCCTGGAGTTTGGGGGTATTCTGGGAAGGCTGCCAGGAAGGAAAAGAAAAATAATTAATAATAGCTAACTTTTAGATAACACTTCAAGACCTGCAAGTACTTTACATCACTTGATCGCCACGACCACCCTGGGTGCTATTATCATCCTCATTTTACAGGTGAGGAAACTAAGGCAGAGTTTAAGTGACTCACCCAGGGACTTAGAGCTGAGTAAATGTCTGAGGCTAAATTTGAATTTGGGACTTTCTGACTCGAACCTCATGTCACACAGCTGCCTACAGTACAAAATGGAAAAGAAGAGTATATTTGAAATGAGGAGAATTGGGTTCAAATCTCTTCTTGGCCACGTGCTATCTGGGTAAACTTCAGCAAGAAATTGTAAGCTTTTTGTGTGTGCCTCAATCTGACCATCTGCAAAATGGAGAGGCACTATGATGTAAAGAGATGACCTTGGAGGTGGAAAAAGTTGGGTGCCAGACCTGGTTCTGGCCTATGCTGCTTGTCATGGCAGCTCTCTTGAGACGGTGGGTCGTGCCCAATGGAACCAAGCCCCATGAACCACACTCTCCATCTCCAAATAGACGCAGGGGCCAGCCAGAAGTATGTTCCTATCTCAGACATGGCTAGTACAGGAGTTTGTTTTGCTAGACTATGTATATTTGTCGCAGGTTCTATTTTCTTGCTTTCTCAATGGGAAGAGGAAAGGAAGGAAGGAGGGGGAGATTGCGGATCCAAAATAAAATAAAATAATTTTTTTAAAGAGCCTGTAGGTTGCAAAGTAGGAGCTTCTCATCCTACCTTGGTAGTCCCCTAGGCTGACAGAGTCAGGGGGCTAGACCAAATCCTGTGCCCCACCCCGCCCCCAGATCACTGCCTTGCCTACCTCAGATATTTGTTGTATCAAAGAGATCAAGGAGGCAGAGTACTTTGGTAAGGCCTGCAGAATGTCAGCTACCATGGTGGATTTGGTAGGATTTGGCTGGGTGGTGTAGGGAGGAGGGATGGTATCTCAGTATGTGGAAGGAGGCCACCATTTTAGCCCTGTCTCCTTCTCACGTTCTTATGTGTCTTCAGTCAAACCATCCCCCCTCCTCTAGAATATGAAGGGGTTCATATCCTAGTCTGTCAACTTTTAAAAAATTTTTTTGCTAATTATATTACAATATAATTCATTTCCTTTGTAATCTTAGGTATTTTTATGCATTTAGAAACATTATTCTGAAAAAGCGTCTCCTAGGCCTCCTGCCCCTTGGGGCCCAGTCTAAAACTGGATTCCTCCACCTTTAGGATTCTGTGCCCAAGCATTGTATCAGAGACTCACATCCCATGGGCAGGCTTCCCACTTGGGCCTAATGCTATCTAGCCCCTCCCCACCCCCCTGCCCTCTGCTGTGGCCTTCTCACATTTCCCTTCCTCTCTATTCTCAGATCCAGGTTGGGAATTTCAACCAGACCATCGCCACACTGCAGCTAGGTGGCAGTGAGACAGCCATCACCGTCTCTGTGGTCATCTGTAGCATCTTGCTCCTCCTGTCCATCGTGGGTAAGAAGGGAAAGGGGCCCTAGGACCCCAGGTTTGCCCTCCCTCCTCAGGTGCACACTCAGACTTGACTGTATCATGCTGGGGAGGAGATCAGCACTGGGCAGATTGGGACCCCCACTATGCCTCCCTGCTGCCTGCTGACCCATACAACCCTCTCCCCAACTCACAACTGCCTCATCTCAAGCCATTGTAGAATTCCAAGCAGTTACAACATGTGGTTGGATGGGTAGCTTGGGTTTGGAGGGTAGAAGACTTGGGATGCCAGGCAAAGGACTTTTGACTTTTTTCTGGAAGCAATAGGGAGCCAGTGATGGTTCATGAGCAGAAAAGTTCATGGTGAAACAGTATCCTAAGAAAAATAAATTTTGTGGGAGTGTATGAGGTATTCTATATAGAATATTAAGGCATCACTCAATTAGCAAACCTTTAATGAAGGCCTCCTTTGTATAAGGAGAAATGTAAGACCCAATACCTAATACTCAGGAAGAGTTGCCTGACCTAATAGCCTTCATTTCCTAGATTGAATGGCAGGATTTATTAGTGCTGCTCAGGGGACATCTACTCCCGCAGGAATTAACCTTTACACCACACAGCGCTCTTTACTTAGCCCCCAAGTACTGCTTCAGTCTGATCTTAACCTGTCCCTAAGACAGCTTCAGTTTTAACCTCACTTGACCCTTATTAATTTCTCATTTCCTGTCCCCCTCCCCCTGCTATTTTTGTGTTTTTGTCTTTCTTTGTATCCCAGCATTTAGCACCATGCCTAGCACATAGTGAAGGATTAAAAAATGCTTTTTGATTAAGATATAGTTTTCCATAAATATTCTAAAATTTCCTCCCTTTTGCCAAAAAAACCCCATACTGTCTACCCTCAGGGAGCCTAGGCACACACACAATACATGGATATACATTCATGCACATACACAAACACATGCATGCATGCATGTGCACACATGGAGAGAACTAACCACACTGGGCAGCGTGTGTGGTTTAAGAGCCAAGTGAATGATCCAGCTAATATGAACCCTTAAAGGAGAGATCAGCCTGGGCTGGGGTGACCATAGAAGGCCTGAGCAGGACTTACAAGAAGGGGTAGGAATGAGATGGTGATGATGAGTTTAATATGCCCAGCTAGTCTGTGGGAAAAGGAATTCCCCCATCCCAGGCCTAAGCCCTGGAGACAGATGAGACTTGTTAGCTAAGGGTCTCATGCTCCATGCAAAGGCAAACAGCCGGGGACTCCTGGCTGACCCCAATCCTCCTTCCTCCCATTCCCCCAGGGCTGTTTGTTTTCTGTACCAAGAGCCGCAGAGCTGAGCGATACTGGCAGAAAACCTTGCTGCAGATGGAAGAAATGGAGTCCCAGATCCGTGAAGAAATCCGCAAAGGTGATGGAGACCTGGCAGGGGAAGTCGCTGGGTCAGGGGGACCCCAGGCAGGGTGTAGTGGAAAGAGGCCTAAGTTCTAGATAGACCCTGCCCCACACTGGCTATAGGACCTTGGGCGAGTCACCTCATCTTTAAATGGATGGAGTCAGACTGGATAGTCACTAAAGCCCTTTTCAGGTCTATAGTTCGAGAAGATATGAGAAACTGCTAATAGTATAGCAGGTAGCCTCATGCCCAAGAGCTGACCAGTATTCAACCTGGAATGCATGTGCAGACTGGGAATGCAAATGCTCAGAGACCACTTGGTCCCCGACTGTACCCCCCTACCTGAGGTATCCCTGCTGTCCTGGAGGCATTGAATGGGAAGAAACCCAAGGCAGTCCTAGCTGGGTAGGATGAAATCATTGCAGGAGGACATGTGGCTAATGTCTTTCCTGGGCTTCCTGACCAACAGGCTTTGCTGAACTGCAGACAGACATGACAGATCTGACCAAGGAGCTGAACCGAAGCCAGGGCATCCCCTTCCTGGAGTACAAGCACTTTGTGACCCGAACTTTCTTCCCCAAGGTAAGAAGCACCTCTGTTCAGAGCCTGAGTCCTCCTTGAGGCCCCCAGTGACATGGAACCTCAAACACACTCATTGTGGCTTGCCTTATGGTATGGTACAATACAAGGCTGTGCCATACCTGAACTGGGTGACCTCACTTTTCTGAGCCTTGGTGTTCTTATCCATAAAATGACCACAGTAAATACTAATATACCACCCCCACAGGGCTGTTGAGAGGATGAAATGGGATTAAAAACACTTTCATCATCTGTAAATGAGACTAGCTGATGTCTAAAGTCCATTCATCTCTAAATAAAAAATCCCCAGCCTATGACTGACTACAGGTGCCACTTCTGTCCTTCACGTGACAGAGGAGGAAACTGAGGCTCAAAGAGGTGAAGTGACTTGCCTGAGGTTGCCCACATTCACTAGCAGCTTAGCCCAGGCTATTTTCTCCTTCTCCTGCTTCCCCAGATGATGCCTTTTTCCAGTAGACTACATGATTTTCCAGGCTGTGGCCCAATGGAAAAAGTCATGGCGTACGTGTGGAGAAGGCAGTCAGTCCCCAGGTGGATGAGTCTTATCTTCCCTCCCCAGATATTCCTTCAGCCATCCTGACACCAGGGTAAATCCCTGGGGTGGATGATTCCTATCTGTCTGCAGTCTGTTTGTGCCCATACCCTGGGTAGTCTTTCCCAGTTTCCATGCTCCACCCCAGAAATGGCCACATCCCTACCCTGTCTGTGGATGAGATGCATCCAGCCCGTGGGCCTCCCTCCTCCTGGTGTCCATTTGGCAACACCATCTGCTGTCTGCACAGCATCAGTGAGCCCAGTGTTTCTGGGGGCCCCACTGGGTCACTGCCTCTCCTGCTAGTCTTTCCTTTCCCTTGCCTGGGCAATGCTAACTTTGTTCAGCTGCCTTTGGGAAGGTAAAAGGTGAGCTCAGGAAAACTGACACTTCATACCCCAGGCTGCGGAGTGTGTAACAACCCTTCATTGGGGGATGCTAAAGCAACTTCCCTGCTTCCCACATTTCCAGGTGGTTCATTTTACTAAGCTGGCAAGACGGTCCCCTCCCCCCAGCCCCATGCTTGGAAAGGATTACCACTGGAAAGAAACACCAAGGTTTTCTGGTTGTTTGTACCCTAACACGTCCTTTAAGAAAAACAAAAGCCTTCCTCATTTCCTTCCTCCAGAGCAGCCTGGAGCTCTGGTGTTCTGCTTAGAGAACGCCAACCCGGTCTGAGGGGCCGTGGGAGAAGCACCCTGGACTGAAGGGTCTCTGAGCTGGCCCGGCCAGACCCACAGGCCAAAGGAAGCAAAGCTCTGCAGAGGCAGCCGAGGGCTGACAGGGAATGGAGGTGGAGGGAGGATGTTTTGTTCCCTCCTCAGAGTGTGGCTTACCACTCCATGACTCCCTCCCATCCTTCCCCCGGTCTTTCTTTCTTTCCAGTGTTCTTCCCTCTATGAGGAGTGCTACATTCTGCCCTCCCAGCCGCTCAACTCCCAGGGGGGAGCTCAGGTCCAGGAAACTCATCCGCTACTACTGGGGGAGTGGAAAGTGAGTATGCCAGACACAGCCGCTGCACGGAGACCCGGGAGCCCCATGGCTGGGGACCAGATCCTCTCCAATGCAGACAGTCATTTCCTCTTCTGTCCCCCTTAGAGACTTCAGAGGCGCAAAGGCGTGAGATTTGTGTCCCTTAGCCTTCCTGTTGGACCTCTTATCTCCCTAGGATTTCAGGGAACTCAATCCTCAGCTCCCTCCCCTTCCATTCTCAAACCTCCTGGGAGGAGGGGGTCATCAGTGAGGGATGGGGGCAGAGGGAAACACATACCCTAAGAGAGAGCACACTTAAAGCAGCCTGCATTGCCTGTCACCCCCCTGGAGCAAACCCAATTATTTTTATTATTTCTTTTTTTTCCTCTCCTTTGGTGAGACACTCGGGGTCTTAAGTGACTTAAGTGACTTACCCAGGGTCGCACAGCTAGGAAGTGTCATGTGTCTAAGGTCAGCTTTGAACTCAGGTCCTCCTGACTCCTGGGCTGGTGCTCCGTCTACTGTGCCATGTATCCACCCCTATTATTATTTCTAATGATAAATCTAATGATAATCAGATGGCGGTAACCAAACATTTCACTGCTGTATATATATGGGTCTACCGTGGGCTGGATGAGCCTTGTTATCTCTTTGTCATTGTTGGATTCAAAGCCAGAGGAACCGGGTTCAAATCTCACCCTTGCCAGTGGACATGCTGTGTGATCTCATCACTAACCTTCCTGGCCTCATTGCTCAAGGAGACTCCAAAGGAATGTAATATGGTGCCCTCTTTTCTTCTTGGCCCCAGCAGCCTCACAATTCCCTGTACTTTGTCTGGTTGACCTTAGGGTTCAGGTACTGGGGCATATGTACCAGAGAGGCTTTCTCAACTTGTATAGTAAATATAGAGGTGGTGACGCTCTGGGCAAGCTGTGACCTTGTGGGATGGGGTGAGGAAATGGCAGAATTCTCTCCTCCTTGGGTTCCTTCAACACACTTGGATGACTTTAGTTGTCCCTGTGGTCTTAGAGTCACAGAATATTAGAGATGCAGGGATCCCTTGATTTACAAATGAGGAAACTGAGTCCCAGAGAGGTGAAGATGGAGCCTGGATTGGAACCTGACTCTTCTAATTCCAAATTCAATGTCCTACCCATAACACCTCATGATTAGAGAATCTGGGTTCTGGTCCTACCTCAGCCACTTACTGTCTATGTGATCTGGGAAGTCTTTGACCTTTCTCAGCCTAAGTCTATAAAAGAAGGGGGTGGAATTAAGTCATCTCTAAGCCCTTCTACAATTCTGTATGCAAAGGGAGTCTGGCATATGTGCCATTTCAGACCTCCATCACACTTGTGGGTTGTGCCATCTTAGTAAACTGATGGGTTCTGCCCATGTACCATTCCCCAAGTACATATGGTTTTCCACCAATGTTGTGACACTGGTTTCTATTAGCATAGTCTCACTGGCTTCATATGGCAGCTACACTCTCTGCCTTCTGCTGCCCCAGTTGTACCCCAAGGTAGCTTCTGCACCTCCTGCTCCCTGTTTTACTTCTGGCTGCAAGTGGCACCTATCCCAGAGCTAAGAGATGGTGGGCCATGGGAGGGAAGCAGAGAAGAGAGGAGAGGAGAAGGGAGGGGAAGGACAGGGGACAGGAGGTGTGTGTGTGAGAGGGGATCTGGCCTAGGGAGGGCCTTCACCACCTGTGACAGCTTCCCTGCCCCTCCTTCCTCTGCAGATCCCTGAGAGCTGCCGACCCAACATGGAGGAAGGGATTGCCCTGTTCTCCACCTTACTTAATAACAAGCACTTCCTCATTGTCTTTGTCCACGCCTTGGAGCAGCAGAAGGATTTTGCTGTTCGAGACAGGTCAGTGCTCTGTGGGGGTCGGTTCTCTCTGCTCCTCCTCGAAGCCTTAGTCATCCTCAACCTTCCTTCCTGTGCCTCATGTTCCCCAGAAGTGACAGCTGTCTTGGCCTGGCTAATAATCATTATTATAATGATAGGCTTCCTCTCCCCCAGCTTTCTGTGGTCCCACTGGGCTTTAAATTCTGTTAATTCCCAGACCTAAGAGATTAGGGAGGTAACTCTGGAGAGACCAACTCTGGAGAAAGGCATGTGAATGGCATTGGATGCATTAGCCTGGGAGCATGGAGAGCCTGGAATCTGTTGTAGAGTCTTAGTTCACATATGGCCAAATCCCTTTAATGGAGGATCCTGCATCCCTGGCATGTTGCACAGTGTTCTCCTGCCCTACCTTCCATTTCCCACCTTTACACAAATTATCTCAAGCCCTAAGAGTCTCTTCCTCCTAACTCTACCTCATAGACTATACACTTCCTACAAGAGACTTTCCCTGATTCCTACAATTCCTGATGCCTTCCTACCCCAACAAGATCACTTTGTCTTTATATATATTTTGTGCTATGTGGCATGGTGGAGAGTTGACCTCAGAGCTAAAAAGAAGTGAGTTCAAATCCAGCCTCTGACACATACTGACTGTATAACCCTAGGCAAGTCATGGTGCTCCAAATCAATGGTGTCCAACTCTAATAGAAATGAGGGAGCCCTGGGTTCAAATTCTGCCTTAGGCACTTCTCTCTCAGCCTGTTTCCTCACCTGTAGAATGGAGATAATGATTGCCGCAGATCGCACAGTGTTGTTGTGAGGTTCAAATTAAAGTGTGTGTGTGTGTAAACATACAATGTTTCATTTGAGCCTATGTTGGTATATAACACACGTCTATAAATATATATCACTTTGGAAACCTTCAAGCTCTGTAAATGTCAGCTATCATTTAGGGTTCCTTATGTATGCTCCATACTTAAGGATCCCTGTAGGCTGCATATAAACTGAGTTTTAAAATGCAGTATTTGTTATTGTTCAGTCCTGCCTCATTCGGGGTTTTGCAAAGATACTGGAGTGGGTTGCCAACCAAGGCAAACAGGTTAAGTGACTTGTCCAAGGTCACACAGTGACTAAGTGTCTGAAGCAGGATTTGAACTCAGGAAGATGACTCTTCCTGACTCTAGCCCAGCCCTCTATCCATCTATCTATACTTTATTGTATTTTTATCTATTTTGTTAAATTTTTCCCAATTGCACTTTAACCTGGCTCAAGCTGCATTCAGGATTATTTGGGTTTGACACCATCTCTAAGCAGCTTTCTGAGAGAGATGGCAAAGAAGGTGGCAGCCTGTGTTCCTCCTCCGGGAGTCCCCATGTCACTGACCAGTTCAGCGCTTAGCCCAATGTTTTGCACATGCTCACTTGGATATATGTCGCTTCGCCTCAGCAAAGGAGAGCCTCCTTCGTGGCTCCTCAGGGAGGTCAGCCCTGCTCCCCTCAGCCTTATTTGTTATTGTGACTGATCTTTAGTGGAAGGAGAAAAAGTAAATGTTTGTTAATAGAGGAAAGTAATCAAATGCAATTCAAAAGCAAGGATGTAAGCTGCCTGGAGACAAGAGCTATTGACATTTAGTCTCAGTGTCTCCATTGCTTGATCCCATAATGCATCATTGCCATTGAACTGAATGAGTTACTGGGTCCCTCACCCTCAGGTGCAACCTGGCCTCCCTGCTCACCATCGCTCTGCATGGGAAGCTGGAATACTACACCAGCATCATGAAGGACCTGCTTGTGGACCTCATCGATGCCTCGGCCTCCAAGAATCCCAAGCTGATGCTTCGCCGGACGGAGTCTGTGGTGGAGAAGATGCTCACCAACTGGATGTCCATCTGCATGTACAGCTACCTGCGGGTAAGGGAAGAGTCCAGAATGGGAGCACTCAGGGCAGTGCCGGGCATGGAAGTCAAGCCTCCTTTGGGGCCTGTGGAAACTGCTGCAGCTGTCAAGATCTTTGGGTCTAATTCAGTTCAACTCAATTTAATTCAAGAGTCTTTTCCCAAGTACCAGCTATGTGCCTAGACTTGTGCTTAGTGCCTGGGAAGCATTCCAGAGAACCTGCAAGATGGGGTCCCTGTCCCTAAAGAGCCCACAGAATGGCAGGAGGGACAGGGTAAGATAATGGTGCCTATCCTAAGTTCCAGAGAAGGCTAGAGGAGGGGAAATCAGTATGTGTTCAAGTGGTCAGTCGGTAAGATGAGCTAGACCTTGAAGGGTGGGTAGGGTTTGGATGGTTGTAAAGAAAAAGGGAGGATGTTTCCAGTTGGGAGGAATGCAGCAAATGGCCCCCTGGGCTCTGCCCTTCATAGACCTCATCTGGAGTATTGGGCTTAGTTGTGGGTATCATGGTTTAAAATTGGAGAACAGCCAATATGGCGAAGGCCTTTGGGTTTGTGCCCTAATGTGACATTTAGTTAAAGGTACTAGGGGTGTTCAGGCGTCCCAGTGGCTATATTCAAGTGTTTGAAGGGCCTTCATGTGGATGGGAAGGATCAGACTCATTATGTTTGGTCCTGGGGACATAACGCCATAGGGGGCATAACCAAGAACAATGAATGGAAGAGGAAAAAGAGGCCAGTTAGACATTTGCTCCTCACCTGGAGGGGTGGCAGGCTTCCTTTCCTCAGAGGCCTTCATAGAGAAGCTAGAAAACCAATTGTCAAGTGTGTTATTGGCAGAGGGGGAATTCCATCTGTGTTCAGTATGGTCCTGATGTCTGAGATCTCTTCCAGCTCTGAATGGCACGGACAAACATCCCAAGATGGGGAAATAAACACAGTATGTGTATGCTGTGAAGCATTGTGTGTAGGGGATAAAGGATCAGCCTTTGAGTCAGAAAAACCTGATATATATACTGGCATGTGCAAGTCTTTTAAGGTCCCTATACCCCCAGAAGCTCTCCAATATTCTAAGCTGCAGAAAAATGGCTGGTCTATGTTGGTAGAAAGAGTTCTCTTACTAGAAATTTTTTTTCACTGATGTAATCACAACTTTGGCCCCTGTTGTATGATGGTGAAGAGATCAGACGCTGGAGGAGAGGGTTGGTGCAAGGGAATAGGAGAAGATGCAATTGAATGGCTGGGTTAGGGCCGGACAGGGTAGGGCCCTGGAGGTTAGACCAAAGAAGTTGGACTTAATCCAGAGGGTACTGAGCAGCTATTGAATGTTCTTGAGCAGGGGAGTTGAAATGATGAAATTAGTACTATAAGAAGATTCATAAATGATACAACTCAATCTCAGAAGATCACAAATGAGTCATCTCTGGTCTACCACCAGCCTCAGAGAGGAATTGTGCCTGTCAGTCTATGGGGTATGACTTAAATGACTTAAATCCCTATAACTCTTAAAAGTTTACAAGATGCTTTCCTCCTCCCAACCCTCCAATGAGCACCGAACTCTGAGGACAGTTGTGGAAGCACTTAGCCCTAGAAGGCACTTTCAGGATCATTGAGGTCCTTTGTTTTTACAGGGGGAGAAACTGAGGCCCATAGAAGGAAAGTGATGTGCTCAACTGATTAACCCAGTGCTGGGACTAGAACTCAATTCTCCTGATGATTAGACCAGTAAAAGTCACAGAACAGTTTCTTTAAAAGGAAAATTATTGTTATTCCCTATTATAGGAATAAGGAAATAGAGGCTCAGAAAGGTTGTCACTTACCCATAGGGGAAGAGCTGGCCAATGTCAGAACCTAGATTTGAACCCAGGTGTCTGGACACCAAGCCTCGCACTGTTTCTGTGATACCACAGTATTGTAACCTCAGAAACAGAAGCCTAGGGAAGCATCTGTTCTAGGGGTATGAGAAGAGCTAATCTCCAATCCACCACTCAACAAGAAATGGGTACTTTGGGGCCCATTGCACAGGCTGCTTTCCGGGCTTCTGTGGCAAAACAGCTAGAGTCCTGGGCTTGGCTCCATGATGGCTGATGCATTTGGTGGGGGTGAGCACCCTGGTTACCCATGATGCACTTGGCATGCCTCATGTAAGCAGCCTGGACACCCTACGAACCCCTAGATCCAGAACTGGTCTAGAACTGGTTAAAGTTGAATCTATGTTAGCTTTGTCAGCGATGAAGACTGTGGAGCAGGGGGAGTCAGAGGCAATGTTGGGCTTGGTGTGCTCTCTGTACCCTGCCTTGGAGGTCAAAACTGCAAAAGGCTTGTGTCCTGGGGGAGGGGGACAGACCCCGACACACATTCATGTCCCCTCACTCAGGTACATATGCATGTACTCACAGCCACGCACACGTGCTTGTACAGCTGCTCATATACTCACACAAAACACACATGCAACGTAACATACTACTTATATATTATATGGCAATATATTATACATAATTAGATAACAGTAATATAACCCACAATTATATCTTATACATAAGACATAATTATAGATAAGATATAGTCATTTATTAGCTAATATATAATTACATATTAGATAATTACATCAAATATATGGTATTATATATAATTATATATTAGATAATAGATGACTTTATCTTATCTATGATACATAGAATATAATTATATAATATAGAGTATAGCCATATATTATATTTAATTATATATTATGTTTTGTTACATGTAATATATGCATGATGTCTCAAAAGTCTTAGTGCAGTTATAAGTTTTAATAACTTGAATATTAGTATAATTTCAAGTTATTAAAGCTTTAAACTGCGTTGAAACTTTTGGCACATCCTGTATACACACAGAGAAGGTTACACACGTTGGGGTCAGCTGTAAATTTCAGGAGTCAAAAGACCTGGGTTCAGATTTCTAGGCTTGCTGCTTCCTGGAGGTTTGACCTTATACAAGTCACTTAACTCTCTGAACCTCAGTTTCCCTCTCTCTAAAATCATGGGGTTGGAAAAGATGATGCAGTATAAAAAAAATACTGAATTTGGAATAAGAGGATCTGGGTGTGAATCCTGTTCTGATGTTGTGACCTCAGCAAAGTCGTTTTCTTAACTATAAAATGAAGGGGTCGCCTTTGAGGTCCCTTCTAGCCCCCGATCTCTGGTCCTAGGATCCTTCCAGCACCAGTTTGCAGTTCTTTGCCTTCTGAGTCTGGAAAGCCTCATAGGCAGCGATCTTAGAGACCACCTGGACCCAGCTCTCCTTAAATAAGCCCAGAGAGGGCAGTGACCTGTCCAAAGGCACACAGCTGGCTAGTGTCAGAAGTGGAAGAGAACCTCAGGCTTCCTGAATCCTATCCCAGACGCTGTGTCTTCCTCCTCTCTCTCATCTCAGCAGACTCCCTAGAAATTATTTAATGTGCCCGCATACATGCACCTACAAAGTCAATGTTCCCTTCCTATGGGGACAAGAGAACAGACTATGGCATTGGCTGTGAAATCTGTAAGCCCACCCAGGCCCTCCATCTCAGTCCTACACTTCTCCTCTTCTTCTCATTCATTTAGGTGGCAGAGTGGACAGAACTTTGGACTTGGAGAGTTCAAATTCTGCCTCCGGCGCTTACTAGCTATAACCCTGGGCAAGTCACTGACCCTCTCTCGAGCCTCAGTTTCCTCATCTGCAAAAATGGTGCTAAGGTTGTTGTGAAAATCAAATGAGATGGAGAATTCTAAAGCATTTAGCACAGTGCCCGGCATATAGTAGGCACTTTATCGATGGTCACTATTATGGATTCACTTCAATGAGCACTGATTAAAATGGTGCCTACTATAAACCAGCCTTGGGGATAATTAAAGACAAAAACCTAAAAACAGTACCTGCCTTCAAAAAGCTTACATACAAACAAATAAATGGATAAAGAAGTAGAAGATAATATGAGGAGAAAGAGTTTCACAACTCACTACTAGAAGGAATAGGAAAGATTTCCCATAGCAGGAAGCCCACAAGCCAAACCCTGAAGGAATTCTAAAAGGCAGAGTTAAGTAGGGAGGTCTTACCGGGCATGAGGAGACAGCCTAGGCAAATAGGCAGGAAATGAGACACCCTGCTCAGAGAACTGTAAGTTAGCCAATTTGAAAGGTAGGGTCTATTAAGGGAAGGTAATAGGCAGTAAGTCTGGGGAGGGGCTTTAAATGCAAACTAAAAAGCTCATTTTTCATCTTGAAGGCAGTAGGGAGCCACAGATGGTTCCTGAGTAGGAAAGTGTGACATGGTGAGACCTGTCCTTCATTCAGGTTATTTTGCTAGCTGTGTGGAGGGTAGGTTGAAGAAAGAAGTGCCTGAAAACTTGGAGTCCAACCAAGAGGCTGCTGCAGTCATTTGAGAGATAAGAATTAGGGGCCAAAGTAGGATGAGTAGAAAGGAGAGGGCCCAGTAGAAGTTCACTTAGTGCATCTCCCACTGTGACAAACAAGATTTCCATATGCCCGCCGGAAAAGGGACAAGCAGTTACCACAGCAAAATGGGGGAAAGCATTTCCTCTAGTTCCCACATGCTAGGCTGGTGTCCTCACCCACCTGAACAAGCTGGATGTATTCTGTTCTCTATCACTGAGTTTCCCAGGAGAGCCTTGGGACAAGGGCTCACCATTGAGGCTGGCTTCATTGACGTAATTCTGGCAATGCAGTGCCCAGCTGAGTGTCTCCAGTGATGCTCCCTGTCTCCCACCTTGTGCCCATCCCTAGGCCTCGCCTGACTCCATCCTCTGCCAGCTCTCTCTCTCATAGGACATTTGTGACAATGATGGGCTTGGTTTTCATTCCAAAGTGATCGTAGTTAATCATGGCATCTATTTGAAACAGCTGTTTCAGGGTCCCTCAGTGGTAGAGTGGAAACATTCCAGACCCCAGAGCTGTGCCTTCTGAGTTAATATAGTATGACACAGACATTTGTTTTATATTAGCACTGTGCTGGCCCACTGGCCTCATCACTTTGGGAAAGAAGGAAAAAATGGAAGACAAGTACTTCTCTCGGAGAGGAGGGAGACTCCAGATTTTCTGTTAATCGGAGTGGAGATACCAATATTAGATCATGAGGAGTCTCTGAGAATTGTAGAACCTTGCAGCTGGAAAGCACCTTAGAATACCTGATTTAGGAGGAACCTTGGAAGACAAAAATGTTACATATAGGATGTCAGAACTTGAAGGAACCTAGAACCTAGAATATTTGAGCTGATAGAAACTTGGATCATAGAAATGTTAACTCATAGGATGTCAGAACTGGAATATAGAATATGAGAGCTGGAGGAGACCTTGGAACATAGAAATATTAGCACATGGAAAAAGTGAACTTGGGGCATGAAATATTAGAGCACAGAATAGAATGTTAGAACTGGAAAGAACAATGGAACGCATGATGTTAGCACATAGAATGCCAGAAATGAAAGTCAACCTTAGAATCTAGAGTATTAGAAGTGGAAGGATGTTAATATATAATGTAACATATTAGTAGGTAGAATCATGAAACAGCAAAGATGCAAGGAGTCTGAAAGATCTCATCATCTTACAACCTCATAAATATTTATTAAGCATCTCCTTTATTAAAGAGTCCCTGCTCTCAAGAAGTTGATGGAGGAGAGCACTGAGAAGCAAGGAGATGAACTTAATGATTCATAGTCAAATACAATGTCATGCAGCAGAATCAAGAGTAGCAAAAATATTTTCTAGGAAAATTGGCCCAGAGTCTGGGCTCAAATGCAAGAGAAATTCCTGGGCTAAGAGATGGAATCCTTCGTGAGTGAGTGGTCATACCGAGCTGTTCGTTAGACTTTTCTTCTTTCAGGGATGTTGGTTCTTCATGATCTTGTGGCCTCTTTGCCAAAAGTCTAAGCAATTTGGGCTTACTATCTCTCTCTCTCTCTCTCTCACCACTTCTTTATTGGGTAGGGAAGGATCAGGGATATAATTTCTACTTTGTGGGTGAAGGGACTGACACAGGAGGGTAGAGTCTGGGCTAGAATCCAAACCCTTGGGACCCTCTCTTTCCCTTCCTCCGTATCCATCTCTGCTGATGTCTCAAAGCTGGCCTTGTTGGTACTCAGGTCAGGACTGGTTCTACCCCTCAGGCTGATACCAAGCATCATCAAAGCAGGAAAAAAATCAAAATTCCCCAATGGGACAGCATTAGGGGAGGGAGAAGGATGCTCCTCTTGCCCTCCAACTGTCTTCTCAGTCACCCAGCATATTAATAACTACCATGTTTGTTCTCAAGAACCAAAGAGGAATCTAGTTACATTATGCTATGGCCTTGGGGCATGGTTGATTTTAGGACCCAAAAGAACAAACCCACACAGCTACCTGCTAACTGTGTGAACCTAGGCAAAGCATTTCACCTCTGTTTGCCTCAGTTTTCTCAGCTGTAAAAATAGGAATAATAATAGCACGGATCTCAGAGAATTGCTATAAAAATTAAATGAAATACCATTTCTAAATGCTGAAAGCATTGAGTACAGTGTCTAGCACATATCAGGAGCTTAATAAATGTTTATTGACTGAACAACCTTTGACCCGGCCCATCTGACCAAGTAATTCAACATTGTCCAGCCAAAGAGCCCATCAGTATCTGGGGATGTCCCCAACAGGCAGATGTGGAAGCTAAGCTGGGAATCCCAAGGGGAAATCCAGTGGAGCAGCAAGAAGGAGAGTGGCTTTCCAACAGGAATGGAAGCTGTCCAAACCAACGTAGCCTTACCAGCTTGGACTCCAGTGTAGCCCACATGGCCATTCCAAGTTTGGTTCATTTGGGGATAAGGCAGTCCCTTGGCAGAGAAGTGATAGACTAAAGGTGTAGAGTGAGGCATGTGTTCTTAGGTATGGCCAATGTGTTGATTTATTCTGTGTTCTAGCTATTATTATTATAACAATTCCAAAGGAGGATTCTATGGTAGAGGAGAGAGAAACTGGGAAATGACAACAAAGTTTTAAAAAAAAAGAACATTCTTAAAGTCTTTTTTTTTTTAAGACAATAATGTGGCATAGTAAGATGTACGTGGATCCAGGGGTCAGGAGGCTTGGGTTCTAGTCTCAACTCTGACACTGGCTCACTGTGTGTATATGATTTTGGGTGATGAATCAGTTAGTAAACCTTTACTAAGCATCTGCTAGGGACACAAAGACTAAAGAAATTCCCTCCCCTCAAGGAGCTTATATTCTTTTGGGGGAGACAACATGAATACATGTAAGTTTATACAAAATTAGCACATACAAAATTCATTCTCCCCTAAATTTTTTAGGGGAGAGACACTAGCAGCTAGAAAAAGGCCTCACCAAGGAGGTGGTACTTGAGCTGAACTTTGAAGAAAATGTTTCCTCGACTTTCAAAGGAAGAGTTTGGTTTTAAAGGTCCCTAGGGTCCCCTTTAGCCCTAGAATTCTAGGAGTCAAGGAGAAGAGGAAAGTCCCCAGGGGAAGGAAGATTGAGGTGGGACCTTGGGAATAAGTATAAACTTCCACTTACTGTAAGGGAAATTTAAGGATAAAGATCTGGCTAGGCCCCAGGGAATATTCCAAACAGTATGTCTGGCTCATTAGAGAGAACGGGAGGGAAAAAAACTTCAGCTCATGAAACCTTTCCCCAAGTTGTGGCCCAATCGCCATCCAAATGCTGCCACCCATCCTGGATCTCCCATCGAGGGGACAGTGTCTGGCCACACTCAGACCCCCGTGTGACCCACAAGTCCCCCTGGGTCCCAGCCACGATACCAGACTTAGGGAGGAGAGGCCAGTGTCCTGGAAAACAGAACCAAGCAGCTGAGATACAGATCTCTCCCTGTTGAATCCCCTCCACCCCCTGCCGAATCAGCATGGTTCGTGGTTAGTTAAATTTCCCCTCAGCCAGGCCAAGTCAGAGGGAGGTTTCTGACTTTGCTCCAAACCAGTTTTCCCAGCAGCCATCCAAGGAACCACTGGAGCTGCCAATCCCTACTTTGCTGCTTCCCAAACTTGGGTATCTGATTAGGGCTTTGCAGGTTTTTGCCGCAGCCCACGGTTTCCGGCTCTCCAGGCCAAGGATCAATTTAAAACTGAAACAAATGAGGGATATGGATTTCCCCACCCCCAGCCCCCACTCCACCTCTCTCCATTCCCATCCCTGACTCAAATAACACCAGCCAAAAGACGGATCCATCCAGGTGCCCAGGGAAGCACTGGCATCTAGAAAGCTCTCAGCTCAATTTTACAGAATTGAGGCCTCAAGGGAAGTGACTGTGTTGAGGTCTGTTCTCCTCCAGGTCCAGTGTTCACAGATGAGCAATTTACCCAGCGGGATTTAATAACAATGGGCTATTTTTAGAATTCTGGAAGATTTTCTCAACCACATAGGGTCAGTCCCAAGTTTGGGTCCACAGAAGATTTTGGAAACCAGGTTGATGAGTTGATTACTTACCACCATCCCCTTCTGGAGATGACGAAGGGTATGTTAGTAAAGAGGAGTCCTCTGACCAAAGGATAGAATGTTGGCCAAGTGTTGATCCATTAGTCAGTCAACAGCATTTGTTAAATGCTTATCGTTAAGACTATATAGTGAAGTCTATGTATGTGTGTGTATATATATGCATATACATATATATGACTATATATAACATACTTAAGTCTGTGTATTTGTATACATGTACATATTCATATATATAACACTTATAGTTAAGACTATATAGTTAAGTCTATGTATATATATGTATATATATACACATATTCATATACATGACTATATATAACACTTACAGTTAAGACTATATATTCCCAGGTAAGGAAATTCCCCCTACTGATGGCACTTAATAAGTGTTCATTGATTCACTAATTGCTTTCGACACTTGGATGACGTTAGTCTGTGGTCATACATATTTGGCATACACATTGTGTAGGATTCTCATTGGTCTGATCTCCAATATCTGCTGAGGAGGACTCAGATTTGAAGTCTGAGAGTGGGTGGTCCATTTGGCTCATTCAGGAGGACAAGCCTTTGGTTTATCCCTGTTCTCATCAACACTCTCTCTTGTTCCCTCAGGAGACTGTGGGTGAGCCCTTCTTCTTGCTCCTGTGTGCAATCAAACAACAGATCAACAAGGGATCCATTGATGCAATCACCGGGAAGGCTCGCTACACACTTAATGAAGAGTGGCTGCTGAGAGAGAACATTGAGGCCAAACCCAGAGTGAGCAGCCATACCTGTGGGAGGAGCTCACTCCTACCGAGCAGTGTTTTGGGCGGGGATTGATTAGAGTAGCTGGAGCTTCAGGGGCCCAGACCACATCTGGCTTCGGGCTCAGTTGAGGAACGTGTATGGATGTTGATAAGCCAGCTGTTGTACAAATCAGGGCAGTGAGCCCTGGCCATATGAGGTTGGATGGAAGGGATTAGGAATGTTATCCATCTAGAGAAAAGAAGACATAGATGGGAGTGTATGTGAAAGCTGTCTTCAAAAGCTGATAATGAGGAAAACAGGTTAGACATGTTCTGCTTGACCCCAGAGGAGAGAACAGGAACCAATGAGTGGGAGTTGTCATAGAATGGCAAGTTATGCTGTGATATAAAGAAAATCTTCCTAATAAGTAGAATGAGTGGTCTCATGAGGTGGCAATAAGGACTTGGCCAGTCAAAGAGATGCAAAAGCAATATGGAGTGGGCTTACCTTTCTGCCCAGAGATGGAGACTTTCATAGGCCCTGTCACTGCACCAGATCCTGACCAATTGTTTTATTAGGAGATTATTGGAGGACTGAGCTAGTTGGTGATATTAGCTCCCACTGCAGATTGTGAAACTGAGCCACAGGGATGTGAATTGACCAGCCATACAGGATGGGTGGGCTTGCCTTTGGTTGGGGATATCTAAAGCAAGGGTGTATGGGAAAAGACTGATAGGTCTATGGTTAGTGGCAGCCTCATCACCTCATCAAAAGTAACCCTCGGGCAGGAGAAATTCAGGTCTTTTTTGGCAGCAGACTATTGCTTGCCAATCTAATGTTAGGCCTCCTGGAAGGCACCTGGGTTGGGTTGACTACTGATATTCTCACCTCTATTTTTTTTTTCTCCCCAGAACCTAAATGTGTCTTTCCAAGGCTGTGGCATGGACTCCCTGAGTGTTCGGGCCATGGACACAGACACACTGACTCAGGTGAAGGAGAAGATCCTGGAGGCTTTCTGCAAGAATGTCCCCTACTCCCAGTGGCCCAGGGTGGAGGAGGTAGACTTGGGTAAGCATTTTACAAATGGTAACTGTCGACACACATTGGGCACTTGCTGGAATTTGAACCAAGTCTTATGACTTAGGGCTGGGGGAGAGACCTGAGGAGATTTTTCTTAATCTAAAGGCAAGTACTTACCTCCAGCTGACCCCCCTGGAAGAACCACCCAGGTTCCCAATATTCGGTCAGGGCATTGTGTTTTTATGAGTTCTTTCACTGGCTAAGTATTACATTTCATCCATGATCAGCCCTGGGAGGGAAGTGCTGAGAATATATGTAGAAACTTTGCGAGCTTTAAACTGCCATAAAATGTTAGCTCTGACAACTATTATTGTTCCCATTCTAGAGATGATGACAGTGAAATACAGGAAGATTGGGAATTGTCTTGCCCAAGATCACACAGACAGTTGGTGTCGGATCAAGATAGTGTGGTTGATGAAAAGAGCACTCAGTTGGGAGTTAGGAGCCCAGCATTCCAGGCCTGACTCTGTTTACAAATGCTGTAGAGACAGTTCCTGGTTAACCTAGAGTTCAATGAAATATTTGAGAGTCTCTTACATTATTCCCATGGGGAAGATGGTGAGACAGAGGTTAGACAAGAGTATATATAATTAAATGAACTTGGAACTAGCTGAATGATTGGACCCTGGCTTGGATAAAGACAGATGGCGTGCTCATCAAATCTGCAGACAACACAGAACTGGGGTGGATGGCTAACACGTTGACTGACAGAATCAGAATTTGAAAATATCTTGACAGGTTGGAATATTGGGCTGAATCTAACAAGATAAAATTTAACGGGGACAAATGCAGAGTCTTTCACTTGAGTTTTTTTTTTTTTTAAATCAGCTTTGCCTGTGCAAGATGGGAGAAGTGTGGTTTGAACACAGTTAATCAAGGGAAAAAAGAAGTATGGCTTTCAGTGGATGGGTGGTGAGCTTAGTGTGAGCTTGCATGTGAAAGTACAGGCAAGGAAGCAGGTATCATTTGGGGCTTCATGAAAAGAGGTGATATCCAGCACTGGGGAGGTAAGAGATGTACTGCACTCTGCCCTGTTTGGGGATCATAGTGAGAGCATCATATTCACTTCTGGGTACCACATTTTAGGAGGGATATTGCTAAATTGGAGAGGAGCTAAAAAAGAGCATCTAAGGATACACACCCCTGGGAAATGAACTGGGCATATCTGAAGACCTAAGGAAGACATGATAGATACCTTCCAAGGGCTGTTGGGTAGCAGATAGGATAGATTTATTTTTCTGGTTGGCAGAGAGCATCACTGGGAATTATGGGTGATGATTCCAAAGAAATAGAGTGAGCTTGATATAAGGGTAACCTTTCTGATCATTAGAACTATCCAGAAATGGAATGGGATTCCCATGGAGGTCATGGATTCCCTCATATTGGAAATGTTCAGCCGAAGACTACTAGCCAGTTATGCTATAAGGGAGATTCTCATTCAGGTATGGGTTGGATTAGATGGTTACTGAAGTCTTTGCTATGACTCTGAGATGCCGTGATTCTGACTGGATGGCCTTAGTGGTGACATTTTATCTCTCCAGGCTTTAGTTTCTTATCTGTGAGATAAAAGTGTTGAACATTTTTAAAGTTTCTTAACGTTATTTGTATCATGAAACCCTTGGGCAGTCACTTATCTGAAGCCTGTGGACCCCTGCTCATAATCTTTTTTTAAATGCATAAAATTAAATACTAATTCCAATGACAAGGATTGCAGATGAATATAATTATATTTAAATAGCTATACAAAAAATTTTTTTAGAAACATGATCATAGACCATAGGTTAGGTCTAGATATTTGCTGAGGTCCTTCTGGTTCTAATGCCTTATGATCTCCAGTCTCTCTATTTCTAATAATCTATATTCTTCTTTCTAATTCTTAAGCCAATACTTTACCCCCTCCTCCATGCTGTCTCCCCACTTTCTTTCCTGCCCGACCTTCCTTCCCCAATTCCCAAAATCCTCCAACTGAGGATTCTCAGTGCTTCTGCCTTGAATATTCTCTCC
Source organism: Bettongia penicillata ogilbyi (assembly GCA_023548195.1). Lineage (NCBI taxonomy): Eukaryota > Metazoa > Chordata > Mammalia > Diprotodontia > Potoroidae > Bettongia > Bettongia penicillata. The sequence continues at coordinate 7,385,754 of JAJHZJ010000067.1, read as the reverse complement.
ACTATCAGAGACTGTAGGAGCCACTCCAGCCCATTATCTTTCCAGGGTCCTAAGGGTGTGGTTCTAAAGAGAGAAACAGTATCCCTCAGGCGCTGGGGAAGCATTTCCTGAGAATCTCCCACCTGGCTAGAACTCACAGTCAAACCTGTGGGCAAGTGAGAGTGAGGGAGTGGGGAAATGAAGGCGTGGGGGTGGGAGGCTGATCCAAAGCCATGCAAGCAGCTTTGCCCACAAGGATCTTACAATACAGCAGGCAAGATCAAGGCTGGCACTCAGGGAAGACATAAGAGTAATTACAAAGCAATGCAAGGACATGCAGGATTACTAGAACCCAGACAGAATATGGAAGGAAGAGCTGGGAAGACAGACTATCCCAAATGGCTAGAATGGAACTTGACCTTCACTTCCCCAGCCTTCCTGCTCCTACCCTAGCATGGTCTCCACTCCCCACATCTCTCTCTCTTTAGAGTGGTTTGCTTCAAGCACTCACAGTTACATTCTACGAGACCTGGATGACACTTCTGTGGTAGAAGATGGCCGGAAAAAGCTCAACACCTTGGCACATTACAAGGTAAGGTAGCCCCAACTTTCTTTCCCCCTGTCTGCTCACTCCCCTTTCCCTACCTTGAGCTAAGCCCTGCCCCAGGCCTTTCACCCCACCCACTCCATGCTCTGAGCTCTGCACCCCCAAGACTCTCTCTCTTAAACCCCCCCCACCCCATCCTGAGCTCTGGCCCTCCAGACACCCCATTCCACCCTGAGCTCTGCACCTCTAAGGCCCTCTCTGTCTTCCCCCATCCCTGCCCTGAGCTCAGTAGCTCCAAGGCCCTCTCTCTCTTCCCCACTCCCTACCCTGAGCCCTGCACCTCCAAGGCCCTCTCTCCCCTATCCCCTCCCTGCCCTGAGCCCTGCACCTCCAAGGCCCTCTCTCCAAGCCCCCCAAATCTCCCTGAGCTCAGTCTCCCCAGGCCTTTCCTTTCCCCTGCCTTAGTCCAGGCCCCATCAGTCACCTTCCATATGACTCCTTGTCTTGGTTGTGTGCCCATTTCTGGGCTGCTTCCCTGTGGGCACATGCCAAGTGTGACTGATTTGGGTTTTCCAGCACCCCAGAGGGCTGGCGTAATGCCCGGCCATCCTGGGTTTTGACTCTCATAACTCTGCCTCTTCTCCCCAGATCCCTGAAGGAGCTTCCCTGGCCATGAGCCTGACAGACAAGAAGGACAGCACACTAAGTCGAGGTAATTTCCTGCCCTGGCCTCTCTGTATGGGAAGAGCTCCTGGTTTCCAGGACCCTGCTTTCCCTTCTGCCCTGGTCTCATAAAGCCATGCCATTGCTGAACAGATTAATGATGGATAGTGACTCATGGGAGGAGCCTGTGGAGCAAGTGTTGACTTTGCCAACTGGATTTGAAATAGATCTGAATTCCACTCCTCCTACTACTGATGATGGTGGTGGAAGAGGACAAGGAGGAGGCAGTGTGGTATAATAGAAAGAGCATGGGCTTCAAAGACTTGAGTTCAAATCCTGCCACTGATGTTTGGTGGCCCTATGTGGCCCTTGGGCAGCTTCCTTGTTCTTGGACCTCACTTTCTCATTCATACAATGAGGAGTGGGCTGGGAGACCTACAGTCCCTTCCAGCTCTAGGTTGGGAATCTTATTATTATATGCTGTTGATAAAGCCCCTAGGGTGGTGCACACACCCTAGATGGTACATACACCCTAGGTCTTAAGAGGATAGTGGGTTCTTTGCAGGCTGGCAGCAGTGGGGGCAGTCGAAGGGGGTGCAGAAAAGAGGGAGGTCAGGGGAGAGGGAGGTTACGGGGAGAGGGAGGTCACAAACTATTTCATGGTTGGTTTTCTGTCTCCAGCATTGTAGCACATAGTAGGGCTATATGCTCATTAATTGCTTGGTACTTTCATTCATTAACTAAGAGAAAATGAGATTTAGTTCAGGAGGATGTAGTGGTTTTTCAGCTCTCCCCAGGTGGCCCCAAATGGGAGGCCAAGGCTAGACTTAAAACTCCACCCTGACCCATCAGCAAGTCTTCAGTCTGGAGCTACTTCCCTGAAGATGTACCACATGGCCCTGGACCTCTCTGGGCTTCAGGTTGCTCATCCCACAACTGGGAGGAGTTATCTCTGCCTTTTCCCAAATGAAAGACCTCATGGTAGAGTAGAAGGAACATGGGCTATGGAGTCAAAGAACCTGAGTTCAAATCTTGCCTCTGACTGCTTTCCAGCTGAGTGACCTTTGCCAAGTCACGGCCTTCCTGAGCCTCAGTTTTCTTGTCTGTAAAATGACGGTGTTGGACTAGCTGGTCTCTCAGGTCCTTTTTAGCTCTGAATCTAGGACCCCATAATCCCCTTCATACTGAGCAGCTCATAGTAAAATACAGCCTCCCCCACCCCACCTCTACTGGCTGGCTAGCCAGGCAGTGGGCACTGTTGAGACAAGTAGCTGAGGGAAGCAAAATCTAATCTCCCCAGCCTCCCTTTCTTTTGTTCTCTCTCTTATTCTTTGTTTTGACTTTTCTTTTGCAGTGAAGGATTTGGACACTGAAAAATATTTTCATTTAGTAAGTATCGGATTCCAAAAGCAATTGAGGTTAATAACACTGCTCAGTGTGTGGCCAGAAGGCTTGTCTGTAGGTTTCTTTCCTCCCATTTCCTCTATAGGAAATTTTGCTTTGGAATGAGCCCAGCTTCCAAGGAGACTATTGGTGAGGAGTTGCAGAGACACACAATGAATCTGTGTGTGTGTGCATACATGGGTACACACACACACCACACACATGCACACACACATTCACACCCAGGCCCACTCCCTCACACATTCACACATACCCCACCACCATCCGGACCATCAGTCCTTTGTTGGGTTCACAGAAAGCATGAATCACTAATGGGCCACAGGCGGCCACTTAGTCTCTCCCCGCTTAATTAGGGGGTGATGAGGCTGTGACCCCAGGCAGCGTCAGGGGCAGGGTGGGGAGAATGCTTTCCATGTGTCTGAACAGACAAGGGAGTTCGTCCGGGGGGGCGGATGGCCTGTGATCAGGCCGCCAAGGGGCCAGAAGGAAGCCAAGGGGAGACACTTTGTTCTTGCCGCCTTCTGTGGGTTGCCTTCCCCCTGCCCCTACCCCAAGGGTGCTGGGTATTGGAGGAGGGGACGAGGTTGAGATCTGCAGAGACCAAGTGAAAACCATGTGCGTAAGGACCCTTCTGGTACTATCCATAGGCCATCCTTGAGCGAATCCCTTTTTTCCATGTGGATGTATTGGGAGAAAAGGTTACCTGGGGGGTGAGGGGCCTACTTCACAGTGGTCTGCATTGGAGAAGAAATCAGTTTTAGTTACTTGGGTACTGTCCCAAAAGGGCTTTCAACCCCCTGCTACCCTGTGCCCTTTGGTGCTTCCCTGGCCTGCCAAAGGACCGCACAGGAAGGGGGATGAGGGAACAGAATGGAGGGAGGAGATTCCATTCCTATAGGGAGCTTACAAGCTCTCTGAGAAGCCAAGTCTGTCACACAGGAAAGATCTCAGAACAATTGTGAAGCAGCCTGCATTGGAGACAGCATGCCACAGTGGAAAGAATACCAGATACGAAGCCCTAGGACATGGGTTCGATTCCAGCTCTGCCACTTATTGGCAGATGTGCCTTGTGCTTCTATTTCCTCATCTGTAAAACAAGGGAGGTAGGACTACACAGCCTCCAAGATCCTTCCCAGCTCTAGATTATGAAACAGATGAAATCCCAGAACCCCTAGGTATTGATTACTATGTTCCCTAAGGAAGAGGTGGGAGAAGGGTGTGATGACAGGTCAGAAGAAATCCTCAAACTCAGCCAGCATGTACCTTTATGCGAGCTCGTGCGCTAGAAGCTATAGAAAGCAGAGAGATGATGAAGACATTGTCCCTGCTCTCACATACTTCTTAGGTTGGAAGTTAGGAATATGTAACTACAGACAGGGCCACACTGAGCACCACAAACCACTTGTCATCAGTGATCAAAGGAGGGAGAGATCACTTTCTGACGGGGAAGTCAAAGTGGGATTCCTGGAGGAGGCAGGGGTTTTGACAGGCAGAGATGGGAGGAAAGAGTATTCTCTTAAGAAAGACTGATGTGATCAAAGATGTCAAGGATAGAAAGTATGAACCATGTTCAGAAAGTGACAAGTTGCTGAGTTAGTTGGAGTTTAGGGTACACAAAAGGGAAAAGTGAAGGAGAGAGAATGTTTAGGACCGCATTATGGAAAGCCTTGAGTGCCAGACTAAGGAAGCAGCAGGGTTTTTGTACATGGAGCACTGAACCTGAAGTCAGGGAGACTTGGGTTCAAATCTTGTCTCTGGCTGTATAACTGTGGGTGAGACTTCGACTTCTTCAGGTCTCAGTTGTTCCAACTGTAAAGCGAGGTGAGTGGACAGCCTCTGAAACCCTTTCCAGCTCTAAATCTACAACCCAGTGTTCTTAGGACCCTGGAAAGGTCGTGTAAATAAATGCTCTGTGACTCGGTTTCCTCATCTGTAGAATGAAGGGTTTGGACTTGTTCAGTCATTTTTAAGTTGTGCCTGACTCTTCGTGACCCCATTTGGACTGCAGTGGTTTGCCATTTCCTTCAGCTCCTTTTAGAGATGAGGAAACTGAAGCAAGCAGGGTTAAGTGCCTGGCTCAGGGTCATGCTACTAATAAGTGCCTGAGGTCAGATTTGAACTCAGTTCCTTCTGGCTCCAAGGCTGGCACTCTACCCACTGTGCCACCTAGCTGCCCATATGGTACCTTAGGGTCTACACAATGCTTTATGTATGCTGTCTTATTTGATCCTCACGACTGTCCTGGAAATGTTATCCCCATTTTGCAGGTGAGGAAACAGACTGAGAGAGGACAGTGACTTGCCCTGAGTCACAAAGTTTATTAGTTTCTTCAATCATGCCTTTCTGATAACCATGTTCACTGCTCCACCTAGATACCTGGATGACCTAAGGCTTTATTCCTCTGAGCCTCAGTTTCTCATTTGTAAAATGAGAGGAAGTGCTGAACTTGATGGTCTCGAAGGTCATTCATTGCTCCAGATCTGTGTATCTTAGCACAGTGCCTGGCATACAATAAGCACTTAATACATAGCCTATCTACCTACCTTTCTATTTATCTTTAGATAAATAGGATATAACATATAAATAGGATATAACAAAGGTGATATAGGATATAATATAGGATAATAAAATATTGGATATGATTTAATATAGGCTATAATATGTGATATAATATAGGATAATATATATGATATGATATAGGATAATAATAATATAATATAGGATATAATGTAAATAGGATAAATAGTCTCTAGTGGAGACCCAATATTAGGTAGTTATGAGTACATAGATTTCCAAGACAACAGTCTCTGCCCCAAAGAATATATAATCTAATGGAGATAAGGCATGTACACATGATGGGTACTTACCAGGTGGCACAGAGTAGGTATTCAGTATTCTCTTTTGAAATGAATGGCATTCACTATATGCTCCATGCCCCCAAAAGAGATCAGAAGTGCTCTAGGAGATATTCCTGTGGGCTAGGGGAGGCAGGACAAGGTGGGTCTTGGAGGCTGAGGAAGGAATTACCAGCAGAAGGAGAAGCCTGAGTCCATCCTTTGTGCATGCTCAGTGTTGGTTGGATGGCAATGACAAGTCAAGCCTTTGATTTCGATGTCTGCTCGTTCTCAAGATGCTCTGACACCAGAAGGGTTGATGGCTTCTTCTTCTCATGTTTGCTCAGGTGCTTCCTACTGATGAGCTGATTGAGAGTAAAAAGTCACACAAGCAGAGCCACAGGAAGAAGGTACTTCCTGAGATCTACTTGACAAGGTTGCTCTCAACCAAGGTAAGAACTGGAATGCTTCAGGTGTGACAGGTGTAACTGTCAGAATCCTTCCTCAGTCTCTGACAAGTCAAGCCAGTTCAATTCATTCAGCACTTATTAAGCACCTACTGTGTGCTAGCACAAGATGCTGGAGATACAAAGACAAAAATGAAGCAGTCCTTGCTCTCAAGGGGGTCACATATTTGGCAAGGGGTGGATCAACCCCTCTGGGCTACTCCCCAAACTCATACTCAAACTGACAGATTAGGTGGCTGCTACTCCCCAGGTGCTGGAGTACTTCTGTCTCCTACTACTACTAGCTCATAAGCCCTCACTAGTGTGCTTCCCAAGAACAGTTAGTGAGGAGATACAGTAAATACAAAGTAATTTTAAGGGGAGGCATCAAGGAGGACTTCTTGTAGGAGGTGGCACTTTAACTGAGATTTAAATGGACGCAGTTTCTAGGTGCAGAGGTGAGAAGGCACAGCATTTCAGGCACAAGGAATGGCTTATGCAAAGGCATGAAGATTTGAGATGGCTTATGTGTTAGATCTCCTCTCACTAAATCTCCATCTATTGTCATGAAACCTTCTGGCTTCCATAGCACAAAGTAGGTGTAACAGTTATCCCGGGCAGATACTGCCATCCAGACACAGGTTCTAGTCCTAATTCTGCCCCAAGGCAGAGTCCTATCACCTACATGAGCCTCAGGTACTCTATCTGTGAGATAATAATAGCTGACCTTCGTATTGGCCCAGCTAGGTTCATCAAGTGCTTTCCATCCATTGTATCATTTTATTGTCACAACAACCTTCTGGTACTGTGGAAATAGCGTTGTATCTACATGCAGAGGTCATGGATTCAAATGTTGCTCCTGGATCTTACTGCCTTGTATAACATATATAGATACACAGTTTCCCTTGAAATAATGAAACCTCCTTGAGTAAAGGAACGATTTCACTTTTGTTTTTGTTTCTCCATTGCCTAGTACATAGTAGCTACTTAATAAATATTTGTTGACCAACTGATTGATTCCTGTGTGACTTTGCCACAATCACCGGCCTTTGTGGGCCTCAGTTTCCTTATCAGGAGAAAAATTATTTTTGAGGGGTAACATGTAGACTAGATGCCCTCTGAGCATCCTGCCAGCTCTATATCTATGATCCTAAGATCACATTTTATAAATGAGGAAACAGTTATCACACCGGAAATAAAGGTCAGATGTGGGATTTGAGTCCAGCTCTCTGCTGGCTACAAGGCTAGGGTTCCCCCCCCCACCCTATACTAACAGCACCCTGCTCAGTCTCCTCAAGTCTTCTCATGAAGAGCAAACCAGATGATGATAGCAAGAGCCTTCTGGAAAGCACCAGATACTCTGGCAGCCTCAAGGTTGTCATTTTCATTGTTACAAAAGGTATTGATGCCCACTTGCAGGAACCTTGTGGATCTGAGGAAGGGTTAGATGAGCTGAGGGCTGGCTTTTTTCCTCCCTCCTTCTGTGCCTTTGAAACTAGGGAGTGTCTCTTATGCAACAGTTTCTTCCATGGGAAATATATAGAGGATGCTAGGGGGTAAAAAATGCTTTGAAGCTCCTCAAATGAGACTCTACGATTATCCATCTACAATACTCTCTCTCACTCACTGCAGATCAAAAAAGGTATGCCTTGTTTCTCCCCTGGATTACATTACCGCCTAATGTTCTTTATAATTGGAGAGACCATCAGAACAGCAAGCCGTGGCTGAGTTTTCTGTTCCATTTACTGTACCAAACAATTACAGATGTGTCCTGAGATGCCAGAAGTAGTCAAAGAGAACATTGGTGCCAAGAGAAATTAAATTAAAACAAACGCTAATTATATCAGCGTGCCCAGCTTTCAGACGAGAGGCGGCAGGGGGTGGGAGTGGGGTGGGGGAGAGTAGATTTCGCTTCCCTTCAAATCTCTCTCCCTTCTTCCCGAAACCATGTGAATCTGGCAAGTAAATAGAACCTCATTAAAGCCCAAAAGTGTCTTTGCTCCCAAGATGTCCAGTTGACCTGGGCATCAGGCTGATTCAGCTGGCACACTTATTATCTTGGCAGGGCACACTGCAGAAATTTCTTGATGACCTGTTCAAAGCCATCCTCAGCATCCGAGAGGACAAGCCTCCCTTGGCCATCAAGTATTTCTTTGATTTCTTAGAAGAGCAGGCTGAGAAGAGAGGAATCACGGATCCAGACACTTTGCACATTTGGAAAACCAACAGGTTTGGGAGGGCAGGGTCGGGGGAGTGCTGCTCTGGTATCTCATCTGACCTGGCCTATCCTCCCTTGCTTCCCATCCTTCCTCCACACCTACCCCAAGCCAGTTTATTGACCCATTCATTCACTCAATGCATCTCTAATCAACTACTTACCTTGTACCAGGTACTGCACTAGATGAGACATGGGAGATGGGGGAAGGGGAGGGAAAGGATCATAAAGACAGAAAACAAAGCAGTCTCTTTCCTCAAGGAACTTACATTCTACTGAGAGGATGAGCATGCACACAAATCAGGACATACAAATCGGCGCAGAGAAATTTCACACTTTCTCTGTGAGAGGAGAGGAAAGACCACACAAGAGAAAAAACATGGATAGAAGACCTGGGTCCCATTTCTGCCACTAATTGGCTAGAGGTTGAGACACTTTTAAAACTGGAAAGGACTTCAAATATCACCTAGTACAGGGATTCTTAGACTGGGTTCTGCTATCTATGGGTAGATTCTGGGAGTCCACGGGAAAAAAATTGCAATTTATTTTCAATCAGCTCTAACTGAAATTGAGCATTTCCTGCAATTATTTAAGAAAAAAAAGATTCTGAAAAGGGGTCCATGGGCTTCAGCAGACTGTCAGAGGGTCTGTGACATGAAACAAGAACGACTGACTTAGGCTAACCCTCTTGCTTTACAGAGATGGAGACAGGGCCCAGAAAGAAAAAGTGACTTGTTCCAGGGCAGAGCTGGGATCAGAATCTGGTTCCCTCAGCATTGCTTTTTCCATTGCAGTCCCTGCTATGTGACGCCAGACCCCTCTCTTCCCTTCTGTGAGCCTCAGTTTTCCCATTTGTAAAAAATTATCATTTCGTAAAAAAAAATATCAGATGTCCTGCTGATCTTGCAAATGATCGGGGAAGTTCTTTGTGCCCTAATACACATGAGGGATCATCGTCATCATCTTTGTTATTTTTATTATTGTCAAAATGAACCAAATTGAATTAAGTACCTAGGAGCCTGCTTAGGGTAGGAATCACAAGTGTACCCTCAGCTGATCCCATTTGGAGACTCCTTGCCATGCACAGTGGAAGGAAAGAACGTGTGTGTGGGAGGGACCACTCCTTAATTAAAAGTAGAGGAGGATCTGAGCAGGAAATTGAGAGGAATTGTGGGCTAATAGCAGACTCTAGGACCACTGGGTCAAAGCCTGCCTGTTGCCATGGTGACTATTGGGCATCTAAGATGGAAGGAAAGAGACCCATCAGGGCCTGTTAAATCTCCAGTGACTCCTTCCACATACTTATAGAGGAAAAGGGAACACAGCCATGGCATCTTCAGTCAGGAACTAGGCATTATAGTACAGCGGAAAGCCAATCTCTATGGGCCTCAGTTTCCTCTTCTGCCACGTGAGAGGATTGGACTCAGTGGTCCCTGAGGGGTCTTCCAGCTCTAATGCCCCATGAATTCCAGAGACTAAACAGAGCATCTCCCTTAGAATGGCTTTTGCCAGAATACCCCCAGAATGCATCTGCGAGAGGAGGCAGACAAAGGTAGGAGCCTCCAGCCAATCTGTCTCCTCACATCCCACAACTTCCAGGAACTTAAAAGATGTTCAGATTTCCATCCACTACCAAAGTTCTTTTCTGGACTCAGGGGGATCTGACATCTTAAAGGCCAGGACAGTAGCCAATATCATGCTAATGACAGGTCACACCAAGCAGAAACGCTGTCAAGTGCAGGTCCAATCATGGCTTGCGTGTCTGGTGTCTGACGCTCAAGTCTTGCTGAGTGCTCGTTCCCCAGAAGGCTGGTCCCCAGGTGATGGTCCCCAGATGATTGGGGTTTTTTTTACAGTCATGGCAATTCATGAAATATCTTCTAAGGGATGGTGGGATTGCAGCCTGTGTTGGGCTAGCGAGCGGTCACATGACTGAAGGATGTTTTTCCATCTTACTTTTGAAGAGAGGGGAGATCAAAGAGATTACACTGAAATCCAGGGGCATCCCTAGGGCCTTGTAGCTGGTAACTCAGAACAGGTGATGCAGGGCAGATTGTCTCCAATCTCTCAGTGAACAGCAGGCCCCACTGTCCCCCAAGGAGGCTCCCCTCTGATGCCCTCCTTCCTAACCCCACCTTCCTTTCACACTCTTTCATCCACAGGAGGAATGTGTGCCAGGTGGAGGGAGGTCTGATCACACATGTAGGGAGAATAATTCTGGTAGAGCCAGTGATGAAGGTCGCTGTGTCTGTGGTCTAAGGATATGATGGACAGGCCTCTCTTACACAGCTGTCTGCCAGAGGAGGGGAAAGGATCCTGCCTTGATCCACCCCACCCCCACTGTCTCACTCATCAGTCAGATTTAAGTAATCCCACATTGTCATAAAAAGATCAAACACACAACCTTGCTGCCCCCCTTCCTAGACTCCTTCCTCATCCCTGGTCTCTTTTCTCTCTCCTAGCCGATAGGCTGCACAGCGTGGGTGGGCCACGCTTCTCCCTGCCTCTGTTTTTCACCCTCCTACACTTTCTTCCATGACAGCCTACCTCTGAGATTCTGGGTCAACATCCTGAAGAACCCTCAGTTTGTCTTTGACATCGACAAGACTGACCACATAGATGCCTGTCTTTCTGTCATTGCACAGGCCTTCATTGATGCCTGCTCCATCTCCGACCTCCAGCTGGGCAAGGTCAGTTTCTCACTGGTCCAACTGGGTTCCATTCTGGGCTGTGTGTTTCAGAGAGGGCACCGATGTGGTAGGGAGTATCCACAAGAAGACGCTAGGGTGATGGAGAGCCTGGATAGCAGGAGGAGGAGTTACAAAAACTAGAAATGTTCATTTGGAGAAGAGAGAACTCAGGGATGATATGAGAGCTGATGTCAAGGCTGTCATGTGGAAGAAGGATCTGCCTTGTTCTGTTAGGCCCAGAAGTAAGAGCCAGGAGCCAGGAGTGCAGGCTGCAAAGAAGTCAGTTTGGGATTGACGGGGAAGTTTTCTGAAGAATTAGAATTGTTCATAAGTGACATGGACAGCCTCAGGAATTGGTGGGTGTTCCCTCGGTGAGCTCTTCAGACAGCTGTATGACCACTTGTCAGATATGTTATGGGGGTGATTCTATTTCAAGGACAGTTTGCCCCACTTGGCCCTCGACCTCCGTTCCAACTTTGAGATTCTGTGTTTTTAACCCTTCTCTGCAACATGGGGACCTAGGAATTCAGCATCTCCCATCTCAGGGAAAAGAGCCCAACATTGATCCCCTAGGTTGAGTTGGGGAGAGGGGAGCTATCTTCCAGTACCTTATAGGCCATCCTATGGAAAAAGCATTAGATTGGTTGTTTTGTCCCCAAATGGCTGAGAGTAGTGGGTGGAAACTGAAAAGGGGCAAATTTAGATTTGATGTCCTCCAGATTAGAACAATCCAAGAGTGGAATGAGCTGTCTTAGAAAGTAGTGGATTTTCATCATTAGAGGTCTACAAAGTACAATGAGGTCAAATGAAGGGGGAGATGAACCTGGACAATCCAGTTAGAATTAGAAGGAAGGGAGGGAGGGAGGGAGGAAGAAATTTTAGAATATGGGAAGAATGCATCATGGTATGGTTTCCTTCACATAGAAAGATAAGGAATGCTTTCATCTCACCATCAAGAGAAGGTGCAGTTGGCACCATATCTAGAGGTTGCTGGTGGCACAGTGAGTAAAGGGCCAGTCCTGGATTCAAGCAGTCCTTAGTTCAAATCTGTCCTCACACACTTACTATGTAATCTTGGGCAAGTCACTTAATCTCTGTTTGCCTCAGTTTCCTCAACTGTAAAATGAATATAATACTAGCACCTACCTCTCAGGGTTGTAGTGAGGAGCAAATGGGATCATGTTTGTAATATACCAAGTGGGCTTTCTTGTTCAATAATTCCGTTGTGTCCAACTCTTCATGATCCCATTTGGAGTTTTCTTAGCAAAGATACTGGAGTATCTCCAGCTCATTTTACAGATGAGGAAATGGAGGCAAACAGGGTTAAGTGACTCATCCAGGGTCACCCAGCTAGTAAGTGTCTGAGACCAGATTTGAACTCAGAAAGATAAGTCTTGCTGACTCCAGGGCCAGCTCTCTGTGCACTATGGCACCACCTAGCCTTCCAAAGGAGGTTTTACCAGCTATATAAAGAGAAAAAAATTCTTATTAGCTTTCAATGATATATACTTATATTTTGATCCTGAGATCTCTCAGCCTAAGAGTAGAGAGTGGGACAAGTGCCGCCATTGTCATCAGTGAACCATCGTTGATCATAGGAAGGATTTAGCTAATAATCCTAATTAACATTTCTGTAGTGCTCTCAGGGTCACTAAGTGTTTTTAAAATATCCCATTTATAATATTCCCTGGTGGGAAGTTGCTATTATTATCTCTATTTTAAAGATAAGGAAACTGAGGAAAAGAGAAGTTAAATCACTTGGATTCAGGACTTCCTGTTCAATTCACTGAGCCAACTAGTGCCTCATTTAAAGTGAAAAGGACATTGTTACCATCTAGTCTAGGGGTTCTTTATTTTTAATTTTTAATTTCAGTTCCAAATTCTCTCCCTCCCTCCATCCCCTCCCCTACTCATTGATAAGGCAAGAAATAGAATACCCATTATACATATTCGAAGTCATGTAAAAGATTTTTCCACATTAGTCATAGTGATAAAAAATGCAAGAAAAATAAAGGAAAAAATATACTTTAATCTGCACTCAGAGTTCATCTCTGGAGGTGGAGAGCACTTTTTTAAAATTTAATTTAATTTTTTTAAATATAAATTTATTTATTTAACTTTTTGCATTCATTTTCACAAAATTTTGGGTTCCAAATTTTCTCCCCGTTTATCCCCTCCCCCCACCCCTATACACCAAGCATTCTAATTTCCCCTATCACCAATCTGCCCTCTTTTCTATCATCCCTTCCTTCTCTTGTCCCCATCTTCTCTTTTGACCTGTAGGGCCAGATGACTTTCTATTCCCCATTAACTGTATTTCTTATTTCCTAGTAGCAACAACAATACTCAACAGTTGTTCCTAAAACTTTCAGTTCCAATTCTCCCCATCCCTCCCCTCCCCACCCATTCCCTTTGGAAAGGCAGGCAATTCAATATAGGCCCTATCTGTGTAGTTTTGCAAATGACTTCGATAATAGTCGTGTTGTGTAAGACTAACTGTATTTCCCTCCATCCTATCCTGCCCCCCATTGTTTCTATTCTGTCTTTTGATCCTGTCCCTCCCCAAGTGTTGACTTCAAATCAAATTGCTCCCTCCTCCCATTGCCCTCCCTTCCATCATCCCCCCCACCCTGTGTGATGAGAGTAAACTTCATGTTTTTTTCTCAGCTCTCCTCTTTTTCCCTCCACTAAAAAGTCTCCTGCTTGCCTCTTGAACGAGATATAATTTACCCCATTCCATTTTACCCTCTCTCCTCCCACTACATTTCTCTCTCACCATTTACCTTAATTTCTTTTAAGATATGGTCCCATCCTATTCAATTCACTCTGTGCTCTCTGTCTCTGTATGTGTGTGCATATGTCTATGTGTGTGCATGTGTGTGTGTGTGTATGTGTGTGTGTGGTCCCACCAACTACCCAGATACTGAAAAGTTTTAAGAGTTACAAATATTGTCTTTCCATGTAGGAATGTAAACAGTTCACTTTTGGTAAGTCCCTTATGACTTCTCTTTGCTGTTTACTTTTTCATGCTTCTTCTTATTCTTGTGTTTGAAAGTCAAATTTTCTTTTCAGCTCTGGTCTTTTCATCAAGAATGCTTGAAAGTCCTCTGTTTCATTGAAAGACCATATTTTCCCCCCTGATGTATTATACTCAGTTTTGCTGGGTAGGTGATTCTTGGTTTGAGTCCTAGTTCCTTTGACTTCTGGAATATCCTATTCCACGCCCTTCAATCCCTTAATGTAGAAGCTGCTAGATCTTGTGTTATCCTGATTTTATTTCCACAATACTGGAATTGTTTCTTTCTAGCTGCTTGCAATATTTTCTCCTTGACCTGGGAATTCTGGAATTTGGCCACAACATTCCAAGGAGTTTGTCTTTTTGGATCTCTTTCAGGCAGTGATTGATGGATTCCTTCAATACTTATTTTGCCCTCTGTTTCTAGAATATCAGGGCAGTTTTCCTTAATAATTTCATGAAAGATGATGTCTAGGCTCTTTTTTTGATCATGGCTTTCAGGTAGTCCCATAATTTTTAAATTGTCTCTCCTGGATCTATTTTCCAGGTCAGTTGTTTTTCCCATAAGATATTTCACATTCTCTTCCATTTTTTCATTCTTTTGGTTTTGTTTGGTGATTTCTTGGTTTCTCAGAAAGTCATTAGACTCCACCTGTTCCATTCCAATTTTGAGAGAACTATTAAATTCAGTGACCTTTTGAACCTCCTTTCCATTTGGCTAATTCTGCTTTTGAAAGCATTCTTCTCCACATTGGCTTTTTGTACCTCTTTTGCCAAGGGTGAGCCTATTTTTCAAGTTGTTATTTTCTTCAGCATTTTTTTGGGTCTCCTTTAGCAAGGTATTGACTCGTTTTTTCATGCTTTTCTTGCATCTCTCTCATTTCTCTTCCCAGTTTTTCCTCCACCTGTCTAACTTGATTTTCAAAATCCTTTTTGAGCTCTTCCATGGCCTGAGCACAGTGGCCCCAACCTCCACGTCTTTCCCTGATGGTAGGAATTGTTCCTCATCATCAGAAATGAAAGGCGGGAACATCTGTCCCCCAAGAAAGTAGCTTTCTGTGGTCTTATTTTTCTTCCCTTTTCTGGGCATTTTCCCAGCCAGTTACTTGACTTCTGAGATTCCTCTCCACCCCTGCCTAGATCCGCCAGTGGAGAGCACTTTTGATTGTAAGTCCCCTGGAATTATCATGGATAGGTGTATTGGTTAAAGTATCTCAGTCTTTTGCATTTGATCATCCCTGCTATCATTCAATAGAACATTCTCCTGGTTCTTCCTACTTCACTTTGCATCAGTTCATATGAATCTTTTCAACTTTTTCTGAACTCATTCCCCTTATTTCTCAGAGCACAAAAGTATTCCATCCCAATCATATACCATAGCTTGTTCAGCCATTTCCCAATTGATGGGTATCCTCTCAGTTTCCAATTACTTACCATCAGAAAAAGAGCTGCTATAACTATTTTTGTATATGTGGGTCCTTTTTCCTTTTCTTTAATCTCTTTGAGGTACAGACCTAGTGGCAGTATTGCTAATTTTAGAGCCCTTTGGGGATTGGGTAGCTATTCTTCCAGAATAGTTAGACCAGTTCACAACTCTACCAACAATGCATTCATGTACCTATTTTTCCACATGCCTTCCAGTACTTGTCATTTTTCTTTTTTGTCATGTTAGCCAATCTGATGGATGTGAGGTTGCACCTCTCAGTTGTTTTAATCTTCATTTCTCCAATTATTAGGGCTTTAGAGCACTTTTCATATGACTATTGGTAGCTTTGATTCCTCCTTCTGAAAACTGCTTGTTCATGTCTTTTGACCATTGATCAGTTGGGGAATGATTTTTTATATCTTTATTTATTTATAAATTTATATCTATATTTTTTATAATCTTATTTTTATAAATTTGACTCAGTTCCCTATATATATATATATATATTTGAGAAATGAGGTCTTTATCAGAGACTCTAGCTATAATTTTTTCCCATAGTTTCCTTTACTTCTAATTTGGGCTCCATTGGTTTTGTTTGTGGAAAAACTTTTTAACTTCTTGTAATCAAAGTTAACCATTTTACCTCCCATGATCTCTTTTCTGATCATAAATTCTTCTGTTCAACATAAATCTGTCTGGTAATTTTTCTCACATTCCTCTGATTTGTTTATGATATCAGCCATCATGTGTAAATCATGTACCCATTTTGAGTTTGTCTTGGTATGCAGTGTGAGATGCTGGTCTGTGCCTAATTTCTGCCAGACTGATTTCTTGTTTTCCCCAGCAGTTTTTATCAGATAATGAGTTCTTGCCCCAGTAGCTGAGATCTTTAAGTTTATAAAATACTAGGTTACTGTGCTCATTTATTTCTGTATATTGTGTACCTAATCTATTTGATTGATCAGCCATTCTATTTCTTATCTACATTGTTTTGATGATTTACCACTTTTGTGGTAGTTTGAGATTAAGTACTGCTTGGCTGCCTTCCTTCATTTTTTTTTTATTGATTCCCTTAATATTTTTCTTCTGTTACTTCAGATGAATTTTGTTATTTTTTTCTAGCTCTATAAAATGATTCTTTGGTAGTTTGATGGATATGACACTGAATCTATAATTTCAGTTAGGTAGTATTGTCATTTTTATTATAATGGCTTGGCCTAACCATGAGCAATGAATATTTCTTCAGTTGTTGAGATCTGTCTTATTTGTGTGAAGAGTATTTTGTGATTGTGTTCATATAGTTCCTCTGTATGACTTGGCAGGTAGATTTCAAAGTATTTTATATTGTCTATAGTTATTTTTAATGGAATTTGCCTTTCTATGTTTTGTTGGTAATATATAGAAATACTGGTGATTTATGTGGGTTTATCTATTCCTCGGGTTCTTTTTTGCAACATGGTCCTTTTGTCAGCTCTGTTCCCCTACTCTCTGAGCTGAGAAACTTACCTCGTATCAACCCCCTCAGATTCTCGGGTCACCCTTGCCTCAAGTGAAGAAGCAGCCCTTCTCCCTGCCAAGGCAAGCCCCTCTCCATGCACAAGTGACCTGCTTCATCCCATCTTCTGCATTAGATTGTGTGCACATCATCCCCATTCTGTCGCTAATCTTTGATCTCTCTCTGACCACTGACTTGCTTCCCTGCTGCCTCCAAATGCTTCCATCTCACTTGTCCTCAGAAGCCCTTCACTTGATCTGTCCATCCCCACTAACCTTCTTCATCACTGCTTTTCCTCTTTTGTAGCTGAAGTGTTTCCACTTCCTTTCCTCTCCCTTAGCCTGGCTTCCAACTGTTCCCTCCAAAATCACCAGTCATCTCTTAATGGCCAAAGCCAATAGTCTTTTCTCGGTCCTCATCCTCTTTGACATCTCTGAAGCCTTGGATATTGCAAATCCCTCCCTTCTCTTCAATCCTCTCTTCCTTCAAGGTTTTTGCAAAACTGCCTGTTCCTGTTTCTCCTTCTACTTGCCTTAGTTTCTTCTTCTGGATCTTCATCCAGATTGTATCTACTACTGGGTCCTCTTCTCTTGATGATCTCATCAGCTTCTATGGATTAAATGATCATATCTATGCAGATGACTCTTGGATCTATTTATACAACCCTAACCTCCCTCCTGACCTCTGGTCTTGCATATCCAACTGCCTATTGAGCTTCTCTAACTGGATGCCCCATAGGCATCTTAAACTCAACATGTCTAGAACTCAAATTCCTTCTCCTTTCCCCTCTAAGCCTTCCTTTCTTCCTAATTTCTTTATTCCTGTCAAGAGGGCCACTATCCTTCCAGTCATCCAAGCTTGCCACCTAAGTGTCTTCCTTGACCTCATTCGCATTACGTTAATTCTCATAACAGTAATAATAATATAAAATATATTTAAATAATAACACAGTAATATCATCATTATTATAACTAGCATTTATATATCACTTTAAGGTTTGCAAAATGTCTTACAAATATGATTTTATCCTCATAACAACCCAAGAGGTAGATGCTAGTATTATCCCCATTTGACTCCCTTGACCTCACTCTGTCACTCCCCTGTAGCTAATCTGTTGCTAGGTCCCGTTGATTCTGTCTTTATAACATCTATTAAATATTCCCCCTTCTCTCCCTCAATGTCACTATCACCCTGGTGCAAGCTCTCCACGCCTCATGCATGGACAGCTGCCATAGCTCCGTGCTTGTCTCCCAACTTGCTCCTATTTCAGTTCATGCTCTGCTCAGCTGTCATGCTGCTTCTCCAAGAGTGTAAGCCTGATCACATCAGCCCCACGTTCAGTATCCTCCAGTCACTCCTAGTCCACTCCAGCCTCAACTGTAGAATCCACTGTTTGGCTTTTAAAGTCCTCCGTACCCCCTCCCTTTCCAAACTTTTAACACCTTACTCCCCTCCACACGCTGCAAGTCATCTCAACACATTGGCATTTTCCCTGGCTGTCCCCCATGCCTGGACTCCCACCCCACCTTGTTTCTGCTTCCTTCACGCCTCAGCTAAAATCCCAGCTTCTGGAAGAAGTCTTTCACGGTCCCCTTTAGCAGGCCAGAGCCTTCCAGCTGACATTACTTCCTTTGTGTCCTGTATATACTATTTGTTATTTATAGCTGTTTGCACATTGTCTTCCCCCCTTGGATACTGAGCTGTGTGAGAGCAGAGGCTGCTTTTGCCTTTCGTTGTGTCCTTAGCATTTAGCACAGTGCCTGGCACCTAGTAGGCATTTAGTAACTCCTTACTGATTTATCTTGACCCCTACAAACTTTTTTTTCAGAAAGTTTTTAAATGCACAAAATAAAATGCATGGGATTACAAAGGAAATCAATTATATTGATATACAGTTATCAAAATATTTTTTAAAAAGTTCTGAGTAAGGACCACTGATTTAGTCCTAGCCCTTCATTTTGCAGAGGAGGAGCCTGGGCCTCAAAGAAATTCAGTGACTCCCCCAGGGTCACCCAGGTTAGTAGTTATTAGAGCCAGAAGTCAAACACAGGTCCATTAAAACATTAAGCTCTTTGAAGGAAAGGATTGCTTTTTTTTTTGTATTCCCACCTCTTAGGATAACAAATTGTAGGCGCTTAGTTAAGTGCTAGGTATATTGGATTCCATTGATCTTCTAATTATAAATCCACTTCTCTTTTTACTATGCTATACTTTGATTGCCATTCTCTCTCTCCTCAGGCTCCATTCCCCAGGCCCTGCCAGACCTTCTCACAAGTATAAGAATTCACAGCAAGACACCTTCTCTTCCCCATCACTGTATAATCCATTGAAATTGAAAGCTTCAGAAAAGTGCTCCATAGAGATCAAATGCTGGACTTCCCTAATTGGAGGGCTGGGAGAATGGGAGGGGACCAGTTGTTTGTGTTTCTTTTTGTGTTTCTTTTTCACATTTCTGACCCACTATCCAACACCTCTGTTTTTCCTTATCAGGAGACAGACAGGGTTAGAGGTTAGCTAGGGTCAGCCAGCAGATGCAAAGGCTTCCAGCAGTCGTCTCATGGGATGGAGGGAAATGAGATTGAGTCAAAGAGAAAAGTCTCTTTTTTTCACCCATCAAAACAAAGAAGTCCCTTTGTTGGTGGCACCTTGGATTCCCACATCCCCTTTAGGCACCAGCAATGACTAAACTTCTTTACCCCGATCATGCCTGGACTCTCAGTCAACAGGATCTAAGTGCCCCGAGAGTAGGGGGTGTTTCCTTTTTGTCCTGTATCCTCAGCACCTTTCACAGTGCCTAGTCCATAGTGGGTACTCAATTAATCTTTATTAACTGATGGATGGATTGGCTTTTGGGAGGAGAGACTATAGCTTTAATTTGTTTGTATGCCTCCTTTTCCCCTCTTAAGCCCAGAAATCCAAAATTATACTGTCATCATCTCATTCAGTTCCTTCATTTTAGAGAGAGAAATGAAGACAAGAAAGAAGCAGATTGGTTTAAAATAATAAAGCCAGGGTCCTGGCCCCATCCTCCCAGCCCTCCAACTAGAGAAATCCAGCCATTTGATCTCTGTGGAGCACTTTTCTGAAGCTTTCAATTTCAATGGATTATACAGTGATGGGGAAGAGAAGGTGTCTGGCTGTGAATTCTTGTACTTGTGAGGGGGTCTGCTAGGGCCTGGAGGATGGAGCCTGATGGGATAGAAGATCAATCAAGGCATAGTATAGTGAAAAGAGAAGTACGTGAGGACCAAATGAGATAATTATAAGTGCTTAGCACATAGGATGCACTATATAATATTAGCTACCACTACTATTGTTATTATATACTCATTTCCATGCATATATTATGTCTATGCATCATTGGATTATGAATTTCTTTAGGGTAGGGACTATCTTTTGTCTCTTTTTATATCCCTAGTGCTTATCACAGTACCCAGCATGTAGTAGGTCCTTAATAAATATCTATTAATTGATTTCACACATATATATGTCTGTGTGTATAAATATATGTATATATAGCTATAGATATGGACCTCTGTCACCTAGAATACAGCTCTAAGTACAAAAGTAAGTGAAAAATACCCCTCCCCAAATGGCAGATGAGTCACAGAGCCCTTGGAGTGTATTCTACAAAAGAACAGGAACAATCCAAACCATTAGCAGATCAATTTTATATCAAATAAGAGCAAAAGAGCAGTAAAACTGGCATTAGTTTCATACACACACATATACATATATGCGTATATATAAAATATCCATAGACATGTCTATGTATAGACATACATATACCTATACATACATGTATGTATATATGTATGAGTATATATGTGTGTATATAGGTATATGTATGCATATGTGTATATATGTGTATATATGTATGCGTGTGTGTGTATATATTTACACATCTGACAACAGACAGAAATCGGAGAATTTCTCCTACAAAAATCACCCCGACTTTGGACCATGTAGTATAGGGGCAGGCAGTCTTACACATCTGGATACCCAGCTAAAAAGTGGATCATTGTACAATCCCTCCATCCAATTAGTGAGGAGCATAATGACCCAAAGGTGGTTAAGGACCTAGAACGTAATTGGCCTGTTGAATTGAAAAGAGATGAAATTAGAGAGAACTGGCTCACAGTCAAGCAGAAGGACAAAACACAAACACAGATAAAGCTGTCATACAATCATTAAAAAAGAGGACATTGAAGTTTGGGTGGTTTACGTGGAAGGCTCATAGGCTTAGAGCTCCAAGAGATCTCAAAGGTCATCTGGATCAACCCTCTCATTTTACAGATAGAGAAACTGAGCCCCAGAGAGCTTACATGACATGCTCAAAGTCACATAGCAATGACAGAGTAAGGAATTGAACCCAGGTTTTCTGACCTCAAATCCCATTCCTATTTCTCCATACCATACTTCTTGTCATATAAGGCCAAACTGATTAGATGTTTCCCCTATGGCATTTCTTGGTGAAAACATGCGGCTCAGTACTGTGAAGGGAGACAGTATGGCATCACATGGGGAATCAGGAAACCTGGGTTCTCATTGCAGACCTGCCAGCTGGCTGGCTCTGTGACCAGCTAAATCACTGTGCATAGAATATACCTCTCTGAGCCTCAATTTCCTTCTTTGGAAAGTGAGGGAGATAGAAAAATGTTCCACTGATTGGTTTTGCATCCTTGCAGATACAGAATCATAAAATGTTAGAAAGAACCATCTAATCTAAGGGCTCTGATTCAAGGGTCTGTAAACTTGGTTTTTAAAGTAGATACAAATAGAATGTAAACTTAGTTTTATATGTGTGTGTGTGTGTGTGTGTGTACTCTTTTTCAGTAGAACTAGTTTCCTTTATAATCCCACATCTTTAATTGTGCACATTTAAAAACCTAATTCTGAAGAGTCCCTCAGTTTCAGCAGACTGCCAGAGGGGTCCAGGACACAAGAAAAAGCTGGGCTCCTGGTCGGGTCTGTCTTCCAAACACCCGGTACAACATCTAATCCCCCTCCTTATCTCTCAGGATTCACCAACGAATAAGCTTCTATATGCCAAGGAGATTCCCGAGTACAGAAAGATTGTACAGAGATACTACAAACAGATTCATGATATGACTCCTCTCAGCGAGCAGGAAATGAATGCCCACCTTGCTGAGGAATCTCGGGTAAGCAAGAAGGGGGTCCTGTCTTGAGCATCAAGGGAACCACATGG
Organism: Bettongia penicillata ogilbyi; assembly: GCA_023548195.1. Taxonomy (NCBI): domain Eukaryota; kingdom Metazoa; phylum Chordata; class Mammalia; order Diprotodontia; family Potoroidae; genus Bettongia; species Bettongia penicillata. The sequence continues at coordinate 7,363,830 of JAJHZJ010000067.1, read as the reverse complement.
ATGGCCCAAAGTAGAATATCCAGGAGAAGGTCTTTCCTGATCGAAATTGTCCAGGGATGGAAAATGAAATGGTTTCATGGGAGAACTTTGAGGAGACTAGGCTAATTCTGGGGTACTCTTCCTCATTCTCACCCTAGGATTGATCCCATGAGAGGTTCAGTACCTGCAGCCCCTAGAAGGTCCAATCCAAGTTCTTTTGTCACAGTGTAAAGTGTTTGGGAGTGGGGGAAACAGACCAAGGAAGAGGTCGACTGTGTTTTACCCACTACCTTAAAAAAAACTTTCCATCCAGTTTTCATCTTTTCCTAATGGGCAGAAGGAAGAGTCAAGCCTGGATCCTCTGGGCATCCAGTCTGTCCATCACTTACAAATAACTGAGACAAGCCAGAGCCACAGTAACTATCTTCTTCCCAGTTAGAGGGTCTATCTCCCAGCTGAAGGACATGTGCCATTTACTTCCCCTTCTCCTCTATAGTTAACCATCCTCCACCCTCACCACCATGTTCTCTGTCTTTCTCATTAGAAATATCGGAATGAATTCAACACTAAAGTTGCCATGGCTGAGATTTATAAATATGCCAAGAGATACCGTCCTCAGGTAAGCAGCATCATCCACCTGGACGTGACTCAACGCTCCCCTCCTCTGACCCTTCATTGCTTTATCATAGAGATAGGACCAGTTACCGGAAAGATCAAGAAAGAGACGATGCATTTCTTCAACTCCTCACTTTCTTCTGTTTTTCTTTTCATGTCCTTCCTTTCTCTTCCAGACATCCAGGACCCCTGTGTTGCCTCTTCAGAAGCATCTGATAGGGGCATCTGGGTAACACAGTAGATAGAGACTGGCCCTGGACATGAATTCAAATGTAGTCTCAGCACTTCCTAGCTATGTGACCCTGGGCAAGTCACTTAACCCTGATTGCCTCAACAGCAACAACAAAAAAGCATCCGATAGATGATTTTACACTCAAAGTCAAGTTCAGTCCAGTCATTAAATTTCCTCCCCTTTCTAGAGAATTTTGCATTTTAGTAGAAAACCTTAGAGGGAAAGCAGTGCTTGGCTCAAGGGAAGAAGCTGCTAATAGTGGAATTTAAGGCACTGTGGAAACTTGGGGAGAGAAGATATTTGGGGAGTGCAGAGGAACCTTTCCCAGTCACCCTCAATTTCACTTCATAGAAGGGTGCCCACAGGTTCTACCTACTTGTGCTCACAGGCTGAGCCATCCCCATTAATGGTTTCCCTTGTCTTCCCTCCCCAGATTATGGCTGCACTAGAAGCGAATATAACCACGCGCCGGACACAGTTGCAGCACAAATTTGAGCAGGTCATTGCCCTCATGGAGGACAACATCTATGAATGCTTCAGTGAGGCCTGAGGCCCTCTCCTCACAGCCGGGCTGGCCCTGCCCCACCCCTACCCCCTAGAAGTGACCTTCTGCTATCCAGTGCACTGCTAACTTGGAGACGTCTTTTAAAAAAAGTATATATATATGAATATATATAATATAGACAATAAATATCTATTTTATGGTGTGCTGTATGGTGAAGAGGAAGAAGAGGTAAGCAACCCAGGAATGAAGGCCCCAAAACACAAGACAGGATGGGAGATCCACTGAAACCATGTTTTGTCTTTTCTTTTATTAAGTTTATGTTTCAAACCATTTGCACAGCCTAGGGCTGAAGAAGAACATAAATGTCTAAAGAGATTTCACCAAAAACCCTTCCTTCAGCTGGGACAACTGTTCCCCCTGCCCCAAGACTTGCCCTAAAGAGAGGAGCTGGTCACTCAGATGGAGGGAATCCTGGCCCAAGCCAAGCCACAGTTGGACCGTGTCAGGCCACCACCTCCTTGCAGACTTTGGCCTTTTGTCATCACCTTCCTCATGGCTCAGCCACCATTATATGGTCTCTTTGTTCATTTCCATTTCTACATGGTTACCTGCCCTGTAAGTGGAGGGTAAGGATAGGGAGAATGGATGGAATGATGTCACAGGACCAGCTGAAGCACCAGGCTAGAGTGTTGAGGGACTCTATCCCCTGAATGTTTTCTGCCTTGACAGTTCCACCAAACTTGGGGCCATTGGTACCTCACGGAGGACTGGCCCACAGGATGAGGAATAAGTGATACCCGCCTCTCTTCCTGGTAAGCATATCATCCCCAGCCCTACTAAACATGTTTGCGTGCATACATGCACACGCACGCACACACATCCTCACACTGGAGCATATCAATCCTATTCCACTTGCCTCAAGAAAGAGAATTATCTCTGCAGTGGGGGAAAAAATGCTGAATTTGTATTCAGAGGATCTGAGTTCATATCCTGGCTCTGTGACTTTGGACAAGTCACAGAACCTCACATTTCTCACCTGAAAAATGAAGGGGAAAGGGATTGGAGTAGTGACCTCCAAGTTACTTTCCAACTCCTTAAGATAAGACAAAGAAGAATGTGGGTTTGGGGGGGAGAAGGTATCCATGGGGTGTCAGGCTGTTGGGATACCACATATCTGGGGAGCAAGTCAGGCTCCATCCTATATCCCAGAACAGCTAGGGTATCTCCAAACACACCCCTCCCTAGATCAAGTATATCATACTATACAAGGAGATGGTTCAAGGTTAAGAACTATGCAAATGGAGACACCTTAGTTTTGGGGCATCTCATGCATTCAAGAAGTGTTTGTGGGTGCAGGCTGGCAATTATATTCTTTACCCTCTAAGATGGTGTACAATTTCCTCCTTCCCCATGCCCCTACCATCATTCAGCTTCTGAACTTGTCTCCATCAATGTTCCCAAAAGAAAACATACACAAACACACACACACACACACACACACTCCTCCATAGCTGCTGGGGATGACTGTACTCAGGCCTTCCAGGGGCTCAGACAGAACTGCACAGGGGTTGATCCCAGAGCAACTGCAAGAACTGTATGGAAGGCACAGCAGGGGACAGGTATCAGGGGTCTGATTGTCCCCATTGCCAGAGGGGTACCAGCACCAACCAAATGCTACCTCATCCAAGCTAGGCCCTGGAGGGGAGATGTCACCATTGACCACAATGGTGCCACCAGCCTTAACAAGCAAACTGCCATTTTATCTGTTGTTTGGTGCAATGACAACAACGAAATCCCCAAGTGAATGGGGAGAGGCAGTTGGTTTGCAAGCGTGACACCCAGATTTGCAGCTTCTAAGGCACCTGCTGGGCATTCCTACTAGCATGGTGACAATTTCAAATTTCACACGGATGGGACAGACTGATGGAAGCTGAGATGGTGAGAACATATGGACAAGGAGCTGCCTTTCGTGACAAGCGGAAAGCTGGGCCTGCACACAATCCACCACAGACCAGTCAAATCTCTCTCGGCTACGTGTCTGGAATAATGTACCGGATGGACAGACCAAGGTTCTGCAAGTAGCCGGACCCAGAGAAGAATAGGGAATAAGAGAAGGGGCAGAGAAACACTGGCAAATTCAGAATAGGCAGCTCTGAGAGCATGCCTTTGGAGGGGAGGAATTTCCAGATGAACCAGGGTTGTAGCTGGGCTACTCTGGACTTTCAAAAGGTTTCTAAAAATAGCACCGTTTTTTGTTTTTTTGGTTTTTTTTGCTAAGTTTTTTATAAAAACACACACACAAATCACACACAAACTGTGAATAGCAGCCAGATTGCGTGAAGCGTACAGAGGTTGATGAGAAGGAATGAAATGGGAAGATGGGAATTTTGTAGCAAAAGTGGGAGGAAACAGTGGTCCTCCCCAGCCCCACCCCCCAGGACCTAGAAGTGCCTGGAATGGGGCAATCTTCACTTGACACTGGAAAGGTAACACTCCTCAGAAAGCAGTGCTCCTCACAGGGGTATCAGAGGGAGGTTATGCCCCAATTCCCCACTCCCTAGTTTAAAAAAAGCCAAAAAAGCATTTTAAATTAAAGATACCTCCCCCGCAACAAACCCTCACATCGGTCCTTTCAGGAGAGAGAGAGAGACCAAGCCTCTGGCTTTTCTTTCCTTTCGGGGAATGTTGGGCAAAGGGTATCTATACTGCTGTTCAAGAAGACGGGTGGGAGGGAAGGAGCTTTGGAAACTTCTTTGTAATAAAAACAGGATGAGAGAATGGTGTGGCTGTGAGCATTTACTATGTAGGATCAGAACAATGAGTGCCAGGTCTCAGGGCCTGGCAGGGGCTACAAGGGAGAGACCATGTTGGAGGAGGGAGGGAGAGAGGAGGGGAGGCCCCCCTGGGATTGGGGGGAGAGGGCGATCCAGAGAGGGTTGGAACTCAAGGGCAATAGCTAGGGTGAGAATGTAAAGAAAGGCTAATCAACTCCTTCGTCGTTGTCCCACCCCACCCCCACCCCAGTCCCTAGCATCTATGGCTGATGGAAACAAGAAGGGAAGATAAAGTAGGAGATAGGTCCAGAACAAGAGTTTTCATTGGTGTTAGCCTTACAGGTTGGGGACTAGATCACACAACTCCACACTACTATTTTTTTATTTAAAAGAATGCAATCCTGCAACACTTTCATCTTGATGCTGTCACTGTATGATCTTGGCCAAGTAATCTCAAGGTCAAGGTCTTAGCGTCCTCATCTATAAAAGGTGGGTAATCATTCAACTTCCTTTCCCTAAAGCTCTGATCCTACAATCACCAGGCTTCCCAGAGAGGAAAATGCAAATTTTCTCCCAATCCCACCTAAGCAAGGCTATCCTGGCCTCCCATCCTCCCTTCCCATGGGCCGTCTTGGCCCCAATGTTCTGCATGTGGACCTGAGACCAGATGACACACTCTAAACTCCTAAGTAGCCAGAGTTTCAGCTTCCCAGGAGACAACATGGTACAGTAGAAAATATCATATTGGGAAAAGGGGCCTGGAATTGCCCATGAATTCAGCAAATTTACTTCTCTGGGTCTTGGTTTCCTTATCGTGCTAAAATAATTGGACTACCTCATAGACATTGGAAGAGAATTTTGTGGCCATCTAGGCCAACCCGTTCACTGTAATACACCTGACCATGGTACACCTGCCTCTGCTTGAAGACCCCCCAGCAGGAAGAACACACCACCTACTTAGGTCCATTTTTGGATCTCCCTCATTGGTACAATGTTTCTCCTGACATCAAATCAAAATTGGCTTCTTCCCATTTTTGCTCATTGCTATTGTCCCTCCCTCTAGGGCCAAACCAACAATTCCAGTCCCTCCTCCCTATCCCCATAACAACCTTTCAGACACTTGAAATTCACTAATCTGCGTCCCTTCCAGTTAGGCCTCTCTTCTCAAGACTAGGCATGCCCAGTTCCATCAACTGCTCATCACATGACATGGACTGAAGGCCTTTCACCATCCTTTGGACACTCTCCAGCTTATCAGTGTCCTTCGACTGTGACACCCAGAACTGAACACGATACCCCAGCTGAGACCTAATACAGGGCAATGAGATACTCACCTCTCTCTTCTTGGAAGCTCTTTTTATTGCTGTCTCACTACTGATTCTTGATGAGCTTGTGGTCCCCTAAAAACACCAGATCTTTTTGCAGAATAACTGCTAACTAAGCACTTCTGCTTCTTGAACTCACGAAGTTGATTTTTTTTAATATCCACAGGTAAAACTTGGCTTTTATCGCTAGCAAATTTCATTAGATTTAGTCCAAAACTGTCAAGATGCTTTTGCATCCTGTCATCCTGTATTAGCTATCCCAGTCAGCACCATGTTATCTGCAGATTTGATGAGCAGGCCCTCCAAGTCTTTATCCAAATCATTGATAAGAATATTAAATAGTGCAAAGCCAAGAAGATCTCTGGAGTGCTCCACTGCAGACTTCCTACTACACTGACACCAAGCCATTAACAGCTACTTCTTGAGTCTATGATGCTTTTCCCAGGTAGGTCTGGGTCATCCAAGTGACATCTGCACCTAAGAGAGTGACAGTCCAGAACTTCCCAATCCCCTCCACAACCAGAACAGCTTTATTTCTTCAAAAGAATTTTGCTCTTTACAAGAAGCCATATCTACTCATCTCATTGCTCTAGGGACTGACAGTTTAAAAAGTGTTTTGGTATTTGAGATAGCACATTTTTCTAAGATTAATGAATACAGCCATATATATATGCACACATATATGATCGTAGATTCAAAGCTAAAAGGGACCAGAGAGTCTAATCTCCTTGTTTTACAGGTGAAAAAACCTAAGACCCAGAAAGTTTAATTTTGAATTGAATTTTCTTAAATGTATTCATTTAAATAAAAATTAAATTTTAAATTTGAATTCCCTAGAGTCACAAAATTAATAAGTATCTGAGTCAGTACATGAACACAATCTTGACTCCCAAGTCCTCTTCCCCCATCCTTCTTATTTTTCAGGCTTAAGAATTAAACAGTAAAAATGAGAGGTACTGTTATAAAGATCAGTCAACACACAAGTTGGAATTATGATGATAAATTATCTAAACATTTTTAATCAATCACTTATGGATTAAGGGAAATTTGTAAATATAAGGATGTTTAAGAGCACATTCCTAACCTCTGCTGAGGCCATGAATAAGAACAATGACTTTTCCCAAGCCATCTTTCAACATTCCCAGTGATTGGTGCTTGGGCGGAGCGAAACACACAAGGGGAGAAATGGGAAGTTGGAAGAAGAGCAAACACTATAGGAATAATCCAACAGAATAATTATTAATTGTTCTTCATTGGGTTGAAAAACCAACAAATCCTACAATCAGTTCACAGAGCTTAAAGGAATCTTACAACCCAACCCCCTCCATTTATAGATGAGCAAACTGAGGCCCTGAGGGGGGAAATGATTTGACAAAGGTCACACAGGCAGTTAAGAGAGTTGGATTCTGGCCTTGCCCTTCTTAAACCTATTCTGGCATTTGTTCAGTTACTTAACCCTATTCTACTCCCAAGATTGGGCCCAACTCCTTTGAGGAACAACTTAAATCCCCATAAGCCTCTCCCTCAGTCTCTCTCTCTCTCTCTCTCTCTCTCTCTCTCTCTCTCTCTCTCTCTCTCTCTCTCTCTATATATATATATATATATATATATATATATATATATATATATATGCTTTTTCTTTCGATAGACACCTGTCACTTGAGCCAGGCTAGTCTCACCATTCCACAAGTCTGCTCTATTCATTCCTCCTTCGTATTGGCTCGTTATTTCTCTTGCTAAGGATGCCCTCCTCTCCACTTGGCCAAATCCTACCTTTCCCCCTTAATGCTCAGCTTGGGTTTTCTCTCTCCCAGAAATCTTTCTCTTATGGCCCTCAATAGCCTCCCTCTTCTCTAAACTGCAGTCATTCTAAATGTTCCACTCCTATCTCATCGCCATGTCGCAACTAACACCTTAGCTGCACCAGGCACAAGTGTCAGGTTGTTTCAAGATCTTATCTCCATACGCTAGATGGGAAGCCACACAAGAGTATACCTCCTCTACTATTCTCTGGCACCCCCAACAGTATCTAGGCCAGGTCTTGGGCCATTGTAGTTGGTATTCAATGGAGCCTTAAAAATCAGGAGGGGGGAGGTGAGAAAAGCAAATGGAATAGAAAGTATTGATAGATCAGGTACTGAAGAAAAACGCAGAGGATATCATGCACACAAAATAGGGCTAGAGGAAAGCTCTGGCATGGGTGAGGAACCTACAACCTCAAGGTCACATGTGGCCCTCTAGGTCCTCAAGTGCAGCCCTTTGAGTCCAAGAACTGCACTTGAGGAACTTGCTCTGTGAAGTTTTGATTCAGTCAAGGGCTGCACTTGAGGACCTAGAGGGCCATATGTGGCCTCAAGGCTGTTGGTTCCCCACCCCTGCTCTGGAGAAATGAGCAAGAAGAGAGGTAAATGGCAAAGGCAATTTTGAGTATAACTAAGAAAGGGTGGGCAGTGGGAGAGGGGAATGAGAAACAGAACATCTATTCAGGTCCTAATCCAATCAGGGACTAGCTTGTGACTGTAGACACTGCCACATTAGGGAACTAAGTTCCAGTTTACCAGATCTCTAAAATGGGTTTCATATTTGGACCACCTACCTCAATAAGGTTGTTGTAGGTATAAGACTTGGGCTGCCCTCAAAGACTCTGGGAGTTCTATTTTTTCTCAGAATGGAAAGAGAAAGCTAATAGGAAATCTGGACTAGAGGTCAGGGTTTCTCTCTACAGAGGAATTTTTAAGGCATCTTTTATTACCAGTGACCCCTATGATTACATAAGGAAAGGAAAAGAATCATATAGCCATATGAGCAATCATACAGGCTGGAGACAGGCAAAGCATTGAGGCTGGGAAAGATAATTCTAGAAAACAAATGAGGAGGAAAAGAAAAGAATGGAGAAAATAGGAACCAGACCCTGTGGGTCCTATGCCTTGATATCTTGTTAAGGGACTACTCAGAAAGAATGAGTCAAAGCATAGAGGTGGCAAGAGTCTATCTGTGCTCACTTTCATCTTAATTGCTCTTCAACCAATTTTAGTTCAGGGCTCAGTCGTTAGTGTTTCAGAAGCACTTTTTTGTATCAGACCTGTGATTTCATTGGTATGGGAAACTCCTAGTGAGGAAGCTCCCTCTACTAACAAGCAGATGACCCTATATCTGCCCAGCAACTACCGCCATGTTCTAGAGTTGTCCAGGGTGCTGAAGGTTAAGTGACTTACTTGCTCAGGGTCACACAGATTGTATGTGACAGAAGCAGAGTTGAAGCCCAGGTCCACTATGCTGCTGCTGTTTCGCTCTCTCGCTCTCTCCATGTATGAATGAGGTGATAGGACAAGTGTTATCCCCATTTTATACATCAGGAAATTGAAGTTGGAAGGTTAAGTAATTTGCTCAGAGTTGTGTAGCTAATTGACTAGGGCAGGATTCATTACCCAGGTCATTTGACCTCAAGTGTAATGTTTTCTAATGCTCATATCTACCAAACTATAAGGTATAAATAACTACAAAATGGTAAATGTTTCCAAAAAGCCAAGACCACACCAAATGAAAAACCCCAAATCAAGCAAATCCTGTTTTGCCCTTCATCACATTCCTAGAAACTCAAATGTAACGAGCAGATCCTATTTTGTCCATAGGGACAGCGATCTAATTGAAAGCTATGCTCCTGACCCAAGGAGTTAGTAGCAAATAAACAGACATTTTAAGCCATTATGAAGAAGTGACCTTCTGGACCTCAGAATCCTCTTCTCTGGAGGGAGATTACAAGGGGTCAGATCTGAGGTCAGTTTCCTTCCAGCTCTAACTTTCTATGAGTCTAATGATATCATAGCTCTGAACTCTCTACGTTATGCAGGCTTACCCATCCCCCCAGGGGTGAGGAATCCGTTTCTTTTGACAGTGACTGACAGACAAGGAAAGGAAGGAGAAATCAGCAGAGGTCCCCATCTTTTGCTTTTTAAAAACTAGCTACTCTTCTTAAAAGTAAGACACATTATATTTATTTGCTTCTCAAAATTAACAGGAAACATTGATTTTATTTCAAATGAAAAATATATTTCAATTCTCTTGTTTCTAAGAAGAAACAGACATGGAAGAAAGAAATTTTTTTAAAAAAATCTCAATGTTTGTCAGAGTCCTAACAAAACAATTATTTAACCTATATACTCACCTTGGTTTTTGAACTTTTAGATTTTTTTCATAAAGTGCAAAAAGTGACAAAAGATTATAGAAAACATTTCAGTTCCTTCTTAATATTTGGAAACATGAAACTTTTTAAAATCTCCTTTTCAAGTGAGGGGAAACCCTAAGATTCAGAAAGCAGAGAATAGTTCAATGGACATAAGTCTCTTTAGGATCATAGGATTTGAGTTGAAAGGAACCTTAAGCATTGTGTGGTCCAGAGAAGTCTTCAAAGTATAATCCAGCACCCCTGGGGGTCCTTAAGATCCTTTCAAGAGGCCCACAAGATCAAAAACAATTTTCATAATATTACCAAGACATTTTAATTTCCAATATGGTAAATACCTATAAATATAACCTATATGAGCAAAGGCTCCCTGATGGTGGGGAGGTCCTCGTTAATTTTAAAAGTATAAAGGATTCCTGAGACCAAACAGGCTTGAAAACTGCTGATGTAGTCCAACTTCTTCATTTAACAAATGAGGGAAACTGAGACCCATAAAGATTAAATTGCTGGCCCAACGTCAGTGGCAGAGCCAGGATTTGAACTGAACTCAGTTTCTAAGCCTAGCACTTTCTACAAACTACATCACATTTACAATGGAGTAGTCTTCCCATCTTATGTCATCCTGCCTCATGAGTTTTCACACCTAAAGAAATCAGAGACTGGATGAAATTAAGCTAAACACTAGGATTTCCTCAGTCCTGCCTTCAACATCCAGAACAGAGTCCTTAGCCATAATCCCAGGGGGAGTAAGTGTATATGAGAAGGGTGGATCATAGGGCTTTTCAGATGGATTTGGAATTCTGTTCTAGAAATTGAAAACGTGTGTTAAAAAATCCTATGGTTCTGGATTGGAAAAGGGAATGCAGCCCTACCCTTTAAGGACCATTAGTTTCAAAGATATTGAAAATGCTACCTCCCTACCTTCCCTGGAGCAAGATGGCCCACCAGCTGACTCAGACCTCCAAAATCCTGCCACATATAAATTTAGAGTGATCCTCAAAAACTCATACTTTACCATTTTGACTCACTCTCACTCTTGAGTAGATTCCCTATTACCTCCAAAGATAAAATAGAAACTCCTCACCCCATCAAGTCCTTAAAAGCTGGGTTCCAGCCTCCCTTTCCAAATTATTCCTCTGCACATGTTTCACCTTCCAGAAAACCTTGCCTCTTTGCCATTCCCCAAACTATTTTCTACCTTGGCACCTTTGTGTGAACTGTCCCCATGCCTGGAGTCCATACTCTTTCCTCTAAAACTTGCACTTCCTTCAAATCTCAGCTCAATGCTCCTAGGAGGCTTTTTTCATTTCTTTAGTTACTCTTCCTCTCTCTTGTCTCAAATCACCGTGTTTGTATTCACATCCATGAAACTGCTCTCTTCTCCTCCTCCCTTCCCGTTCTCCCTGGAGTGTAAGTTCCTCGAAGGCAGGGATTGTATCATCTTTGTAACCACAGTGCTCGGCATTTAGCATCATGCATTGCTAGATGGCAACTTTTAGCTAGCCAAAACTAATAGGGGTCACCATAGGCAGGAAGATACCCAGCTTAGTCAACTAGCGTTTATTAAGTAACTGCTGTATGCCAGACACTTTGCTAAGCACTAGGGAAACAAAGAAAGGCAGAAAGAATCTCTGCTCTCAAGAAACTTACAATCTAAAGGACCATCTGGGGTCTGCCAGTGTGAGCAGGAACCTTAAAAATAGTGACTTGGGGAAGAGGTGATATTAAATAGAGTTTTTCTCATCAGGAAATCCAATGGTGGGGCATAAGGTCAGACCTGAGAAAGAAGCAACAGGCAGGCCTCAACATTCCCAGAAGTCCAGCATTAGGTGAAGCCAGTCATAATTCAGCTGACGCTAATTAACACTAATCTGTCTGCCTCATCCCTTTGGGCTCCCAGCCCATCCACACTCACAGCATCTCGCCTCCTGATCCAGCTGGCAACCTTCTCCGTTCACATTAGCAGATGCCACAGGGAAACTGTTGAAGCAGCCAGACGAGGCTTGTGTTCAGATTTTCCAGTCAGCCAGAGGGCAGAGAATGAGGGGGATGTGAAAGGCGAGCCAGTATCCCAAGAGCTGATCTGGTATGACCAGGAAGGACCAACCCACTCAAATTCCTTCCATCCTTCCTTTCTCAAGACACTTCAACCAAGACCCTCGCATCTTATATAGTGATGACCCTAAGATTGGCTAGTGCAAAAAAGAAAACTTTATTAACAGGTAGATACAAGTATCTCTGTCTCATTCTTTAAAAGAAAAAGTTCATTCATTTCAAAATCAAGTTCCCCCTGTTAGATCTCTCGACCAATTAACCTTTTGCACCTACTTCACCTTCTTGTTGGCTGGCTTGGATGAAGATCCTTTAGGGCTTTTCCCAGTTTTCTTGAATACTTTAGAGGCCTCTGGTTTCTTTCCCTTGCCTTTGACTATATCTGACTCTCTAGACACCTTAGGTTGGGAGGTAGAAGGCTTGATGCCCACATCCAATTTGCTCTTGATTTGAGCAACCAGCTTTGGCCCATCACCGCCTTCCTTGGCACCCCCAGTTCTTCTAGCTTTAGACATGGTAGCTGCTCCTTTGGATTTTGCTTGGATGCTAGGTGATCCCTTTTGCTTTCTGGTCTTGGAGGGTGCTTCAGAGGCTGCCCGGAGTTTGGTCTTTTCTGTTTTACGTTCTCCTACTTTCTTAGGTGAAATGGGAGCTTTTTTCTTGCCCTACATAAAAGAGAAGAAAAATAGATGTTTGGTTGGGAGGAGAGATAAAAGCAAAAACGAGCATTTATTATTAAGCACTTACTGTGTGCCAGAAACTGGGCTAAGAGCAAGAACCATGAGAACTTAATGGGATGGGACCATGAACAAAGTTTTCTGAAGCCAATATGTTCATTTTCCTACCTTGGAAACTTAAAACAGGAGGAATTTAACCTTTGTTCTGGGTTGGTAAAATGTGCATTTTTGGAAATTACATGATCAAACATTTCCTGCCTCATTGGCAGTTTAGGAATGAGGTTCATACTTCAGGACTTAGCAGGAAACTGGGTCTGTTCCAACATTCCTCACACTCAGGCCCATTTAGATGTAACCAGACAGAGTTGAAGGTTTATGATGGATCTTTCTTTTTCTTCCTTTCTCTTTTTTTTTTTTGAGGGAAGGGGTGGGAAAAGTTTGAAGGAAGAAGTGGATGGAAAGGAGGCCCAATCCCTACAGTTCAAACCAGTTTAGGGAAGCCTTTGAAAGATGGGACTCTGGTCTACTTACTTTAGGAATTTCAGCCTTTGGTTTCATGCCCCTGGCTTTGGTTCTCACCTCCTCCACATCTGTTGGAAAGAATAAAAAATTGAGAAGCAGCTTTTGCCTCAAGAGATAATTTTTCTCTTGTGTTCTAAAGGGACATAGGATGAACTGCTTCTCACGTCCACTGGAGGGATGAACCAGAGACTTCACTCAACTAAGAAGCTGTGGCTAGGGAGATGTTGATGGGACTCAGACATGGATACTCTGCCTGAGCTAGACTAGCCGGCCACTGACAGAACCAGAAGTCAATGGTATGGTCAATCTGAAGTCTTCTCCCTGGGTAGGGAATGTTTCATTGTCTTTATATCCTAGCAACTAGCCCAGCACCCTGTACACAGTAGGCACATAATAAATGTTTGTTGATCTCCTAAAAGAAGCCTTTCCTGATCCCCTCAATTATTTCTACTTTGTCATCATGTGGGTATTTATCTGTTTACATGAACCATATAAGTTCCTTGAAGTCAGATACTGTTTTTCTCCTTGAGTTTTATGTTGCTAGGACCCAGCCCAACGCTGTGCAAACATTTAATAAATGCTTGTTGAATCAAAAATTGGAAAGGGAAGGGTTGGTGGAGAAGAGGAAGAATATAGAACCTTTTAGCTGAAAGCAACTTTCTATGGCTCTAATTTTACAGCTGAAGAAACCAAGGCACAGACAGGAAATGACTTCAGCAAGGAGAGTCAGGAATAGAATGGTCTCCAGGCTCCCAGATCAGCGATTTTTCTATTACCTCATATTGTGTCCTACTTGTAACAGTCTAGAATTGGGGAACAGATCTTTTTCTCTCCCTATCTCAATTACACTACCACCACTCACATGGTGCAGAGAAATGGTAGATGGAGGGGAAGAGATATGGAAGATAGCATATGCAGCCATGTGCGCTAAACACTGGGTGACATGCAAAGTTTAACTAAGATGGTTTCCACGTTCATGGAGTTTATACCTGTCTAAGAGACAGGACACCCACAACCAGCAAACAAAGGAGGAGAAGGACCTAAGAGCCACTTATTCTGGCTGACCTTCTCTGGATGACCTCCCGTTGTACCACAACTTTTCCATAGAATCACTCAGGATTCCACATGTGATTGTACTAAGTGTTGCATGCAGGTCAGAAGACTGGCTGGCACTTTCCAGTAGCTTTCTGAGGATGCCTAGGATTTTGCTGGTCTATCTCCACCACCACATTGTGTCATCAGTGTCTTTTGTGAATGACCTATGTCAACTCATGACCATAATAGGGATCCTGAGATCTTTTTTGAGTTTTAACAGAACTCAAGGCTCTTCATCTTAAAATGTGATCTCTAATTATTTTTCCTTATGCTTGTCTGTATAAATTGATCAGTTAATTTTTTACCCTATTTACGGGCTCAAGGAATTATCTAACAACTTATACCCAGCTGTTTGGCTTTTTGCCACCAGAAATAAGTACATCTTAGCAGTTCCCAAATAATTTCTCATTGATAGGGAGCCACCACCATCTCCTAACTTCCCGAGAGGGGACTAGCAACTAAAATTAAAAGTAGGGGGAAGGGAAGGAAGGTAGCAGACTATTAATTGTTGGAACACTGCTAAGGCATGGCAGGGGAGGTGCATAGGAACAGCATGGCAGTCGCAATGATCCCAGCTCCTTCCCTATATGCCACTCCTTCAGCCTCCCAGATTAGACTAGCGACACTCCTTCCTGATCATCTAGAACAAGGTTTCAGGCAAGAATCCACCATGAGCTGGGGAACCCTAACGCAGTACCCACTAAACCCCTCAGACTGCCTACCTTTTTTGGTTCTAGCACCTTTGGGCTTTGAGTCCTTCTTGGGCATCCCCACTTTGGTAGCTTTCTTAGACTCTTCAGAAGGCTTCCTTTTGGTCGAAGTCTTCCTAGGAACCTTCTTCACTGGTGCAGGAACCTTTGTCTTGGTTGATGCCTCTGAAGGAACTTTCTTCTTGGTCACAGGAATCTTTTTCTTGCTTGAAGCCTCCGTGGGCACCTTCTTCTTGGCTGCAGGAACGTTCCTCTTGGTTGAAGCCTCTGAAGGCAATTTCTTCTTGGATATAGGAATCTTTCTCTTGGTTGAAGCCTCTGAAGGAAGCTTCTTTTTAGTTGAAGCCTCTGTAGGTACCTTCTTCCTGGTTCCAGGAGCCTTTCCCTTGGCTGAAGTCTCTGTGGGCGCCTTCTTCCTGGTTCCAGGAACCTTTCTCTTGGTTGAAGTCTCTGTGGGCGCCTTTTTCTTGGTTGCAGGAACCTTCCCCTTGGTCGAAGCCTTTGAAGAAACCTTTTCAACTTCACTGGTTCTAGTAGCTTTCTTCTTCCTGGGTTTGACAGCTGATGTTGATTTTTTAGTTTGGGTCACTTTGATTTTATCCTTGGACACCAACTGCAGAAGTAATTCCATACATTAGTAGTAGTAGTCAGAAGAGCTCAGAAAAATCCTTATGTATCCCACAGAATTACCTGTTGGATAAAAATCTCATTTATTTTGATATGGAAAATTCAGAGTTTATAAACCCTAGAAGCTAGAATTTTAGAACTGGAATGAGATCATCTAGTCCAATCTCCTCTTCTAGATGAGGAACTATGACCCAGAGGAGTGCAATGACTTGTTTATAGCTGTAATGAGTAGGAGATCTGGATTTCATAATCCTTGTGCTCCCATGTCCAGTCACTTTATATCATGCTATCTCTTTCTTAGGTTGGTTTTTGTTTCTGTATTTGCCCTATGGCACTGGGGTACACACAAGAGTAGTCCTCAACAAAATCAGTATCCTGGCTAAGTGTGTCTCTGGTTCCCTTCAATTCTTTTATCCTAATGTGCACCTCCAACCCCCTAACATAGACAATATCCAGATAGCTTAGTGACAAGAACCCAGAATTCAGAGTCAGTAGACGTGGGTTCCATTCCTATATCTGGCACTTACTAGCTTTGTGACCCTGGACAGTTCATTCAATTTCTGTCTTCAGCCCTCTTCTCTGGGCTTCTATTTCCTCATCTGTTAAAAGGGGGTGGGGTGGGAGGCAGGGAAGGAAGATACCTGAACTAACCACAGCACGAAGAGCTTTGAGGCCAATGAGATAACATATACAAAAAAAAAAATCTGACAAATATCATGTGTCGGCTATTCACAGTTGTCATAGTCAGACCATGAGAGACTAATTTTATTTCCTCTTTCAGCAGAACAGGAGAATGCTATCATTATAGTTTACCTAGATCTGAACATGCCATCTGATAATAAAGTCCTGTATAATACTCTTTAAAAAGATGGAGATAATTAGAAGGTTAGAGAGTTAGAAGATAATGCATTGTGATTCAGAACTGGTGGAGTGGTCCCTGGTCATGGATGATTGTGTCAGTCTGGAAGGAGGTTCTTCTTGAGTGACTCGGGAATCAGTACCTGGCCTTGTACTTTCACGTTCATCAAAAATGTAGACTAAGGCATATTTTTGTGTTATGGTCAAATATATAAACATCACAAAGCTGGGAGGGACCCCAGATATGTTGGATTGTAGAAGTAGCATCCAAAAAAAATAATTCTGAACCAGCAAGAATGTCAGACTGAACTGAATGAGATGAAATTTGATAAAAAAGAAATGTGGTAGCTAGGTGGCTCAGTGGATAGAGTGCCAGGCCTGGAGTCAGGAAGACTCATTTCCCTGAGTTCAAATCTGGCCTCAGATACTGTTTGACCCTGGGAAGTCACTTAACCCTGTTTGCCTCAGTCTCCTCATTTGTACAGGGAACTGGAGAAGGAAATGGCACACCACTGCAGTATCTTTGCCAAGAAAACCCCAAATGGAGTCATGAAGAGTGGGATGAGACTGAAATGAATGAAGAGCAATAAAATTCAGCTTCATAAGTATGGGATGGAGGAGGTGTAGCTGGACAGTAACCCAGTCCTAGAAAGGCCATGAGAGGTTGGTGTGCTTCAAGTCTGAAATGAATCAATAGGATATGGTGACGGAGACAGCTAAGCAATATTTCCAGAGACAACAGTCTTGCTGTAATCCTGGTCAGTCCACATTTACACTACCAAGTTCAGCTTTGGATGCACCATTTTCCCATTTTAGGAAAGACACTGATAAGCTGAAAGGCTTATCAAGGAGAGCAAGCACGATGATGGAGGGACTTAAGTCCATGCCTTATACAGATCAATTGGTAGACCATGAAGCACTTAGGTTGGAGAGGACT
This sequence comes from Bettongia penicillata ogilbyi, assembly GCA_023548195.1. NCBI lineage: Eukaryota > Metazoa > Chordata > Mammalia > Diprotodontia > Potoroidae > Bettongia > Bettongia penicillata. The sequence continues at coordinate 7,346,739 of JAJHZJ010000067.1, read as the reverse complement.
GGGGCAAGGGGAGAAGATAGGGCTGACACATGTAAGAGGAATCAAACTTAGTCTGACACCAGAGGACAGAATCTAGAGCAATGCATACACGATACAGAGAGGCAGATTTAGGCTTCATCTTAGGAAAAATTCTTACTCATTAGAGCTGTCCAAAGATCGAATGGGGTTTCTTGAAAAGTAGTAAATTTCCTTCACTGGAAGCCTTCAAGTAAACACTAGGTGTTAGTTCTTCCTTCATACTGAGCCAAAACCTGTCTCCCTGCCACTTTTTTTTTTTATTATTATTAAAGGAGCCATCCCTTCAGTATCTACTTAAAGGAACTTTGAATGGGCATTATCTCACTCAAAGTGAGAATGTGATAAGACAGCCTAAATGAGCAAGGTCTCCCTTTGCATCCTGGGCCATCTCCAGTCTTCCTGATAAATATCAGGCCACTGGACCCAGATGGCTCAGGAAGAGAAAGTGAGGCTGATGACCTTGCACAACCCTCCCTCCCTCAAATCAGAGTCAACTGCAAGGCATGTCATCTTAATGTCATGGTCCTCTTCAAGAATGAAGGATCAACACAACCATTAATCATAGGCCTGCCCTCTGGAACCTTAAGAGAATCAGATTTAAAACTGAAGGACCCACTTTATATGGGGCAAGGGGAATCAGATACCTAAGAAGTACCTTGGCCTCAGTTTCTTCATCTGTCAAATGGGGGGGCTGCACTAGATGATCTTATGACTTTCAGGTGAGTCTCTGCCATTCTATCTGCTCAGTTAGTCACCCAGAAAAGTCCTGAAGGACAGATACAATTTTTAACACTCCAATTTTAGCATATGCTGATGGATTAGTGGAGATAGAAAACTAGTCCTCCAGAGGAAGGGGACAAAATGATGAGCCTCATGGAATTTAGAGCTGCAAGGGAAACAACCCACCTCATTTTACAGAGGGGAAAGCTAGAGGCCAGAGAAGAGAAGGAACTTACTTTGAATCTCCCCCTGGCACCAGTAACAGTAGAATTTCGTGGTCTCACGAGCGTCCCATCACTAACCCCCTTGGCCAGGGCTTGTTTCAGCATATATCGGAGTCTCTTTGTATTGACAGTTGGGTACATTCGACGAATATAAAACTTGATGGCTGCTACAGAGGTACCATGTTTGTCCCCTTTGACCTGCAGAGCTTCTGCCACCATTTGGAGCATGGGTGGATGATTCTGAAATTTTGGTTGCACACTGGTGTCTGCTTAAAAAGAAGGGAAAAAAAGAGAGAATTGAAAGCTGAAGATCCAACATGCAATTCCTCTATTCAACCAACTCTTCAGTCTCTCTGTTGACTCTAGGATCAACTTATCAACTGCTTTGTTTAACCCTACACAACCTGACCTAATTTATCTTTTGAGTCTTGCTGAACATAAAGCCTCTTCCATCCCACACTCTGGTCTTGGCCTCTCTTTGCTCCTCCCACTCAATTCACCATCTGCTGCCTCCATTGCTGCCTTTACTTTCATCATTTATCAGTCCATGGAGTTGGAATTCCTTCCAACCTAATGAACCTAACCCCAGAAGAGAAACTGAGCCAGGTGAGCAAGGCTCCACCTATCCAAAAGTCTCCCCTGCTAGGCAAGACCCCAGTCCAGTACTCTTGCCATCTTATCACTTTGCCTAGTTTGTAAACTGCTGGAAGGCAGGGACAGTTTCAAATATTCCTGTTGAACACCACATAGGGCTTGGCACGCAGTAAGCTCATAATTAGAGCCATAGAATCCCAGAATCTATGGACATGAAGGCTCCTTTAAAATCATCATTTGACAGGTGGGGCAACTGAGATGCAGAGAGGGGATTGATTTTGCCAAGTTTACATAACAAGTTAGAGAGGACCATCAATTTAGAACTAGAAGACACTTTTCCAACCCAGGGAGTAACTCCCTGAAGCGTCCTTTGGGAAAATAAGGTTGGACATAAAAGGTCAGGACTGCTTGTGAGGGAGAAGCCTGCTCCAGCTATGTTGTATGACCCCACTGTATCATGTCTCCCAATTCATATTTAATTTATTTTCATTCTCATTCTCTCATATTTTCTCTCTCCCTCTCTTCCCCTCTCCCCTCCCCCCCAAGAGGAGGCAGGGAAAGATCAGTGGAAATTCATAGTGGAAGAAAAGATCATAGATATATAAGATTCCAGGTCTAAAGCTGGAAAGGACCTCAGAGACCACTGAGTCTACTCACCTCATTTTATAGTTGAAGACCCTGAGGCTAGAAATTAAGTAGGATGTGGGCTGGTATGTTATGCTCATACCCAAGTCTCCAGGTGCATGTCTACATCTACACCTACATCCATGACCTACTGGTAACTACCTATATCATCTTGACCAACCTTGTCCCTTCCCTTCTTTGGGCCTCCATATTGTACTCTATATGATGAGTGAGGCTAGAGTATCTAGGTGGCGAAATAGATGGAGTGCTGATCCTGGAGTCAGGAAGACTTATCTTCATGAGTTCAAATCCTGTCTCAGACACTTACTAGCTGTGTGACCCTGGTCAAGTCACTTACCCTGTTTGCCTCAATTTCCCCTTATGTAAAATGAACTGGAGAAGGAAATGCCAAAACATTCCAGTATCTTTGCCATGAAAACTCCCAAAAGAGTTATGAAGATCCAGACATGACTGAAACTCTTTATTCTCAAAGCTTCCTTCAAGGTCCCAATTCTTCTGGTCTCATAGCACTTTGTTCTCCCTTACACCCTTACATAGTCTTGTTTAGTTTTATATCTGGCCCAGTGTCAATGACTGGCTAAAGATTAAAGTAGTTGGGAAGGTCCCTCGAAACAAAACTGGCATCGACTGTAGTGGGCTCCGGGAAGGTCATGCTATTTAGAGCAGAGGGCTTAAGGGTGAAGGGGAGTTCTAAGAGTCTGCAGAAGGTGTCAGAAGTCACCACCGTATCCCCAGCTAGAGGTACATCTCCTCACTGGGCCGCCTGCTCTAGACTTCATTCTGGACTTTGTAAGTGAACTGTAGGCTCTCTGACTGGCTTGTACTTACATTCACAGGGCTGAGCACCATGTCTGGCCATAAGAGCTTCCTAAAAGTTCTATCATCTATCAGACTGATCTGGAGGACAGAGACCACACCCTCTACTTCTCTTGTATCTTCACTATGCACCAGGAAGGACGATGAAGATAATACATGAAAATTTTTATATAGTGCTTTGAAACATGGAAAGTGCCTTGACTCATCCAAACCTCACATTATATAGGGCATTATTATAGGTCTCATCATCCATATTTCTTTACAAATGGGGATGTGAGGCTCTCTGAGTCAGTCAACAAGCATTAATTTAGCACTTACTGCGTTCCAGGCACAGTGTTGGTAATTCAAAGAAGGCAAAAATACAGTTCCTGCCCTCAAGGAGTTAATGGGGGAGACAACTTGGAAACAACTATTCACATACAAGATACATGCAGAGTGGATGGAAGGTAATCCCAGAGAGAAGGAGCTGACAATTGTGGAGAGGAGGGGGTAAAGAGAGACTTGGAGCAGCCTCTTTAAGAGAGGGATTTTGAGCTGTCTTGAAGGCAGCCAGGAGGCAGAGGGAAGGAGGGAAGGCATTCCTGGCATGCGGCACAGCCAGGGAAAACATCTGGAGTCAGGAGATGGAGGGTCAGGTGTGAGGAAGAACAAGGCAATCAGTGGCACTAGATGCTGGAGCACATGAAGCGGGGTTAAGTGGAAGAAGCCTGGACAGATAGGAAGAGGCTAGGCTGCCAATAGGTGGGAAAGCCAAAGAATAGTTTTTATGTTTGATCCTGGAGGTCATAGGAAGGTTATTGAAATAAATAAATGAGATAAAATATTTGCAAAGGACTTTGCAAACCTCAAAGCATATTCATGTGCTATTATTATTATGTTATGGTGGGGACAGGGATGGGGGTGAGTAGAGAGGTTAGATGATTTCACAGTCACAAAAGGGACAGCTTTAACTTAAAGTTCTTCACAGGGACTCATCAGGACCCCGAGAGAACAAAGAGATTAAGTCTAGAAAGGTCCAGATCTGAAAGCATTGCCCACAGAGGAAGATGGCACCGTTGAGACCCCAGAGAACCGGGAACAGAGGAAAGAGTGGGGCCAATCCACTGCAATGAAACTCACTCTAATTTTGATGACCTAGGCTAGCCCTAGGCACCTGCAGGACCCTCCGCTCAAAGGGAAGGGAAAAAGAAAACCAGAGAAAAAAAAGAGGGAGGGAAGAGAGAGAGAGAAGGGGAGGGAAGAGAGAGAGAGAGAGAAGAGGAGGGGAGAGAGAGAAGGGGGAGTGAAAGAGAGAAAGAAAGAGATAGGAAAGGGTGAGGGAAAGGGGGGCAGGGGGAGGAGGAGGAGGGTTAAGGGGGCTGGGGAAAGAGAGAGAAGGGGAGGGAAGAGAGAGAAGGGGAGGGGGAGAGAGAGAAGGGGAGGGGGAGAGAGAGAAGGGGGAGGGGGAGAGAGAGAAGGGGAGGGGGAGAGAGAGAAGGGGAGGGGGAGAGAGAGAAGGGGAGGGGGAGAGAGAGAAGGGGAGGGGGAGAGAGAGAAGGGGAGGGGGAGAGAGAGAAGGGGAGGGGGAGAGAGAGAAGGGGAGGGGGAGAGAGAGAAGGGGAGGGGGAGAGAGAGAAGGGGAGGGGGAGAGAGAGAAGGGGAGGGGGAGAGAGAGAAGGGGAGGGCAGAGAGAGAAGGGGAGGGGGAGAGAGAAAGAAAGAGATAGGAAAGGGTGAGGGAAAGGGGGGCAGGGGGAGGAGGAGGAGGAGGGTTAAGGGGGCTGGGGGAAGAGAGAGAAGGGGAGGGAAGAGAGAGAAGGGGAGGGGGAGAGAGAGAAGGGGAGGGGGAGAGAGAGAAGGGGAGGGGGAGAGAGAGAAGGGGAGGGGGAGAGAGAGAAGGGGAGGGGGAGAGAGAGAAGGGGAGGGGGAGAGAGAGAAGGGGAGGGGGAGAGAGAGAAGGGGAGGGGGAGAGAGAGAAGGGGAGGGGGAGAGAGAGAAGGGGAGGGGGAGAGAGAGAAGGGGAGGGGGAGAGAGAAAGAAAGAGATAGGAAAGGGTGAGGGAAAGGGGGGCAGGGGGAGGAGGAGGAGGAGGGTTAAGGGGGCTGGGGGAAGAGAGAGAAGGGGAGGGAAGAGAGAGAAGGGGAGGGGGAGAGAGAGAAGGGGAGGGGGAGAGAGAGAAGGGGAGGGGGAGAGAGAGAAGGGGACGGGGAGAGAGAGGGGGACGGGGAGAGAGAGGGGGACGGGGAGAGAGAAGGGGAGGGGGAGAGAGAGAAGGGGAGGGGGGAGAGAGAGAAGGGGAGGGGGAGAGAGAGAAGGGGAGGGGGAGAGAGAGAAGGGGAGGGGGAGAGAGAGAAGGGGAGGGGGAGAGAGAGAAGGGGAGGGGGAGAGAGAGAAGGGGAGGGGGAGAGAGAAGGGGAGGGGGAGAGAGAGAAGGGGAGGGGGAGAGAGAAGGGGAGGGGGAGAGAGAGAAGGGGAGGGGGGACAGAGAAGGGAGGGGGGAGAGAGAGAAGGGGAGGGGGAGAGGAGGAGAGGGGGAGATGAGGAGAGGTAGGACAAGAAGGACGAGGATGGGCTCAGGACCTGGCAACCTTCACTGCTCCCAATCCCAAAGGAAGAACGCACTCAGGGAACCACCTTCAGCTTTCTCTCTCAGCTCCCTCCTCACCTGGCCTCTCCGAGTCACCGGTGGCATCCACAACCTGGGTAGAAGAGTCCAGATGTGCTGGGGGAGAGGACACCACATTGGAAAGGCGAGTGGAATTGGGGGAATTGTTCCAAGTCCTATTCAGGCCAACGCTGTTGTCGCTGGAGCCAGGCAGATACAAATCCTGAGTTTCCTCCTCGGAAGACATCCTGAAACCCCAAACAGCCAGGTCCCCTCGAGATGAGTAACAACCCCACGCAGTCCCAGACAGCCCCACCCCCACCCCTCCAGTCTTTATATAGCAGAGTCCCACCCAGGTGTCCCCACCTGGGGCCAGTTAGCCTCCTGATTTACAGGTCAAGGAGGGGCACTGCCTCACCCTGGTTTTCTGAAGACCAGTGGGTACATGGCAGCCAGGTTGGTGAAGGAAAGCCCTCGGGTCCATGGCACCAGCTGAAGGAACTACAGATGGTACCTGGACTGTGAGAAGCCCCACAAGGAGAGCTGTCTCCAATAGTCAGTCAACATTTATTAAGCAATTAATAGGGGCCGGACACCGCGGAATCAAAAGTTAAAAAGCAGTTCCGGCTGTCAAAGGGCCCACAGCCTATTGGGGAAAGCAACGTGCAAACAATTATATACAAACAAGACACAGAGGAAATCAGTTGGAGATTACTGTTGGAGGGAAGGCACTAACACTGAGGCTGACTAGAAAGGCTTCCTGGGGGGGGTGGGGGGCGGAATTTTAGCTTGGACCTGAAGGAAGCCAGAGAATCTGGGAGACATGAGAAGGGAGAGTGCTTCAGGCATGGGATACAGCCAATGAAAATGCCTGGAGTCTGGCGATGGGTTGTGAGTATGCAAGGATGGTGTAAGGAGTCGGGAAAGGTGGGAGAGACCAGGCTATGAAAGGCTTTGGAAGTAAATAGGAAAGAACAGGGAGCCATTGAGATTTTTTGATCTGGGGAGTAGGGGGTGACATGTTCAGATCACACCATTTTTCCCCTCTCTTTTTAAATATTTTAAGTGCTAACCCTGAGCGCAAAGGATTATGCTGGGTGCCAGGATGACCATTTAGTCATTATTTTAATGATTGGAGTCACCTAAAAGCATAATGCATGCCTTAGGAGGGTGGGAGGCATCATTAGAGGAACCTTCTAATTCTGAGAGTCTGCGACTCTGCTCTGACAGAAATGCCTTTAGTACAAGGATTGTTCAGATATTGCAAGACAGAGAGCCCTGGCCAAGTTTTAGTGCCGGTTGTAGGGTCTTGGATGAGTCACTGTCCCTTGGACTTTGGTTTCCTCGTCAGTGAAAGTGCGATGATGTCTGGAATCCTGGGCACCTCTCCAGAGGCTTCTCAATTGGACCTCTTGCCTATTCTTTAAGGAGAAAAGTCCTGAGGAGTGTTACCCCTTCCCAGGGGAAACTGAATTTTGAATGAGCATCCCATAAGAGAGATAACAGAAGGAGTAAGAGGATGGACTTCAGAGTGTCAGCTGAAATGTAAAGTGGGCTGAAACTTGGGCTCAATGCCCAGCCTGCCTGTTTGTTATCTGAGTAGTATTTTTCTCAAGATCTCAGTTTCCTTATTTATAAACTGACAGGCTTGGAGTAACTGACCTATAAGGTCACAAGCCCCTTTAAATCTATAATCAAACTCAAACATGACCAGATCTCAAACTGTAATTCAAAATAGCAATTGTCAAAACTGTTTGATGCATCAAGATGGTACAGTAGATAGAGTATGGGAATCAGGAAGACCTGAGTTCAAATCCAGCTTTAGACACTTACTACCTGTGTGACTCTGAGCAAATTACTTAATATAGTATTAGCAATGTTAATGCTAAAATTGTCAATACTTCATAATAACTATAATAATAATAGCTAACACTTATGTAGTGCTTATTACAATGTGCCAGGCACTGTGCTAAGGACTTTACAATTATCTCCTTTGGTCCTCATAACTCAGGGGGGTAGGTACTATTATTATCCCCATTTTATAGCCTCAGAAACTAAGGCAAACGGAGTGACTTGCTCAGGGTCATTCAACCTCTATTTGTCTCAGTTTCTCCATCTGTAATCTTAAAGTCCAAGGTCTCTTCAGGCTCTAAATCTAGACCCTATAGGAGACAGAATAAAGCTGGGAGGGAGCTGATGCTAACAGATATAGGGAAGTCCCACCAAATCAAGAAGGCCCTGTAGAGACAGACATAGGAGCTAATCCAGAAGGACAGTCTAATTTAATAATATTATTCCTGATATCTAAGGAGCATGCCTCTCCTAAGGCTTTTCTCCCTAGTTTTTTTTTTTTTTAACCCAGGTGGCTCATAGCTTGTGTACTACAGTGAGTCAGGTTATGGCAAACATCCTCACTTCATTTCATAGATAAATGGAGTCAGGGAGAGATATGAGAGGACTTGGTCACAGGAAAATGTGGTTGAGAGCCCTGGCCCCAGGCTTTGACCAAAGGTCTGTGGGCTGCAGAAAGGAGAGCATGCCACTTTCTGCTAAATACTGATACTTCCAGCTCCTGAAGGATTGACAGTTGGGGGCAAGACTTGTTGGTATGTCCTCCCCGAACCAACCCCCCAAGGCAGGAATGGCCAGCTTTCTTTCAGCTCCATGTTCCCTACTAGATTGTAGCATTCTAAGAGGTCCAGATACCTCCCAACATGTCATCTCAGTTACACGCAGACCTTGACCCTGGCTCCAATATGTCTCAACCTGAGAGATTTAGAGAAAGTGACTCAAATAGACTAGGTTATCTTATCCTGTACCTGCCTGGCACCCAGCAGCTGTTTAATACATGTTGTTGATCAACTGACTGATTGTACCAGTCTCACCACTTTGCCCCTTCCCAGAAGTCTTCTTGGAAATTGTCTAGAAACCAGTGGGTTTATGTGGAGGAGGAAAGGAGAACTCGATAACAAGGCCAACAGAGGGAGAATAATGCATGCTTGCTGAATGAATGAATGAGTGGGATCTATAATGGTTAGTTCATTAGTAGCTATGTGACCTTGGGTCTTCATTCAACCTTTCTGGGCCTCAGTTTTCCTCATGTGTAAAGTAAAGAAGTTGTACTAGGTGATGCCTAAGGTCCCTATGAGCTTAGAGATCTGTCTTCCAGTGACAGGGAAGGAATCTCACTATCTCTCCAAACAGTCCCTTCCATTGGTGTTAGAAAGTACTTCCTTGTATTGAACTAAAACCCACCTAATGGTCTGTACTCTTTTCTCTGTGAACAGCACAGGCCAAAATAAATCTCTTTTCCACATAGCCTTTCAGATATCTGAAGATAACCATTGTGTTCCTCACCCCCAGAGTTTCTCTGGGAGACTAAGGGATCCCCCAGGCTTTCTCTGTCCCAGCCCAGCAGTCAAAGTGGTTCATTCAGGGGTTTCTGGTCTGCTACCCACTGGACCACTCCACTTGAGATCAGCATGACAGTCCACAGGCAACAGTCCAGCCCCAGGAGATCATGAAGGAAGGCTTGAGGTCAGCATCCTTGGTTAGCCAACTGTAGTAACTGCTGGTTTCAGACTTTCCCTGTGGATAAATAGTTTAGAGGTCGGGAGGGGAGAAAACACCACCAGACATTTTGGAAACATGGAAGAGTCCTTTTTAATGCTTACGTACATGTCTTCTTGTTTTCCTCTGGGAACAAAAGCAGCCAAACAGAAGCCAACTTAGCCATGAACATTCACCAAATGAAACCTCAGTGACATCCCAAAGAGAGCCATGGAAGGTGAATGGGTGGGAGCCCACTAGGGCCATGCTCCAAGGACTGCTCCAACTTGCCCAGTGACCTACATTCCCAGAATTCCCTCCTATGTCTTCCCAGGGACCCTTTGGAACTCCCCATGTTTGTGACCCTTCATGGATGGAACCAAGTCTGCAGAGAAAAATGTGATCTAACTGAAGCCTGTCTGCTCCCCACCCCACTAAAAAAAATGGAGACTTTGAAAATCTTAAGCAGATGAATCAGACGTTAGCCTAACTACTGACGGAATCACCTGGCCCTGAGTTTCAAAGCTATCTCAGTCCTTTTAATCGATGTATTCAATTAACTTGCAAACAGAGCCTTATTTGCAATATTACTCTTTACTAAATATTGAACTTATATGGCTTCTAACATTCCCTATCGATCTTTGAGAAGCTGTAGGCAATTGGGAATAAGAGATAAAGTATTTTACAAAAGCAACAACAAGCAGAAATTGTTTTCTCTCTTGGGCTATGACCATGGGGGAAAAAGGAAGGTCTCTGGGTTTCTGAAGACTGAGAGGAGGGAGGAGGGGTCAGAAGAAGCAAGAGAAATAGCCTAGGCCTAAGCACATCCTCCAACCTCCAATGACTTCTTTTCTCCCCTATGTCCCTTGTCCTGTCTTTTGGTTCTCTTATTTTTTTTCTGTAAATCTAGAAATCAGCGCCTAATTTTTTTAAGGTGCAATGAGAACACCTGCCAAATCTGTTGCTTTGCCAGAGACCTACCTGTTTCAGACTCTCTTTGAAGAGCTGTCCAGCCCTGGTGACCAGGGACCATAGTAGCTAGAGAAAGGGAAGTCAATGAAGGACCATTGTAGTTTGTCCTATTAGTTCCCCAAGCTTTTAAAAATGTTTCAGGGGTGAATGATATTGGATCATTTCAGTTCCCTTGGTCCTCCCCATGTCTCAAAATGGGCTATCTCAGAAAGATGAAGAGGGAAGATTTCTGACTTATAAATGTCATGATATCCATGTCCATGATCATCCACATGTCATATCATGAGAACAGTTAGACTTCTTAGGCCCTTAGCTTGTTATTCATTCATTAACACTCATTCATTTTCATTCATTCATTCAACAAGCATTAATTAAGTACCTACTGGTTGCCCAGCCTTGTGCTAGGCCCTTATCTTTTAGCTGGGTTATTTTTCCTGAGAATAAGAGTTCATATGCTGCTTTGGGATGAATGGGCTCAGGCCCCCCAAAAGGTTCCAGATCACATCAACCTCTCAGAACCAAGGACTCTGGGATCAGTTCTCAAAAAGCAATCCTGGTGTCTGCAGCAAGTATCTGGCTGGCTTTGAAATTTGGGGGATGATCGGAGGCTGTTTGATTTATTTTTTTCCCTTTTGTTTCAAAACTTGGGTACTAGGTATAACCTCCTTCTGATGGACAAATAGTGCTCCTAATGCTGTCCAGTCATTCTCAGTGGGTAGTTGTGAATCAGGAGTTAAGGGGCAGGGGATGATATTCCTAGAGGTGGGCTGTTGGCAGCCTTCGGGAGCCTGGTGTGCCAGGTGAGGATGAAGCCTTTCTCAGAACTTATGCAGGAGCGACCTGACTAGTCTCAGTCTTGGAGGTTGTAGCAGAGGCCTCATCGTCTCCCAGTGGGTTCTTGCCACAGCAGAGGGTGGTGATCATGCAGTTTCGGAACTAGAAAGAAAGAATAAAAGCGATAAGAGGATTTTCTATTCAGAGGATACTCAGCCCAGGGGCTGGCTTTCAGCATGAGAGGATAGCAAGTAATTTGTTGTTGAGGTGTCCTGGCCTCCACTCTCCATCTCCATGTTATCTGCTCCCTCTAGGGCCCTTTGTGTTCTCTCTCTCCTTTTCCCTCAGAGGTTTCTCTTCAAAAAGGATTCTATACCACACTATCCCAAGGTGAACTTCCTCACATAAGAGTTTAGGATGACATAACCTGAACACACATCCATTTATCTGTAACAAACCCTCTGCTATCAGGTCAAGGCAGCGGAAAGAGCAGAGGTCTCTGGAGTTAGAAGACCTGGATTCAAATCTCACTTCTGATGCTTACTAAGTGTGAGATGCTAGGCAAGTCACTTAAACAACCTGGGCTTCTTTTTCTTCATCTGCACAATGAGGGGATTTGTTTGGACAAGATGGCCTTTACAGAAAAGAGTTTTGCCATTAAGATGGTTCCATGGCATGACTCCAATGTTACAGTAAGATTTCCGGTTGCATTGTGTCCCTCCGTAAAGAGTACGGATCAACTTCAGAACAAAATGAGGACCCATGTGAGGACTTAAACCAAGGCTTTTGAAATCATTTCTAGAGATGGAAACATCTATTCAACCTCTGTATTCTGGAGATGAGAAAGGTGTGGAGCAGCTCACTGGAGTGACTTGTTCAAAACTGCATCACTAGTTAATTTTAAAGACCAGCCTGAAATCCAGGCATCCTCATTCTCAGGGTGATTCTCTTGAAGGTATTGCTACAACTTCTGGTCATCTCTATTGACTGACTGTGACAGCAAAGTCCACCCTGACCTCCATTCTCCCCTTTAAAGCTCTCACTGAGCATTTCCCTCCTCTTCCCCAACCCAGGTACCTGCTTATTCATCATGATGTAGATGATAGGGTTGTAAATAGATGATGACTTGGCAAAGAAAGCCGGGAGGGTCATGAAGATTGGGCCAAAGTTGGAGCCCTGATGAGTGAAAATGTAAAAAGCCACTGAGGCATAGGGCACCCAACAAATCAAGAAGGCGATGACCATGATGATGACCATACGGGTGACTTCCTTCTCAGCCTTCTGGGTGGTGGCAGATTCTTGCTGCTGGGCTGCAGCCTGGAAAACATTAGATTGTCTTTGGAGGATATCCGCCAGTGAGTAGCAATCTACCTTTCCTCAAAGTCCTTTCTCCCGCTACTCTACACCAGATTGTCTCATTCATGTTCCCCCAAACACATTTTATGTCCACTTTCCCTAAAGGGGATATAATATAATATATAGATATTATGTATAATTATTACCTAATATAATATATAGATATCATAGATCTATAATATAATAGATGTTCAATAATCATTGGTCACTTGTTTGGTTGGTTCATTGGTTGAATGAATGAATGGCAAATCAAGGAACAGAAAGGAGTAAAAAGGAAAGGATAGAGTGGGAAGAGAGAAACAATGTCCAGGTAGGTAAGGTAGATCAGGGTGAAGAACTGGGTTATTGAGGCACACTAAGGAGGAGATCCTTTAGCAGGTGAAAAAGCTATCCAGACCTCTTTGACTGTGAAGACCAGTTGCCCATAGCAGAAGAAAATGACGATCAATGGAATGGTGAAGTGAACCACGAACATGTAGATGACAAAGGATTCGTTGTTGACTTCAGGCTTGAGGGTGTAGTAGTCAATTCCACATGAGCATTGCATTCCCTCTGGAATGTACCTGCAGAAAAGCCCCACTCAATGGCAAGATCGCATTGATGAAATTAACCTGCTATTTCAGTGATGGGGAGAGAAAGGTTAGGGAACAATGGTTTCCTCTCCTTTTGGCCAGGTGACGTTTCCCTCATCACCAGTATTTCACATTTTACCATGGTCATTGTCAGTTTCAGTTACTGAGTCCTCGATCACCCACTGCCCCTGGGTACATTCAGCCACAGGGTGAAAAAGAATAGTTGCTGGCTAATGGGGAAGGGAAATGGAACAGGAGGGGAAAATGCTTCTTTCTAGGGTCTGATTTCCAGGGAGATCCCCAGAATCACATTGAAGCAAAATTAGGATCTGCCTGCCTATAAGGGATCTCTGAGATGGAAGAAATTAATTACCCTTGGAGAAGAGAAGACAGAGAAAGGTATCTTCATTGACAAAAGGTTATTATCAAAATAAAAGAGGACAACCCATTAAGGTAGAGAAAAAGCCAGTGGGCTCACATTATAGCAGAAGATGAAAAATTATCAGCAGGAAACATTGTTAGATGTGTGCCTAGTGAAGATGGGGAGGGCTTGGTATTTCCTTCAGCAAAGAGCTTTGAGAATTAGATTGGTTGGGGAATGTCTCCCTATAGTTTTGTTATTTACTTCTGGAGACAATAAGAATTTCCTCCCCGGCTTCTTCTCCATCTCCTTTGAAGCCAAAGACTAGGTGAAGGTGGGAGGCAGATGACTGAGCATCCCTATTGATGAACAGTTTTACTACGCAGATAGGCACTCAAGGTCAGAGGGAATGCTATAGGATCTGAGCTAAAGAGGATTGGACTTTGGCCCCAGCTTAAATAAGGATTAGAGTATAGCCAAGGTGAAAGGAGGCATCTTACAATTTTTCCATACTCTATGAGCCTCAACATTATCCATATCTCTCATGGATAGCTGTCCCAACCTTGGTGTCCAAACAATCTTCAGATGGAACACCTTCCACCTTTCCCCGTATATTCCCCCCACCCAAGGAGGCAGTATGGTACAGTAAAAAGGATACTACATTCAGAATCAAAGGATCTAAGTTCAAATACCACCTTTGCTCTTTACAAGCAATGCAATTACCAGCAAATCATTTAATCTCATCAATTTTATCATCTGTAAAATGATGAAATTGAACTAGATGACTTAAAAGAAATCTTCCAGCCTTGGTCCTGTGCTCTTTGATGAGTTATCCACTGATAGCCTTCCCAACACCAAAGGAGCAAGGACTGTTTGGGTGGAAGCCCTTTTCTCCACTCAGCCAAGAAAGCATCCCTAGGTTTCTACAGGGAATGTCTCTATTTGTCCCCTCCTCGCCTCCCTCTCTGAATTCCACTAACCTGGACCAGCCGAGGAGGGGTGGAGCAGAACAAGCCAGAGCCATGACCCAAGTGAAGGCGACCCCCATGATGGCATGGTTCTCCCCAAACCTGAAGTTGCTCATTGGCTTGCAGACCACCACATATCTCTCAATGGCCAAAACCACCAAGGACCACAGAGCTATTTCACCTGAAAGATACAATAGGAATGTTTCCAGCTTTAGAGGACCCAGTAAAAAAGCAGGGAGGATGAAAGGAAGGACAGAGAGGGAGAGGAAGGAAGGTTGGAGTTCAAGACTCAAATAAATCCAGACATTTTCTTAAGCTCCCTCATTATTATTATAGTATCATTAGCTTGGTACAAAATTGTGCAAGAGGCAAAATTTCTTTTTCTGCCTCTCTTATACCCCCACCCCCATTCAGCATCATTATATCCCAAGTTCCAAAAACCTTCCTGCTGCCCTTGGCTCCAACCCCTTAGCTTGGAAGACATCTGATAAGGTTACTCTCTGGGAGGTATTAGGGACTTAATTAGATCCTTGCTCAAGGATATTTGCATCTTTAAAGAAGACCCTGGGAAAGAAAGGGTGATGTTTAACCCAAGGAAACAGTGGAATTTCAGGGTCAGGGATCTTTTCTGATCACACTTCAGACAGCATGTGATAACTAACCATTCAGAAGACCCTCTTGTATCTCTTTCACCTTCTGGATGCTCCATCACTAACTAAGAGGTAGAAATGGTCTGTTATTCTATATAGAGAAGGCAAGCTGAAAGAAACTGAGACTGTCCCTTCAGAGGAACTTCCCCAGGGATTTCAGTTGTACCCTTCTGTGACACTCATCCACCCACACCCATATTTCTCTATCAATCTTCTGCCCAGAAGTAGCCCAGGTCTAGAGCTCGGGGGACAAGAGCAGATCCCTACCCATTAGAACTGTTCAAAAATGGAATGAGCTACCTCAAGGGTTGATGAGTTTCCCAACTTTGAAAGTCTTCAAGGAGAAGCTGGAAGACCACTTGTGAGAAATATTTATAGAAGGGAATCTTTTAGGGTATGGGTCAGATGAGAGATTTAATAAAGTCCTTTCAATTTCAGATTCTTTGATTCTCTCTTTGTCTAACAGGCATAATCACAAAATCCCTTCTGAATGCCAAACTCTGGAGTATGCCACACACAGAGATGAGAAAAGACCGCATCCCTGATCTCAGAGAGCCAATAACCCATTGGGGGATGTATGAAAACACAAGCAGAGCAAGCAGCAGGGTGTAGACAATTGGATTTGTACTCAGAGGACCTGAATTTTAATTGCAGCTCTTCTCCTCACTAGATGAGTGCCTTGGACAAGTCTTTCTGACCTTCACTTGCCTCCTTTGTAAAAAGACAAGGTTAGACTACATAATCATCCAGATATAAATCCTATAATCCCATAATCTATGGAAAATACTTGAAGCACACACTTACAGGGTAGTAGCTCCTGTGTGTACATAAAAGGGCACTGGACCCAAGTTCCACCAAACTTGGATCTAACCCTGCCACTGGGCATCATTGGGCAAGTCTCTGGGTAGGGATGGATGTCCTGGAGCCAGCTCCAACCAGCCAACTAGAGCCAATGGCTAAATTTTCAGTATGATCATTTACATATCAAAAATCTATTAATCAGGGCTTGATCTGTTTGTGTGTGTGTGTGTGTGTGTGTGTGTATCTAAACTTAAAAAAATGATGCAGGAAAATGTTAATAATGCAGAGAACTGCTTGTTAAATATTTACCAGCACACCCTTGTCCCGAGACCTTAGTTTCTCTCACCTGTAAACACAATGAGTTTGGAATAGATGATCCTAAAGTTCCCTTCCAGCCCTAAGCTGGAATCTCTTAAGGTCCCTTTCAGTATTAAATCTTTGAAACTGTGAAATAGCTCATGCTTCAAGCTTTCCTGCCAAAATGTTGTGAGTGGAAGGGGGAAACATTAGCACTGGTTGGAGCTATGTCTATGCCAGATACTTTTACTGTTCTTTCTTCATTCCTCTGAAAGAGCTCTCAAATACTCCCAGCTTCCTTTCCCATCTTGGAACTGAAATGTGTTCGGGGAGAGGGTGGTAGCAACTAAAAAGAGCACCGGATTTCAAGTCAAAGGACCTGAGTTCAAATGCTGGCTTTGCCCCATGCTACCAGTATAATAACCTCAGACAGATTTCTTCACCTCTCCTGTTCACAGCTGCCTCACCTGTAATATAACAGGGTTGATCTAAATGATTTTTTTAATATTTCTTCCTTTTATTGATCTTTTTAAAAATATTTGTTTATGATCTATCCCTCCTCATTCTTCTGTCTACTGAACCAGCTCTTGTAACAACAAAGAAAGGAAAACAAAGCTTTCATTTGAAAAGAAAGAGGGAAAAAAGCAGTTTGGAAATATTAACCAACACCATGACTGTATTCAACAAATTCATGCATTATTCTACACCCATAATTAAGAGAAAGAGGCCTAGCCCTAAGTCTAGAATCTTCAATTCTACCAGTATCCCCTATTCGACCAACCTCACCCACTCAACCCTAGTCCCGGAGATCTTCTCCTCCCTCTCCAGCGATGGATAGACACTCACCTCCCGTGGTGGCGAAGAATCCTTCCAGGTTGCAGCCAGTGGGTCCAAAGACAAAGTAGCCATGCAGGGAGGTATAAAGGGTGGTTGTGAAACCACCAAAAACCATGAAGAGATCAGCAACTGCCAAGTTCAGCAGGATGTAGTTCAAGGGCGTTCTCAGTTTCTTGTGCTGAATGGTTACATAGAGGGTGAGGAAGTTGATAGGGAAACCCAGGACAATCAACATGAACATGTAAGCCGCCAGGCAGGAGAACTGCCATGGTTCGGCCAGATAGTACTGAGGCTCCTCAAAAGGGCTCCGCACCACCCCAGTCTTATTGGAAAAAGGGACATAAAAGTTGGGTCCCTCTGTGCCATTCATGGCTGTAGCGCTGCTCTCTCTGCCCTGGGCCTAAAGGAGACTGGCCACTGACGAGGACCTTCCTCCTCTCCTTCCCAGAGTGGGGCAAGAGGCTAGATCAGCCACATTAGAAGGAGCTGGGAGCTGTGGCTTGAGGTCCTTATAAAGTGACCCCCTCTGGGTAAGCCCTCCTTCCATGGAGTCAGCACCCAGAAGATTCAGGGCATAATTAATCATAATAATCCAGCTAGGGTGGCAAGCACTAATTGGCTTCCCTGGAAGGCACCAAGGTGACTCTTGTCAACTAGGGAGACAGGACCTCTTGGAGTGGGAAAGTTTAGGCCTGAGACCCCCAAGGAAGGGGTCCTGAGGAGTTGAGTGGATCTCATTAATAAGTAGCTCTGGGCCAAGGGTGTCCCATCAAGAAAGGAGAGCTAACATCATGTAGTGCCTTGGGAGCAGCTGTATTATGCCTGAAAGAAAGTAGGCTCAGTTGAAAGAAAACAAAAACAAAAATATACCTCTCCCCTTGCCCTTGCAGTATAACTGATTCTTATTCCCCTTTTCTTTCCCTGGGCAAGGTTGGAATGACCATTTGTGGATCCCAAAATACTGCGTTAATTTGCTCAACTATTTTCTGAATGAAAGTGGCCTCTTAAAATGGACAGAAGGGAACAGAAGGCCAATGAGACAGGGATGAGGCGAGGTCTGGGTGAATATGAAGCCCAACCTCATTTTGCAAAAGGAGAAGAAGGAGATTTTGTCAACCCCATCAGACAACTGTTTGGAAGGAGTGACCAAAATTGTTGCTATAGAGGGAAAGAGGCCTGGATTAGAGAAGGTCCCAAAGCCTGGCTCTAAGAGGACACTGTGAACTAAGCAGTGTTCCGGCCTATCTGGGCCTCAGTATTCTTATCTATAAAATGGAGATAATGCCTACTATCCTGATTGCCTCTCAGGCTTGTGGAGAGGCTCCTCATTTGTGAAATGTACTTCCTTTGTGGAAGGAAAATGCTTCAAAAAGTACAAACAGCAGCTAACTTGGAGAAATTTCTTCTGGTCTGGATCTACTTGGTCATTTCCTACTTATCTAATTACAGTGTTGGAGAGTTGCCTGAGAAACCAAGTGACTTACCTATTGAATGGCCCAGGGACCCTACTCAAACCCAGACCTTCCTTCCTCCAACATCAGCTTTCTATCCTTTCCACCATGCTGCCCGCCACCCTAGAGAGAAAAGGTCGTGTTCCCTGAGCAAATAAATTCGACTGTGTTTACTCCACCATTCAAGGCACAATACCAGAAGCCGGATGATACATTGGCCAGAATGCTGTACTTCTACTCAGGAAGATGGAGGTTCAAATCCCACCTCCAACGTTGACTCCTTCTAGCCTGAGTTTCCTCGCCTATAAAAGAGATGCAATAATACCTATGGTATAGAAACCACCAAATGGGGTTTTTGTGATGTTTAAAGGAGATCAAGTAATGAAAGCACTTTGCAGACTTGAAAGCACTATATGTCTATTTATTATTATTATTAATGCTTCTCAAACATTTATCAGCTTTCTAGTACACTATAGCTATTTAGAGATAGGATACTTCCACTCTCTTAGGATGTGGCCTTCTAGAGGATTTTTAAGGCAGCCAGGCAGGCAGGGGCTGAGCAGCCCTTCAATTTCCATACATATACATCCTCCCCCTCCCCTTTTTTTGTTGATGCCACCTAGTAGTGGCATCACTGGGTCAAAGGCAATGGTGTGCTAATGAATGTTTAACAACCAGCTTTCAAGATGGGGGGGAGATATATGAACAACAGATCTTTAAGTGAATTATTAATATTTTCTCCGTAAGTCTAGAAAAAACAATAAATGAAGATATGATTTCTAATGTATAAGTGCTCACATTGAACATTAACAACCAGCTCTTCTGTTCTTGGAGCTAGCTCCAGCACAGCCCTGGAGAGTAGATGCACAGTTTAATACTCTGGGGACATATTTCCAAATTGCTTTCCAGAGTGGATGGACCAGTTCAAAACTCCACCCACAATGAACGAATAGACTTATTTTCCCACGGCCCCTCCAGTATTTCATACAAACTGACTCTAACTTACCTTTCCAGTCTTATTGAACATTATTCCCCTCTGGCCCCTTGTAGTTCAGCCTCAATGACCATTTTGCTTCTCTATGCCACATCCACTGTAGGACTTTGGGTCGGCATTCTTTGATGTCTAGAAAGCACTCACTTCACCTGCCTCTTAAAGTTCCTGCTTTCCTTCAAGACTCATCTCAAATTTTCCATGAGATGCTTCCTAATTCTCCCCAGCTGCTAGTGTGTTCCTCTTCCACCCCCAGGTTATCTTGTACCTGATTTCTTTGTGTGATACATATATACATATACATATAATATACACACCTATGTGTGTACAATACATATATGTATATACATGTATACACATACATGTTGACTGCATGTGTACATGTGGCTGTAGGTGTGTGCATATATGTATGTACATGTGTGTTTATATATGCCTGTGTGTATATTTTGTCTCCCCTGTTAGAGGATAAGGACTTCCATTTCTGTCTTTATACTTCCAGTATGGAGCACAGCTCTTAGCATGTAATAGATACTTTTAAAAGTCTTGTTGGTTGATGGATTACATAAATGTGTACTACATGAGTGAATATAAAATGTTATTAATTTATCTAAGAAATACTGATTACCTAATATATTGAAGGCACTGTGCCAGGTGTGGAGGGGGAGAAGAAGTGTGTGGGGAGGAGGATACCCACATACACACATATATATGTATGTGTGTATATGTATATACATACACATATATATATATAGCATATAGCAAAATCCCTGTCCTGAAAAACAGCCTGCAGGCTAAAATGAGGAGACAAGGCAAGCATACATAAAAATAAAAATAACAATAGAAGAAATATCATGAGGAAATTTTTAGACAAATGTTTCCATGTGGGCAAGGTACATGTGGCCTGGGGTTTTAGGAAAGCTTTTGTGGAGGAGGTGAGATTTGGGTTGAGCCTTGAAGGTTGGGCAGGATCCAGTCGGAGAAGGGGAAGAAAGTTTGGTGAGTGATTTGGCAGGGAAGTGCAACATGACAGCGTGAGCAGAGGACCAGGGTGGAATGCTCATGTGTGGTTAGGGAACAGTAAATTTTCCAATCAGGTTGGAGCATTGAGTCTCGCTGGCAAGTGTTTAAGGAGAAGCTAAGACACTAAGCCAGCGTGGAGGACCTTGAATGTCCCACTGAGAAGGATAGGCTTTATCCTGTAAGCAGTGGGGAGTCACAAAAATTCAAAGTGTTCTTGGCTTCATTATTTTCAAATCTTTGTTGTTGGTTACCCTCAACCTGGCTCCTCTGCCAAGATGATCTGTGTGGTTGCTGTGCCTGCTATGGCTTCTTGGAACCCCAGGTAAGAGATGAGTGACAGATGGGCACCAAAGGTGGATAAGCAGCCCTGAAAAGAGCTTGGCA
Organism: Bettongia penicillata ogilbyi; assembly: GCA_023548195.1. NCBI lineage: Eukaryota > Metazoa > Chordata > Mammalia > Diprotodontia > Potoroidae > Bettongia > Bettongia penicillata. Next base: position 7,326,156 of record JAJHZJ010000067.1, on the reverse strand, counting down.
AACCCTCACACCAGAGGTGGTAGTCTGCCTCCAAGCCATCAGTGAGTGAGAGATGTCTACCCCAAGCAAACAAAGACTTCCCCACGTAGAGTGGGCAGATGAGAACATTTGCTCCAAGGGCCATGAAGAAGCTGAAGCAGGCACTGCGGAGTGCCTAGAGTTTGGTCAGACATCAAAGATGCCAAAGTCATCTACTCCATCCTGGTCATCCTAACATCTTTGTCTTGCCACTAGACTTCACTGACTCTGGAAGAGTGAGGGTAATGACTGCACAACTGCCTCACCTTAATCCAGTGATGTCACTGGTCCTTTTCAGAAGTGAAGAACAAGCAGCAAGCCTTTTATATCTTTCTGGAACTGGTCTCTGAGAAGCTCATGAGACCTGACAGATTCCATCTTAAAGGAGGGGTTCAAGGGAGGGAAAGGAATCACGGGACAATGGACTAAGACCTAAACTAAGAGTCTGGAGACCTAGGTTCTGGCTCGACTCTATTATTGACTTTGAGCAAATCATTTCACTAGTTCTTTGGCCTCAGTTTTCCCATCTGTCAAATGTGGGAAAGCAAGATGTGATTCCTAAGGACACTTTGAGGTCTGACATTCTATGAGCCTATGAACTACTGCTGTCCACCCCCTTACTTACTGTCTCTGCGTCTTCCTTTGGCTTCCAAGTCATAGCACTCTCCTGGATCTCCTTCCTTTTGGGCCTCCCTTTCTCTCTTCCTGCTGCTTCCATAACTCCCATCTCCCAATATGGGTGTTTTGTCAGCCCTCAGTTCTCTTGACAGTTTGTTCGTTCAGCACTCCCATGTCTTTGTCCATCTTTCTATGCAAATGATCCATAAAACTCTATTTCTAGCCCCCTCCTTATGGTCACTGCCCCTTGGAAATCTCAATCTGGTATCTCAGACTCAAAACTTGTTTCTAGAAAGAAATTCATCTTCTTTATACACACACACACACACACACACACACACACACTCACACACACACACAATAACTGTCCAGTGTCATTTAATGGCACCTTCATTCTCCTGGTGGTCCTGGGTCAAAAGCTTAGAGTCAACTATGTTTCTTCCCTTTCCCTTGCACCTCCCACTCAGCCACTAAATTCTGTTGAGTGCTCTTAAAGTGTTTTACTTTCCCCTTTCCCTCTCGTTAGAGTTGCTACCACTTTGGCTCAGATTCTGATATTTGCCTAGGTCATTCTAACAGATTCCTAATGAGACTCAGGCCCTCATGTATTCTGTACTCATTGTCAAATAAATACTCCTAAAACACTGCAGGATGCAGTCACCCTGTTTCTCATAAGCCTTTAATGGCTCCTGGTTTTCTACAGAATAGAAAGCCAGCACCCTAGGATGGCACTTAAGGCCTTCTATAATTTCATAAGCATGCCACCTTTGTCTTCACCCAAATTACTGAGAAGCATGTTGAGTGGGACAGGGTTCCAGACTGACCTCCAAATATTCATCACTCATCTTTGAGTCAGTTTGTTCAACCAGTTATGAATCAACTTATTTCCATTATCACCATGCCTACACTTCTCAATAGGAGGTAGAGGGTTGACACTGGCATCAGGAAGACCAAGGTTCAAGTCTTGCTTCTGAAACATACTGGCTTTGGAGACTTCTCAGTTTCCTTAGGCAACTCTCTTAGACTGTAATTTATGGGTAAGTTGCCCTCCATGTTGGCGGAAGGAGTTTCCATACTGGATGGTTTATACATCAGTGAAATCATGGGTCCAGCCCCCTGTAATAAGCATCTGATCCTCGAGTCTCATCTTGCTCTGAAAACTATCAGGAGACCTTTAGTAGTTTCTAATTAGGGGATATTGCCTGGGGCAAAATTATTTGAGGGAAGGAGGCACAAAGGAAGACACAGAGGAGGTCCATGGGGGAGGGGTAAAGTCTAGCAGTGCAGGGGAAAGTCCCAATGCCTTCTCTGAGGAGGCAGACTTCCCCCAGACTAAGTGGGCTATTGCATTTCATCCCTAATGACTCCTTGAAGAGAAAAGAGAGATCACCCTCCTCTAGAGAAATTGTCCCTACCTTGAGTCAATGCCCAGGGGTAAAGCCTTCTTAGCCCTCTGCTGGTCATGCCCAGTCTGAGTGGTAGTCTTAAACTTTATTGAAATCCAGTGATCCTAGATTTTTCCCATTTCCCTTGTCAATCATTCTAGTGACTGCCCCATAGCCATATTTATTTGCTGACTGACTGATGCCCCTTTTATCCACACATATTTGTGTGTTTATGAGATGGACTCTAGTATTTTTGTCTAGCAACATTTTAATTTATATTTTAAACCCCCATTGAATTTTCCCCAGTGGATTCTATCTGTCTGACTGTTTGGTGCCTTTATCCTTCATTATGTGGATACCAAAGATGCCTTTTCTTTTTTAAAAAATAGTTTTATCTAGAAACGGAAATAAAAATGAAAGGGCTTATTCAGAAACAGTTAAGGATGCTGGGATGAGGCTAGCTAGTGACAAGTAATGGAAAGGCAGTACAGTATTGTGAAACGACAGGGTGGGACCCTTCTTGCTATTGGTGTGTTTTCCCTAGAATTTCCATTGGGGGAAGGGCCTAGCCCAGCCTCAGCCTCATTCTCTAGATTTAGCCACCATCCCCCCAATGCTTCCTCCTTTACAGCTGTCGTTTATATGTTCTCATTCCCTGTTAGAATGTAAGCATGAGAGCAGGGAGTGGCCTCTTTTTTATCATTCTGTCATTTCAGTCATGTCCAACTAGTTGTGACCCCATTTGGGGGTGTTCTTGGCAAAGATTCTGGAGTGCTTTGCCATTTCCTTCTCTAGCTCATTTTACAGATGAGGAAACAGAGACTGACTTGTCCAGGATCACAGCTAGTAAATGCCTGAAGCTAGATTTGAACTCTTCAAGATGAGTCTTCCTAATTCCAAACCCAGAACTCCATCCATTGAACAGCCTAGCTGCCCCATTGGGCTCTTTGATTGGGTTAATTTCCCCAGCACTTAGCACATGGAAATGCTTAATAAATACATATTGACTGAGTGATTAAAAGCTAGATTTGGAATGGGAAGTCCTGGGTTCAATCCATCACTCAACAAGCACTTATTAAGCTCCTACTATTTGCCTGGTACTGTGATAGGAATACAAAGATGAAAATATAAGTTCTTGTCCTCAAAGGGCTTAAACTCTATGACAGAGAAAAAATGCACCTATGTGAAATAAATACAAGATGATGAGAGGGAAGGACTCTTGCAGCTGGGGGACCAGGCAGGGTCAAGAAAACTAGGCAGCACAATGGACAGAGAACTGGGTTTTGAGTCAGGAACACCTGAGTTAGACTCCTTCCTCAAACACTTAATAGCTGCATAACCCTGAACAAGTCGCTTGACCTCTCTCTGACTCAGCTTCCTCCTCTGTAAAATAAAGAGATTAAACCTCTAAGGTCCCTTTCAGTTCTAAATCTATGATGCCATGAGAGGCTTCAAATTCTGACTCTGACACATACTAGGTATGCTTAGGTAAGTCACTGCTCCTCTCTAGGCCTCAGTTTTGTCATCTGTAAAATGGGGGGGCACAGAATTAGATGTGTCCTTACACCTAGAAATCCTATGAATCAATTCAGCCTCTCCATTGTTCTTCTAAAAATACCCTCTGCTTCAACAATGAACTCATTTTCCCCTAAAATATGTCATAGACATTCTTTTTCCTACATTTTTGTATGCATTGTTGAATGCCCTGCCCTTGCCTGTCTATCTGTCTTACTCACCCCCCAAAAAAAACCTAGCTAAAACCCTACCTCCTCCACACATTCAATTAATTCAATAAGCATTTAAACACTTAATGTGTGCAAAGTACTGTCATAGGTGCTAGAGAAATATAGACCAAAACATCCTGAAGAAACTTAACATTTCACTGGAGCCTTCTTTTCCCACTCAAACCCATAGTGACAGATGTCTCTCTTCTCCAACATTTACTAATTCTTAGTACATGCCACCTATAGTCTCTTTTCTTTTCATGTCGGAGAGTTGCTGCCTGTTGAGTGTGGGTAGAAGATCTTATTTATGTCTCCATAATACAGACAGTATCTTGCCCATTGGCTGAATTCACTAATTTGTGTCTTAATGAAATAAGAAAAGGAAAAGTGCAAAAATAAGCGGTGATCAGTCCAACAACCTGTGCTCCGATGGAAGTTTGGAGTTTCAGGGAGTTTCACTGGCATGAGGCAATCCATATTGGCAAATGATGACCTTCTGCTCTGGGCCCTGCCCCTGACCTCCTCTGAACTTCCAAGTCATGCCCTGTCTACTGCTGGCTCATCCTGGAGCCTTTCTCAGAGCCCAGGACCTCCTCAGCCTGGAACAGCTTACTGTGGAGTAGGCCCCCACAGAGTCCTTTCCCTTCTCCCTTTGGTGAGTGCCATCTTTCTTCCTTCTTTCCCTCTTTCCATTGTTTCTTCTTTCTTTTCTTTCTTCCTTCTTTATATCCTTCTTTTTTCTGCATTGTAAACAAGCCCTGTACTTTCCCCCTACCATGCCTTTGCTCACATACTTTCCTATACCTAAAAGGCCCTCTCTTCTTTTTAGCAATTGAATTCAGACTCACCCCTTAAAACTAAATACTGCTTTTGCTATGAAGTCTTCCCTTATCTCTCAAGCCAGAGAACAGCCTCCCCCAAGACTTCACATGATCTTTTTGTTTTACACCTCTTTAATGTGTTTACCACATAAAACATAAAAATAGCCAAGATCAGTAATTTTGTCAGTGTTGGATTTCCTCTGTTAACACAAATCCTGTATAGTAGGTCGGGTTTGAGAATTCCTATCGCCAAAAAATTGCCCCAATATAGCTAAACAGGCAATGAGACATTTGGAACTTTTGTTCTCATCCATGGCCAACATGCATGTAGCCCATCACTGGGCCCAAACTTGGATCTTTTCCACTTGTTGGGGAGGGGGTGTAGAGCTTGTGGTCCACTGGCCGATGTCACCTCCTTACCATTATGAGGTGTCAGAGGATATAGATATCATTGATCACTGTGCATCATGGTTATCTCTGTGGGTCTCATATTATCCTACTAGACTATAAGTTCTGTGAGGATGGGAACACTGTCTTATCTTGACTAGGCCCTTAGTGCCTAGTACAATGTTCTTCACATGGTAGACACTAAATAAACATTTCTTGAATGCATATGATGTTAGCATATAACAGAAGCATGTTACATTGATGCTTAAGGTTATTATATGATGGTCATGTGATACATTAGCCTCCTACTAACATGTAATGTTAACTATAACCCTAGATATGTGTGCTAGATTTCATATTGTTATAGATTTAGGACTGGAAGGGAATTTAGAGGCTGAGTCTAATGTCCTCATTCTTCAGATGAGGAAACTGAGGCACAGAGAGGTTAAAAGACTTCCTGAGGGTCATGCTGCTAGTAAGTGTAGAAAGTAGGATTTGAACACAGATCTTCCTGACTCTCATACCACAGCTCTGCCCCACTGTATCACCTCAATGAAGAGAGATTTCAAAGAATTCAAAGTGAAGACAAGTAGCATCCCATAGCTCAAGATTCTAGGAGGCATGGGAGGCTCTCAAAAACATAATTCCATTGACTATACATAATATATGTGTGTATGCATATGTGTGTATACATTTTGACCTACCTGTATGTTTTGTTGAATCGTTTTCAGTTGTATCCGACTCTTCATGACCCCATTTGGGGTTTTTTTGGCAAAGATACTAGAGTGATTTGACAGTTCCTTCTCTAGTTCAATTTACAGGTGAGGAACTGAGGCAGACAGGGTTAAGTGACTTGTCCAGGGTCACACAGCTAGTAAGTGTCTGAGGCTGGATTTGAACTCATGAAGATGAGTCTTCCTAATTCTAAGCCCATTGCTCTATCTATTGCATCACTAAACTTTTGTGTGTCTGTGAGTGTATTTAGGTATATGTGTGTGTGTGTATATATGTATATGTATATGTGTGTGCGCATGTATATGCACACATATATAGACTGTATATATAATATATAGAGACTATATATAATATACACACATATAAAGACTACATATAATACACATACATATATATGTTTATAACTGTGTATATTTTCCCAGGAGAGAGAAAAAGGGGAAATTGATATGACTATAGAAGTGACTCATTTACAAATTCCATTTTAAAAAGCTGTATAAAAGGTGGACAGGTAACTGAAGACAGCTACAAGGGAACTGCATAGTCCAAAAGAATGTTATCAGAAGGGCAGACTAGAACCCAGGATAAATTGAGGTTTGTGATTAATGATATAAGCATCAAAGCGGGCATTTAAAACTGTGCTGGAAATAAAAAAAGAAACAAAGAAGAGACGAAGGCAGGCAATATCTGTGTAGTTTGCCTTCCCAAAGGGAATAGGTGGGGAGGGAGGGCTGGGGAGAATTTGGAACTCAAAGTTTTAGGAACAACTGTTTAGTATTGTTCTTGCTACTAGGAAATCAGAAATACAGTTAATGGGGAATAGAAAGTCATCTGGCCCTACAGGACAAAAGAGAAGATGGGGACAAGAGAAGGGAGGGATGACAGAAGAGAGGGCAGATTGGTGATAGGGAAAATTAGAATGCTCGCGGTATTGGGGTGGGGGGAGAGGAGAAATGGGGAGAAAATTTGGAACCCAAAATTTTGTGAAAATGAATGTAAAAAGTTAAATAAATAAATTTATATTTAAAAAAAAAAAAGAAGAGATGGGGTCAGTGTTCAAGATGAGGACAGTGTATTAAGACAAAAGACAAAACCATTGAAATCTATTTCCCTTTTTGCTTTCTCTACCAAGCAGAATGATCTTCAGGCCAGGAAGTTTAGGGAGATTGAAATCTAAGATAAGTGAGGAGAGGAGAGGTGTTATGCACAGCAGAGAGAGTGCTAGCTCTAGGCCCAGGACGGATTCAAATCTGCGTCTGATATTTACTGTCTCTGTGATAGTAAAGTCATCTAATCTCTGGACCTCAGTGTCTCCATCTGTAAAATATGTGAAGGTTCCTAGGATCCCTTCGAGGTCTATGACCCTATGGTAAGAAAGCACTCAGCTGCCTTAAATGAGTTCAAGTCATGAGTCCTAAGATGGACTATACCAGCTAGTATTTACTAATTAGTCCATGAACAGTGTTGGGTCTAGAGTCAGGAAGACTCATCTTCCTGAATTCAAATCCAGCCTCAGACTCTTACTGGCTGTGTAACCCTGGTCAAGACACTGAACCCTGTATGTATGTCTCAGTTTCTTCCTCTGTAAAATGAGTTGGAGATGAAAATGGCAAATCATTCCAGTATCTTTGTCAAGAAAATCCCAAATGGGATCACAAAGAGTCAGACGTGACTGAAATGACTCAACAACATGTGGCAAGCACTGTGCTAAGATACAGAGAGAACTGTAACAAACTGTGGAAAATGGGAGGTAGAAGTATCCTGATTTCCAAAGTATGTGCTTTAAACTGTAGGCTAGTGAACCTGATTACTGGAAAAATTCTAAAATAAATTTTGAAAGGGATACTTTGTGAGTACTTAGAGCAGCAGTGATCACTGTCTTGAGTTTGTAGCCCCCAGGATGTTCCCTCACACATTCACCTTCATAAAGCTACCCCAAGTTCAAAACCCTCTGCAGATCAGCAGCTGTTGAGGTGATTATTTTTAGTGATCCAGCCAGAAAGGACAGATCATTTCAAAGCAGAAGTCTTCTACTTAAGCAGTGCAGCACATTCATTAGCAAGAGGAGATTCCATCCCCCAAATTCAGAGGAGCACACTATTCTCATCGTTTACCATACCTACAATGCAGGAGTGAACATATGTAGCTAATGCAGAGGCCAGAGAGCATGTCAATACATGGCCCATACATGCATGGTCAAACACACACATGGAGGGGCACATACTGAGACAGACATGTGACCAAGGGGCCTCATCCTTCCAATGCTGCTTGAGACACCAGCATCCTCTGGTGAATTCATCATACTGTTCTCTGCTGCTCTCTGCTGGGCCTCAAGTCAGATCTATTGTTTTTCTTGGTCTCAGAATGCAAAGTTTTCTCAACAATTCTCTGCTACCAGGTAGCAGGGCAGTTAGGTGACACAGTGGATAGAGTGCCAAGCCTGAACTCAGGAAGATTCTTCCTAAATTCAAATCTGACTTCAGACACTTACAAGCTGTGTGACCTTAGGCAAGTCACTTAACCCTGCCTGCCTCAGTTTCCTCATCTGGAAAATTAGCTGGAGAAGAAAATGGCAAACCACTCCAATATCTTTGCCAAGAAAGCACCAAATAGGGTCAAGAGGAGTCAGACATGAGTGAGAAACAACTGAGGGATGACAAATTACTATAAGGTGGTCTTCTACTTCTTTGGACTCTCTCCTGCTATCTGCTATCATCCTATGGGATTCAGCAATTCTCCCTTACTTGGGAGAAGTGTCTTTTAGTCCAAACAGCTTAAGGTCATATCAATGACCCACAAATACCAGAAGAAACCTTCCCTCCTCCCCATCAGGATTAAGTCTGTTCTTTTGTTGACCTTTGTATGCTCATGACCCCTATCCCTAGCTGATTTGGGGTAAAAAAAAAAATCCTTTTAACTTTTGTCGAATATTTGATTGCCAGCCAGACTCCATCCCCCATAAAATAATTTAGGAATTCTATTTTTTTCAAGAACAAAAGGGCTAAGTGTGATATATTCATCTATTTGGAGGAAATCCTAGCTGTGCATCTATAAGTAAATCATCTCTGGTTGCTGTGGTGTGGGTTTAACAATCTGAAGAGTTTGGAAAAGGTAAATCTAGCCCTACTCCCTGTGGAGGACAGGTTTACCCAAAACTGAGCCATCTTGACCATAACCATACCTGGATCCAGAGCAGAGGGAGAAAGAAAGGGCAAACTACCCCAGTTCCCATGGGCTCAACTTCTTGATATTCATTTTCTAAGCATAGATATTGACTTCCCTGTTAGAATATAAGCTTCATGAACGTAGGAATTGTTTTACCTTTTTCCTTGAATTCCTAGTGCCTAGCACATAGTAGGTGCTTAACAAATACTTTTTGATTGTTTAATTGAGATTCAGTGAAATCCCTCTTGGGTCAAGGTCTTGGGATCCTTTAGAAGCCAGAGGTTAGACGTCATATTGATGCTTAAAAGTCTACAGTGAATATTCAGTGAGGGCTCCTCTGACTGTCAATTAATTGCTATTTGCAGCCCTGATAAGTTATCTATCTATATGTGTTGAGGCAGGTCTGGGTCAGGTAGATATAGGCCCTTTAGAGGCAGGATGCAAACAAGCCAAGTAGGGGCTGTCCCAAGTATTATGATAACCTCTCACTGTGTAAGTGGATTAGCTCAGGAGTTAAAGTGGACGTTAATGAGGTCAAGGTTGTGGGTTTGATCTGCAGACCATGGGATGCCTATGGGATGCTCAGGGAAAAGTTCTATGTCCCAGTTTCTAGCTGACCCTCCAACTGTGGCCCCAGAGTGAGCCCCTAACCTTGGCCCCAGGCTGAGCCCCCATTCTGCCCACTTCTTTCATTCAGTAGGCATTGTGTCGCAAGCAATAATACAACGACAAAAATGAAACAATTCCAGAAGAGGGAATTCTTAGTCTGGAATCCATGAACTTGTCCTTAAATTTTTTGATAACAGTTTCAATATAATCACTGTCCTTTGTCATCCTATATATTAAGAAAAATACATTAAAAAATGATCCCAAGAAGGGGGTACATAATCTTCAGCAGTCCAGGACACATACGCACTCTACCTCAGAGAACCTGGAACTGGAGATGGTGACATTGTCTCATTTGACCTTCAAGATCTCCATGAAGTTGGAGATGCTTACAGGGGAGGTATCTCACAGCTCACCCAGGCCAATCGAACCTAAGCACCAATCCCTTCTACATCCCACCTGACAAGTAGTCATTACTTGAATATTTCCAGTGAGAGACACCCCATTGCATGCCAAGGTGGCCTGCCCTATCCATGGAGCACTCTAATCCTAAGGAAGTTTGTCCTTAGAGCAAGCCTAAGCTTGTAACTCTCCCATTGCCTCCATTTTGACCTCTGGGGCCAAGAAGTCCAAATCTAATCCATCTTCTGCTTGACATCCTTTCAAATACTCATTGATTACCATCATATCCTAGAGAAGTCTTTTCTTCTCAACATTCATTCATCCTTCAACTGACCTCGCATTATACAATCTTGCCCTTTGCCACTCTGATTACCTTCCTCTGCAGTATTTACTCTCCAACCCTTCCTGCAGTACCCTTCCTATAATGCAGTCTCAGAACTGAATGTAACATTCTGGATGTGATCTGACTAGGACAGGGATTATAACCTCCCTAGCCAGTCGGTCAGTCAGTCAGTGAACATAATTCCCTTCTTAATGCAGCCTAAAATTGAATTAGCTCTCTTGGCTGTTTCACATTGCTGATTCATATGGCGCTCCTGAAGTTTCCTTTTGCTTTCAGGATCAAATAAAAATGCTTCCACTTGGTACTTAAAGAAAGCCCTTCACAATCTGGATTCATCCTCTTTCTAAACTGATGTCATATTACTTCCTCTCAAGCATTTGATCTGCTTGTTACGGCTTGCTAATTTCATTCCATCTTCTGCTTAAGTGACTTTGTGCACGTGTTCTCTGTGCCTGGGCTGCTCTCTCTCTTCACCTCCACTGCTAGGAATCACTAGCTGCTTCCAAGTTTCCACACAAATGCCCCTTCCTATAAAAGACCTCTACTGATCTCCCCAATTATTAGTACTCTGGACCTCCATTAGCTTTATATTTACTGTGTGAATTTAGTAATTTATCCATGTAAATCCAGTTTAAAGAAAGCTTGGCAAGATACCCAACTAAAGAAAATTATTCAAAGGGCCTTCATGGGTGAAAATGGAAAAGAAAAATTTAAAAGATTTGCCAAATTCATTTCAACCAGCTGTCTCTTCCATCAAGGATAGTAGGGTCACCATACTTGTGAGATTAACATCACAGTTCTGAAGGTTCTTGTGGAGAGGAAAGAAGGAGAACAAAGGCAAGAAGAGAAGCTGGAATGGGCCAACTCTAAGTAGAGCAGACCTATGCTGAGGGTGATCAAATTGTCAGGTCACTGAGGAATTAATAACAGAAGGTATCAGAAAGAGTGGAAGATACCAAAGGCATGAAAAAAAATTTTGAATCTTGTTAATATCCCAAAAAAGTGACTGATAGGTCATTACTCATTATCAGTTTTATGCCTACTCTTCCATCTTTGTGCTGGTCACCTATATGGGAATGGAGCAGCTGGGTGGTTCAGTGTGCTACAGTGACAGATTACTGGGCTTGGAATCAGGAAGACTCCTTTTCATAAATTCAACTGTGTGGCCTCATTTACTAGCTGTGTGACCCTGGGCAAGTCACTTAACCCTGTTTGCCTCAGTTTCCTCATCCCTAAAATGAGCTGGAGAAGGAAATGGCAAATCATTCCAGTATTTTTGCCAAGAAAACCCTAAATGGGTCATGAAGAGTAACATGTGACTGAAACAACTCAGCAACAATACATGAATAGAGGGCATGCTTGATGAGGTTATTAGTACAGAGAATAAGCATGCAAAATTCAGCCTTGTACTACATCTTTATCATCTCATGATTGATTAAAAAATATAGACAGTATAATATCTCATTGTGGGATTTGATCAATTGAACTTATTATTTGTCAATCAGGGAAAAGTTTTCAACTTATTAGAACAAAACTCCCCTTACATCTGGGAAAACAGTAGATAGAGTCCAGGACCTGGGAGTCAGGTAGACCTGAATTCAAATCCACCCATACCTTACTGGCTGTATGACCCTGAGCAAGTCATTTAACCTTTGTCTGCCTCAGATTTCTTATCTGTAAAATGGAGGTGATAATAGCACTACTTTTCAGGGTGGCTGTGAGGATAACAGAAATATACTAGCTATTGTCATCATCATGATCATCATTAAAAACTGATTTACAATAATGTATTTCCCATCCATATATCAATATTTGAAGATTTCTTGGAAGATGTAACAATACAAATTGCTCTGTTTAATGACCCCTCTGAAGATAAACCTTAAGTGAGGTATAAAACAGGAAGTTGTAATTCACCCTAAGTGTTCACCACTGTGATAGAGGAGATAGAACAGAGAGTCCAGATCAAGAAAGGAATGAAAAGGTCCTCCAGATGATTCTATATGCAGGTGACATTATGCTAATTACATCAAACCTAAAGACAGTGTAAATCTTCTTGAAAGAGGTCTGTATAAACTCAGTGGAGTTTGGTCTGTCCATCCATACAGGAAAGACCAAGTGGATGAAGAATATTTGTTATCCAGATTTCAATATGCATGTGAATGAATACCTTATAGAACTTTTCCAACTATATGTGTATTTATGACCACCAATACAAATGAACACTGGTCTGGATCCAATATAGATAAAAGGAATTACTCTTTATATTGGTCTTCCTCATTTCCTACATTCCTAACTCAAGACAATAGTTTTCTAAAATCCAGGTTACCAAGACAAAAAAAAATTCTCTTCATATACAATAATTAATACCTACTAATTGCTCCTTCCTTCTTATTCTTACTTCCAGTAAGAAAGGGCTACAACCCTCTATTCAATTTTATAGTTTTCAAATGCTTTGAGATTTGAAGTATTTTCTTAAGTATATTCTGTTTCTTATTAAATGAACTTAAAAAATTAAAAGACAAAATGACAAGTTGTAGAAATTAGTTATGCAACTTCCAGGCATAAAGCCCCTTGAAGCTTTATGTAACTAAATAAATGATTCAATATATTATCTCCCAAGAATTTCTAAGGAAAACCAAAGTGTAACTTTTCATTTCTGGTCAGTTCTAAAACTTTCTAAATGCAAAGGAAGGTATTGTCACAAGATTAGAACTCTGGTATAGATAATAAATTTAAAGAAATTTTAGTCCAGTAGTTTCTAATTCTTACTAATGATGGCTCCAGATGGGAAAGTGAGGCTGGTGACTTTGCACAGTCCTCCCTCACTTAAGTCCAATTCATTTGCAAGTCATGGCATCATCTTCTTGATGTCATGGTCCTCTGTCCAGAACAAAGGACCAACAACAACAGACAGAAAGGATGAGAACAGCTGGTTTGCTTTTGGAAAATCACAAAGAACAAATTTCCCAGAACAACCAAGGCCCATTTTTCAATACAAATATTTTATCAATATTGCTGTATGGTAGGGAAGCCTGGAGTTCCACTGCCTCTGAAGAATTAAAGACAAACATCACGGAACATCATGGAAGGACACATGGTGGGTGTGAGGAGGCTAAAACAAATGACCAACAAGGAACTCCAAAGTGCAATAGTAAGGAATGTTGTCAAAGACAGAAGATGGGTTGGTCACATGGTGAGTGGGAGAGATGACGGTCAAAGGACTCCGTTGGTACTCTCATGATGTCAAGTGAAAATGAGGAAGGCCCCCAGAACAATGAGTGAACTCTCTGTGGTGAACTTCCAAGAGCACACAGACAAGGGTTGTACAGGATGGGTGGGTATGGATAGGTTAGAGGGGACTCCCAAATCAATGAGACCACAGATTCCTTTGAGTATCTGTGTATATGTTGTTTCTACCCAATAGAATGTAAGTTCCTTGGGGGTAGGGATGGAGGTCTGGTAACTATAGACTAATAATAATAATTGGCATTTTCTTCTTTGAGCCTCAAAGCACTCCAGCCCAGAACCCTAGGGCACTCCGCTGTAACCTTCTTCTAAACTGACAAAAACTGCTCTTTGGCTCTGATCATTCAATCAGTTCCAGATCTAATCAAAACATCATCTTGCATGCATCTTTTTCCAAAAGAATAACCTAAGAGATTTTATTGAATGCTTTTCTTGAATCTAGGTTAGCTATATCTATAACACTCCCCTGACAACTCTAATGAAAAAGAAAATGGAATTAGTTTAGAACAATCTGTTCTTGATGAAGTTGGGTTGGGTCTTTGTGATTGCTGTTTCCTTTTCTCTATGCTCATGAAGCATCCCTCTAATGATATGTACTAGAATTTTACTAGGAATCAAAATCGAGCTCATTAGCACATAAACTGTAGTCATTCACCATTGAAGGCACCAAAGGTGTCTTCTAGATATTCTATACCACCCCTCCCCTCTAGTTTTCCCCTAGGTTCCAGCAAGGTGGTTCCCATTTTTCTATGTTGTCTATCCTCAAGTCCCAGGACAAGTCTTTACTCTTTGGTCTCTGGAGAAGCAGCAGAATAGTGTATGGTGGTAAAGCTCACATTTTGGAATGAGAGAAGGAAATGGTATTTCCAGGATGGGAAGAATGAGGAGAACTGGACAGCATGAGAAAGGAAGTGAGAGAGAGACCCAGGGAATTCTGGAAAGGGAAAAAGTATAGAGATGATTGAGGGGACTCACGAGGAAAAAGAGCCCCTTGCTTAGGTATGAGTGACACTAGATGGCCAGAAGTTCTAACCCTGAGACTGATATGATTTCAAACCCAGGCTTGGTTAACTGCCTGTTAGTCACCTAACCTGGGAAGTCACTTATCCTTTCTGGACCTCCATCCACTCCCCTATTAAATGAAGGTGCTGGACTTTATGATCTATGAGATTTGTTCAGGTGGTGCACTGAAAAGAGAGACGTATTTGGAGTCAAGAAGACCTGAGTTCACATCCAGCCTGGCACATAGTTTGTGCTGTATAAATCTTAGTTCTCATCATTATTATTCATATTGTATTCCATGGTGTTTAAATGAGGACCTTTCCCTTCTAGGACCCAGTTCCATATCCCTTCCAGCTTCTGGATGAAGCCTTGATGAGGTCATAGTAACCTCCTTCACAAGTACAGCTTATGTTCAACTGATCCCTTCCCTAAAAGAACTGGTTTCTCACTAACTCTTCTGGCAACCTGTGACACCAACTATCCCAAAGCTGTCTCTCTTGCAATTGGTTCTTTTTTCTGAAGTTTTTTATTCTAGACTAAGGAATCATGGAGAAAAACAAACATTCAGAGATGAATAGAATGAAAGATATTTGTATGTAAAATCATAAGCCCCAAGTTACCTCCAGTTTGTTTTGCAAAATGTGTGCATCGGATCCTGCCTTGGGATCCGCCATCTTGAGTTCTCTGTCCCTTTTGATCCCAGTCTTCAGCCACTTGTCTCTCTTCTGGGCTCTGTGCCCAGTGCTACATCTTTCCTTCACCCCCCTTCTTCACTAGTGTGCCCCTTCAGGCTTCACCCACCCACCCATCCTACCCAACTAAGGGTCTCCTCCTCCTCCCCACAGCCTGGCCCATATGGCATATTCTCTTTCAGGGTTTTACAATATGCATTTGCATGTTAAAGGCAACACCCACTCATTGTCAGTGAATGCTTAAAAATACATAAGACCGTGTATTTCCTCTCTGGTCCAGTCACTACCACCTTTGAAGAGAACATCCCATCTGCTCCTGCTTTGGGAAAGGTGTGTGTATATACATCACACTCAGATGTGGAAATACTTTTATGGAGTGGAGGCAGGTTGGGAGGAATATTTGGGAGATACTCTAACCAGGAAAAGGGAGTTTAGGAAAGGGTAAAGATAGGATGCCGCATGGGAAGGGAAACATAGAGATGCAATCTTGGGGGTTTGTGGCACTCACTAGAGTAAGTAATGCCAAGGGAGGGGAAGGAAGGCATCACGGTAAAGGAGGGACCCCCAGCCAGAAGAAACCACACTGACTCAGATCATAGCATCATAGATGTGGACCTAGAAGACATCTCAAAGGTCATCTAGTCCTATTCCCTCGTTTATAGATGAGGAAATTGAGGCACCAAAAGAAGGGATGCCCAAAGGATGTCAGATGCTCTGACTCTAGAGTTATTGAGCCCTTTCTGCTGCTAGATTCTCAGCCCCAGACTAATTCCACTCAGAAGCAGAGTGTGGGTTGACCATGCTCAGTATAATGACCTTTCACTAAATAAGCAGATTATCCCAGTGCTTACAGCACAAGACTAATGAGGTCAAGGTTGGAGGTCTATGAAAGACACAGAAAAAAAAATGTCTGTTCCTCTGTTCTAAACTGAGAAGTTTAAATGGTCAAATACTGAACCCTAGCCCTGGCCACAAACTGACTCCTAGACCTAGCCATAACCCAACAAACATTTGTTAAGCTCCTCTGATTGCCAGGAACTTTGCTGAGCAATGGAAATACAAAGAAAGGTAAAAGACAGTTGCTGTTCTCCAGGGGTTTGCTGTGTAATGAGAAGAAAACATGAAAATAATTCTGTACAAACAAAAGACAGGATAAAATGAAAAAAATCAACCAAGGAAAGGCATTCACAGTAAGGGGAATGGGAGCAGGTTTCCTGGAGACTTGAAGGAAGCCGGGGAAGCCAGGAGGCAGGGAAGAGTAGGGAGAGCATTCCGGGCAGAGAGGATGAGCAGGACAAGTGTGTGCAGTCCATCATGTACAAGGAACAGCAAGGAGACCAGAATTAAAGAGTTTGTGGGGGTGAGGGCAGCAAGATGTAAGAAAACTGAAAAGGTAGGAAGGGCTTTGAATGCCGACCAGAGGACTTTATAACTAATCCTAGGGAGTCACTGCAGTTAATTGAACGGGGGAGAGGGTTTAACTCAGGTAACAAATTGATCCCTAACACCAGGCAAAAACTTAGTACTAACATTAATCCTGACCACACATGGGAGTTTAACTCTGATCTCTGCTACCAACCCATCCATTGATCAATGAGTATTTATTAAGCACCTACTCTATGTCAAGCACTGTGCTAGAAACTGGGGAAACAAAGGCAAAAATCAGACAGTCCCTGCCCTCAAGGAACTTATACCATTCTGGAGGGAATAACACGTATTAGATAAGTAAAAGCAAAATATAAAACCAAGCAAATGCATTTTCAGGTTTGCTGTGGGAAAAGGAGATGGGAAGGCACCAGTGGCTGAGCAAAATCAAAGCCTCATATAGGAGGAGGGACTTGACCTGAGTTCTGAAGAAGCTTTTGAAAGAAGGTACAGGTTCTAAGGAGCTTTCCAAGCCCCAAAGGTGTGGAGGATGGAGACTGAATGTCAGGGAACAGTAAAGGGCATAAGTGGAAACATCAAGGAAGCCATTTTGGCTGGAATGTCAAATACCTGAAAGACAACAGCATGTGAAAAGCCTGGAAAGGCAGTATAGTGCAATAGAAAGGGTCTGGTTCTGGAGGCAGGGAACCTGGATTCAAATGCTAGAGCTAATGCTATCTGTATAACCTTGGAAAAGGCACTCAACATCCTGGGTCTCAGTTTACTTATCTGCAAAATGAAGGGATTGGATTGGCTGGTCTTAGATCTAGGACTGCCCCAAAGTAGAGTATGTTGTTTATTTTTTTATCTCAGAAGCCAAAGGGAGTGACGTGGTTGAATTTGGTTTGTTAGGAAATGAGTTTGGCAGTTGTGGGTGGATGATGACAGAGGAGGAGATAAAGGAAACAGAGAAATCTATTAGGAGGCTAAAGGGTTTATTTGTATTTTTTTCTCAACTTCCAATATATTTGTATTGTGTTAAATGTTCTCTAATTACATTTAAAAACTTTTTGAATATTAATTTTTTAAAATTTTGAGCTCCAAATTCTTTCCCTCCTACCTGCATCTCCCCCACCCCTTGAAAGATAAGCAATATACATGTGAAGTCAAAACATATATGTAACAGACATGCAAAACATGTATACAAAAAATCTTTCTATATTAGGTATATTACAAAAGAAAATATACCCTCCAAAAAGAAAGAAAAGAAAAAAATGAAAAAAAGCATGCTTTAGTCTGCACTCAGAGTTCATCAGTTCTCTCTCTGCAGATGGAGAGCCTTTTTCATCACAGATCCTTTGGAATTGTGTTGGATCATTGATTAGGAAGCTATTGTAATAGTTTGAGGAAGAAGAGATAATATTAATAATGGCTCACACTGACAGAGAACTTTAAGGCTTGCAAACACTTTACAAATATAATCATATGATCCTCACAATCTTGTGAGGGAGGGGCTCCTATTAGCCCCATTTTACAGATAAAGAAACTAAGGAAAACAGAGGTTAAGTTCCTTGCCTAGGTAAATATCTAAGGTTGGTTTTGAACTCTGACCTATCCTGACTCAGGATCCCAGTGCCCTATCCACCAAACCACCCAATTAGCAGGTGATGGAGGCCTAAACTAGTATTCAAGCTATGTGAGTGGAGAGAAAGAGAAAGATTGGAGAAATATTGTAGAGATATTCTACTAATGCCTCATTTTACCTACAGACTAAGCCTACCCCACTAGCCACAGAATAAGAGTTAGCTCTGCCCACAACCAGGTGAACCTAGGACCAGACTACCTCCTAACCTTAAACCCCAAGTTCATGGAGCTCAAAACTCTTTAATTTTTTTTTATTTTAAAAAAATGAATGTTAAAATTTTTCTTCAGACTGAGGCCCAACTCTCACCAAAGACTCTAATTCCAGATACAGCCCAATACCTAACTTCATTCACGAATTGATTTCTAACCATCCCCCACAACCTGAGTTCTAATCCTAACCACAGATGAATAGCACAGCCAGGTGTACTCCTGCTGTCACAGATAGAACTCCAGGCTCTTCATCTCCCAAGGGTGGATCAGGTGTGAAGAACCCACATTAAGTTAGCTCTTATCTATCCCATCTGAGGAGCTGGGAAGGAAATTAAAAAGAAATCAGATAGTCATGAGCTTCTAAGAGCTGGCAGGGTCCTTAGACGTTCCTGCCAAAACAGGTTGTGACCTGTCTAAGGTCCAAGTGTTGGAGTCTAGATTCTCACCCAAGCCTTTTGACACCAAATTGTTTTCACCACTTTATGAGGAACTGGAAGGGCAGTGACAGGCTATAGTCACAGCCAGATCTGGCCCGGAAAAGCAAAATTGAGAGTTGAGTATTGGAAACACCTTCCTTAAGCCTTGCTTAAAGTAGCTTTAATGCTTCTTAGAAACAGGGTGGGGGTTATGGAAGGGAAGTGGCCACTTGAAAAAATAACACACATAAACTGAAAGAAAAAACAACATTTTTATTTCATTCTTAAATAACCACTGTTACTTACTAATGGAATATATGAATCTGTTGGGCACTTGAAATCAAAATGGACACCACTAGCCTCATTGCCTGTTCCACACTTTTTGCACAATACTTGCTTTTTATCCCAGCAACCACCAAAAACCCAGCTCCACAAAGATATGAAATCATAAATGAGGAAGTTCAAGAAGTTATTGATGTGGCAAAAAGTACAAGCCCACAAAAATGTATCTCAAACATCTGAGATTGTCATTGAAAAGAAGGTATAGCAGCTAATGTGGAAACTGTGACCTACCTCAAGCTACTAACTCCTATTCAGTAGTTCATGCAGTGTCTGACAGATGTCAAGTATTATTGTGTTTCTCTTGAAAATTTAAAATAGCATGGTGCTTCTGTAAGTTCACTGTGGCATTACAATATACAGTTTGGAAACCATGGTGCTATGACATAAAAAATATCACAACCCAATGCAAAAAAAAGCAGGAATATTCAACACGTACTTTCCCAACTCCAACACAATGAGAAACCCAGTCAGCAAAGGGCATTTGAAGAAGGGATTCAGACTTAGCCTAAGTGATTTAATTCTAAAGAACATATGGGTCAAAGAACAAAACATAGGAACAATGGAAAATTTCATCGAAGAATAGACAATATGCTAAAACTTTTGGAACTCAGCCAAAGCAGTCCTTAGGGAAAATTTTATATCTCTAAACACCCTTTAATCAACGAAAGATGGGAAGGAACAAATTAATGAATTAGCATGCACCTAAAGAAGAAAAAAGAGGTTAGAGATTCTATTGTCTCTCCTTTGGAGCTACACAATGATGCCCCCATTCGAGGAACAACACTTTTGCCCATCATCTAACTGTTGTTGTGATCAAATGAGATAACATGGGAAAGTATGTTGAAAACTGACTTAGTAAACTATAGTTTCTAGTAAACAATAGGTGCGCAATAGATATTTGTTAAATAAATGTGCATAAATTCAGAAAGATGGATTCAAAAACTTGCTTCCAACACTTAACTTAGCTCTATGGCAAGTCACTTAACCTCCCCAAACCTCAGTTTCCTTATGCAAAAAATGGGGCTAGTAACAACACTGACTTTTGCAAAGGAACTTTAAAACGCTAAAGGAATGTAAATGATGGTTCTGAAAAGATGTGATAACTTGAAAGAAGCTTAGGAAATATCTAGTTCAAGTCTGGTAACTGCTTTACAAAGCTTCTGGGAATTTCAAATGAGATTGTCTATGCAAATCTTTAAGTGCCATATAAATGCCAGATATCATTGTTATCAGCTTGTTCTCATCTTTCTTGATGAAGTTCAGGTAGAAGCACTATCCTACTATTATTCTTTCATGTTTGATATTCTATGAAAGTGTTGCTGTTGAGTTATTTCAATCATGCCCATGGGCACTCTCCCTGTGACCCCATTTTGGGATTTTCTTAGCAAAGATATTGGAGTGGTTTTACCATTTCCTTCTCCAGTTCATTTTACAGATGAGAAAATTGAGGCAAATAGGGTGAAATGACTTGCCCAGAGTCACACAGCTTTAGTAAGTGTCTGAGGTTACATTCGAACTCAGGTCCTTCTTACTTCAGGACAAGTAGTCTAAACATTGCACTACCGTCCATGGAAAAATTGATCTTTTGAGATTGAATATAAGTTTTAGAAGTTTGGTAGGTTCACTGAAAGCATCCGAAGCACAATTCCAAGAAGCTATAGAACTTTGAGGGATAGAACCTCCCCTGTCCTCCCTCCCCCAGGTTTTGATGTCTCCCACTAGTTCTCTATATCTGAAAGTTTTTCATTCCATGTAGTCTGGGGATTGTCAATATTTGGCATGCAAACATTTATTGAAAACATTGTTCTTAAATCTTTACGGAGTGATATTATGTCTGGACAATTGTAGGCAACAGATCTGTTTGGCGTCATCTCTGGTTCCAGAGCAATTTATTTGTTGGATTCTCAAGAGAATTTAGGGGTTTGGATTTGTAAATTTATAAATATGTATTATGGGCATTTGTCATCTATTACATATTAATTATTAAATGGTATTAATATTATATTGATATAATAAGCTTATATTAATATAATGTAATTATGGGAGTAGTGGTGGTGATGGTGGTGGTAGTAGTAGTAGTAGTAGAATATTAATAGTAGTGATAGAAGTAGCTCAGGGTTGAAAGACTCCAGTAAAGGGAACTCTTTTCAGAAGGGCTGGATCTGGGCAAGGATCTCTGATTTGCTTCCTTTTAGATCTGGCATCATGTGCAGAGTGGCTAAGGAAGTGTCCCTGTGGCTAATATTTTGAAATCCTTCTCTCTCTCTCTCTCTCTCTCTCTCTCTCTCTCTCTCTCTCTCTCTCTCTCTCTCTCTCTCTCTCTCTCTCTCACTATCACTATCACTACTTTTTTTTACTATCACTATTTACTATCACTAACTCCAACCTTCAACGAACTGTTATAATGTAAAGATGGGCAGACTCCACCCTTCAGTCTCACAACTGGCCACAATAATGCCATTCTCAGGAACCTTAAATCTGGGTTCTATTTCCATTCTGAAGCTGCCCTCACTTCCTGGTCCTAGAAGCTGTAGCCCCTTCTTCTGACACTGCTGCTGGAAACTGCTCTGTGTTCCAAAGAGTACCATAGTATATTAGAAGAACGGAGCTTGGAGCAGAGAATGTCAGAGATGGTAGAGATCTTTAGAATATAGAATGTCGGAGAAGGAAAGGACCTTAAAGCAGAGAATGACAGAGCTAGGGGGGGGATATTAGAACAAAGGCTTTAACCTGAAATCCATGAACTTTTCATTGGTTTTTTTAAATAAATGCCTTGATAATTGCATTTCAATATAAATAGTTTCCTTGTAAACCATGCAATTTATTAATTTAAAAACATTATTCTAAGAAGGGTTCCATAGGCTTCACCAGATGCCCCTTCCCCCAAAAAAGTTTAAGAATCCCTGTCTTAACATGTCAGAGCTGGAAAGTACCTTATAACAAAAAATCTTAGAGCTGGAAGGAGCTCCAAAGATTACCTAACCCCTTTAATTTACATATGACAAAGCTTGGGCCCAGAGAGAAGAGATATGTCCAAAATCAGAATCCCTAGTTTATTGGCCATACTTGGAAATATTCGGTCACTTTCTGAGAAATCCACTTGTTTGATTTCTCCTGAAAGCAAAGCTTTAAACTCATTGACCTGAGCAAGATGTAAGCAAAAACAAAAATTTTGTTGTGGGAGAAGATAGGGGGAAGGGGCAGGAGAAAGAGGAATGCTCCAGGTGTTCTGCCATCTTCTCAAACAGATGTTGCTTCCTCCAAGATACCTAAGTGTTTGCTCAAACCTCTCGGCTCAGCTCACCAGAGCTTTCAGCCCTGGGTCGGGTGGAGGATTAGGGGCTTAGCCCAGAGGTATACAAATAACTTCTCTTAAGCTCTAGGGGTAGTAAGAGGCTGCTGATGTAGCAACTCCAGCCCTCTGGCTTAGCGCCTAAGATGCATCATGAAATCTGAGAAGTTCGGAAAAGAAGAGAATGAAGGAAGAAAGCAAGAAATGGCCCTCTACTGGTGTCATTTTCATTTTTCTAGTTGAGAATTGTTTGGCATATAATAATGGTTATTTTGGGCGCTATAGTCTCCCTCTTGGGTGTTGGGCTGGCAGCAAATGCAGAGTACAGTCAGCTGTGTTTATGAGTGATGTCAGGAAGAAAACACAAGCAATCTCTGAAAAGAGGTGAATAAACAAATGGGAAATCTAGCCATCATTTTTAGTGCTGATTCCCCAAACAGACCTGCCCTCGGTCTCGGTGACCTATTTCTGTTTGCTTCTTGGGTTTGGAAGGGTCTTGTATGTCACCTCTATTGGATAGAAAAGATCCCTTTAAAAGATCAACTACTAGCAATTTCAAACAGGTCAGTGCCCGGAAATTTCTCAGGGTTTTGCCTGCAGCTGTGGACCAAAAAGCTTTCAAATTCAAATACCACAAATATTAATTAAATCCTTGGTTCTGATCGTTACCAGATGTTTGAACACTACAAGTCACTGAACCTCAGTGGCTTCATCTGCAAAATGGAGATAATAAGACTTGAACAAAGTTATTGCAAAGAAACCATTTTGTAGGTCTCTAAACCAAAGGTTCTTACCTTGGGGCCTATGAACTTGTTTACTTCTTAAAATGTATTTGATACCTCACATCAGGCAGATTGTTTAACATGACAGAAAAGGAAAATGACAAATGCTGGAGGGCATGTGGAAAAAATGGGACCCTAATTTACTGTTGGTGGAGTGGTGAACTGGTGCAACCATTCTGGAGATTGATTTGGAACTATACCCAAAGGACTATAAAACCATACATACCCTTTGACCCAGCAATACCCCTATAAGGTCTCTCTTAGATCAGCTCTTTTTTGTGGTGGCAAAGAATTGGAAATTGAGGGGATGCCCATCAACTGGGGAGTGTTTAAATAAATTGTGGCATTTGATTTTGATGGAATATTACTGTATTATAAGAAATGACGAGCAGGATGGTTTCAGAAAAATCCTGGGAAGACATATATGAATTGATGCAGTGTGAAGTAAGTTGAACCAGGAGAATGTTGTATACAGTAACAATATCGTAACAATCAATTGTGAGAGACTTGGTTACGCTGATCAGTACAGTCATTGAAGACAATTCTGAAGGACTCACGATGAAAAATGCTCTCCACCTACAGAGTGAGAACTGATGAACTCTGAGTGCAGATTGAAGTAGATTGAATTTTTTCACTTTATTTTTCTTGCTTTTTCTTGGCAACGTGGTTAATGTGGAAATATGCTTTGCATAACTCATATGTATAATTGATATCATTTCACTTGCCTTCTCAATGGGCGGGGGAGAGACTGGAAGGAGAAAGAGAATTTGACACAAAAATTTTTTTAATGTTAAAAATAAATAAATTTTTAAAAATTCTGCATTTGGATAACTCCATTTTAATATAGTTGATTTCTTTTATAATCCTGTTTTGTATTTTATGCATCTAAAAACATGATTTTGGCTTCAGCAGACTGCCAAAGGCATTCAGGACACAAAAAAAGGTTGAGCCCTTGCTCTAAGAACCATATACAGGTGAGTTATCTTTTTGAAAAGCCCTTCACTTAAACCTGCCATCCCCTCAAGTTGTTGTTTTTTTTCTTCCCATTCAGCACCAAATCCCTAGAAAATCTTCTTCTTTTGATGCCTCTGCTTCTTCCTTACATCCTCACTACTGCTCTCTCCCAAGTTGCCAGTGTTCTAAAAACAATGGCTTTTCCTCCATTCCCCCTCTCCTTTACTCCTCCATATCCTGATACTATTGGCTAACCCTTCCTACTGGACATTTTTTACTCCCTTGGCTTCTGGGACACTGGCTTCCCTTGGTTCTCCTCCCACCTGTCTGAGCCCTGCTTTTCAGTCTCTTTTGCTAGCTCATCGGCCCTCTCTTGCCTTCCTAGTATAGGTGCCCTCCAGGACTCTGTCTTCGGCTCGCTTCTGTTCTTACCCTCAAACTCTCCCTTATTGATGTATTCTGCTCTCATAGATTCAATCATCACCTCCATGTTGATGACTCCCAATTTATCTTCCCATCTTGAATCTCTCTCTCTTGAATTTAAGTCTCATGTTGATAACTGCCTGCTGAACATCTCCACATGGGTTGCTAGAGGTTGAGGAGAGAGCGGACGGTGAATTGGAAGAATTTCTGAGGCCAAGGAACAAAATGGAGGTCACCTTCTTGTCATCCACCAAGGTTGCTGCTGCAATCTCAGAACCACTGGATCTGCTGCCGATTCCTTAGGATTCGGGACTTAAGCCTCTCATCTCTGGAATTTCTCCTTTATATATTGTCTTGCTCTATTAGAATGTGAATTCCCTGAGAACAGACACTGTCACATACATACATAAATATGTGTAGTGTGTGTATGTATGTATATGTGTGTGAATACAGATAGACAGATGGATAAATAGATCCACAGAACTTAGTGGAATATATAATTATTATTTATATGAATTACAATTTGTATTAATAATAATTATTATTAAATGAGGACTCTTTCAAGAGATGCTTGACCTTGGTGAGAATCTCTGATTTGCTTTCTTAGTATTAAAGGCTTCTTAAATGTATTTCATCATTCATTACAAGAATAGCTTGAAGAGAATGGAGGATTGAGTGAAAATTTTTTTAAAGATTAGGGAAATCTGGATATGTTTCTAGTCAATAGGGAAAGAGCCTATAGGAAGGAAAATGTTTGATATGGGTCCATGAAAGAAGAGACAAGATGACATCAAGGCCATAGGTTGACCTTGATAAAGGTCCTCAGAGCCTGGAGCAAAGGGGAAAGGACAAGTGGAAACACAGAAGAATTGGGGGCAGTGAGGTGGTACAATAGATAACGTACCAGGCCTGGAGTCAGGAAGACCTGAATTCAAATCCAGCCTTAGACACCTACTAGTTGTATGACCCTGGGCAAGTCACTTTATGCTGCAGTTTCCTCATCTGTAACATGAGCAGGAGAAGGAAATAGCAAAATTACTGTTGTATCTTTGCCAAGAAAACCACAAATGGGGTCATGAAGAATCTGACAAGAAATGACGGAACAACAAAAAACTCCCTGAGTCTTTCAAACATATCTTGAAAATATCCCAGAAAAAAAGGCAATACACGATTTCAAGCACAGAATAGAAGAGATAAGGGAACTTTGGATTGACCTCCATTTTTTCAGGGAGTCTGGGTTGTGGAGGGTGGGTGTTGCTGGAGGAGAAGTTTGGGAACGGTTGCTGCAGAGAGCATGACCGTCAATCAGGGAACGCTCCATGGATGGTTGTGCAGTTAGGAGGACCCAATTAGAGTTAAATGACATGAAATTGGAGTGTACCTAATCCATTCAACAATTCAAGAAGAAGAACAGATAAGATGAAGGGGATGACTCAGAGTTTATTATTAGCAGAGTATAAATGGTGTCTGTATAAGGGGCCTATTCAATCTAAGTGAGGGATTCAAGGGTAAGAGATAGTGTACCCTTAAACTGGTAAAAAAAATAAGATTAAAAATTATAAAGAGAAATGGAGACAGAGCAGGAATGGAAGATGCGGAAACCAGAGATGGATGGATAGAGAGACTAGAGACTGTGGTCAGCAAGTCGACAAGCATCTACAATGTGGTAGAACAAGGGTCGGGAACCCACAGGTCCCTAAAGGTCACTTGAAGACCTAGAAGGCCACATGTGGCCTCAAGGTCTCAGGTTCCCCACCCATATACCAGATGCTGGGCTACACTCTGTCTCTGTCCTCAAGGAATTCACCATCTGTTTTAGGAGGTGTGAGGGGAAAAAAAAGAAAGGCAGGAGATTATGATGAGAGAAGGGAATTTCAAAGTTTGAGGTTAGAGGACAGGCACTGTTATTCTGGTCAATGGTCTTCACACTCTATGTGTCTTGAATGTACAAAGTCATTTGCATGGTTTTCTCTCACATTACAAGGGGAGCTCCTTGAAGGCAGGGACTGGGTTTTTGCCTTTCTTTGTATCCTCAGGTTTAGTAAAGGGTCTGGCACAAAGTAGGGGCTTAATAAATGGTTGTTGTAGTTCATGATGATGGGGGTAAAAGCTAAGGCATGACCAAGCCTATCAGTGACATGGAAATGCAGTTGATGAGGTTAACAGAGTGGGAAGGCATAGGAGGAGGAAGTCAGCCTGGGTACTGAGATCCCCAAGTATGAAATCAATGGGTTGGAGCAGAGAGAAAGGGTTGTGAGCTAGGTGCTAAGTGCTGAGCTCCTTTAGAAAGGAGGCTGGTAGACTGTAGCAACAAGAGTCTACACTGACTTATTCTATCAGATGGAAGTAAAGTTAAAGAAGAGACTGCCATCAATTAAGCAAAGAGGCATTGATGAAGTGCCTAGACACTGTGCTAGGTGCTGTGGATACAATAATAAATTCAAGACAGTCTCTCTCCCCTCAAGAAGTGGAAAGAGGATAGGAGAGGGAGGGTTTGGAAGTGCCAGAGAAGCACTGGGCTCTTGGGCCAGTTTGTCCAAGGTCATGATTGAAGAGAGTGAACGTGGAGAGGTCACTTCTGGAGAGAACCAGCAATGTGGAAGTTAAGGGGAGGAGAGGGCTTTTCAGCAAAGACAGATTCAATTCTAGATCTAATGAGTTTGAGGTGCAGGCAGGACATCTAGATGGAGAATTTCAGTAAGCTTTTAGGAATATATGATTGGAACTTAGAGAAGTTGGACTTCGGTATTCATATGGGACTCAACTGCACAAACATGGTAAGTGAAACTGGGGGAGAGGGAAGGACAGAGAAGGAAAGGATGGAGCCTTCCAGGATACCTTTTCTTATGAGATGGGAGGAGAAAGGTGAACTCTCAGACTGGTAGGACAACAAAACAAGAGGGAGAGGAAGAGCAGCAGAGAACAGATAGAAGGAGGGAAGAAGGAAGGCAGGGAGAGGAAGAGGGAGACACAGAGAGAGAGTCAGAGAGACAGAGACAGAGAACAAAGAGGGGGAGATACAGAGAGAGAACAAAGAGAGGGAGAAACAGAGAGAGGAGAGAGAGGGGGAGACAGAGACAGAGAGCTTTTTATTTTATTCCAAAAAGCTCAAAACTCTTGATGAGCTCTACTGTTCTTCACAATCTCCCTCTGAGGAAGCAGATTGTTATATATCTCTATTTCACAGGTAAAAGATGCCCAGAGAGATGAAATACATCTAGCTCAACAGCGGCAGATGTATTAATAGAAACTCAGAGCCAGAAGAGATCATCTTGCAGTCATTTCCAAATCCCCATATACATAAAAATATCTCATTTTTACAGAGCTGAGGCCTATAGGCAGGGAGTGACTTGCCCAAGGCTATTTAGTCAGGGACAGCACCTAGAAGAACGCCTGGCACATTACAGGTGTTTAATAAATTCTTGCTGATTTACTGATTGTCAGAGCCAGGTCTAAAACCCAAGAGTCCTGATCCCCAGTCCAATGACGTTTCCTTTGTGCTCACTAGGCTGACATCTCCCAATTCCCCTGGTGCCCTCACTGAAGGAACTGCGGTAATGGTTTGGGAATCATTACCTGAAGTTGTAAACATCTCCATTCGCAGTCTAGTCTTCTCATCCCACTGCCTTCAACCACAGACCATCTGATCTGTCAGCATGATTGACATGTTGCTAGGTAGTGGCTTCCCCCCTATCTTTTCCCAGCCAGATGACTTCAGTTCAAGTAACACACTGATGAAAATCCTAACACATTCATAAATGTTTAGCTAGAAAGCATGCATGCATGATTTTAAGTAATTAGATACTCTAATGGCAAGAATTCTGTTGGTTTAGCTCTCCTTATGCTTCCCCCTCATTTTTTCTCCATAGAATACACATTTTGCTAATGTGGTTTCCATATTGGCCCTTGCAGGTAAAGAAGGAAGTGCTAACTGTAGACTGAAGGAACTGGCTATGTTCTGCCTGGAGAACAGAAGGGATTAATAGGGAATCGGGGAAGGGGGAGTCTCTAAGTATTTGAAAGATTGTCATGAGGAAGTGAGGTTAGACTTGTTCTGCTTGGCCCCAGAGGGTAGAACTAGGACTAATGAGTAGGAGCTGCAGAGAAGGGGCTCGACTTGAGAAAAAACCTCCTAACAAAGACAGAGTGATGTGGTCTCATCAGTGTTTGTGGAGCTGGTAAGAATGTCTTTTGAAGAGCAGTGGAGGTCTTGATAACCACTTGTTAGGGAGTTTTTTAGAGATTCCTATTCAGGGTATGTTGAACTAGATGAGCTCTTCTAATTCTAAGATGCTAAGATTCTACCACAGCAGAACACAGAGAATTCTTCTAACAAAGGCAAGCTGGTTTTAGAATGAGCCTTGGAGAGGAAACTGGGAGAATTAGATTTTAGTCACAGCTAAGTGGAGACACGACCTTGAATCATGTCACTTCTCTGAGGTTTCGCTTCATCTTGTTTGTTGTTCCATCATTTCGGTGGTGTCTGATTCTCTACGACCCCAGCTGGGGTTTTCTTGGCAAAGATTTGCAGTGGTTTGCCATTTCCTTCTCCAGCTGATTTTATAGATGAGAAACTGAGGCAAACAGAGTTAAATGACTTATCCAGGGTCACACAGCTATTAAGAGTCTGAGGCCAGATTTGAACTCAGAAAAATGAGTCTTCCTGACCCCAGATCTGGCACTATCCACTGTGCCACATAGCTCTACTTTTTAATGAGAATCACAATCCCAGCCTTCACCAAGGGGCTGAGAGAATCTAGTAAGACATTTGTTGAGAAGGGGCTTTGAAAAGCATCAAGTTCTTGACAAATATAAAGACAGACACTAACTGCCATTGCTGTCACTCATTGTTCCTATAGCTGCCCTCCTGCACAATTTGGGTAGAAACCAAGACTGCTCAGGAATCGGAAAGGTGAGATGAGAGGGAAGACTCAGGCTTTGGCCAACTGACGGCTGGTTGGTCCAAAGTTGCAATAGTAGTGTTGCCCAGTTTCCTAGATTTGAATGTAATCATACTTCTTGGATGCGTAACTTGCTTTGACTCTAACGGGATGCAGTTTGGGGTACTTTTTTCTGACAGCTTAGTTTTACTCTGTTTTTCCTGTTTTTTCCCTTATAGTGTCCTCCTTGCAAAATTTTGAGGAGTTAAACAAGATGAGAATCTAACTCCATTTTTCACTCCAGTGAAAGGCCAGGAAATTAAGGGTCTATAGTGGGGAGGCAGAGGATGAAAGGATGAAAGGAGCCTGTAAAAAGAAAGCTCAGAATAGGACATGGCAACCCCCTCAAGATTCAGGGACAGCTACCTTGTAGGATTCTGCACTGTATTTTTGGATTTTCCCCAGCTGTCACCCCCTCTCTGTTCCCTTATGGTTCCTAGTAGTACAAATTTTAAGAAAATTTGTAAAGTAGACTGTTTGGAAAAGGTGGGAGATAGTAGAGCTATGGCTTGGATCTGTAGGTGAGCTAGGGGAAGGTTACTTCTTAGTTGGAAATGCTCAGTGGTCAGAAAGTAAGGGGACAAAGTTCAAGGTATCCCTGAAGCCCCAGAAAAGGCCAAAGACATTGACTGCCCATGCAACTCTAACAAAGTGACTGACCAGCTGTTCCCTGCACACCACATTCTATCACCCCATTTTGTGTCTTGGCAAAAGTGGCCCCCCACATCTGGAAGGCACTCCCTTGTACCTCTACACTCTTAGAACCCAGAGTTTCTTTCAAAGTGCTACTCAGGTACCACCTCCTAAGTAATATCTTTCCTAGTGCCCCCTTCCTTGAGAAATGACATTACATAAAATTGACTGTGAGCTCCATTAGCATGTCATCTCTTCGAGGGCAGAAAGCTCTGTCTGGAGAGATATTCTCTCTCCCTTTGCTCCATTTCCCCCCACTCTTCCCCATTTCCTATACAAAAATGGTTCTTTCAAAACTGACTCTCAATCTAGAAAGATAAGTGATGACTCCTTTTGGATTTTCTTATTATCTATGGCTGAGACAGGTATTTATTTCTTTGTGAATACTGCTCTTGGTAATATAAAAAAAAATTTTTTAACCCGCCCTATACTGTCACTTCAATTAGATTAAATTTTAAGAGCACACAAATGTAATGTTCCTCTCTGATTAAATTAGAAACAGGTGCACTTTTGCATAAGGAAATTAAGTTACAGACAATATGAAGATTTGCTAAAATACAGACACTGATGAAAATAAGTAGCCCTTTTATTTGTAATTATTGAGGCAATCTGTTCACAAAGTGTACATGCTAATGGTCTGACAGATCTGTGGACTCTAGCAGGCTGCTATGAACAACTCCAATCAACTTAAAGAGTAACAGATTTTTTTCATAGAAAATATATATACATTCTCTTTCCCATCTCATAGTGCTATTTACAAAGTAAGAAAATGCCATAAATAGAAATTTCGTAGTTACACTTTCCTCCCCACCTCCCAACCCCCCCAATATAAATTTCATCTGCACAGAAAACATTTTGATGGTTTTAACTCTTTCTTCTTTTTTATATAAACATCTCAAAAATCTGAAACTATCTGGGAATGATAAAGGCATAACTTGGATAACTGGGAAGGGGTGTGGATGTGTGGTTCTCGCTCTCTGTTGTGGTCTCCTGCAGGGAGGAGGAGAGGCAGAGGCAGACAGGGGTCACTGGCCCGCTTCATCGATGCGTCTCCGACAATACGGACAACAGTTGTGCTGCAGGACTAGAAGCTCATAATCTTCTGAGTGGAACATCTACCAAGAGGAGCAAACAGGTTTGTTGAGCAAGAAGCCTCAGGGGGCCAAGGATTCTTTCCCATTCCTGGGTTTGGGCTGCACTGGTTCATTCCAGGACGGGCCTTCCCTTCCAGATATCAAATGTCTCAGTAGCCAACCTCTGCCAGCTCTCCAGTTCATAAAGTCACAGGGCAAAGGGGAGAAATTATCTCCAACCAACTGAAACTGGTCAATACGAGGTATCTAGCCTGGAGTTTGACATTAAGGGGATAAAATGTGGATCCCTGCCCAGGAGGTGTTTGTGTCTCCCACCCCCACCAGCTATGCATCTCCCACCTGAAAGCATGAAGGGCACATAGTGATGGAGGCATCGGGGAGGAGGGAGCGGAAGTACTGCCACTGCAGTGGCTTGGGCCAACGCTTGATGAGGACGTCCCGCCTGCTCATGGACCGAAGGACTGCCCGATTCACCACTACAGGAACAAATTCGGAGCCCCCTTGCTACAAAAAGCAGGTGTGAAAACGGGGAGGTAGAGCGCTCTGGGATTTACTTACACCATGTCCAAGAAGAAGGGATGGCATCCTTTGGCACATCTCAGGCCTGTCTCAGAGTCAACAAGGATTTCAGAGGCCCTATTCTAGCCTACCATTGCATCCCCCCAAGGATTCTTTCTACAGCCAGGGAGTGTCTGTGAGATACATTTCCAGGTACAGGGAGCTCATTACCTCTTAAGTTACTTTGATCCATTACTGGACAACTCTTGGGTAGAAAGATAAGCTATAGCACTGTGCATGTAAGTGCCAGACCCTGGTTCCAGTTACATCCTTTGGTGACTCACTGAACAAGTCTAGTGGGCTATCCCTTCTTCATGGAACATCCTTCAAATAGTGATCACATTCCTAATCCCCAGGCTAAACACTGAGACCACAGCCTGGTCACCCTAGTCTACACACGCTTCGGAAAAGTGTCCAGAACCAAACACAACACCCTAGATGAGGTTCTGGTCAGCTCCCGACAGTCATTAACTGAGGATTCCCAATGAGCTGGATTTGATGCTAATTCTCAACTCTGGGTCACTTCAACTCTCCCGCTCCTCCTGTCCATCCCAAGATGCTTAAAATGCTGCAGGATATCTCACCACCACGCTGCCTAGTGCCACTACATGCCCCTATTGTCTAATCTCCTCTGGGCCCTCATGGCTTCTGGGATTTTATTTCCCCCTAACTAAGTACTGAAGTCAGAAAAGCCAAGTGAGGGGCCTACACCAAACCTCTCACCTCAAAGCTCAGTTTGGCAGTAAATGGGTCATCTTCCTCAATGTGGTCCACAGTCTCATCAAGTCTCAAAGTTTGTGAATCTTGAGGACTTTGTCAAAGGAAACCGCTTGAGGAGGCCTTGTTTAGCCACCCACCCCTTGTGTCTTGTTAGCCTCCAAAGGATACTCCCTTTCATGTCCAGAGCTCATACTAAGGAAGTTCACAAGTCATTACAAATTAGAATTTAAAAACCTATCCTCTCAAATTGAGATTTGCCTAAAGCCACCAGTGAACTACCAGTAGACAGCAGGACTGAGCAATATAACCACATGGCTACTGTATTAAATGAGAAAAACAGCAACAGTCATCCTAAGGGGGATGCTAATAACAAGCACTCTGGCTGCCTCCCTCAGCCCCACAAAGGATACTAGGGTTGGTTATTTCCTGCCATTTCCTTTCCTTTTTGATTAGCCTCGGGGCCTCCAGATCAATGAGAGCCACGGCTTCTTCATCACTAATTCCATCGTCCAAGTAAAATTCCACCAGGTGCAGAACCTCTGGAGAATGAGGTCACAGGTCAGGGAGACAGGGGACATCAGTAAAGCTCAATGTCTCCTAACACTGCATCTCAGCCTAGATTCAGATCCCCAGAGGCTTTCCAGACTGTCAGCAGACTCGACTCCCTGGCTACCCAGCCACCTCCCAGGAGTCCTGAGCATGAAGCCTCCCCCACCAGCTCTCCATTCCCCAGAAGGAGTGAGAAAGGAGCAGCGAGGCTCCTGCTCTCCAACTCACCGTATGAAGACGCTGAGAAGACGAAGGGCTGACGGCAGTTGATGCACACGTTCCCCAGGTTGTTGAGCAGAGGGTTATTTGTGGAACACCTATAACACAAGGGCACTAGCTCCTGCAAAGAGAGAACCCCATGGAGCCGAGCATACAGGCCACCTGCCCTCCTCAGGCACCGGTAGGGCACATCAGGCCAGCCTCCTCCCCCACCACTGCTTCCTGGGCTGGTCACTGCACCCAAGGGACGTCCATGTGTCCTGAGGGAGCAAGCCACATGGCTGGCAGTTCTGCAGGCAGACTCCTGGGCAGGCAGTAAGAAGGGACACCAGGTGCACCTGCAGGCTGGGCTAAGTCTCATTTCTGATCTGCCTTCACAGAGGATGGGCTAGTCTAGCCCCTTTATTTCATAGAGGAGGAAACTGGCCAAAAAGGAAAGTAACCAGTCTGTCACATAAAAATATGTGGAAAAGTCTGGATAGGAACCAGTTATTCCAACTCGGTTCTGTCGCCTACATGCCCACACTAGGGAGCCTGGGGGTAGTGAGAAGGGTTCCTTCTCCAGACTCCACTGCTGCTCCTATTTCTTTCCCACAACATAATGAATGGTCCAGGGCAATACTGTGAAAAATGTTCTTGGAAGTCACTGATCAAAATGGAAGATCAGGTGACCACTAGGTTGGAGGAAAGGAAAGCCCACGGCCAAAAGGCAGCATGAGGGAGAGCCTGGCCCGGACGTAGATGAGGGCCCGTACAGGTCTACTTCAGCCCCAAGACTGGTTCTGAAGCCAGGAGGCTGAGAGAGTTCATGCTGCCATCTGAAGACTACAGGCTATTTCTAGGAGACACCTAACCTGAACTCTTCAAGGAGTCTGGGAACCTGGAAAACACTTGAACCATCAGACTCCCTCAGGCCAGGCTCAAACCATCTCCAAACTAAGGAAATGATGAGGAGAATGGGAGCAAGGTCATGGCCAACACTCCAAAGTGTGAAGACTGCAGGAAAGGAGATGGCAGAGGGGGATACACCTGGAAGAAGGGAACCTAGGGTCAGAGAGCGAAGGGCAGAATGAATCCTTGAGGAACATTTAGAAACCAAGCCAGATCTTGAACCGAATCTGGAGACAGTCATCGGGCAAGGACTAGGTTGACTGGTTTGGTCACCAGGTGGTCAGAGGGATGACAGCTGTGAGCTCACGTCAGCACTTACCTCACTATCGTGAAAGGGCTTTGAGCGGATGGTCAGGCTGCCCAGTTCTATGGATTTCTGGAACCTTGCGGGGATCTGCAGACCCTGCAGTTTGTCGTAAGCGTGACGAGCCAATTTATATGCACCCAGAGCTTTGCTCTGTTTGGCCAGGGTGAATAACGTATTTCTGTAATCGAGTTGAGGAAGGAGGAGGAGAAAGGCAGCGAGGCAACCAAGGGTTACTTTTGGAGTGAGCTTTGCATCAGAGCTCAGCTCTTCTCAGTGCCAGGAAGGTGTGGGTAGAAGCTTGAGAAATGCGTTTGCACATTTGTAAGATGTAAATGTATTTCTCGGATGCAGAGGCATACGATTTTTTCCAGAGATAAAGAAGTGCCATTTCCATTAATATTTTAACCACTCCGGTTCTTTGGCCTCCTTAAGGCTCATCTTGCTCCCTAAATTCGGGCCAGAATGTCTCTACTGCACTCAGCAATGGCCCATGACCCAACCTTCTGGCAGAGACTGAGGCGGACTCAAGGCTAGAACAAATGATGCCTTTTGCCCTTGCCTCAGTCTGATTTCAGGTCAGCCCTGGGTGACCTGGCCTGGCCTAGAGCAGGTTTTCAAGCATCTGGTTTGGACCCTGTGCTCCTCGGCCCACTTTAAGTTATGGGCTCCCAGGCTTGGCCCATGAGCTATGTCTTTCGCACTCTGCTGTTTCCCACATGGTGTCTCCATTGGGGTCCCTGCCTTGGGAGGCTCCATGATGAGGCCTCATGCTGCCCATCCCACATTATCACCCTGTTCTAGCCTGATGCTCTGCTCACTGTTCCCTGGGACCCATCATGTTCATTTCAGCCTTTTGTGTCTTTGCTTATGTATGTCTCTCCACCAAAGCCTGAAGCATGCTTTCCCTGCTCCTCTCCTCCAGTTCAAATCTCACCTATCCTTCAGGGCTCACACACCGAGGGTGCCTCCTCCAGGAAGCCTTCCTGGTTTGCTCACTTTCACTGATGTCCCTCATCTCTGAACTCCTTAGGACTCAGCAGATGTGGCCCACAACTTAAAACTTAATTAACA
The DNA here is from genome assembly GCA_023548195.1 of Bettongia penicillata ogilbyi. Lineage (NCBI taxonomy): Eukaryota > Metazoa > Chordata > Mammalia > Diprotodontia > Potoroidae > Bettongia > Bettongia penicillata. The sequence goes on along the minus strand of JAJHZJ010000067.1, from coordinate 7,290,545 downwards.
CACGCTTAGACTAACATTTCTTAATTATGTCATGTGGTTAATCTTGTCTGTCCTATTACATGGTAACATCCTCAAAGGCAAGAAATGTCTTATGCTGTGTCCTCCAAAATACTAAACACAGGGCTGAGGAAAGGTCTGTTACTCAGTAAATACTGGTTGATGAGGGTCAAAGAACTGGCATAAATGACACTCTTGCCATCACAGGACCCTCTTCCTGTAAATCCTCCCAATTTTTTATCTGTTGTGCATAAAAGTACTGTTTCATGAGATGACATAGATGAAGAAGGTTTGAATGGCATGGTGTAAGGGATATCATCCTGGAAATGAACTTATAATTGGAAAAGAGATGATGAATGTGGCAAGGGAAAGGGATAATAGATACTTAACCTAAAGGATACACTAAAACTGAAGAAATGTAAAAAAACCCAAAAAGCCCTAGAATAAGGCCTTCAGCATAAGATAGAGGTCCTCTATGGAGAACTGCACAGAATGAAGAGGCTCAGTGAGGTCTCCATCAATGACCAGAGAATTGGTGTATTCAGACAGAAAGATAGATTACAGGTGTAGGGAGACAGACATAGATGTGGACACATGATTTCAATGCTATCAGGAACTCCTAGTGTGTAAGTCCCTCCACTGATGCAAATTAGCAACTCATTTGTAGGGGATGGTCTCAGAGGGTTGCTTGAGGTTCTGAGTCGTTCAGTTGGTCAGGTGGTCTTATGACGGAGGAGGACTGACATCTTAGCCAAATCAGAAGACTTCTGCTCTGGGCACTCCTTGTACACAGGAAGTCTTTACCAAATGCTTGTGGAGGGGAATGCTGAGGGCTCCTACACTGTTCCTCACCAGGACATTTACAGAGAGATCAAAGCAGCACAGTGCACACCCCAGGGGTCCTTTCTGCTAATTCCCTCTTTGGCACAGACACCTTCCTTTCCCTGACTGATTCTCTATGATAAAACAGGACTAAGGATAGCGAGCTCAGTCTCTTCAGGGGCTGCTGGAAAGATAAATGGTTTTGTTTGCAAAGTGCTCTAAAAGAAAAAGCTCTGGGCAATTAGGAGCAGGGGCTGAGAGGGAGTCTTGCTCAGAAACTTGGAGCAAGGATACACTTTAGAGATACCCAAGGGTGTCTCCTTAGACAGGCTGTGAAGCAGGAACCTGGATATATTGAAGAGTGTTTCAGGAAGATGAAAACTGAAGGGCTCCTCCTGCAGCAGGAAAAGGGAGAAAAAAAGAGAGTGAAATCCATGGCCTGTCAAGACCTAGAACTCATTTCACTGGATTCTGAGAGAATTCCACAGAGGCTGTGATGAATCCATCTCCGCCCCTGCTAAGAAAGGCCTTTCAAGGTTTGGAGGATGGCCTGACTTGAAACAAACCATTCTGAAGGAATCTGGCCCATAGGTTGTTTGTCTGCACATAGATGCTTTTAATCATGCTTTAGATAAGACTGATGCTAATCAACCAGGCCAAACCCCCTACTTGGCCATGCTTAGCTAGAGGTTAGTTATAACTTCTGTGGGCCCTAGATAGTACTATAACTATATTCCTTTATAAAATATTTAATAATTTAGGCTTTTCACTAAGTTGCAAGGTCAAAGCAGTCTGAACATTATATTCTATCTCTCCAGGGTCTGAGTCCTTTCCAGTTCACTCTCCACTTTCCATCAGCAACTCTCTTGGTCTGGGCTCCCAGAATACAATGGCCTCAGCCAGGCCACCCTCTGGTGGGGGCCTCACCCTCTTCCCAGCTTCCTTTGGTGTCCTGGCTTCCCCCATTAGATAGGAAGCTCCTTGAGGGCAAAGACTGTCTTTCCTAGTGCTTAGCTTAGCACCTAGCACACAGTAGGTACTTAATTAAAGTTTACTGAATTTCTTTCTAGCTACTCTACTTTTCCTACATAATCAGCTGGCCTCAAGAAAGTGAAATGTTGCCTTAATTCTACCCTGGGGATTTTTTTCTAGTGAGGGAAGTAGGAAAGAAGAAAATAAATGCTTGTTAATTGAAAAAAAAAGTTAATTACAAAAAAAAGTTCTAATAATAATCTCTACAATGAGGTTACTTTCTTTGCCAGGCTAAAACTGAGCATAAAAACCAGATTCTAACTTGGCCACACTAAGTGTGACCTCTCTGATTAACTCTGCCCTCTGGATTCTTGAGCAGGGAGCTGGGCTGTCCACGTTCAGGTGGCTCCCTAATTATTTGAACACTAGTTTGGGAGACAGGAGGATGCTCCTTACTGACCCTATGGCTCTTGTTGATCAGCCCCTATCCCAGCATAAGAGGAGCCCATCCTTGGGTCGATACTTCAGGTCACCTGGGACCCAAGTGGGTGGCACTGGCTACACTAAACATGGTGGAACTGGCCAGATCAGAGGGAGACCAAAGCCTAGTATAGGGCACAAAGTAGATAGGCAGTAAGTATCTGCTGGTGATCATATTCCCAAGCACTCACAACAGTGCCTGGCATACAGTAAGTGCCTAATAAATGCTGATTCTTGGACTTGATTCTGAAGAATAGCTCCTGGGCACATGATAAGGAAGTGACAAAATGACAAATCCTGTTTCTTTTTACCACTCAATGAAATAATGCCACATCCCAGTGGTGAGAGGAGCTCCTTAAGAGCAAGGAATGCATCCCTTTTAGCTTAATTAATGATTTCTGAATTGAATGAGGACATCAGTCTCTGAGAATCTACTGAGTGTGGATGAACACCTGAGGATTCCTCTTCCTCATCCATTCATAGGCCTCAGGTGGAGTTCATTAAGGGAAATTTGATTAGGGGAGGCTTGTTTTGTAACCTTCTGTTAATTAATGAGGCACTGGGTCATGAGGGTAGAGATGCCCTCTGGCTCTGGAAAGTGTATATATACTCTGAGATGAGATTCTGCTTTGGGGCTTACTCTCTGGAAGAAGGTTTATGTGCCAGAGGAGACTCCGGGTAGCTGTTAAGGAGCCCGAGGCTTTGAAAACCCAGATGCAGGTGCTTCTCTCTCTGGTAACTATGTATGTATGTAATGGTCAGATAGTTGGATCTATCTGTTGATTTGTGATGTACATATTGCTTGTGGTCAGACAGTTGGAAATTCTGTCTATTGGTATTTATTTCTCTGCTTATATTTTCTCTCCTGGTATATGTGATTTAAGAAGATTGTTGGCCCCTCAAAAGTTGCTTTCCTTTTAGAAAAGCAGATCTAAGAACCTGTGGTAGCAGCCCTTCCTGGATGTGTCAGGGTGCTTACTGCTATACCTTCCCACCCTGCACTCCCAACACAGAACCCCTGTTAGAGACTGAGAGACTTATGGCATTTGAGAGGGGAAATAGGGAAAAAGGACCCAGGGTCCTAATGGGAATTTCAAGGACACTAGTGCCATCAAAGTCTTAGGTCAATCCTTGGCCCACTTTTCTAGGATACAGTAGCTACAAGTAAAAAGCAGCTGTCCAGTTTGGCTTCCCACATCTTAATAAGAACATGAAAGAAGTGAGGAAGGTACAGAAAGGAGGAGCCAAAATGATCAGAGATGAAAAAACATAATCTTTAGGAAAAAATCCAAGAGAAAGTTAGTCTGTGGGGCCCTCTGATCACCTGGCCCAACTATGGCATTTTACAGACAAACAGGAAAAACAAGTTTATGCAGTCATAAAGTAACTTGCCCAAGGTCACAGTAAGTAAGCCGCACTGCTGGGCCTGGAATCTAAGATTCTGGTTACATTTGAAGACTTCTTGACTAGGAGGACAATTAAGTAATGGAGGGGTTAATATGGAAGCTGCATCTCTAGGAACCTTTCAAAAAGCAGAGAACAGCTCTTCCAAGGGTCATCTGAGTCACCAGTGCACACTTCCACTCCAGAACTCTAGCTGTGTGCCAGTTAGGAAATCTACCAGGAACAAAAAAAGCACAAGACTTTTAAAGAGTATTTTCTTTTAAAAAGCAGTCAGGATTACTCAGCAGTTCCTTGTGTCTAAACTGGTTTCTTGTACATCTTGAGGTCCGCTGCTCATGAAAACTGAACGGAGCACCCCATCCTGTGAGCCCTCCTCCCCAGTCCCCTGACGGTCTCACCGTGTAGCGCTGAATGGAGTGGTACACGTGGTACAGCTCAGCCAAGTGCTGGAAATGGTGGAACTTGACCAGCATCTCCTCCTTCTGGCCTTGGTCTGCTGCATGCATGGAGGCAAGAGGGAGAAGGCCCATCAAACTGAATTCCCAACTGTCTCTGACTCAACCATAGGGGCGAAAAAAAGGACAGACAAGAAGGGCTGGTGACAGAATTAATTCTTTGAGGGTTGACCCTGAGACTAAATATGGAGCAGAAAGGCATTCTAATGTGTTTGATGTTTCAAGAATTGGGCAGCCAAAGTTAGGGAAGGAGTCTCTCCAGAATGATCATGGTGGACCCCAAGTGATCCACACAGTGCCCCTTGTCATGTCCACTCAGCACAGTGCCTGCCTGCTGTGGCAGGGACAGGCTGACGTCATCAGCAGCAGAAGGGCACCTTCCCTGAACACCACCATCCATTCACAGTCATTCCTTTTATGAGAAACCTTCTACAACAGTACCAGTGCTAGAAGGCAGCAGTTTTTCTCCGTAGCCCATAAAAGCCATATAAAAAAAATTTCAGTGTGTTATTACATGTGATTTGCTTTTCTTTTTATTAAAAAAAAAACAAAAAAAAAAACAAAACTAGTGCTCAGATGGTTGCAGCTACAGGTCCCTGCTGGGGAAGGAAATGTTCTGAATTAGCATGCAGGGCAAGGGCTCTCAGCTATAACCTCAGCATAGCATTCAGGTATTTGTTAATGCTTACAGGCAAACTGGAAAAAGATGACATGCCAGATTATGCTTCAACACAGGGTTCTAGATGGTACCGGCAATAAACAAGCCCTGGGTTTTAATTAAAATGTTACAGCTCATTAGATGTTTATCTCCGTGCTGGAGTGGGGGTAGGTGAAACAGGCCTGCCCTCTCCTACTTACTTACCTTGAGCTATATCAAGACACTGCATGGACAGCATCCAGTAATAATATGCTGCGTCATTGAATCTGCTTTCGACCACAGCATTGTGAGTGAGTTGCTCCAACACTCTGACTGCCTCACCCTGACGGCCAGCTTTGTGGAATGCTGCAGGAAGCAAAACATCAGGGCGGGTGATGCAATCGAGTCACGATTTCAAGGGGTGCATTTCGCGGGGTACGGAGGGAGGACTGGAAATGGGGAAATCCCACTCTGCATGCCGTTCCAACTACATCTGCATCCATAAAAAGTATGTGCAGTTATTGGGCGCTTGTTCAGTCATCTCCAGGTCCTATGTCTATAAATACCAGTAGTAAGCGTACCCCACCTCCACCACCAAGTACAGCTGGGGAGAAGCAGCACCTAGCTTTTAGACAAGTTTGGCCAGAGAGCTCAGTGCTAAGGGACCTTGTAGCTGGTGCTCCCACCACATCATGTCAGATTTCGCACAGGGATTAAATTTCTATTGCTCTCCTGGTCATCTTGTCCACCTAGTTGCTGAGCCAAACCTTGAAGGTCTGTGCCTTTGGGCTTGATAGCTTATTTTCCTGCCTGTCCTTATCTGAGGTATCTTTGGGATCCTGGTCCCTGAAAAGTTGGTTCAGACAGTGCATCAAAGTCAGTGGATAGCAAATGAGAACTCTCTCCAAGACAGGCTTTTCACCCGAGCACCACAGACAGAATGCCTCCACAGGGGACACCCCCAGCCCTCTGAACTTAGAATGCCCAAACTCATTTTAAGGAAAGAGACTACTGTCTTTGTTCCAATTCTGCCTCAAGTGTCTTGTTGGAGCACCAAGTTACTATGGCAATGGATTCTTAGAAATGCAGAGACAGACAGATGGATAGGTTGATATGTTTTGCCCAAACATGCAGATACTTCAGCAGCTGGGTACTCTGGAAATGCTTACATCCTGAGAGAACACTCTGTCCTTTAGAATGCCTCAGAGTCCCTCAAGTCACTCCTTCCCACATCCTCAGAACCCCTCTGTGAAGTAAGGAGACAGCTACTGCTCCTGAGTGTGTCTAAGGCAAGATGTTGTGGGATAGAATGTGAACCCATTTTCAAGAGAACAGCAGTAGCTATCATTCTAGCTCTCCTCTCCCAGGATCTCAAGCCCCCCATTCCCGCCACAGTAGGATAAACCCCCTTCTGAAGCTTCTAAGAGCAGAAAATCACCCCACCTCAGCAAGTACTACCCAGAGAATACCCATCCTGCAGGAAAGGTGCCGAAACGATTCAAGGCAGAGCCAAGAACAGAACCCAAGAAGGAATTCAGGCTTTTGCCACTGAAAACATCTCTGAATGATGAAATACAAATCCACAGCACTGGGAGCAGTGGCAGGGGAGCCAAGGCCATGCCTGAAAGCTGGACTTTTACTATTAACGATGGCCCTGATTGGCCAGCCTACCTTTCTGGGCTTCTTCAAAGCGATCATTCTCTGCCAGCCACTGGGCATAGGGCACATAGACATCGTCCTTAAACTCAGGATGCTTCTCACCCAAAGCAAAGGCCTACAAGAAGGAGCAAATGTGTTCTTAATGAATCAGCTTACTTTGTCCTGTGAAAACACTGTACTTGGCTGAATTAATTATGGAGCCGTCAGATTTCCCCAGCATGACAACCGGGCATGGGGAGGGGCCCTTTCCTCTCCTCACTGCCTCCAGAAAGGCAAAAACAAAACAGGCTCTCTGAAAACAAAAGGCAGTTAACAGCAATATGCAAAAGACTGGATTCAATAACAACACAGTCTGTTTCTGGACCGCAGAAGCAGCACCAAATCGGAAACGTTTTATTTTGAGGGCTTGCGTGGGCTTTGCTAGTGCTGAAAACAGATTTCTTTTAATTGAATCTGACACCTAAGGAAATATAATTGACATTATCATCAGTGCTGCTTCTCTTCTGTTGAGTGGTAGTGTGGCCTTGGTGTTGTACAGGCCAGATTAGCCATTTCCCCTGAGCCCCAGAATCAGCTGTAAAACCCTAACCCCGCCCCATAGTCTCTGCCTTTGAAATATCATCTACTAAGGCTTCCACTCCAGACATGATAGTTTTTTTTTTTAAAGAAAAGGAATCAGTCAAGCACAAATATGCTGTAGCAGGAAAGTGTACAAAGCACCAAGGGTGGCCTGACGCACAGTCTGGGTGGAAGTGATCCAAGGTGTCATCATTTATGCTTCTTGAAAAGTCATCTTATCAATCAAACTCAGGGAGCTCTTTCTCCCTGATACTCAACCCCCTTGCTCCACCAAATGGGGTCACGTGGACAGCAGATGAGAACTGCACAGAGTCAGAGAATGTCCACATTCATCCACGGACAGGAGCTTCGGAAGAGCAGTCAGAGCAGGACGCTGGAGTGGGTAAGTGAGCAGACCCGGCTGGTTTCAGGGCACTGGGAGCCCCTTCACCTAGCTCTGTTCATTCCTGCATCCCCCCAAGCCAAAAGGCCAGGGAGCCAGGCGGTGCCTGAGAACTGCGGGGGTGCTTCTGGCTCATCCGTGGCACAGGTGTAGCCTCCAAGCAGGGAAACTTCTATAGAGGCTGCTATGGAAACCAGGCAGCCACAACCACTTAATTTTACAAATGAAGGCCAGAAAGGGAAGCAGCTTGCACAGGGCTGCACAGTTAATGGCAAAGCCCTGTACCCTCAACCTGGACTACTGATTTGTTCCCCTGTCCCACCTGGCAAAGCCCCGTTTATCTCCTCCTCCCCCCAGCAGCTTCTTTGGCACCCCACCCCCAAACCCCCGCCATTGTCTCCATCAACAACCAGTCCACACCTCATCCCAGCGCTGAGTTTCCACATGAAGCTGCACCAGGGACTTCAGGTCCCCTATCTTCAGGTAGGTCTCAGCTGCGTAGCCAGGATTGTCCAGTTTCTTGAAGTAGTGAGCACACAGTAGCAAGGGCTCCCGCTCAGCTTTATCCAGTTTCCGGGCAATATCAATTAACCTGGTGATGGGAAGAGGGAAGACAAGTATGCTTGACCCAGGAGCTGCCGTCCTGGTTTTAACACTGCTAGCTTCAGACCTGACCATGTGACAGCACTCTTCATCTCAAAGGAAGGAAAAAAGCTATACCTACCTGGGTACTTATACTACCAACCCTCCAGGGCAGATGTGGCCATATAACATCTGGCCCTTAAAGACCTCAAAGGCTCTTTATAAGTAACAAACTATGCCAAGGAGATGTCACAGGGTCACAGACTCAGTGCTGGAAGGGACCTGAAAGGCTAGCTAGTCTAACCCTTTCATTTCACAGATGCGGAAACTGAGGCCCAGAGAGATGAAAGGTCATATAGGGGGTGGGTGATACAGGCAGATTTGAACTTTGGCCCTCTGACCTCCAAGTCAGTACCCTTTCCACTGCACCCCACTGCCTCTCCCAAATTACCCCCTATACAGGATGGCTGTGGTGGTGTGTCTCTGCAAAGATGCAGCCTTCTCATATCACTAGGGCAACACCTGGGGTACATTTGGCCACTCAGTAAAGATGAATTAATTAGCATGGTTAATCATGAAATGATACCATCCTCTTTGGCAGAGTTAACATAACTCTAACTTCCAACTGGATGGCCTACTCATCCAACAGGATCTAGTTCAATCCTCAGTGGAAAAAGGGGGAGGATGATGCGACATCTCATTATCCCACTGAGAATCATCATCAAAGAGAGATAAGTGGATGTCTGGGCTACCCTTTGATCTAGAGGAGAGAGGCCTTTAAAAAAAAACCTCCCCTCTTCTCCTGATCAGATCCAATGGCCCATCATGATAGGAAATGGCCTCTATGTCATCTCACTACTTCTCTCCCACAGGTGAAGAAAGATAAGGTTGAAAGGGAAGTGCTAATGCTTTCTGATCGAAGTAGAGTTAAGAGTAAAACCAACTCTTCTGGAGGAAAGGGATTATGGACAGAGATGATCACTGCTTCCACCCTCTAGCAGAAAGGAAGGAAGGGAGGGAGGCAGCTGTCTCTGGAGATGCCTCCTGTAAAAGAGTCCTGTCTTAAGGTTATGTCAATCAGCAATCAGAGCAATAACAACTAAAAATAGCTCTTTCTAGAAGAGAGGACATATTAAGGCAGAAATATGACAGAGGCAGCCCCTCCATCCAGTGAAAACATCCATACAGTGGTACTTTTTAAGACCCAGATAAATATAAAATATGTTCGAAGCCTCTGAGTTTAATGTTTTCAGAGATACTTGATAAATATCATCTGATAATGAAGCACAAGGGAGAGGGGAGGGAGAGGGAGGGAGAGGAAGGGAGAGAGAGAGAGAGAGAGAGAATGAGAGAGAGAGAATGAGAGAGAGAGAATGAGAGAGAGAGAGAGAGAGAATGAGAGAGAGAGAGAGAAAGAGAGAGAGAGAGAATGAGAGAATCCTAAATCCACCTTGTTCTTATAATGCTTTAAAGGGCATAAAACCTGTGTCTCAGCCTGTAGCTTTTTCTGTGTGGCTGAAGGTGGTGGGGATTTGAACACAACCACACTCACCTACCCAGGGCCACTGGTCACCTTTAAATGCCAGCTCTGGGCTCAAGGTCACGGCTCCAGGTCTTTGCCATCCCCCCATTCCTCCCACCCTGCCTTCAGTTGCCCTTCAGGGGTAGCTGCTTCTTACACTTCACATGCATGCAGCTCTGAGTCTTAGAATTCATTTTCCTAGGATGCACGAGGATGAAGGGGATTGGATACTTTTTGAGAAATCCTCATTTTCTCCCCATTTGGTCAGAACCTAAGGAGCTCACATGGGGCGGCAGATACTCCCAGAGTTTGAAATTGGAAACCTACATGTCCACCCAGCCATGATCACCACTGATGTCTATGGCCTTGATGTGCTCTCCTGCCGAGAGGTACATCTCCACTGCAGCCTTGGGTTCGTTGATGTTTCTGGCCCAGTCAGCCTGCTTGGTGATCAGCAACTTGGTTTCTTTGGGGTCTCCAGATCCAAGGAAATCCTGAGGAAGCAAAGCAAACACAACAACACTTCAGTGCTTCCTGCCACCAGCATTACATCAGGATGCTAAAATCTGAAAAGGCAGGCAGGCCCAGTCAGACTAAGGCAGGCATTAAAGACCCGAGTGCAAATGCACACCTCTCAAACAACGGTGCAGCATCATGGGCGTGGGCCACATAAAGAAGGCCAGGACGATGGGGGGGGGGGTGGCACCCACACAGGAACTGGGACATGGACCAAATGCCTTTCCTTCCCCTTTCTTAGCATTTATCCTGTTTTTAAGACACCGATAGATCACTGCACCCAAATCCCATGAAAGAATGGTCAACAAGTCACTACATAATAATAGAACACAATCTACCAGGCAATACATGTTGCACATCTATTATCTCACTGGATCTTCACCAGAGCATATGCACATGAATGTATAACATTTCTCCAAAAAAATAAAGTCAAAGCCACTGAAAACCCACTTTAATTATTAACTTTCATGTGGCTTCCAAGGGAAACTGTATAAAGAAATAGAAGAGGTCTAGAGGCAGCAAGGGAAAAAAATCAATTCTGGATACATGACTGCAAGGTCTTAGCTAAGACTCCAGCCCTGTTACTCACTACTGTGATGACCTCGGGCAATCATTCAACTACTCCTGGCCTCAAACCCCCTATCAATAAAATGGGAATTATAACACTTGTGCTATACACCTCTAGGGCTGTTGTGAGGAAAAGGTTTTGTCAAGTGTTTTAAACATGGGAATGGTTGTGGTTATTATTAGTAGCAATATAATAAGGTAAAAAATGGTCACCATTTACTTTGATTGTACTACTGCCTGGGGACCCACAAGCAGGAGCATTCTCCCTTGGAAGATCTGCAGATTTTACAACTTCCAAAGTGGGGGCATGGAGTGGTCTTTCAGTGGGCTCCTGCTGATGACTGAGGATAATACAGACAGACTCAGTTTCCACATAAAATCTACATTCTCTGCACAAAGCTGTCACAACTGATTATCTGCATTTCCTTCTGAGCTATCCAGCGCAAGCTCAATGGACTCAGTCACCGCAAGGGGAGAGAGAGGTGTCCAAATCCGAGCTCTGAGCTAGTCTCAAGGGTGCTGCCTTGGTCCACAGTTCTAAGGAATATTTCTACAGAAGAAACATGAGGTCTTCACAGTGACGGCCAGCTATGGTTCTACCTGCAGATCTGGGAAGATATGACTTGTATTCTTCAGAATCCTAAACTATTTGCTCAGGGCTTAATACACTGAGTTTATAAGGGACATTTGGTTCAGTGGACCTAATTTACACTTTATCAAAGGGTTATGGTGAAAACTTTGTCTTACAGTAGAGAGAAAGAGGCTGTGTTGAATGATGAATGAGACTAAACAGCATTTTTCCTTCTTAGTAATTCTGGTAAGGACACACTACTTAAAATTTAAAAGCATTATTATCCTCTTTATCACCAAATGAACATGTCAGTTATCCAGAAGCATATACTTAATTTGTATGTAGGAATGTAACTTAAAAATTCTGAAAAACAGACTTAATCTTGAGAAGAAAGTTTGTGAATGAACAAAAATATGCCCTGTTACAAAGGAGCTACGTCGTCCACATTTCCCCAAAAATATAACGTGTGCACACACTTTTCTCAACTGGAAACTGTGATACAAGAAAGGAGCCGAATGGGAAACAATCAATCTACTTTGAATCCTGATCAGAAAACTTAAAAACAAAGAGCCCTCAAGTATTCATATCTACAAGGAGATGCGCCACATGGAATGTGAAGAGGCTATATTTTCTAGGTGAAGTGTTATGGGTGGACTGAGGAAGTCAAAATAGAAAGATGAATGAATCTGATACAGCAGAAGTTAAGGCGCAGTCAGGAGAAAGAGGAGCCCAGAATCTGAATGGGATGGTCAGCGCCAGCTTTCTAGCCGCTGACACGACAGAACTTCAGACAAGTAAGGTGTCCCATACATCCCCTAAACTGCCTCTACCACTTGTTTCTTGAAAACTCAAATTCTTTCTATCAGGTTTCTGGCTTTGTCCATGTAAAAAGAAAAATGCAAATACCCTAGAGAAGAGTAACCTAAACTCTTCAGTTTACATGGAGAAGGAGCTCTGATGCTCCCAGGTTTCCTGCTCACCAGTTTCATTTTAATTAAGCTAGTTTTGGTCATTTATACCTTAGTGTGAATTAGTTTTGTCAGTTCTTTCTGGGCAACAGATTTTGAGAGAGAGAAGTAGCGCTGAGTACCTGAAGAAGGTATTTTTCCCATACAAAGGAATTCACAGTGTGAGAGGAAGCATTGAGAAGCTTTGGTTTATGGTTTGTGAATACTCAGAAAGGATCAGGTCAAACAACCAACTTAAGTTCATTAAGAACAAATTGCATCCTGCCAGCTGATCCATGGTCAAAGGATATGAACAGGCAGTTTTCGGAAGAAGAAATCACAGTTATCTATAGTCATATGAAAAATGCTCTAGATAACTACTGATCAGAGAAATGAAAACTATAACAACTCTGAGGTCCTATCTCATACCTAGCAGAAATGACAAATACAGGAGGGGATCAGGGAAAACAGGATCCTAATCACTGGTGGAGTAGTGAATGGCCCAAACATTTTGAAAAACAACTTGGAAGTAGGTCCAAAGGGCTTTAAAACTGTGCATACCTCTGATCCAGCAATACCACTACTCAGTCTGTATCTCAAGGAGGCAGCTCTTTTTGTGGTGGCAAAGAACTGGAAGTTGAAGGGTTGCTCATTGATTGGGGATTGGCTGAACAAGTTGTGGTGTATAATTGTGATGGAATATAACTGTGCTATAAGAAAGGATGAGGCGAAGTGAAGTGAGAAGAACCAGAACATCATTGTGCACAGTAACAGTAATGCTGTCATGATGATCAACTGTGAAAGACTTGGCTACTCTGATCAAGCCATGACCCAAGATGATTCCAAAGGACTCCCGATGAAAATGATTTACCTCCAGAAAAAGAAGTGATCAACTCTGAGTGCAAACTGAAGTATAATTTTCTCACTTTTTTGGGCTATTTTTGCAATATGGCTAATGTGGAAATATGTTTTGTGTGACATCACATATATAACTGATAACATAGTGCTTGCCTTCCAGTTGGGTACAGGAGCGGGCGGAAAGGAGAGAAAAAATTTGGAACTCAAAATTTTTTTTTTAAAGAATGCTACAAATTAATAACAAAGTTTTTGAGGAGTTTAAAAAAAGAAAGAAAACATGAATTTGATGGGTAGACTTTTATGATTTCAAGTGTTCTCTTTCCTCAATCTGTGGGATTTAAATGAATCAATATTGCTTGTTCTAGAATACAAACAGATAAGACATATTTACATACATGTTTAGATAAATACATATTTATACACTAATATTAATAGGAAGTTTTACCCGCCCTTCTAAGAATTTGTATATTAGAAATTTATTTCCCCTTACTCTACTAAATCAGTTAGCCTTCCAAATTTAAAATCTCATTTTTTTAATGTCTTAAGTATTTTTGTACAACCTTTCAATCCTCCCTTGAGAAATAATTAGAAATTACCTTCTTGGAATTCACCAGATAATTGACATGCATATAGTAAATGTTAACTTTCCTTTGTTTTCTACCAAGATCTCACCTTATTTTGGCCTTAACTTCAAAGATAACCTATCACAGAGCATGTAGCATCAGAGATATAACTCTTCTATCCCATACTCCCTTGTTAACTAGCCTTGACCAAATTAGCAAATATTCTGGACCCAAACTGTCATCCCTCTCAGGCTATTTTTGTGCTCAAATATCCCAAAGCACATAGCACAGGTAACACTTTGATTCCCCTAGACACTAGCCTGGTAGCCCTCCTAGAGGTGGAGCATCTCCAACTCCCATCAGACATATAAAATACAAATTTGGGAAGCCACCTTTGGAGCTGCCATACCATATAAATATGGGATACTATCACCACATCAACCTAATTTGGACACAGATTTTGAAACCTGTAGCATCTTGTTAGCTATCTCTTATTAGCATTCATATCTCGTTAGCAATAAATTCCATTATTAAATCTCTTTTGGGCAAAAAACAAAAACCAGGTAACACCAAACACATCTTGTTTCCTTTTCTAAGGTTACTGGATACATAGGCAAGGAGTGTGACAGAAAATAGAGTATGCCTGCATTTTAACAAAACATTTCTGACAGTCTCTCATGACATCTGGATGGTGAGGTGGACTGGAGGTTGGCTGCATCAAGAGACTCCAGGACTGATGATTAATATCAACCTGAGAGAGGAACTGAGTGCAGTGCTCTAAGTCTCTGTCCCCATTTTATTTAATATTCTCATGGATGATTTAGAAGGCACAGGTGGCCTGCTTATCACATATTCAGAGCTAAGAGAAGGGGAACAGGTTAAAATGTTGGCGGAAAGAAACAGGGTCCCACAATTTCTCAATAAGTCAGAGAGTTTACTGATTCTACTACGATGGAATTTAATAAGAATACATGTAAAGCCCTAGCCTTGGGTTAAAACAGTAGCCTACGTAAGTACAAGGTTAGGTCAGTGTGGTTCAATATAGTTCATTTAAAAAAACATGCATTCGACTACAGTCAGCACAGGAGAATCTGAACTGAAGAAAAGAAGGAGAAGAGGATTTGGAAGACTAAGAAATTGTGAAGAGCAGAAAATGAACAGGGAGGGATGTGAAGAGATGCAGGAGACGCAGGGAAGCCTCAGGCTGAGGGAGAAGGCTGGGAAGGACGTGCTTGGAGGAGGAGAGGAGGAGAAAGACTGGAGGAGAACCAAGAGGTGGCTGGTAAGACAAAAGAACACACACAGGTAAAGACACATCTGTCTAATGGGTACAGTAGCAATTTCATGTATAATCCTCTGTTCTATGATGTAAATGGAAATGCTCGATTTATTTTGTATTTATTTAGAATTAAAAAAGAGAAGGGTGGACAGAGGAGGAGAGAGAGGAGACACAGATAGACAGACAGACAGAGAGCACTGAGGACTAAGTTACTTGCTCAGGAGTCAGTATGTGTGAACAGTTGGCCTCAAACTCCAGGCCTCCCAGCTCCAAGGCCAGTTCCCTCTCCACTTCAATAGGCTGAGGCTCTCTTCTTGCCCTACATTTACCCGAAACAATGGGGTGAGAGGAATACACAAATGTGGAGTAAGAACTGAGGAAGCCTGCATCTCGTGAACCTCTTTCATATCTGACCCAGATCAAAGACAGAGTCTGCTGTAGAACTACATTAGACCCAAGAGAGAAACAGGTGAAGATAGGGAGAAAGGAAAGTGGGGTTTAAGAATGAGGGTAAAGTCAGGGAACCTTGACAAATTTAAAAACATAATAGTGAAAAGAGACATCGATTATCCAAGCATTTGTTGAAGATTGCTCTGCCTACAGCAGAGCAGCTAATATTTTCCTGACTTCTTAATGATAATATCAACCCTCTAAAGGAAGGGGACCAGTCAGGAGAAATTCAATAGTGAACCTGATCCTTACCAATAAGGAGAAACTGATTTCTGGGGAAGAAATGATGGGAACTTTGAGGAGAAGAGACCAGCGCATCTTAGAATTTTTGACAAATAATAAGAGGAAGGCTGGGTCTGACATGCACTCTAGATTTGGGAAGTGCCAATTTCAGTGAGTTCAGAAGATAAGGTAAGACCCTATGGCCTAAAATTCTATAGAAGGAAGTCAGCTCAGGAAGCACAGGAAACTGTCAAGGAGGAAATTCTGAAAATGCAAAACAAAAAAAACCCCACCAGTTCTGATTAGGAGGAATCAATCAAATAATAAATCAAGGAACATTCATTAAGCACTACCATGTGCCAAGCAGTGTGCTATGAACTGGGGATATAAAGATAGGAGGGAAGTTGTCTAAAGAAAGAGATGAGGAAGCACAAAGAACAGATGTTTTGGCCAGCTTCAATTTCTCAAAGAAGCACCAAAGATGGAAGCATGAGCTGACTTTGGAGGATGAAAACAGGGGCACCCACTACCACAGGGAGTGCCAGTTGTGTAGATTCTCAGAATGAATCCATCAACAACAAACATTTAGTCTGTGCCTTCTTTGCCTCTGTACCAGATGCTAGAGATAGGAAAACAAGGCTCAAGATTGGCCTGCCCTAAAGGAGTTTACATTCTGTTTGGGGAGAAGCACCAGACAAAGTAAACGCTGCTAAGTGGTTGCTAGTGCCCAAAGGGATCTGGAGGACTTCACACTGAAGGTAGTGCCTAAGCGGTTTGAAAGAAATGAGGGGTGTCAAGAGGCAGCTGTGAGAAGGGAGTGCACTGAGCCAAAGGCAGCTCAGCAGCAGATAGGGTTATTAGGAAGGGCGAGGCCCCGGTCAGCTGGACTGGACTGTGAGGGGCAGCGCAAAGACCCAGACATGGGAAATGTCACGTGGCAGCAGCAGCAACAAGGTAGCGCGTGAGAAGGAAGGGAGCAAAGGAGTAGATATGATTCTGAGGTGGTGAGGAGTCGCTGGAGTTTACTGTGTAGGGAGAGTGACCTGAGGAAAAACCTGAGCTGCACTTGAAGAAAATCACTTTGGCAACTGTGCGCTGGCTCAGAGAGGAGAGGCAAGGCAGGGAAACAGAGGTCAATAAAGAGAGCAGAGAACGGTAACATGCCCTCTGCTGGGGAAGGAGCAGGAGCAAAGACAGGACAGACGGACAATCAGGGACAACACAGTAACAGAACAGGCGGAGTGGCCCGGTGCTGGGGAAGGAGCCGGAGCAAAGATAGGACAGACGGACAGTCAGGGACGACAAAGTAACAGAACAGGTGGAGCGGCCCAGTGCTGGGGAAGGAGCCGGAGCAAAGACAGGACAGACGGACAGTCAGGGACGACACAGTAACAGAACAGGCGGAGCGGCCCGGTGCTGGGGAAGGAGCCGGTGCTGGGGAAGGAGCCGGAGCAAAGACAGGACAGACGGACAATCAGGGACGACACAGTAACAGAACAGGTGGAGCGGCTCAGTGTTTACTTTCTTCTGGTTTTTTGCTAAGGACTTGATAATTTAACAGTATGCCAGAATGCACAAAATAAAATACGGCCACTAGAAATTATCAAACATGCAAACAGGAGAGCGCGGAACTGCCAGGGATGAGTTCTTTAGCAGGCCCACATGAGCCACATCATCAGGCTGGGACAGAACTGGGAGGCCTAACAGCAGAGTCAGCCTCAGCGAATGGAGAAAAGGAAAAGAACTGCTGGGCTAGAGGAGGAGAGAGTCTACAAACTTTTAAGTTCATGGCTTTGACTTAGGTTCCTGGAAAAATTCTCCATCACATTAAAGGGATGAATATCTACAAACAGAAGCGATCACTAAGAGCCAGCATAATTTCATGAAGGGCAGATTGTGCCAGACTGACTTTATTTTTCTTTTGGACCGTGTTACTAGATGGAGAATTAAGGCAACAGCATATAGTTTACCTGGAATTCAGCAAAGCATCTGACAATTCTCTCACGTTATTTTTGTGGACAAGATGAAATGATATGTTGTGGATGAACGTATAATTAAGGAGATTCAAAACCAGCTGAACCTAAGTGAACTAATCAAAGTTCAGTATCAGCCTGAAAGGCCTCCAGTGGAATGCCCCAGGGATGTGTGCCTGGCCATGTGCTGTTTAACATTTTTATCAATGACTTGGATAAAGGCACATCAAATTTTCAGATGACAAGAAGCCAGAAGGTATAGTTAATATACTAAATGATAAAGCCAAGAGTCAGAAAGATTATGACAGGCTAGAACACTGGGTCAAACCTAATAAGAAGAAATTTAATAGACGTAAATATAAAAACTTCCACTTTGGTTTTTAAATTGTCCTCACATACTCAAGAGACATAACTGGGCAGTTGCTCATCTGAAAAAGATCTGAGGGTTTTAATGGACTGTAAGCTCAAAATGAGTCAACAGTAGGATATGGCAGACAAGAAAGCTGATGCAATTCTAGGGGGCACCAAGAAAGGCTTAATTTCTAGGTCTAAGGAAGTCACAGTCCCACCATCCTTCCCTGATTAGGCCCACATCTGGAGCATTATATTCAATTCTGCACACTACAACTTGGGAAGGGCATTGCTAAGCTAAAGGAGGGCACCTGGGATGGTGGAGGCCACCAGGTTGTACAATTCTGTATCTACCAGCTCAGGAGAAGTCAATAATGTGACCCAGTAGCTGGAATGGCTGATACAGTCTTAGAATTAGACAAAAGCACAGCATGCTGAACAAGGGAGATGATGCTCCCACTGGACGCTGCCTTGGTCCGAGGAATCTGTTCAATTCTGGCCATCGCATTTAAGGAGAGACATCACATGCAGAGGAGGGTGAGGAGACCCCACCGCGGGAGGATCAGCTGGGGATGTTTGGCTTGGAGAGAAGACTTAAGGGAGACATGATACATGTCTGTAGTGGAAGCATGTCAAGGGCTGTCTTGCACAAGGGGGATTCAACTTGTTTTATTTGGCCTGGGATGGTAGAATTAAGACCAAAGGGTAGAATTTGCAGAAAAGCAGATTTTTGGCCCAATACATGGAAAAACATCTTAACAATTAGAGTTGTCTAAAAGTGGAACAAGATGCCTCAGGAGGCTGGGAGTTTTCCATCACTAGTAGTCCTCCCACAAAGGCTGGATGACCACCTGTTGGTGATGGGGTGGAGGGGAGTCTCTTGCTCAGGAATGGGTCAAACCTGAGGATTCTTAAGGAATTTCTAACTGACTTGCCACAATCGCAGCAAGGTAAGAAATGAACATAAGGTTCCTGAAGTCTTAAGCAGGACACAGTAACAAGGCTGGGGAAAAGAAGAAGGGTCTAGAGAGGAGAGGCCACAGGCACCAAAGAAAACTCCACCTACTTCACCGCGTGTCTAGGATTAACCCTGATGATAAGGAGAACAACTACTAGACTTATTATCTCTATTTAGGGTATAGTAACAGACATCCTAGAATCCCCAAATGCCAACAACAATCGCCAGAGGAATGTCACTGGAGTGATCTGAGGGATTCTACGGAGTACGCAGGGAGAACAGGAAATCAAAAAGCAGGAAGTCACCTTCTTAAACCTGTGCACCAGATAACGACTGTAATAACAATTAATCGGTGGTCGCACATGCTTCATTCAGCAATCTTTGGGACGCTTCCTTTGACGTTCTAGGTAAAGGTAGATATGTTATTCAATGTGTTGAAAGGCAACTGTAGCCCTGGGTTCCACGCCTAACTGCAATCTGCCATCCCTCTGAATGACTCTGTATCTGTAATTGGACCTAATTTTCACTGAAGCCACTAGGAGCTGGCTTAAGTCATATTTTAGCAAAGGGCCCTTTTGAATCCAACACTGCTGGTATTAAATGGAAGGGGACATGTGCAAGCCCCTCCACATACAAAAGTGAATCTTGACTGCACAGTCAACCCCTGACTATCACCAGGTGTCAATGAGATATGGCTGTAAAGTGAGGAACTTCATTTCACCGTGAGGCCCTTTGGATCCATCCCACCCATAATAACCCTTGGAATTGGGCAGAAACCATCCGTGTTTTCAACATGGAACTCCACAACTCAATATAGAAAACGCCCTTGGAGATCAGACCCATGTTCTCTCCAATACCTGATGACCAAGAAACACCCCAAATGACATTCTCACAGTTAGGGGTGAGAGGCTCTTTCTGACATCAGTCCTAATGGCTGGGTGTATAGAACTTCTAGGACCTTTGAGAATTCATTGGTATCGTCTGCCTCTAGCCCTCTTGGACTACTGACTTCTTACTGCCTGTTGCATCAGGCCTGGCCCTCGTGAGGATTACCTTGGCATATTCAAACATGCGCAGGTCAGTGTACATATCCAAAGCCAAATTCTCATGCCCACTGCGTTTGTACAGCTTAGCAGCCTCATGGAACTTTCCTTGGTAGGCAAAAACATCTGCTAGGAACAGTTCATTGTTGGTCTCTCCACGCTTCTTCCTCTCCTGGAAAAATTAGCACAGGAAATGGGCTCTGCAGGCTCAGGCAGGAAGCAGGCTTTACAAAGGTTAGACAGAGCTATTTCAAGGTACCCTCCCGGGATTTCCCTGGGGAACCTAGAGGGGACAATGGTGCATTCGAGTCTCTTTCCCAGGTTTCTGGTGGGAATGTCTGGCAACAAAGGCAGGGTTTCTAGAACAAGTTAACATCCAAAGAGGACAATCAGATCATGGAGGTGCAAATGTCTGCCATATGTGCTGTATAAGTTCATTATGATGGCCCTCCTGTGTTTTCTTTCAAGGAGAGGCCTCCAAATGTGTACAGGCTCTGTGTGAGGACCTGACAAACTCCCATAAATACAATAAGGTCTAGCTAACTTGGCAGATGAGTGCAGGGAAGGGAGGGAGTTAGGGAGGAGTGAAGGGAGGTAAAGATAGAAGTAACCACAGAGGCAAAAAATGTCACAAGATTAGGTCTCTGACCTAAAAGAAAGTCATATATATGATTTTAGGGCTGGTAGGGAACCGAGAGACTGATTTGATCCCTTAATTCTGCAGAGAAGTGATTGACCCACGGTGATTTTGGTAAGAAGGAGAGGAGACAGGATGTAATCCAAACCCCTCTAACTCCAAATCCAGGACTCCTCCCACTAGAGTCCAGGCTTAGAATGAGCTCCTCCTAACGCCAGGGTTCTGTGGTTGTCAGACTCAAGAATCAGGGGTGGGGAACCTGCAGCCACAGGTGGCCTTCTAGGTCTTCAAGTGTAGCCTTTTGGCTGAGTTCGAGTTTTACAAAACAAATCCTTTTATGAAGGGGCAGCACTAGAGGACCTAGAGGGTTACATGTGGCCTGGAAGCTGAAGGTTCCCAAGCCCTGATTCTAGATTCTCTGACTAGACAGCAGATTGGCTGTTTCAAAGAAGGGAACTGGGAAGGGAAGGAGATTAGAAAGTCTATTATATTCATATTTTGATAAATTTCCAACAACACACACAAAAGGAAACAGGTAAAGAAATGTTTAATGATGAAGGAACAAAGCATATTTTCTTTAAAAACCTCTTTTGTTATCAAGTGTTCCCACCAGAAACCAGGAAGAGACATATCCCATATTTTCTCCTGTGTCAGAGAGAATTCATGGCTATGGAGCCAAAGTAGTTACAAAACTGGGTATTCCAAGAGTTTCTTTGGCATGTTTTTTTCTTAATTGTATTACTTTCACTTTACATGGTGAGGAACTCACTGATTCATAAGCCAGTCCATTTCATGTCGGATGGCTTCTGCTGCTGAAAAGTTTCTGAAATCTGAAACTGAAATCTGCCTCTGGGTAATTTCATCTTACCCCCTGATAAAACAGTGAGCCAAAGCTCATGTACTTTGAGAACAAGGATCATGTCCCATCCCCCCCAGTTATCTTCTCCAAGGTAAACATCCTTAGCTCCTTAAACTGTTCTCCATGAGATTTCTTAGCCCCTCTTCTCGGGACACATTCCATTTCATTAATGTCACTTGTAAAGTGTGGCACCCCAAGAAGAACAGCCTTGCAGACATGGGCTGAACAGCCCAGAGTTCAGCGGGACTTTTCGGGACACTCCTAAAGCAATCTAAAACTGTTCTAGCATTTTTGGCAGCCAAATCATACTGCTGATCACACTGCCTTGGCAGTCAATAAGACTAGATCTCTTTCCCATGACCTGCTGTTAATCCAGGTCTCCCACATCCTACGTTCGTGCAGCTTTTCTTTCCCTTGAGGGAAGGATTCTCCATTCATCTCTACTCAACATCATCTTGTTCGCTTTGGTTCATTGTCTTGGTCTCATCAAGGCCTTTGGGTATTCCAATTCTGTCACCCAAAGTATTCACGATCTCTCCCTGCTCTGTGTTCCCTGCAGATTAAATAAGCATGTTTTTCGTGGCTTCATCCAAGCCATTGATAAAAATGTGAAATAGGACAGGGCTGAGGGAGGACATTAACGGACATCGATCCATTAATCAATGTTCTTTGCCTAAGAGTATTACTCGGTGCCTACGTCAGTGAGCTGGGTTAGGTAAAGCACAGTGTTAATGAGGCCAAGGTTAGAGGCTCAGTCTTTACATGAGCCAGTTATTTTTGCACAGTGGAAAAACTCTATTCCACACTCAGCCTGTAACCTCAAATCCTAAAAGTTATCTGGTTTAATGCATGTCACTGGTGGGAAGAAACAGCACATCGTATGGATGGACGAAGGCAAATCTGTCACTACTCCTAGAATAACAATTCCACATGCACGTCCTTCTGATGGATAGGTAGGAAGCTGCATTTTTATATAAGACCCAGTGTACACTTCTTTTGCTTTTCTACAGCTTGTCACTATTTACAAATTCAAATGTTTTACCCTCACACATACTTAAAGAAATTTTTTTCCAAATAGAATATACATTTGTGGCTCATCCATTCAACAAATGTTAAGTGCTTAAAGTCTACAACGCAATTGGCTTGCAGTGGGAGAAATATAAGATAAATAAGGCATGCTATGCTCCCTGAGCTCCAGGGGTCCCTTCCTACACACTACTGATCCCATGGCACACAAGTTTAAATACTTTGTTTGCATGTATCATCCAGAGAATTCGAGGCAAGCAGGCCAGGAATGGAATTTAGGTTGGGGATTCCCGGAGTCATCCACTCATGAAACCACTTGATTATTTTACCACACCGAGTTCTTATGACACGCAGATGCATAAAGCAGAAATGGAGGCAAGCCATCCTGCTCAGAATTCTCTCATCTGCTAGGAGAGTCGCCTCCACATGATTCATTGAAAACCATAAGAGCCCTTCTTGAGAAGAAGGGATACTTCAGCTAGTATTTTACCTCAATGCTGTTAATCAGCTCTAAATACCGGAGATCTTGTACTCTGGTAAATGCCTAAAGGAATAGAGAAAAAAAAAACAAAATCAGTTGCTTCTGCATTTCAAATGTCTGTAACTGGTTTATGATAGAAAGTCGGGTTTTAGAACGGCAACAAGGAAGAAAGAGCAGGTAATGATTAATCATTGAGTTTTCATGTAAGCTATACCTCCTGGAGAGAGAAGCCTTTATCCCTGGGATTATCCTATCAAAGAAACAGAGAAAGAGATCTGGATAGATCAGTCCCTTTGGTATTAGATGAAACAAAATTATGATCCTACATTCTGTGATTCTACTTAACTAGGGAGTATCCCTTTCCAATGGGGAAAGAAAAATGTACTGCTTCGTTGAGGTTTGTAGAGGGAGGTGGCTTGCATCAGAGTAGAGGTGAGCAAAATGTAGCTGAGTGATAAAAGACAGCAAGTACATCTTGGAGACTCAGAGGAAAAACCAGGAGACAGATGTCTTTACCTGACAGCTCAACAAACATTGTGCAATGGGGGCAAACACATTATCAAGCACAGAGGGAGATGAAGAAAGTCAGAAAAGATAAAGATGCTTTCTAGCAAATGGAGAAAAAATGTTATTATTCAGACTCCCCAAGAGACAGAGCCTTGCACAAACCATAAAATGGTTCAGCTCTTGCCTGAGACCTGTAATAAAGCAGGTTACTTTAGCCCATGGACTTCTGAAGGCCCTTCTCAGTCTGCAAATGTTTCACAACCCATTCTACGGGCTAAAACATCAAGAGTCTCTCACGTCAACCTTTCTAAATTTGGCTATGTCTCTAAAATCCCTCATTTGGATCTTGATAGCCCAAACTAAGGATAACAAAAGCCCCTAGAACTTAAAATGATTTGCAAGGACACTGATGCTTTGTGGCTTCTGTCCATCTGCATGAATCTGCATCTTTGTGCAGTGAATGGAGCTTGAGATCTAGAAGCCCTGAGTCTGAGTCTCGCTTTACACCTTTACTAGCTTTGTAATCCTGGACAAATCAGCCTCAGTTTGCGCAAAATGAAGATAACATCTATGTCAGAAGGTTGCTAACAGAATCAAAAGCAACCTGTACAAAGTGCTTTGCAAACCTCCAAGTGCTATACAAATGCCATCATCATCATTACTATCCTCATTGCTGTCAGTATTGCTGATACATTGTCTTCCAAAATGCCTTACAGAGCTGCCAAGGAAGGCTCCCCTCTGTGCCTACCTTGGGTACCAGGAAGGCTCTCTCTCCAGACCTGGCCTGAGGCTCAGCAGATGAGAAGCTGGAGCTGGCTCTACCACTGACCAGTGGACAGCCAGACAGACTTCCTGCCTCTTGCCCACTGCCTTCAGCCTCAGTTTCCTAAGCTGCAAACTAAGAGGGAATGCCTGGCTCACAGGGTTTCAAGTGGGAAGATGTCTTCTACAACTCTGTCCCAGCGTTCACCTTCCCAGGTACAGAGGCAGGGGCCTGGAGACCCTGAACAAAGTCCATGAGGAGGCAGGACGAGAAAGCAGCCCTTCTCTGACATCTAGTGGATGAGCACAGCCATCACCGCAGGGTCTCTGCCTCCCATTTCTTGGTTTCAACAACTGAACCCGATAAGTATTTATCGAGTACCTACCACATGCAAGGCCCCGTAGGCACTTTGCTATACTTCCACCAAGCCCTAAATACACCATCTTCACTCTGTGAGGCTGAACAAGGAAGGTCTAGAGGGCTCTGTTCAGTTTTGACAAGTTACTAACTTAATGGAAACCACTCTAAATCCAGGGCTTACAAGGCAGCAATTAAAGGGGAGCTATGTTCCTGGTGTTTGGGAAAGGCCTTACACTCACTCCATTGCCGCTGAATTGAGCCAAGCTGTGGTAAGAACTCTTTCTCTGGGTATTTACCCTTCCATCACAGTCTGTACTGAAGGGCAGATGTGCCCAGGAAGGGGACAGTTTATGGAATCCAGTAATTAGTGAGTCTTCACACAAGTCCCTGCTTGGCTGGACTGTAGTCTGTAAAGGAGAGAAATGCACATCAATCTGGAAAGGTAAGCTGGAGTGTAATGGTGAAAAGCTGTGAATGCCCTGGAGGCAAGGGGGAGCCACGGGAGCTTCTTGAGCAGGGAGGTAACACGGTGGAAGAAGGCTTTAGAAACACTATTTGGTCCTTGGGTAGAAGATGGATCAGAGAGGAGAGGTGAGTCCATCTGAGAAAAGAGAGAAGGGTCTGAACAAGGGCAGGGACTTGTGAATGGACAGAAGATGGGGGAGATGGATGTGATAAGGCCCGTCAGCCATTCAGCTCCAGAGAGGGAGGGAGGGAGAGAGGGAGGGAGAGAGAGACAGAGAGACAGAGAGAGAGATGACTCTCCAGTTACAAACCTGAGAAACCACAAGGATTCTGGCACCCTCAAGAGGAACGGGGAAATCACCAGAGGCAGGTCTGGGGACAGAGATGGGTCTTGCTCAGGACATCCTGAATGGGAGATGCCTAGAGGATACCCAGTTTGAATGTGATATAGGACTAGAGCTTAGCAAGCACAGACACTGAATCTAAGAAACAAGGACATTTACTATTGTCTCTTCATCGACATTTAGTACTATGCAAAGAAAGCTGGCGTCATTTCATAAGGGTTACACTTAAAGTCCATCAAATACCACATGGATTTCATGCTCCATCAGGTAGTAAATCTAGACTGCTATACTCAGTTAAATGCTTTACCTTCTTAGCTGTTTCGAATTCCAACCCTTCCAAAGCCTCCATGGCCAGCTCTCTCCAATCTGTATCCGTCACACCCAGACAGGCAATCTGGTAGGCTTCTTTGTACATTTTCCTGTCGAGGTACTGGTACATTGGGGCAGACTGTAGGTTTTCATTGAAACACAATGATCAAAAGGGAAAGAAAAAGGTTGTTTTCAGAATTAAAACAAGAGTAAAATTTATAAGACTGTCTTTCTTCACAGGAGTTAAAGCATTTAATCGCAAGTAGCCATAACAGAAGTAATGCACGTGTTTACATTTTGCTTTCTCAAAAATACAACGCATTTTTATATGTATATTTCATTTTCCTAAGCTCCTTGAGGGCAGGGACTGCACCTTTTTCTTATCTGCAACCCCAGAGCTAACATGGTGCCTGGCACATAGTAAATGCTTATTGAAATATTTATCATCATCCTCATGAAGCAGGGCAGCTGGTATGAGCCTTCATTTTGTAGAAAAGGAAAACAGGCCCCCAAATGTTAAATGACTTTGCAAAGGTCACACAGACAATGGTATGGGCAGACTCCCAACCTGGTGGTCCGAGGCAATGCCATCCTCTCCATATCTGAGGCCTTACTAATGACTTTAGGAGGCAAGGGAAAAATCAAGGGAAATACACCTCTCTTTTGCAGAGAGAGCAGAAAGCACAGTCAAGCTGAATGCCTCATCCTGGGTTACGGAGCCAAGTCAGAAATGAGAGTGGATCCAAAGTCAGAAAGGATGTGATGAATCCCCATGCTTCCATCATGCTGACTGCCCTATGCTTGACATGTGGAGTGGAAATCCAATGGCCATGTCTCAGTCCATGCTCCCTGAGTTCCCATGAGTACCTGGCATTGCTGGTTAAGCCTCCCTTCCCGAGAATCTCATCTCATAGAATCAAAGATACCCAGCACTGGAGGGACCTCAGAGGTAAGTGAGCCAGGCCCTTCCTGCAACACAGACTCCCTTACGGCATTCAGCAAGCAGTCATTCCGGACTCCCACAGTGCTCTACTTTCCAAGCTCTCTGATGCCAAGTTTTCTTTTGCTGGCTCTTGTTCCTTCTCCTGCTTCCTAAATCTAGTAACTTCTTAAGGTTTCTTCTTCAGCCTTTTACCTCTTCCTGGACAACTCCCAAGTCTCTGTCTGCAGCCCTGAGGTCTCCCTCAAGTTCCACATCTCCAAACATCTTACTGAACATTTCCACTTCTCAGTCCTGCCATCAAGTCAAAGTAAACACATCTAACCCTGAGCTTCTCATCTGTCTCCAGCCTGCCTTTCCTTCCGGATGTCCTCATCTCTGTCACTGAAGCCAACCTTATGTCCAGGCATCTCAGCTCCAAACTGTAGCTATTTTTGATCCCAGTCTCACTTACCTATTTAATCCATAAAAGCCCTCACGATTCTTCCCCCACAATGCTAACTGAATGACTGGCTGACCATATCTTCTCCATCAGTCCCTTCTCCAATCTCATGTTCATCCCTCAACATTCCTTGGCACCTGTATTCCTTCAATCATCTGGCTCCGGTTCTCCTGCTCTAAATCCATCCTGTTACCCACCACTAGGTGAGTCTTAGAGTGCCATGTTGACCAGCCAGTCTCCCCAGAGTACCTGGACGTGGGAAGGCAGGGAGCTCAGGGACCGTTCCCACTGCTGAAGGAGGGTCCCCTAAAGCCTCCTTGATAAAGGCTTCTTCAGGCCCCTACTATGAGGGGCCCACTCATCCCCCAGACAGCGCTGCAGTGGGGAGGTACGGGGAGAAAGCTTCTCCACCCATACAGCCTGAACTTGTCCCTTTGCCATCCGTGTCTGCTCCTTGTTCTGCCCTCAGGGGCCAAAGAGCACAAGCAGAATGACTTTTCACAAGACAACCTTTCAAACACTGGAAGACAGTAAGACTGCGGAGGTTTTCCTCTCTTTTCCAAGCCAGCCCTCTCAGCAACTTTAACCCACGCTCATATAGCACAAACTATAATAAGCAGAGCGTAGATGTGGAGGCAGACCTGACTTAAAATTCTGCTGCAGGCACTTCTTTGGCAGTTCATTCATCCTGTATGCCTCAGGTTGCCCATCTGTGAAATGGGGATAATCAAAGCACTTATTTTGCAGGGCTGTTATGAGGATGAAATAAGCCAACTTAAAAAGTGCTTTGCAAACCTCATGGCATGGTAGAAATGTTAGTTTTTATCTGTCTCCCGATCTTCCTGCCTATAAAATCCAGACCAAACTCCTCAGCCTGGCATACCTCCCCCTCCCTATCAAACCTTGTTTTTCATTATTCTCTGATCTGAGTCAGCCCCAATCTCACCATGACTGGAATGGGATGTACTCATTCTACCTCCATGCTTTTGACTGTGCCATCTCCTCCACCTGAAATGCTCTCCCACTCACTCTTATTCTCATCACTCACAAAGTCCTCACTTGTAAGCTCCTGGAGTACTTGTGTCTTACACTATCCAACTGTTTCTTGTGCCTACGTCTTGTCTCTCTGAATAGTCCCTGAGTGTCTTAAGCCATATCTCTTACTTCCTGTGTGCACTGCCCCCCCCACCTCAGCAAAGGGCTAGGTACCAAAAATGTGCTCATGTGCTCACTCAACACTCCATGCTGACAATAAGCAGTTAGGCTCATCTGGGGTTTCAGGTATGAGAATTGTAAAAATAAATGTCCCCTGAACTACATGACTGACTCCTCGATTCACCACCCTGAGGTCCCTCCACCTCCACTGCATGCTCTCAGGGTCTACTGAGCTGCTTGGCCACTTACTAACAAACTATTGCACAAAAGGATGCACATTTGGAGAGGAGCCAGAAACCACCCGAACAAGCCTGAGGCTTTCGCCCTCCTCCCCCGGCCACCCCGCAGTCTGGCGACAGGCAAGGCAATGGCTAAAGGGCCTTTGTCTTGGACTTCTCTCCCAGGGCCCTGTAGTGGTGCTGCGTCAGCCAAGCTGGCTGTGGTGCCCGGGGCAGGGACCTGCAGGGGCCTTCAGTGCAGACAGAAAACGACCCTCCACTCAAAGGGAGGGAGCAAGAGAGTCTTCTTTCTGGAACTGTCTGGCTTTTTTCACTGCTCATCCTTTCTCTGCCCTCACGCCACACACTGGAACCTCCAGAAACAGAATTCAACAGGATCAGATTTGAAAATTCTACTTTCCATTGGAAGTTGTCTCCCTCCAAGATGTTCCTTCTCCAATCTCTTCCCTAACCCCAACTTCTCCTCTCACTTCTTACGCTCTCTCTGCAAGGGGCAGTTAAGTAGCATGTTGGATAAAGTACTGGGCCTGGAGTAAGGAAGATCTGAGATAAAATCCTGCCTCAGACACTAACTAGCTGGGCAAGTCACTTCACCCCTGTTTTGCCTCAGTTTCCTCAAGTGTAAAATGGAAATGATAATAACAGCATCTACCTTTCAGCGTTGTTGAAAAGATCAAATACATGAAAAGCACTTAGCACAGTACCTGGCACACAGTAGGAGCTATATAAATGCCTCTTCCCTTATTTCCCTACTCACCATCCACATCTCCCAAAAAATACCCAGTTGTGGGGTCTGTTTTATTGGGTTTACAGTTGCTGGTAACCATCCCCTCCCACAACCCCAAAGTCAGCTTATCAAGGGGCAGGACTAGCACAGTGCCTGGCACACAGCGCTGACTGATGCATTACCTGGGGCACTTCCACAGCTGACATGGAGAACACATGGAGACAAAAGATCTTGGAGCCATTGTAGCCCACGACGAAGCCTTGGAGCTTCTGCTGGTGCACAGGGAAGTTGCTGGCTTTGATGTTGAGATAGCCGCCTCCAGAGAAGCAGAGCATGTCCTCACACTGAGTGTTCCAGGCTACACTGTTAGCATTTGGTTCCTAGGAGGGACAGGGTGATAACCATTAGATCATACTCACACTTTTCCCAGAAGAGAACATGGTCTTCTCGAATTGAGTCAAATTTGTAAAAATAAGAGGCATTCCTCAATTGACCAATGGTCAAGTGATATGAACAGGCAGTTTTCAGAAGTAATCAAGCTATCTATAGTCATATGAAAAAATGCTCTAAATAACTACTAATTAGAGAAACATACATTAAAACAACTCACACCCATCAGAAACAACAAACGCTGGAGGGTATGACAACAAACAGGCACACTAATGAACTGTTGGTGGAGTTGTGAACTGGTCCGACATTCTGGAGAACAGAGGACTATAAAACTATACGTACCCTCTGACTCAGCATTATCTCTACGAGGTCTGTACACCAGAGAGAGCAAAGGAAAAGGAAATTGAGGAGATGGTCATCCACTGAGAAATGGCTGAACAAGCTGTGGTATATGATTGTGATGGGGTACCACTGTGCTGTGAGGAATGATGAAGGGGGCTGCTTTCAGTAAAATATGCCAAGACTTATATAAACTGATGCAAAGTGAAGTAAGCAGAACCAAGAGAACGCTGTACAAAGCAACAGTGATACTGCATGATGATCAGCTATGAAAGACTTAGCTATTCTGAGCAAGACAATAACGAAAGACAATTCCAAAGGACTCATGAGGAAAACTTCTATCCAACTCCAGAGAAGAGAACTCTGAGTACAAAATGAATGACAATTTCCTCACTTCATTTGCTTGCTTTTCTGCTACATGGCTAATATGGACATATGTTCTGTATGATTAACATGTATAATTGATACCACATTGCCTGCCTTCTCAAGGAGTAAGGGAGGTGCTGGAGGGAGAGGGAGAATTCGGAACTCAAAATTTTTTTCCTTAATAGTATTTTTTTCTAATTACATGCAAAGAGAGTTTTCAGCATTCATTTTTGTAAAATTTTGAGTTCCAAATTTTTCTCCTTCCTTTCTTTCCCTCTACCCTTCCCAAGAAAGCAAGCAATCTAACATAGGTAATACATATATAAATCAAGTAAAACATAATTTCACATTGTGTTCATCCTTCATTGCCAAAGAAGACCATGGCATCACGGAAATGATGACATGACTTGCACTTGACTTCGTTTCGAGTGAGGGAGGGCTGTGCAGATCACCAGTCTCACTTCTCCAGAGCCATCTGAATCCAATGACCAGACAGTGAAGCTTAGGGAAATGAAAGATTCTTAGTCAACGCTGGGAAAATCCTTCCCAGAGTCTTCCTTAATAGGCTTTCACCTAGATCTTTCACCTAGAAGATGGTCATCTACCTGAGAGCCACTGTGGGTTCCGAAAGGGCTGAGGAACAGCTGGTATAGTGTTTGCTGCCTGGCAATTTCAGGAGAGATGCCAGGAGCAGAACAGAGATCTGTACACAAAAGTTCCTCGATCTGACCAAGGTCTTTGATACTGTTGGCTGTGAAGGCTTGTAGAAGAGGATGGAAAAATTTGGTTATCCAGAGAAGTTCACCACTATTGTACAATAGTTGTATGCTTACATGGGCTCTGAATTAAGGATGATGCTCTCAAACTTTCCCAGCCATTAAATCAAGTGAAGCAGTGCTGTGGGCTTACTCCCCTGATTTTTAGCATAATGTTTTCAGCAATACTGTCAGACTTTTTAATGAAAAGTCAAGGGCAACTACTGCACTGATGGTAAATTATTTAACTGGAAAAGGATACAAGTCAAGACTAAAGTGGAGGGAAAATTGATGCATGATATTTTCACAGATGACTGTGTACTCAATGCAGCCTCCCAAGCTGAGATGCACTAGAACATGGATTGATTCTCTGCTACCTATGGTAATTTTCGTCTAATAATTAACACCAAGAAAACAGGTTCTCCAACAGGCAACACCACACCATCCATCCATGCATGGAAACATCATTTATAGCAAATGAAGAAATATTCAATGCTGTGGATAAGTTTACTTACCTTAGCAGTATACTTTCTAGGGATGTACACACATCATCAACATGAGGTTGACACACACACTGCCAGAGCTAGCTCAGTGTCTGGGAGGCTCCAGAGGAAAGTGTGGGAGAGAAGAGGTATTTGACTACCAAGCTGAAGGTCTACAGAGCCATTGAGCTGACCTCATAGTTGTATGACTGTGAAACCTGGACAGTACGCCAGTGCCATGTCAGGAAATTGAAGCACTTTCATGTGAACTGTCTTAGAAAGATTCTAAAGATCACCCAGTAGTACCAGACACTAAGGTCCTTTCTCAAGATGATCTACCAAGTATTCAAACTGTTCTGCAGAGAGTGTATGTAACTCTTGAATGGGCTGGCCGTGTTGTTGGAATGCCAACTCTACAACAGGTCAGGCACAAATAGTCCATATGAACATTTGGGGTGGAGATGACTCTAAATTTGCCCATTCCAAAATTTTTTTTGAGCTACTCCAAAGCTACTATGAGCTTTGCTCATAGAACACAGAGTTCCTTCTTTGATGTGGACACACCATGCTGGGCAGTCCTGCGCCAGTGTCTCTCATGTTTCACAATCAAATTCAAAGTTCTTCAGAGAGACCCTGAGAGCTCTCCTATATCTCCTTCTGACCTAATTCCACATTAGTCATGTTATGAAAAATCAGAACAAAAGGGAAAAACCATGAGAAAGAAAAAAATGAAAATAATATGCTTTGATTTGCATTCAGATTCAACAGTTCTTTCACTGGATGTGGATAGCATTTTTCATCATGAGTCTTTTGGAATGGTTTTGGATCACTGGATTATTAAGAAGAGCTAAATCTATCAGAGTTAATCATCATACTATGTTCCTGTTGCTGTGTATAATGTTCTCCTGGTTCTGCTCACTTCACTCAGCACCTGTTCATATAAATCTTTCTAGGCCTTTCTGAAGTCTTCCTGCTCATCATTTCTCTTAGCACAATAGTATTCCATTATATTCATATACCACAACTTGTTCAGCCATTCCCCTATTAATGGACATCCCCTCAATTTCCAATTCTTGGCCACCACAAAAAGAGCTGCTATAAATATTTTTGTACATGTGGGTCCTTTTCCCTTTTTATGATCTCTTTGGGATACAGACCTAGTAGCGGTATTACTGGATCAAAGGGTGTGCACAGTTTTATAGCCCTCTGGGCAGAGTTCCAAACTGCTCTCCAGAATGGATGGATCAGTAAAAACTCAAAATTAAAAAAAAAATTTTTTTAAATACATTTTTTAAAAAGAAAAAAGTCTGATAGGAAAAAAAAGCATACAACCTTTGTCACTGTTTCAATATTGCATCTTTAATTTCCAAATGGATATACAATTTTTTTAATAACTGTCCTGCATATACAGTTATACACTATAAAAACAGAATCAGCAAGGGATTTTTCCCCAAGATTTCCTGCTTGGCTCTCAAGCCCCATGGAGACCGCAAAAAGAAATCAAAACCAGTAGTGTGAGGATCTTTATACCCAAAGACAAGTGCTAAGAATCCTACCTGCTCTTTCTGCCTCCCCTACTCCAACCTAGGACATCCCTACCACACACACAATCGCCCAAGCTGCATGCGTTCCCCAGATAAGGACGAGGGGCAGGGGCGAGGGTGAGGAAGGTAGACTGAGCGTGGGGAGTGAGGTGAGAGTTCAGAGCGGGGAGGGTATTGGGATTCAGGTGACCCCAGCTAAGAAGGTCAGTGGATTGAAAGCAAGAAGCAGTTCCCAGGTTAAGACGTGAATCACCCCCCCCACCCCACCCCCCCACCCCCCCACCCCAGCGGCTCTATTATACTATTGTCAGCAGAATTCTGGAAAACACCAGGAGCACAAGAAAGGACCTGTAGCAGCAATCCCCAGCCTTCCTCTGCTATTTGGAAAGAGAAACACGGTCAGGTCGGGATGACCCCAGCTCCCTGTGCACCCTGCTAGCCGCAGGGTGAAGACAGCGGGGAAGAGAGGGAAGCTGGTGGACCCTGACCAGCCTGTCCCTTACCTCCCTGGGGACGTTAACCTGCCTCCACAACAGAATCACGTCATATAGATGATGCCTATTCTGAACTGAGGGGCTCGATCATTTGACTGGGATTATCTTGTAGACTGTCACAACACCCCTGTGACACAAAGAGAGGGAGACTGAAAGGCCTTTAATTCTCCTTGTGGCCATCGCTTGTATTCTGGCTGGCCTAGTGGCCTGCTCCAATTTCCTACCTGAAAAAGCAGTTCTTTGGTGTGAATATCATATACCAGGCAGGTGTCGTTTTCGTCCACCACAGCTAACTTATTTCGGGATGCACTCATATCCAGGCACCGCACAGCTGTGGCCTGCTTGAGCAGGACAATGGCAAACACGTTGTCTACAAAAATCTTTAGGATCTGGAAAGGTTTCAATAACAAGTGTTAGTCACTGCCTTGGAAAAAACCTTAAACACAGTTTAACATCTGATAAGCTCATTAGTGGAGAAAAGTGCCCCTATTAATGTCACAAGACACAAGGACATTCTTACCAAAAGTACGGGAGATACCACATACTAACAGAGTACAACTGGGGTTCACTGGGGGTTCAAAATGGTTTCTCTGATGCCTCAAAATGTCTGCTGTCCTGGCTGGCTGAATGCTCCATCCTACAGGGATTCTAGTCAGAAACTAACAATGGATGATGTGCATCTACTTCTCTGGCCAAAAGTGATCCCTCCCTCCTCAAAGGAGGGCCCCCATTTTTAATAAGTACCCAATGATGTGAACTGAATGGAACTGATCCCTTTTCATACAGAAAATCATGACAAATGGGCTCTCCATCCAGGGTTCAAGTCCCCACTGATTTCATACGTGGGTTTTGGGAACTCCTCCATGATGAGGCTGATGTCTTTAACCTCAGAACAGAACTGGGCAACCTCATCTATACAACCATCAGCTGGTTTCTAATTCACACAAGATACTCTGCAAGGGAGGTACAACTGAGCTTTCAAGTTCTCAGACATCCCACTCAGAACTTGTACATTGTGAGCAAATTTGTGCAAGACTCTCACAGCACCAAGACGTTCAACACGCAGAGTACAAAGACAAGACTGAAATGGTAACTGCCTTCAGAGAGCTTAGATTCCCAAAAGGGAGACACAGAGAGGTTTTGCATGTGTACACATATATGAACATGTACGTATGCATTATCTGAGGTCATGTGGAAGGGAGACTTGAAGAAAATGAGAGATCACAAGAAGCAGAAACGAGGAGGCAGGGCAATCCATGCCTCAGGGAGGCCCCGCTGCAAAGGTGACAGTGTTGAGTGTGAGCAGTAGCGAGAAGGCTGATCTGACTGCACCATCAAGGGGGGGAAGGGGAGGAATGGAGATCAGGGCCACGGCTTTGAAAGACGACAGGGGAGTTTGTATTTGATCCTGGAGGCACCAGGAAGCAACTGGCATTTACTGAGAAGGGAAGTGATGCGCTTAAAACTGCATTTGAGGAAAACTACTTCAGCAGCTCTGGTGAGGAGAGACTCAAGTGGGGAGAGACATGAGGCAGAGAAACTGAGCGGACCATTGCACTAGTCTAGGTGACAGGCAATGAGGGGCCAAAGTAGGGAGATGCTACATGAGGGGAGAGAAAGGGCCTGATTTGGGAATCTGGAAGCAGAAATGACAACCTATGGCGACTGATTAGATATATGTGGTGAGAGGAGATTACAATAACCCCAGGGTTGTGAACTTGAGTGCCTGGGAGGAGGAGAGGGGATGGAGGGAACAGGCATTTATATAGTGTCTACTATGTGCCACACATTCTGCAAAGTGCTTTTTCCAAATATCTCATTTGATCCCCACAACAATCCTAGGAGGTAATTATTATCTCATTCTGGCAGCTGAGGAAACTGAGGCAAACAAAGGTTAAGTGACTTACCCAGGATCACAGAGATAATAAGTATTTTAGGTTGGACTTGAACTCAGGTCTTCCTGACTCTAAGCCCACAGTTCTAACCATTGTACTACCAACTGCTGTCAGGAAGGTGGTCCCCTTGACAGAAATAGGGAAGAATGAAAGAGGAGTGGGTTTGGGGGGTCAGGGAAGAGAACGAGCTCTACTCTGGACATTATGAGTGTGAGATGCCTCCAGGACAGCCAGTTACACCAAGCAACTGGAACTTAGAAATCCAAGTATAACTTTCACATATACAGCTTTTACAAGTCACCTACATAGAGATGATAATTAAACTATGGGAGCCAATGAGATCAAGGGAGAGAGTACAGATAATGGTAAAAATAACAGCAGCAGCTTACATTTACATAACACTATGTGCCCGGCACTGTGCTAAGCACTTAAAATTATCTCATCTGATCCTCACAAAAAACCTTTGAGGTAGGTGCTATTTATAGAACAGGAAACTGAGGCAAAGAAGATTGGGGGCTTGCCCAGTGTCATACGGTTAGTAAGGGTCTGAGGGCAGATTTGATCTCAGGTCTTCTTGACCCTAGGCCCAGAAGGCTATCCATTGCGCTACCTATCATGTAAAGAGAGAAGAGGGTCCGGGACAGAGCCTTGGGGTACAACCACATCTGGAGGAGCAATTTGTAGGCTGAAATAGCTTATCTAAAAATGTTTTTTTTAAAAAAAAAAAAAAAGAAGAAACTGATATTTGCTAACTCCCAAATTCTAATGACTATATTCCAGGCCTGAGTCATGTTTAGTTTCTCACCTGATCATGGCTTCTCAATGAAGTAATTCTGAATTAGAAAATCCAGTCACCTATATCATTTTTTACAGAATTATAATCATTCTCTTGGCTCATCTTATTTGCAGATAACAAAGCTGGGAGAGTCAGCTAACATGCTGGATAAAAGAGTCAGGATCTGAAAAGATCCTGACAGACTAGAGCACTGGGCTGAATCTAATAAGACAAATTCACCACAGGGAAATGCAAAGTTTCCCTCTTCTCAGGTACAGGGCACAGCACAGTCAGGCCACAATTGGTCTGAAAGAGCTGGAGGCACCCGTTCAGGTCTGTGACCCACAATTCAAGGATGCTGACAAGCCAGTGAGTGTCAAAAGAGGGCAAGCGGAGGGCCAAGGCTCCTAAGTCTGTAATGTAAATACCAGCTGAAGGACCAGGGATTTTTAGCCTAGAGAAGACTCAAGGGAGACAGAAAAGTCATGTTCCAGTATTTACAAAGGCTTGTCAAATGGAAAGGAGACTGATTTTGTTTGATCCTAGAGGCAGGACCAGAAACAATGTCAAAGAGAAATGTCAAAGAAGCCAATTCAGACCTTGTAAGTGCGGGGGATCGGGGCAATTATGGTGAAGATTCCTTTCAGGTTCAGTGTAGACTAGATGAGCACTGAAGGGCATCTAAACTCTGTGACTGGCATGGATTCCTAAAGGTGTAATTAGGTCATCATCTCCCAGAAACAAGCAAAAATCCACTTTCAATTTTGGTTTTTGCTCCTGGAGGGAGGATGAAGGCTCAGCTCTATGGAGGAGCAGAGAGCACAATGCCAGAATTCTGTTGTCAAACAAAATCGATCATTAAGGCCAAGTGAGCTGTGCTGGAGCTACGTCAATCATTTTTCAAGCGTATGAGCCATGCTACAAGTCTTTTGTTGCAAGTTATGGGTATGATCTAAGACTCTAACTAAGATCCATTTATTTCACTCATATGACTGTGACCTAAGTCACAGTCTCTCTCTCTCTCTCTCTCTCCCCCAGTCTCCCTCCCCACTCCAAGGCCTGGGTGACCTTCAGTAACCTAATAATCCATTTTTGCCTAATCCAGCTCAGTGGTTGCAATGACAATCCCCCTGGTGGGTGAACATGCCAAGAATTTGAGGCATGCTTTTCCACTGGGTTGATGACTAGGAAATGCTCTCCCTCAGGCTCCTTGGGGCACAAAACTCTGGGCTTCCTTCCACCATGCCCTTGGAAAAGATGGAAGCTTTTAGCACTTACTGAAACGTGCATCGGTGTCAAGGCTATTTCTGGGTCATGTGAACCAGTGTACAGATTACCAGGCATGTGAAGGCCCTCACCACACAAACCCAAGTAGCAAACACTCACCTGACCATTCTTCAAGCCAACCAGAAGGCCTTCTCTTCCAGGTGGGCCTCCAATCACCTTGATGTAACGAATAAGGGCCTCCATCTGCCACTCCCTCTCTTTCACACCTCCAAAAGACAAGCACTGCAGCCTTTTCTCCTGGAAACCAAACATCATTCACAGGCTCATTTAATAAAGCAGATGCTGCTGGTCCTACCCAAGGAAGTCATCCTATGACCAGAGGCATCCCTACGTCTCCTGCAAAGCTGTGGATTTTAAAAAAACATTGAAACAGAAATATCTCATTCTACAGTAATAATTTCTGACTTATGCAAGACTTTCTCTATTTTCTTCCAAGTGAACCCGAACTCAGCTCTACTGTTAGGAGCTAAGGCGTTCCTCCTCCCAAAGCATCTGCCAATGTCACTTAATATTGGCTGGGAGTCATGGCCATTCCCTAGGAAGCAAGAAGGCCTTCTCTTGCTTGAAAATTCTTTCCTTGAATAGCTAACAGGCATTTATTAAGCTCTAATTATCATTTTTAGGCTATACACACACACACACACACACACACACCCACATGAAGAAACAAATTAACCTTAATTTCCTGTGTTACTAATTCATATTCCGACAGTCATAGGTCAAATCCCATTAAAACAAAATTCTCCATATTACAAAAAGATCATCAGG
Organism: Bettongia penicillata ogilbyi; assembly: GCA_023548195.1. Lineage (NCBI taxonomy): Eukaryota > Metazoa > Chordata > Mammalia > Diprotodontia > Potoroidae > Bettongia > Bettongia penicillata. The sequence continues at coordinate 7,252,407 of JAJHZJ010000067.1, read as the reverse complement.
TCCCAATCACCATCTTGCTTATTTCAAACAGTATCTGATGCAATACATAATATAATGAAAAGCATCCAAAGAGTCTCTGGAAATTGAAAAGTTTAAACCAATAGGACCCATTTTAAAACCCTGAGCTAACAACCAGACCCTTGGGAGAAACCTAGAAAAGACATAGGGATCAAAAATACATTATTCAACGTGCATGCATACACATGCACAAAGCTCCAGACCTGGCAGAGGATGATGTGATCCGAGCACACCACCAGTAGGTTACACTCAAATTTCTTGACAATCTTTTCCTTAACTCGATAATGCATGTCTGAGGAGTCATCTGAGTATAATTCATAGATTAAGATCCTTTCTGGCAGCTGGATAGCCAGCCGGTTTTTGTAGATGGCAATTTTCTTCACAAGCTCTTTGCACTTGATCCGAACTGCCAAGAAAGAAAAAAGGAGTCTGATGTCAGCTTCTTTCTCTCTGAGGCTGGAGGTATTGCAGAAGGCAGGGAAATCTCTCTGCCTTCATGTCATAGGCAATGACAATGGGGCCTTCCAGACTGGTTAGCTATGGTACGTTATTAGTGGCACAGACAACAAGAGACTGACCACTGTTTGCTGGGCAGTCAAAGGAAGTGGAGGCTGCCTGAGGAGCCATAGCAGACTCCCATAGTTCTGCAGCTCCAAACACCTTTGTTTCTAGGTATGACTGATGAATTGTAGCCTACAAAGAGATACACTCTTAGAGCTCCAAGATAACTCCAGAACTCTTAGACTAGAGAGGACATTACGGTACACAAAGAGCTTGGCTCTCATTGGATCGTCACCCCCTTGTAAGGTCATCTCCATTGGGTAGGTGAAGAGACTGGAGCTCACAGGTGGGAAATGATTTACCATGAGTCACAAGACCAGAAAGTGGCAAAACTGGATCTCAAACTCTGGCCTAGCAGGTATTCTCTCCACTGAGGGGGTATGGACTACACCTGCTGGTCTACACAAGCCGAAACATCCAAGTGTAAGTCTACTCAGCACTTTGGGATCAGTTTTAAATCCCTCATGTCTGTACCCACAGCGGCCCCAAAGACAACTAACTGTATCTGGGCAGCCCCTAACAAAACCAGGAGTATGGAAATACTCTTGAAATCCTGAAGGAGAGTGACCTCTAGTGGAAAGGGTGCATGACCGCAGGCTGCCCCTTCTGATGGCTGCCCCAATAAATGGGCCATCAGCACCATCCCTTCCACATGTTTCCAACGAAGAAGTACGAGCACTAAATGTCAAGCCTCCTGATCTGCCTCCGGTTTTCTCCAGCAAATGTCCCTTCTCGGGGTGTATCGATCCACATGTATTTTATCCACCTGGTTTCTCCTACCTTTCTGCTCTGTGATCAGATGCTGGACAATCACATCAGTCATGCTGTCCCTGTAGGCGTAACGATCCTTATAGAGACCATGAACTGTGCTAAAAATAAGCTGATAGAAGGAAATTGTTCCATCCTGGCAGCCAATCACCTAGAAAGAAGGAAGGATGAGAATTCTAAGATCCTGTAAGTCAAAGGTCTGTTCTACTATTCTCTACGGAGAGTCTTCAAGTATCATCTATTATAATCCTTTGGTTGAATTAACATATGGAAGCAAATATATATATATATTTGCTCTCACTGTTCAACATCCACTTGAGGGAGGAGTCCTAGAGAACAAATTTCCCTTCTTACCACATAATTGGAATCTGGTTTAACTTTACATGTCCACACCCAGGAGTTCTGATCCCCTATGGTCCCAAGACGCACTCCATCTTTGGTGAAGAGGGAGACTTGTTTGTCTGAACCTCCAAGCAAAATATATTCTCCTTTGGTAAAATAGCTGATGCAGCAAGGGTCAAAGTTCAGTGATCTATCCTTCCCAACCTAAAGGGAGAAAAAACGCAGGAAAAAAAAAAAGATCATTTCTTAATTCACAATCTCAATGTGATATGTCAACAAAAGGAAAAACAAATTTACATAGTATTTAAAGGTTTATTAAAGCACTTCCATTAAAAAGGCAGGCAGGTAGCACAAGCACTGTTGTTCTCACTTCACAAATAAGGAAGCTGAGGTAAAGGGATATATCCCCATCACACAAAGAGTAAGGATCAAAGCCAGGACTTTGGGGTTTAAGTCCTACTGATTCCAAGTCCAGCTCATTTTCCAAGACATCATTCCCAAGGGCATTAAGTAATTGTTGAAGGACCTTCTCCTTAAAATACTCATTTCTCCTTTCCAGGCACCTAAATTCTAAATTTCTTCAAGGTTCAACCTAAACCATCCTCATCCATGAGGTGTTCTCTAATCCATTCAGTAACAAAATGATCTCCCAGAAGTGCAGGTCTGACTCCCCCACCCCCAATAGCCAGCCAGCTCATTCCCGTGGCTCCCTAGCATCCACAGAACTCCTCTTTGGCTTCTCAGCTTGACCTCCTCCAACCTCTCTGATCTTTATTCCTCACCACAGCCTATGACCCTGGCTCACTGGCGTATTTGCCTTTCCTTGTGCCCAGCACTCCATGGAGGCCCCCCACTCCATGCCCACATGCTGGCTGCTCCCCAAGCCTGGAATGCCCTCCCTCCTCACCTCTGCCTCTTGGCTTCCCTACTCTCCCTGCTGCAAGAGGCATTACTCAGTGCCTTCAAGTTACTGATATCTTTGCTTGGAGAGCATCCTCCATTTATTTGTGTAGATCCCGTTCAGAACATTTTGTGCATGTTGTCTCCCCACCCATTAAAACTTGGGCTGCCTTTCTTCGGATCCCGATGCTGAGGTTAGTGCCTGCTCCATAGCAAATGCTTAATAAATGCTTGTGGACTGACTGACCTCCCCCTTCCTCTGAATATCCATAGTACTTAAAATTCATAGCACTTCTGGAGCAATCCCATGCTCCTCATGTTATGACTTAAATGTTTCACATGTGTATGCCTTCTCTCCAACCATACTGTAAATTCCTCAAGGAGAGGGGCTATTTCTCCCTTCTTCCATGTCTAGCACATTGCTTTGCACTCCAAAAAATACCTCTTTGGTGGAGGAACTAGCACTTGTGGAAATGAGCCTATGGACTCAAAAGGAAGGCATGGCATGAATGGGAGACTGGCTCCCGAGTTTAGAAATACTTTCTGACCACCATCACCTCCCCTTGTTCTCAGTCAGACATAAGAAATGAAAACTCAAGAATCAAGAAGAGACAAGAAAACCATGCCAAATGACAAGGACTGGGAGAAGGAAGGCTTCCAGCAACCTGGGAGTCAAGGGAAGGAAAGGTGCTCACAAAGGAGTTGGTTGGCCTGACTTGTCACATTCTACTGGGCCCTGCGCAATGCTCTGAATTCACTAGGCACCACACCAGCATCTGATGAATGAAGAACCACACTGGTGAACGTTCAACCAGAGTTAGAACTCCACAAGCAAACAACTCAGAGGGAGAGAAGGTGCCACCAATCTGAGGAGAACAGCTATATCTCCAATGGACCCAGTACCGACCTGCTTGCCACTCAGCTGGTAGAAGGAAAGTTTCTGCCCCCAGTCAGCCACAGCCAGGATGTCGTTATGTTCATCTCTAATCAACAAAAGACAAATAGGGTCATGTAGGGCAATGGCCTATGGATGCATTTATTCCTAGGGGATTCAGAAACACCAAGAAGGAGAAGATACAGTTCCTGACTGCAAGGGATCAAACACTGCACAATTTTACAGGTACCAAAGGCTGCTGCTGTTTAGCACAACACATTAATGTGGTAAAGATGAGGCAAGGTTGGCGCTCCCCCTGGGAAACCATTGTTTAAATGAATATTCTTTACCCTGGGCTCCTTTTGTTGGATCCCATCACAGTTGGAGACAGGGAAGCCTAGGGACAAAAGGGCACATCCAAGGATTTTCTTGGGCAACACAGCAAGCACTACAGATCTAGTATCTTTATTTTTGAAAGACCTGGGATCTTTATCTTTCTCCTAAAATTCAGTAACGCTTTGGGGAAGGTGGTCTGCAAACAAGGAAAGGTGGGAAAATCTAGTCCATCTATTTTTATCAACAGAAGTTTTCCCAATCTGAAACCTATATGATTTTCTTACTGCATTCTAACCACAGATAAAATTATCACTAGCTAGAGCCAATAAAAGGTGTAATATTATTTCAGAAATCGAACCCCATCATGGACAAATTAATAAGTCATGTTATACTTTCAGGAAAAAAATCATTTGCAGTAGGTAGGCCCAAACATAAGTATCCCCTTAAGAATGCCTAGAGTAACCCTTGGATAGCTGAGACAACTTCTGAATGGGAAGGAGAAAGCACTGGCCTAAAAGACCAGAGGTCCACAAATACAACTGACTACAAAAGTATAACAGTATCAGTGGAGGAGATAGCAGTCCTTGGAAAGTCAGAAGGCTGCATCATGACTAAAAAAGTAACACAGGCTGGGCTGTGGGCTACTCTTCCTTCTTTCAGTTATCACCACTGGGAGTATGCCTCTCCACTGGGCCTATAAATAAGCACAATTGGCCAGGTGGCAGCTACTAAAATTATGGGCGTGGTGCTGAGAAGGAAATAATCAGCCCATTTTACAGGGCTGGGTGTGCAATTCTAAACCTATTAGGTGATGGCAAATATGCACAGGACCAGGGAAAGTTATCTTTGGTTTCTGCAGAGGAAAACTGATACATGAGGAACATCCATGGTCTATATGGGCAAAAGCCTGAACAGGAGGACAGTGCCCCAATGCTCCACAGACCATGCGCACATCAGGGGTCTACCCCTCACTAAATCACTGCTTCCCAATAAATGCAGTGACTGTTACACAACCAAGCAGGCATGGTGCTCATGATCATCCTGATTTATTTATTCTTTTTAGCCTACCCTTGTGAGACAGTAAGATGGTGAAGTCTATGAATGAAAGGATTTTCTGGGGGAATGTGGTTTATGGAATGCAGAATTTCAAACAATCAGAGCTAGTGCTGTTGTTTTTAAAAGACTTAGGACCTTTATTTTGAGAGATGGCAAGATGGCTGTGAGGGGGTGTGTGTGTGTGTGTGTCTGCGTGTGTCTCTGTGTGTCTGTGTCTCTGCATGTGTGCGTGTGTGTCTGTGTCTCTGCATGTGTGTGCGTATCTGCGTGTCTGTGTGTGTCTCTGCATGTGTGTGCGCGTGTCTGCGTGTCTCTGCATGTGTGTGTGTGCATGTGTGTCTGCGTCTCTGCATGTGTGTGCGCGTGTCTGTGTCTCTGCATGTGTGTGTGCACGTGTGTCTGCGTGTCTGTGTCTCTGCGTGTGTGTGTGTGTGTGTGCGTGTGTCCTATATGCACCACACTGCACCTCCTGGAAACACAGGCACTTCCCTCACCACTAACCCTTTGGCTCCCTCCTCGTAAAGAGACTTGAAGACAGTTACATCTGCGTCAGGGAGTTCTCTCACTGACGCTGGCATTCTCATTGTAGAAGGGCTAACTTTAGCTCTCCTCAGAACACACTCACGAGTTGTCGTCCCTGGGACTGTCCTCTTCTTCCTCAGGTTCCTCCTCCTCTGCCTCACTACCCTGACTACTGTACACGGCTGACTTCAAAGCAGAAGGGATTTCCTGAAAATATCTGTTGACAATGACCTCCTCGGCTTCCTCATTTTCTCTGTTCATCCAGAAACTCTCCCATCGGCTGTAGACAGTAATTGTTCATTCATAATCACATTAGCTAGAACTACACTAAAGCTATAAATTCAAAGTGTGTAATGGGGAGATAGAGCTATACCCAAGAAGAATGTGGGCATCAGGTACACTGAGTATCCTGTCTTTCATGAATTAAAAATGATAGGCAGAAGCCACAGAATCATCTATGGCCACAAAATCAAACAGCAGGGTCTCTGAGATGCGCCCCAGAGCCAGAGAGGGAAACATATGTCATACCAAATGGCTCAAGAGGCAACAGGAAGCTCTGGGCACACCAGGCAAAGGACTCACACCAGCACCCATTTCAAAAAACCACTGAGCTGAAAAATAGTAAAGCAATGAACTGAGAAAAGTTGGGTGTCTTTCAGTTAACCTTCAAGGGGCCCTGTGGGGCTTGGGGCGGACATGGTAATAATATTTGCAAAAATCTCTATACAAAGAAACACAAAAAGGCCCCATCATATTCACAACATCTTCAAAAGTGCACTGGGTGGAAGGAAAGCACCACCCTGGATTTAGGTATTCAATGCCCCAAATCAGGAAAGGCTAATAAAAACTTTCCTGCACCCAGAGATTCTCAAGGAACCACTCAATAAGGTTTCATTGCTGTGAGGGCATCTGCTTCTCAACAAAGGGCTGAAGAGTTGGATAAAGGTAATGACTCTCTTTGTATCCCCAGGGCTTAGCAAAGCACCCAACACATAACAGGAGCTCAACAAATGTCTACTCATTGATTGGTTTGCTCTTGGGTGGTCAAGAGTTTATTTCTTTATTACTACATGGAGACATGTTGGGGAAGACCACTGGTTGGCCTAGGTCTGGAGAAAGGTGCTAACCTGAGGCGGAAGGAAAAAAGCCCCAAACATCTCTGCATTATTAAACTAGTCCCCAGGGGACACTTCAGAATACAATGAAATGAGCTAAAGAAAAGTGAAAAGGTAGGGAAATAACCCAAGGACAATGGGAAAGGATTTATAAGAGCTAGATTTTCCAGGCTAGCCTGGAAAAATGGCTTAACCATTAGTCTTGTTTGACCATTGGCACCTACTCTAGATCTGTCCATCCAGCCCATTTCAGAATTAAACCAACTGGTGAACCTAAGGAGGGCTCTGTGGGAAGGAGGCAACAAGGGCGAGCCTTTCTAAGAAATCTTCTTGTAAAAGTCACTATTTTCCTGAAAAAGAGAGACAACCGGATACCAGTACCTGGAAGGGTTCCAGCAGATGGACCAGACTGGAGACAGAGCTCCCCCTGGCCGCTCGATCTTCACCTTCTCCTCGCCATTTTTATTGCGGATGCTGATGATGCCGTTGAACATCCCTAGAGCAATATACTGCCCATCGTTGGTCCAGCTGCTCCCAGACCCAGCGGAGAATGACCGAACGAGGAGACAAACAGAAGACAACGTGGGCTAAGAAGGGACAACCTGATAGGACTCTCATGGAGCATCAGATGAGATTACAAAGGACTTGAGGACTCTCACTGCTCTAAAGGTCAACTCCAATTTCTCAAGGACTGAGAATGAGCCTGCCGTGCACCTCTCGGCAGAGAGCGGTAATACAGGGAAAGACGAACGTTTTTGGACACAGCCAATGTGAGACTATGTTTTACTTGATTATATATTTTTGTTAGGAGGATGTTCTTTTCTCCCAATGAGGTGGTAATGATCAGAGAGTGAGAGAGAACAGGGATACAATAGAAGGGAGAGAAAAAAGAAAAGAAAAAAAGGATCACTGAGGCACCCTTTTAAAAATGCAGAGTAGAAAAGAGAAGAAAAGCCAAAAAGAAGAACAAATGCACTACAGGCTGAATTTACCATGTACTTCACAAGAAAAGTCAGATCTAACAGAAACCTGCAGTTCCATGACAACCCTCTTTTTCTATTCTATACTGAACTAACCATTTTATTTGATGTTTGTCAAGTTCAGAATAAAGTAAAAAATAAATAAATTTAAGTAAAAAAAATTCTAATGGAATACTATTGTGCTTTGAGAAATGGTGAGCAGGCAGAATTCAGGAAAACCTGGAGAGACTTATATGAACGGATGCTGAGTGAAGGGAGCAGAACCAGGAGAACTCTGTACACAGTAACAGCCACAGCGTGCAGTTACTGACTGTCACAGACTCGGCTCTTCTCAACAATGCCAGGATCTAAGCCAGCTCCAAAAGACCCACAATGGAGATGCCATCCACATCCAAAGAGAGAACTTTGGAGTCTGAACGCAGATGGAAGTAGTGGTTTTGTTTTGTTTCTTCTTTCTCATGGTTCCCCTTGCTGGTTCTAATTCTTTACAACATGACTAATGTGAATATATGTTTAATATAAATGTACATGTAAAGCCTATATCAGATTGCATGCTGTCTTGGGGAGGAGGGAGAGAGAAAGGAGGGAGAGAAAATTAAAAATTGAAAAGCTGATGGAAGTGAATGTTGAAAACTAAAAATAAATAAATAAAATTTTAAAAAGAAAGAGGATTCTAGTTGGGTTTCAAGGTTGACCTACTGCTAGTTCCAGGATGCAAAGAGAGGATCACATCTGACGTCCTTTTTGACTTCTTCAGTCAATAGTGAGACAGTGAAAAAAAGCCTGGGGGACTAATGCTGCCCTAAGAGGCTGAAAAGGGACCCTGGGACCCTCAGCTCTGGGCAATGCCTTCTCACAAGTCAGGGAGACTGTGTGATGCTGACGGCTTCAGGATCTCGTCTCCAGTCACCCAACACTCAACAAGGCTTCCCTCTGGATCATAATTATTGCCCAAAGGGAGTCTGGAGCTCTCACTCTGTCTTTGTCTCTTTCTTCCTCCCTCTCCCTTCCCCCTTCACTCTCTCCTTCTGTCTCTCTCTTGTCTTTTTCTCTATGTCTCTCCCTCTTTCTGTCTCTGACTGTCTCTCCTCCCCCCACCTCCACCACCTTGGCAATGGAGGAACCAAACTCTCTCCCATCTCTCTTTCCATGAGGATGACAGAGAAAGCCCAGGGATGCCTGGCCTCCTGCCTTACCCTCCATCCTTCCCCACCCCCACTCCCCTTCCTGGATGCTCACCTGCAGCAGGTAATTTTACTGCTTGATTTATGTTTAGAGACAGACTTCTGCTCAGGAGACCACAAACCTTGTGGGGTGGATGGGAGAAGAGGAAGACAAAAATAAAAAATAAAGCCTGGCTTAATTTTGCTGAATGACAAACAATAACTACAGGAAAATCAACTGTGACGTGAACGGGGGCCACAAAACTAACTGACTATTGATGCTCAACAGATTTAAAGATCCACCAAACGGAAACTCTTCGCTGGGAGGGCCCTGAGAAGGCGGCAGGTCCCATCCTCTCTCAGAGGAGAAAACAGAGGAGGCATGCCTGGCTCAGGCTATCCAGGGCCACTCCTGCTCCCGGCTCAGAGCCTCACTACGCTCAGACACCATCAGGAGCTCTGACTAGAGGAGACACATTGTGTTTTCAAAGTAATCGGACCCATTTTGTCAAACCTCAGGCTTCTCTGTGGTTCCTCTACGCAGTAAAGACCAACTTTAATATTTCAAAGTAAATGATTTCTTGGATTTCCCACTCTGTACACAATTCAGGACAAAACAGTTTTCTCCTGCTCCTGTTGGCTGATTTGTGTTCGGAAATAGAAATGAATTCTACTACTAGCCTGAGTCAAGCAAAATCAGTAAGATAAATCTGGCACAAAAATACATTTCTACACTGTAATCCCCAATCTTCAGAAAACTGCCTCTGTACTGTCTACTCTTAGATTATACATGCTGTGGCTTCCCTGTTCTTAGCCTCCCTAACACCACCTTGACTTATAAAGTGACTTCAGTAAAGGTTTCTCATTTGGTTCCAACTACAACCCCATGAGGTTGGTCAGGTATGAGTGACCCTATTTTCCAGAGAAGGAAACAGAAGTTTAGCTTGATTAAATGGTTTGCCCAGGTCTTCTGTCCTGGTCCTGTGAAGGCCACATTGTCCGAACTCAAAACCTACCACAGACACTTTACTTTGACCTTGGACAAGTCGCTGAACTTTTCTCAGTCTCAGTTTCCTCAGCTGTAAAACAAGGACAATAACAGCACCTACCTCCCAGGGTTGCTGTGAGGATCAGAGGGAGTAACATATGTCATGCACATTGCAAACCTTAACGACTAAGTAAGTTATTGTCACTGTTAGTATACAATGATTTCAGTGGAGAGAACTCATGAGGTGACTATGCTAAAAAGCAGATGCCTCCTATGACTGAGATACAGCAAATGATCTGTGCCCCTTCTTTGTGCTCCATCAGCCCCTCTGGGCACCATACTGGTTACCTCTCCCCTCCCCAGGGCCTCCTGTGTTCCTATAAGAGCAACCCTCTAGCAAGAATCTTTCCTGTTAGAGTGGGGAAGAGGAAGAAAGGGAGAGGATTTGGAACTCAAATTTTTAAACAATGAATGTTAAAAATTGTTTTTACCTGTAATTGGGGAAAAAACAAAATAGTATTAAAGTCTGAAAAAAAATGAATCCTTCCTATTCTCAACACATTTTTAAAAGACCTTTTGTTCCACACTGTTTGGCTGTCTAGAAATGATGTCATAGTGGAGAAGTAGCATCCAAATCCCCCATTCTTGGATATGGTGGTTTTGAACCCACTCCTCATTCACAGTGGTACAGTCATTCGAGGACAGAACTTTGAGAAACCAAACCTACCAAAGTCACTGGAGGAACAAGATGCCAGCTGGTGGGTAACAGGGTTGTAGGAGACACACTGTATGGAATCATTGTGCCTGAAAGAAAACATACATACACACACACACACACACACACACACACACACACCACATTTCAATGGGTTCCAACTGAAGAGTCCTCAAAGCAAGAAGGCCATCCTAGATCATACCCTCAAGCTCTTCTAAACCCAACCCACACAGATCAAAGTTTGATTCCCCACGAGACTTCCTGGGGTTTGCACAAGTGTTTGCTGCCTGTGGTAGATGTGCGAACAGAATGAATCTGTAGAAAGAGACTGCCTATCAAAGTCCAATTACAGGACAAGCACATGAAAGACTCTGAAAACTGAGGATGTGTAACAGGAAGGCCATGCTGGGAGTGAATGGCATCTCAGTTCTCCAATTTCACTCGTTCACTTTGGACATTCATCCTCTCAGGCTACAGGAATGCCATCCCACCTCCTAAACACACACACACACACACACACACACACACACAAAATTAACTTCAGGGGTCTAACCTTTATAGTAAAAGAGTACTGCATGAAAGATTTAAAGGTCTCTTGCTATGATCATTCAAAAAGGACATCAAATTAATGAAAAAAAGATTACGTACGTGTACTTCAGAATACCTTCCAATTTTGCTGTCCAGATGATAACACTTTTGTCAGCTGATCCAGAAGCAAAACGCTTGCCTAAAATTTTTTCAAAAAGAAAACCTTCCAGGTTAATTCACGTTTGTCTTAAACAACCACCTCAAAGTATTAAAATAAATTGAAAATCTGGGCTCCTGAGCCTAAGTGTCAGAAAAGGATCCTTTTCCCTACTGGACAAATACAGGGACCACTAGAAAATGGTCTCCCCTTTGGGCAGGGACTCTGTAGGCAGCACTGATCACCATACTGCATCATCAACCACAACAAGTCACACTGGACCCAAGCTGGAGCCATGGTGCAGCTGCGCTGGTCACCTCACCCTTCCCTTTCCTTGGACTCCCTGGTATGTAGAAGGCCCTCAGTCTCTCTCCTCCTTTGTACAGCCTGTCCTACAGGTCCCAACACGAGGCCCACCTCCTTCAGTAGTCTTCCTCAATTACTTCCAGCTTACTCTGGTCTCACCTCCTGCTTGACTCAAGGCATGTACTTTCTCTACTCCTCAATTCAAGAGCAAATGTTTATGAAGTGGTAGTATGTGCCACATCCAGGCCAGAGAGCTGAAGATGAATCCTTCCTATTTTCAACTTTATTTTTAAAGGATCCTTTGTTCCACACTGTTTGACTGTCTCAGAAATGATGTCATAGTGGAGAAGTAGCATCCTAACCCCCCACTCTTGGATTTGGTGGTTTTGAACCCACTCCTGATTCACAGTGGTAAGCTTCCTGCCCGCATGGAGCTTAGCCTCTCCTAGTGAGGACACCAGAAGTGCAGATCAGCAGAAGGCAGAATATGATGGTGTGAATAAGAACGCTGAACAAAGTCATGGGCAAGTATGCGGAAGGAGAGGACACATATGGCTGGGAGACAGAAAGGTGAGGTCTGCAAACAGCTGCTGTCTTAATCTACCTGGAACAGAGCAAGTGTAAAGGTGATGAGCCTGCTCAACACCGACATTCTCACTATGACTAAAGGCACCAACACTAGACAAGGGAGCACGCAGGTACTCCTGAGAGAGGCAGCTGAATGAAGCACCCAGCAGTCAGTTTCTTCAGGTAGGTAATGCTGTCTTGATCCAGCTTCTTGACGGCAGGATCCGTTTAATTCTGTCTCTGGGGGCTCCCTACCTCCCATACTGCCTGGCACCTGAAAGGTGCTTAATAAGGAGTTATTGAATTTTGGTGAAAGGCCACAAGAAAAACCATTTAATGGAATACGTCATACTCTGCAGTATTCAAGACCCCAGTGAAGATAACTGAAATCTATGGACCAGCATTTATCACAAAGGATGAAGATACAGAGGTTATCTGTAAAATGGACAGACTGCTGGACTTGGAGTGTTAAAATTCTCTCTAACTGTGCACCTCTGGCCAGGGACCCTCTTTTGTGCCTCAGCTTCCCCATCTGTAAAATGAGACAAGAAGGGCTCCCTGTGGGCCTTCCCTAAGAACTTTGGCTCTACCACCCTAGGACCCCTCTCACAGTCATCGAGCTGCCTGAAGATGACTGTGGGCAGGGGAGCGCTGGAGCAGGTACTGAGTCTCTCCAAGAATCATTCTGTGCATCCCTCCCTCAAAAACAGATAAAGGATGGGTAGGTTCCAAAGTTGGATTATCATTCAGTACAGCTTGGAATGGATGGCCTCTGAGGCACTTTAAAACGCAGACATTCTCTGGCGCCATGATTGGTGTCTCCCTTGCCATCTTTTCTTCAATACAATATAGAAGCTTAGGCTAATAGTTTAAGAGCCAGACAAAAACTCAGAGATCATTTGGTCCAACCAAATGTTTTGTTTTTACAAATGGAGAAACTGAGGTCGACAGAGGTTAACAGATTTTCTAAGGTCACATGAGTGGGATTAAAAGGAAGTCCTGGATTTCCTCCCTAGCCTGGCCTCCAAATCTTGCTCTCTTTCCACTTCATGATGCCACCCGCCCCTCCAGGTTGAACTTGAAAAATTAAAAATACATAACAAGAGATCAGCTCTAGTGCTTTAACATGGTGTGAAGGGTCCCTGTGCTCTCAAGAACTATGTTGCAGAGGACCAGTTGTGACACTTCTAAACCACACTAGAAAGGGTCTGCAGGCACACTGGGCAAGAGAACCTGAGGACTTTCTGATCCAACTTTTGAGCTTTCCGAAGTTACATACAGAGAAGGACATCATCCATGCACTGGTCATCACGTGATCAACTCAAAACACAATGGCCTTCGCCCCGTGCCTTCCCCTTTGCTTCTTCAGGAGCATTAACAGAATGGTGAGAAAGGGAGCAGACAGGGCTAAGAAGGTATGGTTTCAAGACTGGCTACAGACGCTGGCTTAATAATGACTACAACTGACACGAGATTCATGTTTCACGATGAATAAACGTACAAGCTTCGAGAGGAACTGAACATTTCAGTACAGCTTTCCTACTATAAATAAAGCCAGAATACACAAGCAAGTTGCGGTTAAGCAGAAGGACTGACCTCGGGTTCTCCTTGAAGAAGCAAATTAAGGAGCAGTGATAGCCGAGGTAATTAAGCAAGTCCCCAAAGCCAACAGAAATAATTATGGGGAACACTACCACATCTCACCGATAATGAACAGGCATGTGTGAATCAACAGCTGTGCACCAGGTGCTGTGCTACAGACGTGAGGACCAAAGGAGAACAGTCCCTGCCCTCTAGAAACTTACCTTCCAACTTACTTCATGCACTGTGGGCATGAAGTAACCTTGAGTGGGGGAGGCACGGAAAGAGTGAGGGCAGAGATGGAGGGGCCCATGCTGCTGCACACAATGCCTGATGAGCGTAAGCACCTGGGCAGGCCCTTCCCAATCCACCTCACTGCCTGCACTCTCCCTCCAATCACCTTGTTCTCCAGAGAAGGTGTGCTCCTTGGTAAGAGGAAGCGCTGGTGTTTGTTTACATAGTGCTGACTGTGTGCCAGGCACTGGGCTAAATGCTGTACCATGATCATTTTAATGGAGCCTCACCACAGCCCTGGGAGGTCAGTGCATTTATTATCCCCATTTTACAGATAATAACACTAATAGGTGCTATTATTATCCCCATTTTGAAAGTGTTGATACTGAGACTGACAGAGGATAAATGACTTGCCCAGGATCACCTCGCTAGTGAGTGTCTGAGGCTGGATTTGAACTCAGGGGCTCTGTGTACTATGGCACCCCCTAACAGCCTCAGAACAGGAATAGGCTTTCACTTCTGTCCGTACCCCTGAAACCAAGCATGTGGTACCTTGCACACTATCTTGGTACTTTGCCCATAGCAGGTTCTTAACGAACACTTGCCAAACTGAATTAAGATTGAATGGTGCGTCTGCGGCAGCGAACACTGAAGGAGAAAAGAGCTTTATGTTTTTATCTGTATCTCTATATAAGTCAAGGCAAGAGACATGCTGGCATTCATCAACATCATTGTGAAGGTCGACCCGGAGAACTGGCTCATGGTAGGAAACAAATGAGGTCGCAGCCTGTAGACCACTCAGGAGCCCTGTGCAGACAGGCTGTAGGTGGGAGAGATCCTAAAGATGAGCAGCACTTAATATCACAAAAATGGAAATGACTAAAACTGAAAAGCCAGAAAAGGACTGGTTTGCCACTTGGGAGTCAGTTTTAAATCAGCTCTCTTTGTGAAGTTAGAAGAAAGATCAATATCAAATGAGGAGAAATAAAAAAGATGAAAAGATCTTCTGGACAATGCCAACAGCCCCACTCTGACCGAAAAATCCATTTCCCATTTTTTCAGTAAAGATGCTAATTATCAAATATAATTATTCAAGAGTCCCCACAAGAGGAAAGCTAAGAGTGCCCGGGAGTCATCTCTGCCACCCAATACTAGACCTGATTATTAGACAGATGGAAACAATCACTTAGAATACAGACTCATTTTCAGAACACTACAGAGAAAGTAGTAGAGGAAGTCTGGACAGGGCCTATAAAGGAGCAGAACTCTTGGTAACTGGGATCTGGGTGACTCAAGAAGGAAGCAGAAAAGGCATTTTTAAAATGAAGTCAGGAAGAGAACTAGGCTAGGACAAGCATACAGAAGAGATCCACTAGAAACAACACAATGTGAGGGCACTGAGGAATCTATTTTTAAAGTCTTTGCAAGAGGGGGACAACACTGAATGGTTGAGGAAAAATTATGGAATTGTTATCCAAAAAAAATCACAGATCCAATGAAGTATGAGAAACAGAGCTCTTTACAGATCATTGTGTGATGATGACCTTTTTTCCTAAAATGCTGCCTTCACTAAATGCTGGGGGCACCCGGGGATTGAGAAGGGATGTGAACAAAAGCCAGTGGCCCTGGGGAGCTGGCAGGACGCTGACAAACCACAGGGGCCCCTTACCATCCTTGGCGTAGGCCACACAATACACAGTGTCTTTGTGCCCTTTCAGCGGCTGAATTAAGGTCCCATCCGAAGTGTCATAAACCTAAAGAAGAAGAAGACAAGTTAGCTACTCATAAGATGAAACATTTTTTATGTTTCTTATGGCTGCACTAAGTGGCAGATGCTGTGCCAGGGGCTGGAGACAAAAGACAAAATTAAGAAGGTTCTCTGCCCTGGAGGAGCTCCCAGTCTATCAGAGAATTCTCGCAGCTATGCCAGGAGTCCTGAATCACAGTGACCAGAGAATACCCCCAACAGTCAGGTCTTCTGAAACTACATTCAATGCTCTGGTGTTGGAGGTCAACATGGAATGAGTGGAGGCAGGAGCTGATGATGGTCACCCAGCAGACGGCAGTGGTTCAGGGTCTTCAGAGTCTGCTGACCTAAGCAACACTATTAGCCAAAATCCAGAGTCTTACAAGGACCCTGTGACCCCAAGACTGAAGGGCCTCTCCTCCTTAGATAGAGAAAGCCTAAGTGACCAGTCCTGAGCCAGCCCAGACCTCTGCCCAATGCACCATGCAGTCTCACCTCTAAACCTGAGCTAATTATTAAGAAAAACTCTAGCTGTCCCCTCAGATGTAAGGACTGGTGATGACTTGTAACTCTCAGCTCACAGCCTCTAACATGCTCTCATGGAGATCTCTCACATCACCCTCATAAAAACCCTGGATAAGCACTCAGGTATCTTCTGCCCTCCTTACAGATGAGGCGTTGAGGCTCAATGATTAAGTGATCTCACCAAGCACACACAGCTGTTAGTCCAGGGCTGATGATTCCCAGTCCTGCCCCCCATTAGCATGCTGGTTCACATATGCCATCGGTAGGTGCCACAGAGCATCTATAAGATGGGACAGGGCAGGAGGAGAGTAGAGGAAGGGCAGGGGAGACATTGTAGGGGGATCATTTGTCAAGGTTCAGGGTGATTCTAAACGGTTCCTGTTTCTAAAGCACCAGTGTAAACAATTTCATTTTACTTTGACACTACATACATCTCTGCTTTCATGAGGGACCCAGCCCAGTCACAGCCTCCTGAGGACAGCCCCCCACCCCACTTGGCAGAGGGGGAGCTTAAGTCATGTTTGTTGAAATGAACTGACTAGCCACAGAGAGGTCCGGCTTGGAGGGACACCCCCCCCCCCCGAAAAAAGTGTGAGTGCTCCAGAGGACCCTTTAGCAAACATCAAGGACAAAGTCAGACATTGTCAGAGGTCATGTGGTTTCCCAGGATCTTTTTTTCTCTTCCTCTAGTCTTTGGATAAGGGGTGGTTCTCTGGGCCGAGAAGGCAGAGACAGAAGAAGACAGGCAGATGATTAAAAGAAATCAATGAAAACCCACTTTTTAAAAACAAAACATTAAAGGAGGCTGAATTGCTTAGCCTTGGGAAGGAAATAAAGGGAGCAATTAATTTAACTAGTTTCTAATGATATGTAGTTACTAAATAAAACTTAATTACACCATTTCCAAGGAAAGCTGAACAAGAAGAAACAGATGAACTTTTTTTAAGTGGGCAGACACGTGGGATGAAGTATCATATAAATTTTAGGCTAAACATAAAGGAGAAATTAGGTTCAACATAAAGAACTTTTGTACTCCAGAAGAGTAGATGAACCACTGGAGACATTCTGATCCTCCTAGAATGGGGGGACACAATCATGGCCGAGAGTAGTCCCATGTACGATATGCACTCTCAGAGCCCATTCCTATCCTGTTTCTTTAATTCCTCCCACAGAAAAGAAAACATCAGCTGCTGCCAACTCCTGCTCATGCAAGTATTCATTAGCTATTTTCTATTTACTTCTGGTTATCTCAGAGCAGAAAGAGAAAGATTAATGAGTGATGTGAAAATATTATTTCACAGGATCCTATCTGATTCTGTGCCTACCTATTTTAAATAACCCATTTCCATCCCCATTAAAAAGTAATGATTGATTTTTCTACCCTCTACTTTTTATCTCAAAAAAGGTCATATTATAGAAGCACTTAGGAAAAGGAAAGAAAAAGCACTTTACAAAAGGAAATGCCGAATAAATCTTACCAGTAATCTGTTTCCTGCAGCCAAAATCAGCTGAGTTCCGTCAGGCTTAAATGCAAGGTCATATATACTAAACAGGAGACAAGACGAAAGGAAGATTAGGAACCCAAATGGTAAGGTCTGCCAATGGTCAGGAAATAGATTTCAATTTCATTATCAAATGCCGCCTACACTTCAAGGAAAAACTAGAGTAAGAACTATATTTGGCTTCAAATTCCAGTCAACCACTATCCCTTTCCAGCACATTTCTGCACTACCTACTCTGCAATATGTTGCGTGTCCATAGCTCTACTCACCCAGGGACAATTTATGGTAGGCAAAGACACTGGACATTTGTTTCAGTATTTATGTAATATAGTTGGAAAGAAAGGAAGAATTAGATCTGCAGAGTTGGCGGTCATTATTATTAATATTGTTTTCATAGTTTAGGTGAATATAGCAATACTAGTACCATTAGCTAAATAAATATAATAATCTATTATTAGGATGTACATCTCATAACATGTCAAATATGAACAAAGATGATATCAAAGTATGATCAGATCCTGATTATTACTGCCAATATTATGATTATAGATATTTTAATGCATGCTCCAATCGACAAAAATCTCAACTTTCCTTTGTCTGCACAATTTATCAATAGCATCAAAAACAAACATTTTTGAGAACCCATTAGAAAGAAGGTGCTGGAATATAACATTATTTAAAATATGGCCCTGTATTAGTAAGCACTCCAAAATACACAGAGGGCCTGCTAGCACAGGCTCTTAGATCTGCATTCACAGAAAGAAAACAACTTTCAAGGGGTCAACAATCACTTTAATCAAGCATATGTATCATTACTTTAACCAAGTACATATATCATTCAGTTAGTTCAGAGAGTCAGCACCCTGAATTTCAAAGAAAATACAGAAAAAATCAAAAGATCAACAGACATGGCTTCCTCTGCCTGAATTCAACACACAACTGGACCCCAACTGTCTGACCATAGTTACCAGAGAGGGAAGCACGACATCTGGGTTCTCAAAGCCAGGGAGCTGCTTAGCCGCTTCCCAGGGTCCTCATCTGGCACTCAAACCTGCTTACCAAAAACTAAGTCCCAAAGTAAAACCTCAACTGAGAGTATTTATGCCTTTTTTAGAGTCAGAGGGCATCACAATCCTTTGACTAAGTGCCTCAATAGAAAAAACAAAAGGTATTTGGGATTCTCCTACAAAACAACTCCCCTAATCAAGCTTCCCACAGTGGGCAGGCCCATCAATGAGTGGGAAAGATCTTTAATCACATTCAAATAATTAACAATAAAAATACATACACTGTTTCTAGTTAAAGAAACTCTTGTTTCTGCAACTTACTCCTCATAAAGACTTTTGATTGAGAAAGGCAAGATTCAACCTGAGGTACCTGATCATACTAACAAAAACAGCAAAAGATCCTGTTTTGATTGCCATCACAGGCCCTTGAGCAACTTCCTTTAGTTATATAAAATATACTCTCTCTATATAACTTTTCTTTAATTTATTTGTTCTCAGTTTTCTACAATCACTTCCATAAGTCTTAGATTTTCTCCCTCTCCCTCCCCGAGACAGCATTCAATCTTATATGGTTTCTATACATACGTTCTTATTAAGCACATTTTCACATTAGTCATATTGCATAGAAGAATTAAAATGAATGGGGGAAACTATGAGAAAAAACAAATCATAACACAGGAGAAAATATTTTGCTTCATTCTGCATTCTGATTCCATAGTTCTTTCTCTGGATGTGGATGGCATTTTGCCTCACGCCCTTTGGGAATGTTTTAGGTCCTTGCATTGCTGTGAAGCATTAAGTCTACCAGAAAAATTCCTCGCACACTGTGGTTGTTCCTGTGCACAATGCTCTCCTGGTTCTGCTCACTCCACCCAGCATCAGCTCATATAAGTCCTTCCAGGCCTCTCTGAAGTCTTCCTGCTCATCATTTCTTATAGCACAACAGTATTCCATTACATTCATATACCACAACTTGTTCAGCCATTCCCCAACTGATGGGCAACCCCTCAATTTCTAATTCTTGGCCACCACAGAGAGAGCTGCTAAAAATACTTTTGTACACGTGGGACCCTTTCCCATTTTTATGATCTCTTTGGGATACAGCCCTAGAAGTGATATTGTTGGGTCAAAGGGTATGCACATTTTTGTAGCCCTTTGGGCATAGTTCCAGATTGCTCTCCAGAATGGTAGGATCAGCTCCCAGCTCTAACATCAATGAATTAGTGTTCCAATTCTCCCACATCTTCTCCAACATTTATCATCTTTCTGTTTTGTCATGTTAGCCAGTCTGATAGATGTGATGTGATATCTGAGAGTTGTTCTGATTTGCATTTCTCTAATCGATAGTGATTTAGAGCATTTTTTCATGATTATAGACAGCTTTAATTTCTTCCTCTAAAAACTGCCTGTTCATATCCTCTGACCATTTATCAGTTGGAAGAGCGACTTGTATGCTTGTAAATTTGACTCAGTTCTCTATATATTTTAGAAATGAGAAAAACATTTATATGAATAAGTGGCCTTATTTTATTAGTTTTTATCAGATAGTAAAAGTGTTGATCTGTTGATGTCTCTCTTCTCTCATCTTATGCTTTTTTTGACTGATAAATTTTTACACACATAATACAAAACCTCAGCATATCTGAAACTGAATCTTCTACAATCTATTATCCTCAAATACAGTTAAGTCAAACTGCATAAAAGAATGATTGATTGATAATTGCATAAGCAACCCAATACTTGTCTGCTAAAAGGATGTGTGTATGTTTAATATCAATTCTATCTAATTTTTAACTTTTATTTTCAATTAACAAGCCTTTTTATTAATCTTAATATTTCTGCAATCCTATCTGGCTTCTCCATTAAGCACATTTTAAAACAAATAAAGCAAAGCCAAATACTTAGCTGTAGGGTCTAACAAAACAAATTCTCCTATTAGCCATGTCTCTTTCTGCATTTTCATTTCATTCCCAGTCTCTCCACCAAGAGGTAAAGGACATGTTTCATCTTCATTCTCCTGGACTCTTGGTTTACTATTTTGTTGATCTGAGAGCTAAAGTCTCTCAAAGTTGTTTTTCAATGTTATCACTGTATAAATTTTTCTACTTCTGCTCACTCTGCTTCAGTTCATGTAGGTTTTTCCAGTTTCCTTTGAAACTGTCCACTTCATCATTCCTTATGGCACAGTAATATTCCTTCATAATCCTATGCAACAATTAGTTTGGCCTTGGCCCAACAGAAGAATAGCCTCTGAGTTTTTAATCTTTGGCTACCACAATAAGAGCTGTTAGAAATGTTTTTGTACGTATAGATATTTTCTTCTTTCTTTAATTTCTTTGGGGTATAGGCCTAGTAGTGGTATAACTGGGTCAACTATAAGCACAGTTTAGTATATTTTGGGGTATCCTTCCTTACTGCTTTCCAAAATGGCTGGACCAATTCACAATCCACCAACAATGCACGGGCATACCTGTTTTTCCATAGCTCCGCCAATATTCTTGTTAGTCTCCTCTTTGTCATCTTTGCCAGTTTGACAGGTATGTGATAAAACTCCAAAGTCAGTTTGATTTGCACATCTTTAATTACTAATGATATGGAACATTTTTTCATACGGTGACTGATAGTTTTGATTTCTTCATTTGCAAACTTCCTATTCATATCCTTTGACCATTTATGTGTTGGGTGTGCACTGTTTTTGCTGCATTTCACTGATGATTATAGCTCCCTCTGTTCAAACAGTTGGGTTTTACTTCATTCACTCTGTATTGCTCCCCAGAAATCTTCCCACGTTTCCATAAGTTCTTCTCATTCATTGATCCCTGCCATGCATTACTATGCTATTATATTAATATACCACAATTTATTCAGCTGTTCCCTAATCACTGGGCATATAATCTGTTTCTAACTTTTCCTTTTAACTTTTTGCTTCTGGAAATAGTCCTGGCGTGAGTACTTCTGTTTGTCAGTAACCTCCTTGGAGTGTAGATCCAACAAGGAAGACAGTGGAATCAAAGCATATAAAAAATTTTGTAACTTTTCTTGCATAAAAATTCCAGATCATTTTGCAAAACAGAACAGCTCCTAACTCCAGTAGCAGTAAATTAATGGGTCTGCCTCCTCACATCCCCACCAACATTTAATTTTTCCATATTTTACCACCCTTTCTAATGTAATGAGAGTGAAGCTCCCTTCGACATGATCAATATCACCTGGAACAAGTCACTTAACTTTCCTGAGCTTCAGTGTCCTCATCTAAACGAGACAGTTGCAGGAGATAACTTTTGAAGTCCTTCCAGATCTACATCTGTGATCGCAGGATAACTCGGATTTGGTTTAATTTGCTTTTCTCCAACAATGAGCAATTTAAGCACATTTTAGATTTTTGCTTATAACTTGCACATCTTCTGAAAACTTTTTATATCCCTTACCCTTTTATTGCATTCTTATTCTTACATATGTCAAATCTCTCTGGATTTTTGGATATTAGAGTGATTTTTTCTTAAGTAGTCTTGATCTTATTCTTTTAGTGCCCTGTTAATTCACTTACCAACCCACGTTTGAGAACTGATATTGTGTAGCGAATCCATAAACAAAAACTGATATTACATACTCGCTAGGGGCCAATATAAAATGAGACATCGCTTGCATCTAAGGAAATTGCCCTCAAACACACGTCCACAGATGGCATGGGCCTCTTCGAGAACAAAGGACAAACACAACAACAAATACAGGAAATATAGCAAATAAATACAAGGGAAAAGCAATAACAACTGGAAAAAGGCACCTTGCAAGAAGAGACACTTGTCCTACATAGGAATTTCAAAAGATGGAAGTGAGAAGAATGAAAGAGACTATGTAAAGGCACAGAGCTGGGAGAGAGAAGGTGGGAAACAATGAAGAGAGCTGTGGACCCGTTTGGCTGGAATGGATTACAAGTAAGGGGGAAATAACCTATAATCAGTCTGGAAAGATTAGTGGGAGCCACACTGTGACAGGTTTAATGTCAATAAGAAAAGTTTGCATTTCATCTTATGGGGAATGGGGAACAGCTAAGCTTCTTTACTCCGAAGGATTATATAGTCAAACCTGAGCTTTCAGAACATCAGCTTAGCAGATTATCTAGAGGATGGGCTGAGAAACGGAGAAACTGAATGCAGGGAGATCATTTAGAGGCTACTGCCATCAGGCAGTCCAGAGGTGAAAAGGGTCTGGATGAGGATGGTTACGATGTGAACAGAGAGAAAAAGACAGATAGGAGAGACATTGAGGATGTGGAACCAACAAGATTTAGTGGCTGACTGGCTATGGAGGGGAAAATGAGAGTGAAAAGTCAAAGATATCTCCTACAGTGGCAAACTTTTGTGATTAGAGGAATAATGGTACCCTGAACTGAAAAAGAGAAATAAGGATGAGGAATAGGAGTAGTGGGAAAAGATAATGAATGCTGGTTTAGAAATGGTGAATTAGAGGTGCTTATTGGGCAGCCGATGTCCAGCAGGCATTCAGATGTGTGTGTTTGTCCTTCATAGCCGAAGAAGACCATGACATCAGAGAAATGATGACATGACTTGCACTTGACTTTGTTTTGAGTGAAGGTGAGCTGTGCAGGTCACCAGCCTCACTTCTCCTCCAGAGCCATCTGAATCCAATGACCAGATATTCATCACCCAGTCATCTCCAGTCATGACCCAGGATGAGGAAATTGGGGTTAAGTGTCTTGCCCAAGGTCACACAGCTACTGAGTGACAAGTGTCTGGGGTGAGATTTGAACTCAGGTACTCCTGACTCCTGCACTGGTGCTCTCTATCCACTGTACCACCTAGCTGCCCCTGACTCTGTGATACAGATTTAGGTAGAAAGTGGAGAGACCAGTATGCATGAGCAAAAAGCCAGGTTAGCATCTCTCCAAGTGAGGTTACCATGAGTGGTGGTGGGCAAAGGTGGAAGCAGTGAGATCCCTGCAGAGAGAGTCTAACAGTCAGTGCTCACCGCCTCTGTGCCAACAATAATATCACCCCTTTCTGGGGGGCAGGGATCTGATGGATTCTGTCACCTAATTATGTCATTGCTACTCATCACACTACTCTTTTTCTCCCTCCCCCTCCCCTGTGGATGTGCAGAACGGGGAAGAAGATACAGATCTGAGAGTCATCTGCATAGAGGAGACAAATGAACCAATTAGCACTGAAATGCTCACCACAAGTGAGCACAGAAAGA
The DNA here is from genome assembly GCA_023548195.1 of Bettongia penicillata ogilbyi. Taxonomy (NCBI): domain Eukaryota; kingdom Metazoa; phylum Chordata; class Mammalia; order Diprotodontia; family Potoroidae; genus Bettongia; species Bettongia penicillata. The sequence continues at coordinate 7,228,698 of JAJHZJ010000067.1, read as the reverse complement.
CAAGAGAGCTCCAGACAGAGTCCTAGAGAACCTTCACACATAGGTGATGACACTGCAAAGGAAACTATGAAGGATCACTTACACAGAATTGTATGGAAATCCAATATATTACATGATATAATGTCTTCTCCTAGGAACAAAAAGTACTGAGTACCTATGCTTAAGTATTACCAATTTCCCATCATCTAAAACAACAGTTCTTAACCTAGGATCAGTGAACTTTTAAAAAATACTTTGATAACTATAATTCCATATAATTGATACTTTATGCATTAAATACATGATTCTGAGAAGGGGTCTGCAGGTTTCTCTAGCCTGCCCAAGGAGTCTATGACACAAAAAAGGGTTAAGAGCCCCTGTTCTAAAAGAACCAACCCCTCTGCTGGATACCTCAGATTAAAAAGAGCCCTCTCTAAAACCCTGAGCCAAGTGGACAGAATCTATACCAATAAGAATACATATATAGGATTTAAAATTGGAAGGGACCTAGTTCAATCCCTCATGGTGGGAAATGTCCATGGAGGTGAAACCGCTTTCTCAAGGCTGTTCAAGTGTGAAGAAGCACACCTAGGGAGCAAACCCAGATCTCCTGCCTTCAGGGAACTTCCTAGTGCTGAAGGGACTCACATGGGCACAGCACACAATCTCAGGGCCACAGCTAATTTCAAGGAATAACAGAAATGTGTGTGTGTGTGTGTGTGTGTGTGTGTGTGTGTGTGAGAGAGAGAGAGAGAGAGAGAGAGAGAGAGAGAGAGAGAGAGAGATCATAGCTAGAGCTACATAGAAGATAAAGGTAGATACATAGATGATAAATAGATGGAGAGACTATGAAGATAGGCACACCAATTCACTGTCTGGAGTTGTAAATTGTTCCAGTCGACTTGGGAAAACAATTTGAAATTATACTTTGAAAAGTCATTAAACTACATTCCCTCTGACCCTGCCAAGCAATATGACCTTTAGGCATACACTGTATCCCTAAGGAGGACAAATAAGGAAAGATTTCCCATATACAAAAATACATATAGTAGCACTTTTTATCGTAACAAAGAACCACAGGGAAGATAGGTACTCATCAATTAGAAAATTTCCAAACTGGAATATGAATATAATGGAATATTAATGCACCATAAGAAATACTAAATATGAAAAATGTAAAGAAACTTGGGAAGGAACTAATAAAAGAACAAAGTAAAGAGAACCAAGAGAATCATTTACACAACAACACAATAATGTAAAGGAAAACAACACTGAGAGACTTCAGAACCTTCTCAGTGGGGTGACCAACAGTGACTTCCGAGGACTAAGTGAAGGGTGCCCCCCACCTCCTGGCAGACTGGTGGCAGGCATACTGTAGATGTTGAATGAGGCTTAGATTTTCAAACAGGGCCAGTATTATGTTGATTTGTTCCCTGCTTGATGACTCTGATATTTTGCAAGGAAAGTTTCTATTTGAGAAGAGTAGAGGGGCCAGAGACATAGCATTAATAAAAGGAGAGGCAGAAATGTGATGGCACATCCAGTGAACAGCTTAGACCAGCTGACTTGGAAAGAGGGGTAGCTGAAGGGCAATAGCATGAAGTAGGACTAGAAAGGTAGGTGAGGAACTATTTGTACCACATACTAGAAGCAGGCAAGACCTACTGAAGATCTTAAAGTAAGGCAGTTACATGGTTAGCTCTGTTTCAGGAACATCCGACTGCTAGCTAGGTGAAAGGAGGATAAGAGACAGGACAGATGTGAGACAGAGGCAGAATCACCAAGACACGTCTTCTGATTAGATATGAGAGGTGAGAAAGAGGGAAGAGTCAAAAATGACTAGAAGAATGATGGTACCCTTAACAGAAACCAATCAATAGGAATTTATTAAGTGCCTACTGTATGTCAGACATTGTATTAATAAACACTGAGGATAAAATGCCCTAAGTTAAACAATCCCTACAGGAGTTTGAAAGAAATATGGAAATATGGGTTCCATTTTGGACATGCTGGGAACTGAGATGCATATGGATCATGTAAGTATAATGCTTATACTTGATGCAAAGGGCATTTGGGTTAGTAGAATAAAAAAGAATGTGGGAGTTAGATGCCATTAACAATGAAAACCTGGTTCTTACTGATCTAACAATCTTTTCTTATAGAATGTAAGAGACACCACTGAAGCTTCATGTTCAACCGTAAGGCTTAACAGGGAATGAAAACAAGCAATACCTATTTTTTTCAAATCTACGGACTTGCTATATCATGATTAATACAAGAAATTTCCTTTAACACAATCTGTGCAAGCTCGCTGCTCCCTCTTTCACTCCCCAGGAGGTCAGGCCATTAATGAAGATGACAGTAATGTCTACCTGTGCCAGCTAAAGAATCCTAACACATAGAGAATGTACAGTCCTTAAAGGCTGGGAATGTTTTCTATTTGTTTTTGTCTCTCTATCCCCAGCACCTGGCATAGTACCTTACATAGAAAAGACATTTTGCTTAATAGATATTTGCTGAATTTGGTGGTTGTTGAATCCTGATTACTAGCTAGGAACTAGCCTCTTTTGTCCCTGAAATCTCCACCTTACCAAAGAGGTTGTTCTCTGCTGTTCTGCGCTAGGCTAGGAATTGGGGAAGCACTTCTTTTTCTGAGAATCCCCCACAATCCTTCAGTAGATCCACTGCAGCCCCAATGAGGTTGCACTACAATGACCCACAGCCGTGAGGTGGAGTATCAATCAGTCTTTGAACCACAGGCAAATTCTCTGACTACCCTAACTCACCTTGGAATCTGAGTTTTCTGATGGATAAAATGTGGATGACAACAATTACATTCCCAACTGAACCAATCAGAAGTTCAAGAGGAAATGAGAATGCTAAACACCATGTCATGTGGAAGTTTAAAAATAATTGCAACCATAGCATGCTGAACTCTTGCTATTATTATATCAACATACCCACACATAGATATGTTCACTCTCTAGAAGAATCATCTCCTTCTACAGGCAATGTTAGCCTCTATTTTGTGTGGATGAGGAAAATGAAATCCAAACTGGCACATAGTCATAAATGAAATCAACATATTTTTAAATATCTGGGTCTGTCTTGCCCTAGTGGAAGCTCAGGAGCTATTCACAGGACCCAGTCCCACTACTCACTGGTCGCAGAGCTTTGACCTGCGGTTTCTAACCTGGATCAGATCACAGCTCCTAGGACAGAGATGGGGAATCTTTAGCTTAAAAGACAAACATAGCCACAGGTTCCCCACTCCTGTGACCTAAAAGCTCACTGTTGTGTTGCTGACATAGTGCTGACACCTGTTTGACATAGCCACTTGGAACTCCTGAGCTCAAGAGATCTACCAGCCCTGGCCTCCCCAGTAGCTGGGATGACAGTCATATATCACCACACCAAGAGAAATCAACATTTCTTCCACTATCCCTGCAAACATCAGTTGATCTACTCAGTGTTACCATAGCAATTTTCCAACTTTCATTTATTTATTTATTTAAAGTTTTCTACATTCATGTCCACAAGATTTTGAGTTCCAAATTTTCTCCCCATCTCTCCCCTCCCTCTACTCCAAGACACTGTGCATTCTGATTACCCCTTCTCCCAATCTGCCCTCCCTTCTATCATACCCCTCCCTTGCCTCATCCCCATCTTCTCTCTTTTCTTATAGAGAAAGCTAGATTTCTATACCCCATTACCTGTATTTCTTATTTCCCAGTTGCATGCAAAAACAATTCTCAACATTTGTTCCTAAAACTTTGAGTTCCAACTTCTCTCCCTTTCTCCATCCCCACTGAGAAGGCAAGCAATTCAACATAGGTATATATGTATAGTTATGCAAAAGACTTCCAAGACTTCTATCATACTCCAAGCCCTTCAATTCCTTAATATACAAGCTGCTAGATCTTGTGTTATCCTGACTGTATTTCCACAACACTCAAATTGTTTCTTTCTGGCTGCTTGCAATATTTTTCTCCTTTACCTGGGAACTCTGCAATTTGGCTCCAATATTCCTAGGAGATTTTCTTAGGTGTCTTTCAGAAGGTGATCGGTGAATTCTCTCAATATTTATTTTACTTTCTTGTTTAAGAATATCAGGGCAGTTTTCCTTGATAATTTCATGGAAGATGATGTCTAGGCTCTTTTTTTGTTCATGGCTTTCCCATCACTTTTAAATTGTCTCTCCTGGATCTATTTTCCAGGTCAGTTGTTTTTCCAATGAGATATTCCACATTACCTTCCATTTTTTTCATTCTTTTGTTTTGTTTTGTAATTTCTTGACTTTTCATGAAGTCATTAGCTTCCATCTGCTCCATTCTAATCTTTAAGGAATTATTTTCTTCAGTGATCTTTTGGATCTCCTTTCCCATCTGGCCAATTCTGTTTTATAGGGCATTCTTCTCATTGGCTTTTTGGATCTCTTTTGCCATTTGGGTTAGTCTATTTTTTACAATGTTATTTTCTTCAGCATTTTTTTGGGTCTCCTTTAAGCAAGCTGTTGACTCCCTCTTCATGATTTGCTTGCATCACTCTGATTTTTCTTCCCAATTTTTCCTTCACCTCTCTTACTTGATTTTCAGAATCGTTTTTGAGCTCTTCTATAACCATTGCATATTTATTTTGGAGGTTTTGGATGTAGAATCCTTGACTTTTAGGTCTTCCTGTGATGTTATGCTCATATAAAAAGATGGAAGAAAATACCTTTTCGCCAAGAAAGTAACCTTCTAGTCTTATTTTTTTTCCCTTTTTTGGGCATTTTCCCAGCCAGTTACTTGACTTCTGAGTCCTTTGTCAAGAGGAGGGACCTGTAAGTTCTCAGTTCCTCCAAGTTGGCACAATCAAGGGAGAGGAGTTTACTCCTCTCCTGGCCTGCACTCTGGTCTGGAAACAACCACAAGCTTTTTTGCCCAGGATCTGCGAGTAGGATTCCCTCTCTAGAGCCTCCATCAGCTCCACCATGCCAGTGCTCTTCCTTACCCCAGAACCGCCACTCAGACTACACTATTCTATCACTTGAAGGGATTGAATTTGCTCTCTTCCTCTTTCTTTTTCCTAAAAGTGGTATATATTTTGGTTTTCATTAAGAAATAAATGTCACATGAGTTTTTTCTTTGTAATTTCTTTTTACAGGGTTGGGAAGGCAGCCTGGGACTGGTTTTATCTATCTCATCCAGGCTGGAAGGGCTGCAGCTGCTACTCCTGGGCTTGATCACTTGCTCCATTCTAAACTAGGCTGCCTCTCCTTTCCTTAAGCAGCTGTGGCATCTGCCCCCCACCCCCACCATCACCCACAGAGGGTCACCATATTGGTGTGGGTCTTGGTAAAAATACTCAGTTGGTTTCAGCCCTACTGCAGCTCAGAATTCCTGAACTCAAGAATTCTACCTGCCTCAGCCTCACCAGTAGCAGAGACTCCTGGAGCACACCACCATACCTGGCTTACTTTGCCAAAATCTCTGGAATAACTAAAAGATATTCTGAATTGCTGTAGCATCAAGAAAATGTGACAGCTTCTTGACTTAGACTCCTTTAACTAGTAATTACCAGTAATGGCTAGTAATTGACACTTTTTCTCCCAAAAAATCAGAAGCAGCTTGTGAGGCCAGAGCAGAAAAACAACTTAAAACTCTTATACAATGCAACTAGGAAATAACATATATAAGCAATGGGATACATAAATCTATCTTACACTACAGGAAAATGAAAGGGAAGCAGATGGGTGGGGGTGATAGAAGGGAGGGAAGATTGGAGGAAAAGGCAATCAGAATACATGCTGTCTTGGGGTGAGGGGAGGATGGGGAGAAAGTCTGAAGTCCAAAATTTTGTGGAAGCGAATGTTTAAAACTGAAAATAAATTTATATGAAAAAAATTAAATGCTCAAATGACAAAAGAAAACTTCTTACACCAGTTTTTAGCCTTTGCTATTTAAAAATATATGCTGAACCCCAATTCTCAACTCATAAAATATTTATTAAGCACCTACTATGTGCAACACTATGCTAGCTGCTGGGAGTGCAAAGATAATAAACAAAGAAGATTCTGCTTGTGATCTACTTGCAGGGAAATGGCATGTACACACATTTAACACAAGGGAGAGGGTGATGGGGCAAAATAAGAATCCAGAGAAAATGATGGGGAAAATGTAAGATGGGATAAAGTACTTTCATCTTTGAGAATCAGAGTAAACTTCAGGGAGGAAATAGTTCCTAAGCTAAGACTTAAGGATTTTAGTAGATGGAAATGAAGAAGTACATTCACGTGAAAAAACAGACAAAACACAAGAGCTAAGGAGGCCCTGAGTCATCCAGTTTGGCTTGAATAGAGATCAAGAAAGAAACTAACATAATTTTGGCAGCTGGGTAAAGGAAGGATGAGAGAGGGAAGAGCCTGGAGCCACAGAGAAGGTTCTTATAATAGACATGGTGATGGGTGATGCTATTAGAGGAGGTGATGAAGGCCTGGACAAGGATGAAGTCAACACAAATAGAGGAGGATGAAGGAAACACCAGAAACATGGAACTGGAATCAAGTGGACTTGGAAACTGAGAGATGTGGGAACTCAGAGAAGAAAGAAACAAAAATGAGTCAGAGGTTTCAAATCCAAGGATCCTCAAGAGCAAGACCAACATATTAACTCTCCTCAGCAAGGAACTTCATGGTGAATTTCCTGTTACCACTAGTAAGAAAACCTTTCTTAGTCCTCTTTTTGTGGTCAGGATATGGCCTTAGAACTGTTCTCTTCTGTTTGAAAAGGCAGTAAATCCTGTTGCACAATCACCCACTAGGATATAAGCTTAACAGGGGTCCCCTGAGAAACTGAAAAGAAGTAGTCCTTAAAAATAGTTCGGTATTTTTGTTCAAAGGCATTTGCTATTTAAGAGAGTACTGGTCTAGTTACTCTTGTGGAAAGAGGGCTGCATTTGGAGTCAGGAGATGTGGGTTCAAGTTCAGGCTCTGCTACTTAATAATTATGGGACCAGAGCAAGTTATGAACCTCAGTTTCCTTATCTGTAACAGGACAACAGAGTCTTGCATAGTCTACTTTATGAACTTGTTGTGGACAAACACAACCAGTCAAATGTTACTATGTACACATTAGGAAGTGTTCTCAACTCTCAGATCTTCCACCTGGTTTTTAAATCCTACCATAAATTGGCTCTGTTGAATCTGACCTATGGAGTTATATTTCCCATGATTCCCTAATAAAAGCCCTACAGGGGATTTAACCCAACAACCCACTTTTACCTAAGCACATATGATACCAATTGTTGCTTACATGACTTTGTGCCTTCACTCGTCCTGTTCCTTCGACCTGAAATAGCCCAGCTCTTGGAAGAGGAGCAGCACCTACCGGGGCCTCTGCCATGTGGGCCAGGCTAGTTTCCCATCCCCAATTTCTGTCCCAAACAAGAAGGGAAGCTTTCCCCAAGAATGGAATGAACTGGTCTGAGAGATAAGGGATTGAACCGTCGATGGCTTTCCTGATGCTTGAGGACCTGCAGCCACAACCACAGGCTGTTTGTTTCCCCTAAGTCAGAAATGTTGTGCCCAAGAAATGACTTATTCAGACATTAATAGCCTCCAGGTTGTTATTGTTTATTTTTTTCAGTCGTGTCCAACTCTTAGGGAGCCCATTTGGTGATTTCCTGGCAAAGAAACTAGAGTGGTTTGGCATTTCCTTCTCCAATTCATTTTATAGGTGAGGAAATTGAGGCAGAGAATTAAGTGACTTGCCCAGAGTCATATATCTAGTAAGTATCTGAAGCAGGATTTGAATTCTGGTCTCCTAATTTCAGGGCCAGTACTCTATCCACTGGGCCACCTAGCTGTCTTGATGTCCTGGTAAACTAGGACATAAAAAGGACACCCCATAGTCAGTGTCCCTTAAACTTGCTAGCTATCCTACAACCTGTCAGTCACCATACTCATCCATCCCTCTCCTCGGATACTGCCACCACCCTGGTGCAAGCCCTCAGCTCCTCACACCTAAGACTAACTGGTTGATCTGCCTGCTGGGAGTCTCTCTCTACACCAGTTCGTCATCCACCCAGCTGTCACACTCATCTTCCTAAAATACTGACCATGTCACATACCCCCCATTCAATAAAATGCAGTGGCTCCCTATCTCTCATAGGATCAAAATCCCTCAGTTTAGCACTCAAAGCCCTTCTTAACCTTTTTCTTACACCTCACATCATCCTCTCACAGGATCTCCAACCCAGTGGCACGGCTTCCTTACGGTTCCTCAAACTGTACTCTGTCTGTCAACTCCAGGCATTTCCCCTGGCTGTCCCCTGTGCCTGGAATGGTTCCCCTCCTCATCTCTGCCTCCCGGCTTCCTTCAGGCCTAAGCTAAAAGCCCACCTTCTGCAGGAAGCCTCTTGAGATCCCCCTGAATCCCAGCACTATTGGTCACCTCCACTTTATCTTGCATGACAACTTGTTCGTATGTAGTTGTTTGCATGCTGTCTCTCCCATCAGACTGAGAGCTTCTTGGTAGTAGGGAATACCTTTCTTTGCATCCCCAATGCTTAGTACCTTGCCTAGAATACAGCAGGTGCTTAATGTTTATTAAGTTACTAACCAATACAACTCACTGCCCAGAAGGATTTCCACCTGGAGACTGCAGGGACTGAACCCATCTGAATCAAGTGCTGTACCTTTGCTGAGTATCCTTTCCATGCTATGAGTAAGTAAATCTTCTGTTAACAGGTAGGTCTATGAGTCTCATTCACTTCCAGTCAGGAACTCTGGACAGGCCTGAGTCAGGCCTGGCTCATATCACGCCTGAGAGACAGTCACCCAGGCTCTGCTAGAGTACTGTAAATCACAGGGAGCTCAGTATTTTACAAAGCCATTTATTTCATAGTTGAACAGTTTTCATATGTCTAAAAGTACACTGTTTCAGTTGAATCCATCTCCGTTTCAAATTCATGCATTTTTCCATCCAACTCTCTTAGAGGGAAACAGACCCTCTTCCAATGTTACATTCATAAATACTAATGTCAAATACAGCCACTAGTAAATTTATTCAACACCCCCTCTCAACTTGACATAGCCTGGCCAGCTACATCCAGCATGTGGACATCCCAAAAAAGAGTCACACAATCTTAGGGAAGGCCTAGAAATTCATCTAGTCCAACTCCTTCATTATGAAGGGGTGAACTGAGGCCCAGAGTGGGGAGATGATTTGCTTAAGACTAGAGAGTAAGTTCTTGGTTTTTCAGTTTAAAAAGAAAACAACTATATTTGTCTGGAATTGGACAGAAATAGGTGTAATGGGAAAGCTTCCTTCAATGAAAGGAGAGCTTCTCTTTGAGGCTTTAGAACTTAATTGAGAAGGCAAGATGAACACTGCACACACATGATTCCAAATACAAAATAAATCCTTAAAAAAAAAAAAATCACAGCTACATATAAATTCTAATTAGATAGGAACTTCAGCAGTGTTTTCAAGGAAGAAAAAATATCATTTCGAGAGAAAGTGTAAGTCTATTTTAGATAAAAGAAATGGCACATATTAAAGGAATCGTTAGGAAGCAAACATTTTAGCTAAACTGAAGGGCAAGCTAGGTGGTGGGGGGTGCGGTGGGGTGTGTGTGAAGAATTCAAAGGTCCCAGTAATGTAGATCTGAGAAGCAAGTGGGAGATTCTGCTGTTCCAGAGATGATCAATATGCATCAGAGCACATCTCAACTCCAGAATCATTTCATGCTTACTTTGGATACATTTAGTACATATTTTATATTCACTCATCTGTATACAAACTGTACCCGCAGGAGAAAGTTAAATCCTGGATGAAAAAATTTCTGTTATCTTTGTATCCTCAGCTCCTTGCACAAATTAGGAGCCTTAATAAATGCTTATTGCACTGAAAAGACTTGAATCAAAGCAATGTCTAAAGGGAAACTAGTCTGTTATAGAGGAAAGAATACAATACTTGGGATCAAAAGACCTGAGTTTGAATTACGACTATTTATTCTTTGTATGATCACTGACAAGTCATTTAGCCTCTCAGAGCCTGCTTCCCCATCTGTAAAATGAGAGCTAAAAGCGATGACCTCTAAGGTCCCCTACGGCTCTAATCCTATGGTTCCACAGCTTGGTTGTTATTCCCTTTTAAAAGAACAAAGAAGCTTTACGTCTGTGACTCTATTGCTTCTGCGGTAATATGGGGATAATACTTGTTTTGATCAAAGAATCAACTAGCGTAGATCCTGACTTTCAATAACGTTAAATAAGACTTGAAATGCCTAAAAGTCAGAAAGGTGAAGAAACATGTCCAGAATCTCTCAGTCAGTTAAGTCAAGTCTTGTACTATATCCAACATGCTATGAAGGCTGCTTACTATGAGAATCAAATAAGATAATAGACACAATTGTGCTTTGTTACAATGTAACGAGAGTGAAGATCTACAACCTCCACTCATGATACCACACACAGGACACTTTTTAATAACTCAGTATTTATTAATATTTTTACTGCCAGAAAATTCTACTATTCATATCATTTAGGTATTTATTTTGTGATTAGGTCAAGGTTCATTTGATAACTGTGAAAATTTTGCCTTCCAAACCTTGCAGTGGGTACATAAATGCCTTCTTCCAGCTCTACATTGAGTGTGATCAAAGAGGAATGTCAGGGGAAAAGAATTCAGTTCTACTTAACCTTTATTATAGGTTTGCTATATCTGAGAGGCTGTAAGGTACTATTCTTGATGACAGGTATTTTACAAAGGACAGTAACATTCATATAAAACCTTAAAATTCAATTCAACAATTAACCGTTACTAAGTACCGGGGGCGTTGTGCTAGGCATTTGGGATACAACCACCAAAAAAATGAAACCGTTCCTGTCCTCAAGTAACTTATACTCTACTGGGGGGAATAACAGGCAAAAAGAATAAATAGAAAAGACAAAATGAACACAAAGCAATGGAGAAAGGAGAGTAGGAGGGATGTGGTGGCTGAGCTGGGGCTGGAAGGAACCAAGGAGCTCCAAAGGGGAATGAGAAAAGCAAGAGGAAAAGTCCCTGCAAAGTGCCACGGGTGGGACGCGCTGTGTCCTGCGCTGGGAGTAACAAATTTGGCTGGAACACAGACTGACGGGAAGTATTCCTTAAGCACCATCGTCCCAGGGAAGACACAAGGCACTTTAAGTGCATCATTTCATCAGCCCCGTTTTACAGACGAGGAAGCTGAGGTTAAACTGAAGGTTAAGTGACTCTCCCGTGGTCACCCAACGGATAAGCACTGACCCATCCTGATGGACATAGCCCTTCACCCCGCCGGCCTTCCAAATGTAATACTGGGGTAAGGGAGAGTGTAATACAAGGGGGGAGGGGAAGGGAAAGGGGGAGGGGTGCCCAGGAGGGCAGGGGAGGAGGCTGCCTGGTCTACCTCCCTCATCTTACAGATGGGGAGACTGAGGCACCAGTCCGGGACGAAAGGAGGGTGGAGCTGGGGAGCCCTCGGCTCTGCCCCTCCCCCTCCCTCCCTCTTCCCCCCCATCCCCCCCCCCCCGCATCCCCGGACCCGGAGTCCTTGGCAACCATCTCCTCTCAACCGTCTCCGGCACCCCGCGGCTCCCGCCCTCCCTCTGGGCCTCCCCTCGGCTCACCACTGCTCCGCTTTATCTCTCCAGGTCAGGACAGCCCTCATGGCCGCTCCCCTCGGACCCCGGGCCTCTCAGCCCCTCCCAAGCAGCAAAAGCGCCGTCGGGAAGCCACTTTGGCTACCTGGCTACCCCGGGCAACGCACATGCGCCGTGCGTCCCGCGGGCTCCCCAGGACTACACCGAAGTTCCGAGTGCGCCTGCGGGACAGTAATAACCGCCGAACTGCGCATGCGTGTACGGAACGTCTGAGGAAGAATGGGGAAAATAAGGAGAAAGCTCACAGGGCGCTCGGGCGAACACGGCCTACAAAGAAGCCACTTCTGAGATACACCCACCCTGCCCTACTTATACGCGCGCCAAGACACAGACGCACGCACGTGGGAGCGTTCCCTGCGTAACGAACTCGCGGTGCGTATAACGGAGTTAGGACCGTCGAGCTGCAATTGCGCATGTGCGGCTTCGGGACTGCAGGCGCCGACGAGTAACTGGCGGGAAAGGGGAGGGGCTGCGTCCCACGAATCATGTGACCGGCAGACGGCCTAAGATGGCGCTGCCCGAGAGCCCCGGGAGGCGAGCGACCATGAGCTAGCAGGCGTTCTCCTAGCCGCAGCCGGAGGGGCAGCGGCCCGCCCGGGTTCCCGCTTGCTGCCCTCGCTCGACCTCGCTGAGAGCTTCCTCTTTTTGCCCCCCTTCTTCCCCGCGTCCTCCCTTCTCTGCCTCGCGGCCCAGCCCGGGCGACGGAGGCCTCCTCTGGGCTCGCCGCCCCGGCCGCACGGTCCGGCCGCCTCGGGGCTTGGCCACGTGACCAGGCCTCGGGGGCTGGAGAAAGGAGGAGCCGGCCCGGCCCCCGCCCCTTCGCCTGCGTCCGCTACGGGACGAGGCGTTCGAGTCTGAAACCCGGAGAGGAGGTGGGCGCTCCGGGGAGGGGATTGTTGGGGAATTGGGAGATGAGCTTGGGGCAGAGGAGAGGCTTGCACCTTGGGCTGGGGGCGGCTTCCTGGTCCTTGCTTAGAGTTGCAGGAGGATGTGATCTCTACATGGTGCAGCTGTGAAACTGTAGCAACGCTGTTTGTAATTATGTGGCAACGTCCTCGAGTTAGGAGCCGAATCGTGCTACAGGAGCTGGAGAAAGGGGAGGTATCGTGTCACGCACGGGCTGTTGGAGCAGCGGCCAGCCTTGGCTTAGGTGCAGAGATGGTTAGGTACGTTCACTTCATCTAATGAGGTGCACTGAAATTCATGCCACTTTTTCAGATGGAATAGTGGAGAGAAGCGAGACTTGTCTAAGGGCACGTAGCTAGCACGTCTTTCATTCTAGGTGTCCTGATGTAATCCGGTCTGGAACGACCTGAACCCATTTCATTTTCAATTTTTTGTCATGCTCAGCATAACATTCCAGCATCCAAGACTAACTAAGTGAAGTAAATCTTCTAGAGGTAGGCAAGTAGGGTGGAAGCATCACTGTGTTAGAGGTCTTGCTTATTAATTTGCACATGAACTTCCAGCTTCCATGCTTAGCTGAAAAGATTTCTAATGAAATTGGTTTAAAGAGCAACTGTAAAGCCTTGACTTTTCTTAAACCCAAACTTGGCTTTGTGGGAAGGGCACTGGAGAACTATTCAGGCTTGGCTCTTCCAGTCATTAGCTGTTCACCTTTATTTTACTTCAGAGTCCATTCCCTGTACAATGAGGAAAACAAGCATTCCAAAGCTGTCTTCCATCTCCAGTATTTTATGATTCTCTCATTTAGTCACTGTCAAGTGGTTACCTATAAAGATTTCTTAAACTTTTATGAAATTTAATCACATTTTTACAGTGTCCATTAATTAGCAAAGCAAGACAAAAGATCCAGACAAATAGTTTGAGGGGTCATAATTTTGAGTATTTAGATTGGAGACCTGAAGCCCAGACTTCTCCATACAACATCGTTTTCAGTCATGTCCAACTCTTCATGACGCTTTTTGGGGTTTTCTTGGCAGAGATGCTAGAGTGATTTGCCTTTCCTTCTCCAGCTCATTTTACATTGAGAAAAATGAGGCAAACTGGATTGAGTGACTTGTTCAGTAAGTGTCTGATGCTAGATTTGAACTCAGGAAAGATGAGTCTTCCAACATAGACAAGTCCTTAGTCTGAGACTTTCTTTTTATCTAAATAACCAATGGTTCTTGCTTTTCTCCATATAACCACTGATTTCATATTTCCAGTTGAATTAGCAAGCCCAGTAATTTATCATTTTTCTTTCAGTGAGGAAATTGAAATCCCAGGAGTTGAAAAAAAAATGGAGGATGGTGAGAAACAGTTAGTGACAGAAAAAAGAGAAGAAATGACTCTCCAGTTAGAGGAACTTAATGCCAGCACTCAGCACAACAGTGGCACTGTCAAGGAGCACTCTAAGTCTAGTCCTTGTGGATGGAAAAGGATTGTGAAGCAAAGACTGTCTGGGAAAACAGCTGGAAAATATGATGTGTATTTCATCAGGTAAATAAAGTGGATAAGTTTGTCATACATCATTCATTCAGCCAACATTTATTTAGAACCAGGTATGTGATGTGCCCAGGAAGGTGATAAATACAAAAACAGGAATGCTGTGCTCTAATGATATGCCTTTTTCCTTTCTTTTTTTTTTTTTGCCTAAGGCAAAGGTTAGACCTACATTATTGTGTTATGACATACTTTGAGATTTTTGAAATCACCTAGAGCAATCAGTGGCACAGAGTATTTGGAATCTGGAAGACCTGAGTTCAAATCCTGCCTCAAACACTTACATACTTACCAGCTGTGTGACCCTGGGCAAGTCACTTAACCTGTGTTTGCTTCAGTTTCTTCAGCTGTAAGATGGGGATGATAATAACACCTACCTCCCAGGGTTGTTGTGAGGATCAGATGAGAAGGTGTTTATAAAGTGCTTAGTGCACAATGCCTGGCACACGTTAGATGCTACATATAAATGCCTATTCCCTTTTCCCCACCCACCTTGAATGGAAATGCTCAAAAATCAAAGTTCCATCATTTTCAACAGTAAAAGTTAAATGCCTTTTACGGGTCTTGGAATGAAAATTCCTGCTTAGCTAACAAATTCGATTCATTTCTCTTTTTCAATTGTTCATAATCATCAGTGAATCAGTTCTCTTTATTTGTTTTTCTAGCCCTGAAGGAGTAAAGTTCAGATCCAAAAGTTTACTTGCATGTTACCTTCACAAAAGTGGAGAGACTTCTCTTAAGCCAGAAGATTTTGACTTCCGGGCCCCTCCCAAGAGTCACCCTCCATCAGGACCCCCATGTCACAGCAAGAAAGCTCTGGGAGGACAGTTCCAGGCAGAGCCAAACTGCCAGTGCCCAAAGCAGAAGCTGAGGACGCATCACAGGAAAGAGAAAGATGTGCTTCCTTCCCCATTTAGTGTTTCACAGGTGCAGGACCAGAATAGTGAACTGTCTTGCTTCACTTTCCCCCAGAGGCTCCAGAAGGGTACTGATGTCATTGATTCTCAAAATCTGAAAAAACCCACAGGAAAGGCAGCAGCTATAAACAGGAGTCACATTAAGGAAGTGAGGAAAAGGGCTAGGAAAGGTCCTTCTGGCTGCATTCAAAGACGAAAAAGGGCAGCATCTGGTGAAGAAGCTATCTGCAGTGCACACGATGAGCACCTTGAAAGACCCCTGTGCAGTTCTGCTGACGGAAAGAGTGACAAGTACATAAAGGTGACAGATGAAGAAAGGGAACGGATAAATAAAGTATTTACTTCAGCCTCACATTCAAGTACTGCACAAGGAGCTTCTTGTATAGAAAATACACTATGTGCCAATGAAGTTTCAGAATATAAAGAAAAGAGTGGGCGTACTTCTGGAGGATCTGAAAGGACCTTTATAGAAAATGGGGAAGAGAAGAAGCATTCGCAAGCTGACATTTTAAAATGTAATTCTGAAATAGGCAGTAGCAGCTCCCAGGATGAAAAAGATTTGACTTTTGTGACAACATTTCAAGGTATACTTGTGTTTTCAAGAACTGCTGAAGTTTCCTTGGGGGAGCTGTTAAGGTTTACCATTACAGAGTTGTGTGCGCTGTGCCTGGACATTGATTGGAACTTGAGAATCTAGAGAAAACTCAAAAACATTCTGTATCATAGGTCCCCAATGACTAGGTCACTGTTTTATGGATTTTGTCTTACTTTTTCTAAATATAATTTAAAATATTTACACATTGTAACTGTGATAGGATTTTTATTTTGACAATCTGGAAAAAAACACTCTCTTAGACAAATGTTGCCCAATAGATTCATATTAAGATAAGTTACCATTTTTAATCTTTTTTCCTGGAGGATCTCTAAGCAGGTAACCCCTGCCACCTCCCCCACCCCAGTGACTCCTAGGGATTCCCAGGAGGACTATGCTTCATTCTCTGAGGATTACAAGTACCAACAGGGAGTGGAACTTGACTACCAACTCTCTCTGCTCTCTATTTTCCACACTATTAGCAAACCCCCTGGACTAGGATTTGGGGTATGGTACTTCATTTTGTTCTGTATGAACCACTAAGTAGTAGTAAGCAGTTTCTTTGCATTCTTCATAACTCAATGTACGTTGTGTTGTATCTGCAGATTGTTTCTATATTATAGATCATGCAGAATTTTTTTTCTTTAGTCTTCTAATATAACTATCCTGAAATGTTCCTTTAAAAAAATTCATGACTTCATGTAAGTCACCTCTAATTTGCAGTCGAGTTTTAATATGGAGATCAGAGCATACCAGTGGTTTTACTATTATGATGCCTGGTGGAGAAGAGATTCCACATCTCATTCCTTAAAAGTGACTCCTTTTAAACAGCTTTGTAGTAGTTTATCTCTTCATTAGGATAGCAGTGAATAATACCTCTTAGACCACTGTTGGCCTTCTCCCATTGTGGTGTGTGCAGGTCACCCAGGTTCTCCATAGCTGTGCCAGTGGGTCAAACAGAAGCCCTGGCAGGCCTCACCAAGCTGAATCACGTGGCACAGGTTTTGTGGAGTGGATTCTTGTTCAGATCCAGGATGGATTCGGTGGACTCCAGCTCTGAGATTCTGAGACTAGAACTAGAACACGTTATCTGTGCTCTGCAAGTGGGGGGTGTTACCATTATGAACTCAGCTTCAAATGAGAGAACTTGACTGGCAGCTCTTACCTAATCTCTACATTAAGTAGAGATTAGGTAAATGTATGAGTTGTATAGACACTTCTCTGGAGAACTTGAATAACACTGTGAAAGTTACCAGTTACCTTCCAGGAACAAAGAGGCCTGCCCAGGTACTCGCAACTGCTGAATCATGCCTTTGGAGTCAATCTCCTCAGCACTGAAATCTTTCAGGGAGACAAAGCTAGCTCAGTCACCATAACTATGCAGGCTTCTATGCCTGGATAGTATGTAAGTTATCACTACTAATAAAGCTTTGGGCAGCTGGCCTCACCTTGTTATGGTTTCTGCTCTTATAGTAATTAGTTATGAATTTTCTAAATAATAACACTAAAAGCTGGCATTTATATAGCATTTTATAATAATTTTATAAGTCTTATTTAAACCTTATGACAATCTTAGTGGCAGGTGCTATTATTATTGTCTCCATTTAACAGTTGAGGAAGCTACTGCAGATAGAAGTGAAATGACTTGCCCCAGGTCACATAGCTAATAAGGGTCTCAAGTGAGATTGGAACTCAGGTCTTCCTGACTGCAGCTGCTCCACTCCATCCAGTCCTGATTCTCTTTTCCAGAAAATATCATCCAACGAACACAAGTGGAAAAAAGGAAAACCAGCCAGTATTTCTCCAACGAATACAGCAAAGAAGGTATGAGAATATAACAGTTGAATTCTAAAGCCATTTTGAGTATCTAACATTGACATGATGTATCTGTTTAGCCCTTAGTCCACCACGACGGAAGCTGTTTAAAAAGTGGACTCCACCTCGATCCCCTTTTAATCTTGTCCAGGAAACACTCTTTCATGACCCATGGAAGCTCCTCATTGCTACCATATTTCTCAGTAGGACTAAGGGTGAGTGAGACTGTATTTGGTGGCTCAGTATTAGTAGAAGTGTAGTGTAAAGATCTGGTTTCTAGGCTTGGCTCAGCCATAAACCAGATGTATGTCAATTTGGGCAAGCAAAATGTCTTTCTGGGCCTCAGCTTCCTGATTCTTTAAATGAGGGTTTGAACCAGATGGTATCCGAGATTTCTCTCTCCATCTTTCCAACTGTGATTGAAAATGCCTTCTTCCTTTTTCACCAAGATATCTTAATGGAGTTGTAACTGTCTAACATCATTATTCAAACTGTTTCTTCATATTTTTCTTGGAAACCAGTAATTCTCAACTTGTGTCCCCAAGTTCTTTTGTCTGTTACTTTGCTTTGTGAAGGAGCTTAGGCTCTTCAAGTTTCACCAGTTCTAAAACATTTTTCTCATGTTCTTCATCTTTCATTTTTTATCTCTCTCAGAGACATTCTACTTAAAACGGCTTCAGTGAGACTTTCTGTGGTCTTTGCTATATAGTCGCTTGTTATGTTCTTCTTCTTGAGTTCCATGGACAGTCTTCTTTCCAGTCATCTGTCCTGCCACTGCACCCTGAAGACCCTGGGTTTGCCCATGTGCCCTGCATGTGCTATCTCCCCAGTCAGAATCCAAGTCTCTGAAAGAGCAGGGACTATCTCAGTTTTCTTTCCTTTGTATCTAGAGTGCTTGGTCATAAAAAAAGCAAAGGTTAGTAAGAGTCACACCTTGTAAAGAGCCTGACATCAGGTGCAACATCCATCACTCCCATCTCTGCAGAGAAGCAGGAGACACACTCTCTCCTTTGGGAACAAGTTGAGTCATTTCAGTGTCGCTGTCATCAGTTTTGATTGTTCATTTTGCTCTTCTTTCATTCCATGTCCATGGTTGTACGTCTTGTATCTGTTGTTTTCCTGGTTGTGCCCACTTGGCATCGTTGGTATTTCTTCCCGTGCTTCTCGACAGTCATCAGATTGGTTGTTTTTTACAAATCAGTAATATTCCACTCCACCCAGGCATCATAACTTGTGGAGCCATTCCCCAGGCAATGGGCATTTCCTTTATTTTCAATTCTTCGGTACTACAAGAAGTATTGCTATGAATATCTTAGTATCTCTGAGGTCTTTCTTTTTATCATTGACTTCCTTGGGGTAATGACCCCCAGCGTAACCACTCTGAACCTCCTTACAGGGTGTCTCTTAGCTTGAGGTGTGGAGATGTCAGTCTTCTTCTGGTCCTCTACAGATTTCTTATTTTCTTTCATTTCAAGATTTCTATCCATTTTCCTCTTTTTTTTTTTAATTTTCAGTTGTATTTGCTGCATTTGTGATCAAGGGAACTGGTCTTATTTGTGGTCACTCACTCACACCTGCCAAAAATCCCACATCTCAGTTCTGCATATTTTTCCAAAAAATTCCTTAATATCATCTGGCAGTTCTACTTTGTTTTGTTTTGTTTGGGTGGGAAGGGGTGTTAGCTATGATTTTATCATTTTGTTACTTGGATGGGGAAAGTGTAATTAATACATATCCTTCAGCAACTAATATCACAGAGAGCTCCTAACTAATCCGTTTTATGTGTTGCAGGCTATTAGCCAACAAGTATTGGTTTTCCAGTGCAGATAACTTCTAGTTTCAGGAGTGACTGGTAGAGGCAGTCCCACCTATCCTGCCCTAGCTGACTGAGGAGAGGGCTGACTTTGGCTAAATCACCCTCTTTCTCTGGGTAGCATCAGTAAAAACCTATCCAGGAACATAAAGGTTCAACCCCAGAAAATCTTTTTTTCCAACCAAAAGTAAATCTGCTTTGAGCTTCACAATCTCCGAATGAGAAATAAACAAATAGAAAAGTCAGGTGAGCCCACCTTGAGTGACTGTGTTCACCTGCTCCTGTCTTTGTCTAGGCAAGATGGCGATACCTGTGCTCTGGGAGTTTCTGGAGCGGTACCCTTCTGCTGAGGTGGCAAGGACCGCAGACTGGAGGGAAGTGTCAGAGCTCCTCAAGCCTCTTGGCCTCTACGATCTTAGAGCCAAAACAATTATCAAATTCTCAGGTACGTTCCTTTACAGGTGAACTTGAAAATACCGAACCTTCAGAGACAAGGACAACTAAAATGTTAGTGTCCTGTTATGCCTAGATACCTTATCCCTGTACCCTGTTATACTGGGATGCTTTCAAGGCCCAGCATGGACACAAGATTTTAAAACCCTTTCACCTCACCTTTCCACTAGATCAGACAACAAATAGTACTTCATAAGGGTCCATCACTTTGATAGGCTGTTAGGAAGAATGCAGAGCAGTCAGAGGCAAGTCCCTGCCCTCCAATTGAAGATCAAAATCGGTATTGTTGATCACTCGTGTCCAGATCCAACACTTATTGACTCCATTGGGGGTTTTCTTGGCAAGGATCCTGAAATGGTTTGCCATTTCCTCCTCTGGCTCATTTTACAGATGAGGAAACTGAGGCAAACAGAGTTAAGTGACTTGGCTCAAGGTCACCCAGCTACTAAGTGTCTGAGGCTGGATTTGAACTCAGGTCTTCCTGACTCCAGACCTGGTGTTCTATCTACTGCACCGTCTAGCTGCCCATCAAAAGTGTAGATACACAAAAACACTACAAAAAATAATAAATGGGTGCCCAAGAAATAAGCATCAGTCATTAGGAGAAGGGAAAGAGCAGTGGTCTCTTCTCACTTCAAGTTTCACTGCCTTAACAGGAGGTGACTTAGTATATGGTGAGTGAGTAAATGAATGGGTGTCAGATCGTGTGCTAGCTGCTGAGGTTGATAGGGAAGACTTCTCCCTTTTTACTGGGGCTTGTTAAACCTCCTTATTTCATGAGTTTTTCCTCTAGATGAATATCTGACCAAACAGTGGAAGTACCCAATCGAACTGCACGGGATTGGAAAATATGGCAATGACTCATACAGAATTTTTTGTGTCAATGAATGGAAGCAGGTGAGGAACCTCCTACCCCCGGAAGCCTAACAAGCACCAGCTTTTTATCTGAGGAAGAAACACTGCTCGTTTCAACCAAACAGCTGTGACTGCCCCTACTGTCTCAATGGCAGCATTGGGATTTCAGCTAGTCTCTCCCTCCTCCTAGCAGCATCCAAGGTCAGCCGCACACCCCCTCTGCTCTCTCTGACTATTTCCAGGCCTGTCTATGTCATAGCTCTTCATGACCCAATCTTAGAAGGCACCACAGGCCAGACAGCCTGATCCACATGATGGATTGTTTATTCCATAGACAAAGGAAATGAGAAGAGCCCAGGTCTCAAAATCTGGAGGCCTAGGCTTTTGTCCCAGCTCTACTGCTTTCTAGCTGTGTGACCTTGGGCAAGTCACTTTCCTAACTTCACCTTGAAGATCATTCTGAATAATGTGCTTTGTGAGCTCTTAGGTGCTGTCCCATTATGAACCATGAGCCAGCCTGGTGATAGCAGCCCTCACAAGATTAACCTGCTCTGCTCTGACACCCCCAACCATGGTAGGCAGGGGACTCTCACCTCAAGGAGACGGAGCAACAGAATCCATCCAGTTCCTCTTCTACATCATAGTCCTTTGATTTTTTAAGGGGTATTATTATCCCATATCTATATTACTTTGTGTCCAGGTAAAATCTCCCTGGGTCCCTCTACTTCCTCCTCTAAGATGATTTGAAGTCCCTTCACTATCCTAGTCACCCTCCCCAGAACATGCTCTGATTGGTCAACATTGCATATATAACAGAGCGCAACACTCCAGATATGGTAGATCTGACCAACATAGAACACAGTAGGGCTACTGCACCACAGACTTAAGTGAGTGCAACCTAAAGTGCTGCATTTCTCATGCTACTCACTGATACTGACAATTCAGACAATGAGCTTCCTAAGGTTTTGCCTTGTGAACCGCCACCATATCCCCAACATCCTCTACTTGACTTTTTCTAAAATGGAGAAGTCGTCCCTGAGGGCAAGATTGACCTTTCAGTCCTGTTATATGGGATGTCCCCAAAATCTTTATGCCATTTTAAGCTTTAATAGATTAGTATTTAATTTGTTAGATTTGGGTTTCTCTCTCTAGCCTTGGGGATCCTTTTGGACCTCAGTTCTGCCATCTAGTGTCTGTTTTACTTCTCAGTTGGATGTGATTCACAAATTTAATTAGCACATTCTGGCTTTGTCCATTGTTGAAAGGACAAAAGAACCCTGTGAGAGACACTAGAAGATTCCCTCTGGTTTGAGAGGATTTCTTCAGACAGCTATAGATCCACGTACATGGTCTGTGAGCCAGCTGACATCCTTCCTTTTTGCCCACTGAATATTGTGAGCTCTACATAAGTGGCTTCTTTCTGCACCTTCCTTAGCCCTGGGACCCTCCTTCCCCCTCTCCCTCATTAGGAGCTTTGTGTTCATCCTTACAATCACCTAGTTAATAAGCAGCAGAGGCAGAATTCAAACCCAGGTTCTCAGATTCCCATCCAGTGCTCTCCTGCATTGCATGTTTATAGTTAATATCCCTATTAGTTGAGCCTCCCATGTCAAACTAAAAGTGGACCGTGGTTGTGACACTGATGACCGATTGGAACAATTCTGCTTCCCACCATGGCTTTAAGAATTTGTGTAATAGAAATTAATAGGTTAGATTTGTTTTGGCTTTGGCTTATCTCTTTTTTTCTCATCTTTTTTCTTCCAGGTGCATCCTGAAGACCATAAGTTAAATAAATATCATGACTGGCTCTGGGAAAATCATGAAAAACTAAGTCTTAGTTGAAACCCCATTTCTGACTGCATTTGGGCCTCCCTTTAAGGAGTGTGCAGTTGTCACAGCTCCTCTTCACACTCTCTGTCTGTACAAATTGAAATCATAGCAAACATGAATGGGACCAAGCTGTACACATCTTATTAAATGATAGCTGTGCTCCCCATTGCATTTGTTACCAAATGTGCCTGAAAAATGCTTTGATACTGTTTTAAATAAATAGTTACCAAATTTTATTTGTATAGGATTTTTTCCTTGAAAAATACAAAGCCAGGACTGATTTATATATATATGTATGCGTATATATGATATATACATACACAATCTTAGTGTAGATTGCTTTGAATTTGATTCTGAGAGGTATAGCACAGTAAGTAAGCACATAGCCCAGTAAGCTTAGGTTTATTGTGAACTAATAGGGGAGATAAATGCCAAGGCCCTGCACTCCTGGGGAGATCGCCCTATCCCAAAGTCCTTATTCTTACGTGTGCTCATGTAAGTTATATATTACTCCAGTATTCATTGTGTTGAAAACAAGCTTTTTGCCTTCCTGGTCCCTTACTAAGATGCTCTATTGAGCCCTCAGCCTTCTCAGATTTGTAAAGGTCAGGGAGAGATGGGGACTTGGGTTTCAATCCTATGAGAACCTAGAGACCTGATAGGGGAAAACACTTAGATGATCACACCTTCCCCCTGCACTGGTTGTGACCAAGTACTGATGGACAGGCCCCACAGCAACGGTGCCAAGCAGAAATAGAAACAGGGGCCATCAATCTATATGTAGGATCTTAAGGCTGCGTATTAACTTAGCTTCAAAATGTAATGTTACCTGTTTTATTGTATTTCTGTTTTCTTAAATTTTAGGGGCAGCATGCATGTTTGACAACTCTGTCCTAGAGAATTCTTACTATGTGTGATGCCAATGTGAATCAGCTTATAGATCTCCCAGGAGTAGGTTCTGAGAGGGGGAGAGTAACGTTGGACTGGGGGGCAGCCCTGTCCCCCCAAAATAAACCTCATCTTTTCAGTGTTTCATCATTATCCTCTACAGATACTGATCAGAGGTCCAGTACATACTTAGTCATGGGCCTAGGCACTGGACCTCTTGCATTATTACAAGATGAGGCCCTGTCCTAGAGATACTCAGGTCCTCACAGAACGTTATCCCTAACAATCCTGGGGTGACATAAAGCAGGATGGTCTTCTAGACTTCCTTCTAGAAGGTCACTGCCTTCTAGAAACGCTGCTTCAACGTCAAAGCTCATTTTCTTACCTAATTTTTACAAGATAACTACACAAAGGGGGAGGGAGGTAGAGTCATAGAAGCATTTTTATTTTCATTTTAGTTCACTGAAGGGAACAGAATCATACAAGTAGGATAGATTTGAAAGAGTTACATGTTAGGGGGAAGTAGGCAGTGCAATGGGTAGGGCACTGGCCCTGGAGTCAGGAGGACCTGAGTTCAAATGTGGCCTCAAACACGTGACAGGAGCTGTATGACTCTTGGCAAATCACTTAAACCCAAATGCTTTACCAAAAAAGCAAAGTTACCCATTCAATTTACTACATGCTTAAAAGGAAAAGCAAGCTGTATAAAATTAGGGATTTGCTGTTTCACAATCTTTTTTGTGTTCTTTGTAAGTAGAAATGCCTGCCTTATTCATCTATTAAATGTAGAATAATTTTTTAAGACAAAAAGAAATTACCATTCTACATCCAGGGTATCCTAAGAGTCTTAGCGTTTAAGCTGCAGTAGCTTAAAACCACACTAAGATTTTTGGAACATCTCTGAATTGCCCTTGATATCTAGCACAGGAAGAGTATCCTAAGTGAGGCATCCATGGTCACCACAGACCTATCCTCAGTGGGAAATTGCTAGGAGGCTGTGTGTAGTCTAGAAAAATGATCACTGCTTCATGAGTCAGAGGTTTCTTTGGAAGACTGCTGGTTTCTGTTTTCTCTGCCAGATGCTATAATAAACTGGGTTCTGAACTGGTCATCTATTTTATAAATGACCCACAGGCCATAACTGAGTTTCCTCAGTCAATTCAAACACTTCCCATCAGCTTCACTCCATGTCATCCAAGAATATTTCGCACTAAATCTAAAATGTTAGTTTGATTAGTTGATTTTCATTTCATAGAGACATCCAGTATCACTTAACGTGGAAGGGAGTGATTTGATTGATTTATTCAGCCAACTCTGCCCTTACATATGTACTAGACTTGAAAATTCTGTGATCCTATTACTCTCCTGAGAGCTCTGTATCTCCCTGACTATCCACCATGGTACTCTGATACTTAATATGCATGATATACATCTAAGTTTCCATTATCACCCTAGAGTCATAGTAATTTAAAATTCTGATTAGAATATTTGCTCAAATCTCCTCGGGGCAGTCCCTAGTCAAACGGTTGGGCACAATCTCAGTAAGAACAGTTAAAAAATTAGGCTCTCATTGTCCACACAGAGCATCTGCAAACCAGGGAGAGAATTTTCTGGCACTGAAAATGGCATTATGTACCCAAAGCCTACTATGTACCAAGTACAGTGCTAAGAATAAGAAAGAATACAAAGAATATATAACACTGCCCTAAAAAAGAAACACATGTCTAGAAAAAGCTAATATAGTGATAATTAGGAGCAAAATAAAACGTACAGCGAGACTGGACAGGGAAAGTATGAAATTGTTCAGTCGTGTCTGACTCTAAATGACTTTTCTTGGCAAAGCTAGCAGAGTCATTTGCCATTTCCTCCTCCAATGTGGCCCCATTACAGATAAGGAACTGAGTAAATAGGGATTAAACGACTTACCCAGGGTCACACAACTAGGAAGTGTCTGAGAATTGAAGTCAGATGTTTCCGATGTTCTATCCACCCCACCTGAGTTATTACGTGAGGTCTGTCTCCCTGTCAGTACCTAACACAGCTTCCTGCCCGTAATCAGTGTTTAAACACAACAAATGTCTATTGCGTTGAATTGAACATCCCTTTGGTCCTGGCCTTTGTTCTCCTGGTAGGAGACGGCCAGACTTCTTCCTAAGAGAGCCCAAAGAGTGACGTGACTCTTTAGATTTCCCGATGGCTGCCCCAGGCACCCCTCCTATTACCTCCAAGGTAGGCGCGTAGGTATCGTATGACCGCAAACGTGGTTGACATTGGCGTAGCAAGTTCGCAGGCACCCCAACATTCTCATGTGCCCTTCTACACAATCGGAGCTGCGAGACTGTAGTCATGGCATCGAATTTTGCAACACGCTGTTCGGAGCTGCTACACCTACTAAGGAACTAAAGAGTGCAGCGGGTCGGTCGACCTTGGAACTCCTTAACACTAAAGACTTATTTGTTGTCCATCAAAAGGTGTGTCCATTACACACCTTCCCACCATTTCCCACTTAGGTAAGACTCCTCGGGCAGCAGCCCCTCGGGATCCGTGGGCCGGATGAGGCAAGAGTCGGCTTTTCAGGAGTCTTGGATTCTAGTCCTTCCTGTACCGCTGTGTGACCTTGGACAGGTCATTCCCCCTTCTGTGAACTTCTGAACAAGATCTTAAGTATCAAACAAAGAGGGGTGTGGGTGGGCCCCATTATCGACCCCTAAGGGCCATTCTAACTAAAATTCTAAGACACTGGAGCCTCATCCACTCTGTTTCTGAGGTCTTAGAAAAGTCCCAAAGACCGCGCAAGGTGGATAGCGGGAGGTTGGGTTCCTGGACTTTCATGCTCCTCTTGGGGGAACTGAAATTCTCATCACTCACAGAACGGTTTGCAAGCTAGGCGGTGCCCGGCAGCAGTGGCTGGAATAGTTTGCAATGGAATCTAGGTAGCCAGGCAGAACTAACCGGAAAGTCATAGATAATTGGGGTTAAAAGGACCCTTTCGAGATCATCTTGTCCAAATCCCTGATTTTACAGAGAAAGAAACTGGAGGTCAAGTGACTTGCTGAAGGTCTCCCAACTGGGAAGCAGAGACAAGGGTTTAGACTGTGGGCTCCAATACTGTTTCGATTCCGTGATTTAGCTGTTGCCTAAATCTCTGGCAGTGTTTAAAAGTTAAGCCTCTGCTCTATCATCCACCAAAGCCTTTAAGGCTTCTTTGTAACATGTGAGCCGATATCACAAATCAATATACCTAGTGTGCCTCTCCTGGGCTTTATTTTAATATTCAGTCTGATTTCATTCCTCAAGTCACACTTTCAGTCTGTGTGCTAGTAACTGACCGGCAAAGGACCACAGAGGTTTTCTTCATTCAGTCGCATTCAACAAACATTAAGCCTGCAAAATGGCTGTCCTTAGCCAAAATTGGGGGGGAGAGGTTTAAAGCCCTTGCCCTCAAGAGGCTTCTAGCACAGAAGATAAGATGTGTACAAAGATCACTGTATGACAAGTTCAAATAAAAACCTCTTATGAAATAAAGCAAAAACAACACAACAAAACAAAAAGAGGAATGAAATCTGTAACAACCCCAATCACAAGTAAGGTAATGGGAATGAGAATGGACAAAATCTTGATCAGGAGATGGAGGGAGAACTCAAAAGGTGTTGTGTGATCTTTTTAAAAAAAAATTAATTTGCATGTAAA
The DNA here is from genome assembly GCA_023548195.1 of Bettongia penicillata ogilbyi. NCBI lineage: Eukaryota > Metazoa > Chordata > Mammalia > Diprotodontia > Potoroidae > Bettongia > Bettongia penicillata. The sequence goes on along the minus strand of JAJHZJ010000067.1, from coordinate 7,201,753 downwards.
AAGTTACTAAGTTGGATTGTTTTTCTTGATGGTCAATGTTAGATTTATAGTCCATAATTTTCATTATCTATAAATGTCTATATAATATAATATATTTATACATTTAATTAAATATATGTTTACACATTTAATTAAAATATATTTACAGCCTCTTTTATCAATTAATTTATTTTTAGTTTTCAACATTCACTTCCACAAGATTTTGAATTCCAAATTTTCTCCCCATTTGTCCCCTCCCCATACCCCAAAAGGGGGTGCATTCTGATTACTCCTTCCCCCAATCGGTCCTTCCATAACCCCCCCATCTCCTCCCCTTCTATTTTCCTGTAGGGCAAGATAGATTTCTATACCCCATTGACTGTATGTCTTATTTCCCAGCTTCATGTAAAAAGAATTTTTTACATTTGTTTTTAAAATTTTGGGTTCCAGATTCAATTAAAATATATTTAATATCTTTTAATAATATAATAATAGTTTATAATATATAAACTTATAATTTATAACATATTAACTAAAAAAATGAGAGACAAGCAAAGAGGACTACTGTTCCCCACTATGGGTAGCCTTCCCCTGCATTTGCACAAGTGGTCTCTCTTCTCTCCTAACACTAACCCTAAAATGCATTCCTTTCTCACCTCCTCTTTCTTAGCTTCCTTCAAGGCTGAAGTGGGATGCTACCTCTTCCTTCATGGCTTCTTCCCCAGTTCATTAGAGTTCCCTCCCTCTTTCATTACCTTGCATTTACTTATCTGTGTCCATGTTGAGAATCATGTTGGTGAAGTAGATAGTGTTGGACTTGGTAAGTTCAAATATCACCTCATATATTTACAAGCAGCAAATCACCTGTTTCTTGATCTCTGAAATGGGGATAGTAATACCTACCTCACAAGTCGGTTGTAAGGACCAAATGAGGTAAGGTGTGCAAAAAGCTGTGCACACTTTAAAGTATTATAGAATAAGGATAGGAACAGGACCTGTGATTTCTTTGGTGGAAAGGAGCCTCAGTTGCAGAAATTTCCTCTACCAACGCGGATGAGCACTTTCATTCCTGATGGCTTATGGAGTTAGAAAGTTGCCTAGAACACTAAGAGGTTAAGTGACTTGCCCAAAGTCACACAGTCAGACTTGAGATTTGAACTTCCTGAGTTTGAGGCTAGCTCTGTCCATTGTGCCATGCCGACCAGCTGGCTAGCTATCTAGACAGACAAAAAAACTAACTAGGTAGGTAGATGATAGATTTTTTGGTGGTGGTGGTGAGTCATTCACCAACCGACTCTTTGTGACCCCATGGACCACAGCACACATGGTCTTTCTATCCTCCACTAAATCTCGAAGGCTACCCAAGCTTGCGTTCATGGCTTCCATTGCACTATCTATCCATCTCATTCTCTGCCATCGCCTTTTCCTTTTACCTCCAATCTTTCCCAATATCAGGGTTTTTTCCAATGAGTCCCATCTTCTCATTATATGACCAAAGTATTTAAGCTTCAGCTTCGAGTGAATAAATTGTCTGGAGCAATTCAAGTATCAATTGAGTTGATCTCCCAGTCGTCCGACAGACTCTCAAAACTTTTCTCTAGCACCACAATTCAAAAGCATCAATTCTGCAGCATTCAGCTTTCCTGATAGTCCAACTGTCAGGACTACTGGAAAAACCATTGGCTTTGACTCTAAGGACCTCTGCTGGCAAAGTGACGGATGTCTCAGCTTTTTAGTTTGCTGTCCAGATTTGCTGGAGCTTTCCTTCCAAGCAGCAAGTGTCTTTTAATTTCATAGCAGCGCTCACCATCTGCAGTGATCTTTGAGCTCAAAAATGTAAAATCTGACACTGCTTCCATTTCTTCTTCCTCTATTTGCCAGGAAGTGATGGGGGCAGTTGCCAAGATCTTAGTTTTTTTAATGTTAAGCTTCAAACCAGCTTTTACACTCTTCTTTCACCCTCATCAAGAGGTTTCTTAATTATTCTCTTTCTTCCATCAGAGCAGTATCATCTGCTTATCTGAGACTTGATATTTCTCCAGCAACCTTAATTCCAGTTTTTGAGTCATCCAGCGTGGCATGTCCCATGTGAGTTAAATAAATAAGGTGACAATATACAGCCTTGTCATACTTCTTTTCTAATCTTCAACTATTCATTCGTTTCATGTTTCTTGGCCTGCATACAGCTTCCTCAGGAGACAAGTAAGATGGTCTGGTCCTCCCATCCCTTGGAGGACTTGCCACATTTTGTTGTGATCCACACAGTCAAAAGCTTCATTGTAGTCAATAAAGCAGAAGTAGACATTTTTCTATAATTCCCATGCTTTCTCTATAACCCAGCAAATGTTGGCAAGTTGCCTCTTTGAAAACCAGCCTGCTCTTCTGGTAAATTCTCAGTTCACACATTGCTGAAGCCTAGCTTGCAGAACTTTAAGCATAACCTAGCCGGTGAAGTGAGTGCAATTGTTCAGTCATTTGAACATTCCTGGCATTGCCCTTCTTTAGGATTGGGATGTAAACTAATTTTTTCCAATCCTGTGGCCACCGTTGAGTTTTCTAAATTTACTGGCATATTGAGTGCAGCACTTTAACAGCATCATCTTTTAGGATTTTAAATAGCTCAGCTGGAATTCCATCCCCTCCACTAGCCAGATTGTTAGCAATAATTATAACTGCAACAAGAACCACTTGACTTCATTCTGCAGCATGTCTGGTCCTCGATCAGCAACCACACCATCATGGTCACTGGAGATGTTAAAATCTTGCTTGTGGCTACAAAAATGTGCAAATCCTTTGACCCAGAAATATCGCTACTAGGACTGTATCCCCAAGAGATTATAAAAACGGGAAAGGGTCCCACATGTACAAAAATATTTATAGCAGGACTCTTTGTAGTAGCCAAAAACTGGAAGTTAAGGGGATGCCCATCAATTGGGGAATGGCTGAATAAATTATGGTATATGAATGTGATGGAGTACTATTGCGCCATAAGAAGTGATGAACAAGAAGACTTCAGGGAGGCCTGGAAGGACTTATATGACCTGATGCTGAGCGAAAGGAGCAGAACCAGGAGAACTTTGTGCACAGAAACAACCACAGTGTGTGAGAGTTTTTTCTGGTAGACTTGGAACTTTGTAATAACACAAGAACTTACTGAGAAAAAAAAAATCCTAATGTCGGTCTTCTAAGGCAAAATGCCTTCCACACTCAGAGAAAGAAATATGGAAGTCATTCGCAGAATGTAGCAGATCATGTTTGTGTGTGGGTGGGTTTCAGTGTATTATGTTTTGATTTGTTATATGATTTCTTCCATTTATTTTAGTTCGACTACATAGCATGACTATAGTGAAAATGTGCTCAATAGGAAAGTATATGTAGAACCTATACAAAATCGTATGCTGTCACGGGGAGGGAGGGGGGTAATGGGGAAAGGGTGGGGGGGGATAAAATCTTAACTTTAAGGAAATGATTGTAAAACATTAAAAAAATAAAAATAAAATAAAATAAAATCTTGCTTGTGTAGTTTTGTCTGTTCTGGCTATGTCGTCTTAATCTCTTCTGCTTCTGTGAAGTCCCTTTATCCTGCCCATTTTTGCATGAAACGTTCCCTTGGCTCTCTAATTTTCTTGAAGAAATGGCTTGTCTTTGTCATTCTATTGTTTATTTGTTTTGCATCGCTCACTTAAGAAAACCTTATCTCTTCTTTTTATTCTCTGGAATTCTTCATTCGGTTGGGTACCTCTTTAGCTTTCTCTTTTTCATTTCTCTTTCCTTCTTTCCTCAGCTATTTATAAAGTCTCATCAGACAACCATTTTACTTTTTTGCTCTTTTCCTTTGGAATGTTTTCTGTTGTTGTACAATATTGTGTACCTTTGTCCATGGTTCTTCAAGCCCTCTACCAGATCTAATCCCTTAAATCTATTCATCACTTCCATTTCATATTTATAACGGATATTACTTAGGTCGTATCTATATGGTCTGATGGTTTTGCCTGCTTTCTTCAATTTATGTCTGAATTTTGCAATCAGAAACTCATGATCTGAGCCACTCTCATCTCCATGTCTTATTTTAACTGACTGTATAGAACTTCTCTGCCTTTGGCTGTAAAGTATATAATCCAGTCAGATTTTGATATTGACCATCTAGTGATATCCATGTGTAGAGTCTACTTTTGGTTTGTTGAAAAAGAGTATTTGCTATGACCACCAAGTTAGTCTCTGCCCTACTTCATTTTTGTACTCTAAGGTCACACTTACCCATTATTCCAGTTATCTTTTGATTTCCTACTTTAACATTCCAATTCCCTATAAGGAATGTGATGTCTGTGTGTGTGTGTGTGTGTGTGTGTGTGTGAGAGAGAGAGAGAGAGAGAGAGAGAGAGAGAGAGAGAGAGAGAGAGAGAGATTTGGTGAAGGGTTTTTGTTGTCATTATTTGGTGTTAGAAGATGTTGTAGATCTTCATAGAACTGATCAACGTTGGTCTCTTTGGCATCATTGTGGACCATAGACTTGTATTATTGTGATGTTGATGCTGCCTTGGATTCAAACAAATGTCATTCTGTCATTTTTGAGATTATATCCCAGTACTACTTTTCTCACCCTATTCTTGAGAGGGCTATGTCATTTCTTCTAAGAGATTTTTGCCCACAGTAACTTATGTAGTGATCATCTGAATTAAATTCACCCATTCTCTTCCATTTAAATTCTCTGACACCCAAGAAGACATTGATGTTTAATCTTTCCATCTTCCATCTGACCACATACAGCTTACCTTGGTTCATAGATCTCACATTCCATGTTCCTATGCAATACTGATCTCCCACAGTATCAGACTTTCCTTTCCTCACCAGATGCACCTGCAGCTGAGCTTGCTTTCAGTTTTGGCACAGCCACTGCATTAGTACTGGAGCTACTTGTAGTTTTCCTTAACTCTTTCCCCATAGTGTGTTGGACACTTTTGGATCTGAGGGACTCATCTTCTGGTATCATATCTTTTTACATTTTAATACAATCCCTGGGCTTTTACTGGCAAAGATATTAGAATTAGTTTGTTATTCCTCCTCTAGTAGATCGCCTTTTGTCAGAACTCTCCACTATGACCCCTCCATCTTGCATACCCCTGCACAGAAGAGCTCCCAGTTTCATTGAGCTACACAAGCCCCTCTACCATGACAAGGCCATGATCCAGGAGGAGGAGACAGAGAGATAGATTAATTGATTGATGTCAGTTACTATTATTGTGTTGTAATGTCACCATAGTGAAAGGCACTATGTTAGCATGGCCTTGGAATCAGGAAGATCTAGAATCACGGTCCCACCTCTGACACATACTGACTGTGTATTTCTAGGTAAGTCGCTTACCCTTTCAGTGCCTCAGGCAATTCTTTAAAATTATAAATTAATAGAGAAGATGCTGATCTGCATTGGTAGAGGGTTCCCAGTAGCAATGAAATGATAGGTCCATGAAATATGTAAAGGGCAACAGCCTGAGATGAGTCTGGGAAAGGTAGTTTGGAGGCAAATTCTGGAAAACTTGGAATAGAGGGCAAGGAAATTAGAACTTTGATAGATAATGGGGAGCCATTGAAAGTACTTGAGCAGAGGAGTTCATTTGTCCTTTGTTCTAGAAGAAAACCATGACATCAGTGATATCTTGACATGAAAGTGAATTGGATTTAAGTGAGAGAGGGCTGTGCAAAGTCACCAGCCTCACTCTGTCCTCTAAAGTAATCTGGGGCCAGCAGTAAGATATGTATCAGGACAACTGGAGATGGACCCATATACAGTGGGAGATCTTGACCTTTTAAAGCTAAAGTCTTTACCAGTTTAACTGAGGCAATGCCCATTCAGTGATTAAGGCTAGGTCAGAAATGAGGCAAAGAATGACCTCTTTTACCAAGTAAAAAAAATAAAATAAAATAAATTTGGGAGTGGAAGATCTTCAGGGTTTCTGGACAAAATAGAAACAATTGGGAGGAGCCAAGATGGCAGAGTAGAAAGACTCACGTATGCTAGCTCCGAATCCACAACCCATAAATTTCCTGTAAGAAGAACTTCCCACAAATTCTGGATCACTGAAAGGTGCACAGAAACACAGTGGAAGAGATTTCTGTTCCAGAGAGCCCTGGAGAGCTGTCCGCAGGGGTCCATTGTGCCCTGGAAAACGGAGCCCACCCCTGTGAGGCCCTGGCCGTGGCCCCAGAGGAGCAGACCTGAGTAGGCTTCAGGGGCAGAATCTCTGGTGGCCAGGAAGGTCCCTCTGCCCACAGACGCCAGAGGTCAGTGAGAGAGACGTCTGGGCTGGCCGAGAGGGGAGCGGGGTGTCTCTGTGACTCGGGCCCCCTTGGGAGGCAGCAGCGGAGGAAGCGGCAGGGGCAGTGGTGGCTGGGATTCCCCGAGCAGGCAGGAGCTCCATTACAGAAGGTCTCTGCATAAACCCCCTGAGGGAGCTGAGCCTAGGAGATGGCCCTGCCCCCACCTGCTCCATTACTGAAGGTCTCTGCATAAAGCCCCTGAGGGAAATGAGCCTGGGAGGCAGCCCTGCCCCCACCCCAGCACCAGAACTTAAGCTCACATTGAATAGCAGCCACTCCCTCCACGGATAGCCCTGAGACTGGGAAGCAGCATTTGAATCTCAGATCCCAAGCACTAGCTGGGCAGATCTAGGCAGAGGTGGAGAGGAATCGCAGAAGTCAAGCAACTGGCTGGGAAAATGCCCAGAAAAAGGAAGCAGAATAAGACCATAGAGAGCTACTTTATTGGGGAAGAGATGTTCCTTCCCTGCTTCATTTGTGATGACGAAGTACAATGCCTGCCATCAGGGAAAGACATGGAGGTCGGGGCCTCTCTATCCCAGACATCTGAGGTGGATGTCCAGTGGGCTGAGGCCATGGAAGAGCTCAAAAAGGATTTTGAAAAGCAAGTTAGACAGGTGGAGGAAAAACTGGGTAGAGAAATGAGAGAGATGCAAGAAAAGCATGAGAAACGGGTCAATACCTTGGTAAAGGAGACCCAAAAAAAATGCTGAAGAAAATAACACCTTGAAAAATAGGCTCACTCAATTGGCAAAAGAGGTTCAAAAAGCCAATGAGGAGAAGAATGCTTTCAAAAGCAGAATTAGCCAAATGGAAAGAGGTTCAAAAGCTCACTGAAGAAAATAGTTCTCTCAAAATTAGAATGGAACAGATGGAGTCTAATGACTTTCTGAGAAACCAAGAAATAATAAAACAAAACCAAAAGAATGAAAAAATGGAAGAGAATGTGAAATATCTCATGGGAAAAACAACTGACCTGGAAAATAGATCCAGGAGAGACAATTTAAAAATTATGGGACTACCTGAAAGCCGTGATCAAAAAAAGAGCCTAGACATCATCTTTCATGAAATTATCAAGGAAAACTGCCCTGAGATTCTAGAACCAGAGGGCAAAATAAGTATTGAAGGAATCCATCGATCACTGCCTGAAAGAGATCCAAAAAGAGAAACTCCTAGGAACATTGTGGCCAAATTCCAGAGTTCCCAGGTCAAGGAGAAAATATTGCAACTAGAAAGAAACAATTCCAATATTGTGGAAATATAATCAGGATAACACAAGATCTAGCAGCTTCTACATTAAGGGATCAAAGGGCGTGGAATAGGATATTCCAGAAGTCAAAGGAACTAGGACTCAAACCAAGAATCACCTACCCCGCAAAACTGAGTATAATACTTCAGGGGAAAATATGGTCTTTCAATGAAACAGAGGACTTTCAAGCATTCTTGATGAAAAGACAATAGCTGAAAACAAAATTTGACTTTCAAACACAAAAATGAGAAGAAGCATGAAAAAGTAAACAGCAAAGGGGAGTCATAAGGGACTTACCAAAGGTGAACTGTTTACATTCCTACATGGAAAGACAATATTTGTAACTCTTAAAACGTTTCAGTATCTGGATAGTTGGTGGGACCACACACAGACGTACACACACACACATGCACACACACGTACATGCGTGCATGCACACACACATACACACAAGCATGCACACACAGAGACAGAGAGCACAGAGTGAATTGAATAGGATGGGACCTTACCTTAAAAGAAATTAAGGTAAATGGTGAGAGAGAAATGTAGTGGGAGGAGAGAGGGTGAAATGGAATGGGGTTAATTATATCTCATTCAAGAGGCAAGCAGGAAAATTTTTAGTGGAGGGAAAAAGAGGAGAGCTGAGAAAAAAACATGAAGTTTACCCTCGTCACATTCAACTAAAGGAAGGAGTAAAATGCACCCTCATTTTGGTATGAAAACCTATCTTACAGTACAGAAAAATGGGGAAGAAGGAGATAAGCAGGGAGGGAGGGATGATGGAAGGGAGGGCAATGGAAGAAGGGAGCAATTTGAGGTCAACACTCTTGGGGAGGGACAGGATCAAAAGACAGAATAGAAACAATGGGGGCAGGATAGGATGGAGGGAAATACAGTTAGTCTTACACAACACGACTATCAGGGAAGTCATTTGCAAAATTACACAGATATGGCCTATATTGAATTGCCTGCCTTCCCAAAGGGAATGGGTGGGGAGGGAGGGATGGGGAGAATTTGGAACTCAAAGTTTTAGGAACAATTGTTGAGTATTGTTCTTGCTACTAGGAAATAAGAAATACAGGTAATGGGGAATAGAAAGTCATCTGGCCCTACAGGACAAAAGAGAAGATGGGGAGAAGAGAAGGGAGGGATGATAGAAGATAGGGCAGATTGGTGATAGGGAAATTTAGAATGCTTGGTGTATTGGGGTGGGGGGAGGGGACAAATGGGGAGAAAATTTGGAACCCAAAATTCTGTGAAAATGAATGTAAAAAGTTAAATAAATAAATAAATTTAAAAAAGAAAAACAGAAACAATTGCTATTTTCACTCTACACCATCAAAACTCGAGCAGTGGAGTATGTAACACACAGAAGTGCTATATTTCCTTCCATTGCCATAAGAGACCAAAAAACCATTCTTGGGTCCAGCAACAGAAAAGATTCCATTCAGTGGCATTTTTACCTGGACATCTTGGTATCCTTTGAGAACCTTTGCCAGCACATTAGAACTACTGGAGACTGGAGGTCATCTGGCCTAATCCCATCATTTTGCCTACAAGGACAATGAGGCCAGAGAAGGAAAGTACCTAAGACCACACCTCTAGGAAACATCAGGACTCAACCAGCATCATCAGCATTCATCAAGCTCAATTAATCCAACCACCAGAAGTACGAGTCTTCTCTGGAGTATAGCTGATAAATTTTGAACACCTCCAGTGACAGGAAACTCACTATGATAAGAGGTCTGACATTCATTTTTGGACAGCCCTAAATTCTTTCTTTTATTGAGTCAGATCTTGTGATTCTTGCTTCAGGGATCTTTCTACTACTCCTAAAATCGATCTGACCATGTCACACACACACGTGCGCACACACACACACACAATTCACTAAACTATTGGCTTGCTGTTATCTCCAGAATTACATATGAAATCCTCTTTCTGGATTGCAAAGTCCTTGGTAACCTGGTGATTTCCTACCTTTTCAGTCTTCTTTCTCCTTCACATAACTTTGTTATCCAGGGCCACTGGCCTTCTAGATGTTCCTTACATGAGACACTCCCAACTCCTGACTCCAGGCATGTTCCCTGGCTGGCCCCCATTCTTGGAGTGCTTTCCCCTGTCATCTTTCCTTCTTGGCTTCTCTGAATTCCTTCAAGTCCCAATGAAAGTCTTCTTCTCCAGGAAGCCTTTCTCAGCCCTTCCTCTTAGTGCCTTCCCTCTGAGATTATTCCAGTTTATTATTTATTACTCCATAACTCCTTTGTATGTAGCTATTTACATGTTGTCCCTATTAGAATGAGACTCTTTGGACCATTTGTTGTTGAGATGTCTGACTCTTTGTAACCCCATTTAGGGTTTTCTTAGCAGTCATTTGCCATTTCTTTCTCCAGCTCCTTTTACAGAGGAGGAAACTGAAGCAGATAGGGGTAAGTGACTTACCCAGGATCACACAACTATATATGTATAAGGCTGAAATTGAACTCCAGTCCTCCTGCCTCCAGGTACTGTACCACCTACCTCCTTTCAGAGTAGGGAATTTTTTTACCTGTGTTTGTATCCCCCAGCTCTTAGCACATAGTAGGCCCATAGTAGGTACTTAATAAATGCCAGTTGACAGACTGACTCCATACTGCCTCTGTTATAAATGGGAATCATTTCTCAATTTTGGTGGTAAAATAGAAGAATCCGTTTTATCTCAGAGACAATAAATAGCCTTAGGCAGAATGATAGTACTAATAAGTGATAGATATACAGCATTTTATATGCATTATCTCAATTTATCTTCACAATAAAACTGTGAAGTTGATACTACTACAGATACTGTTATCATTATCTTCATTAGGAAATTGAGGTAGAGATGGGTTAAGTGGTTTGCCCAGAGTCACACAGCCAAAAAGCATCTGAAGCAGGGTCTGACCCCAGCTGTTTTTGACTCTTAGACCAGAATTCTTTCCCCTGTATCATTCCATTCTTTTTGTAAATCATGATAATTTCAGCAGGGGGCTCATTAATTCTAGAAAAACTCCAACCATCTTCATAAGTTACCCTCTGGGCCCCAAGGAGAAAAATAATGCCCAAAAGGGCCTGTTTTCCCATGTGATAATTACATCATAATAAAGGTGATGGTACGAATATGAATGATTAATAATTAACAACCCCTTTTATATGTGTGACATTTTCACCAATATTATGTCATCTCATCTTTACAACAACTTCATGAAATAGGCATAAGTATTAGAATCCACCGCTATCCCTACCCCAACCTCTTCGCATTCTACTCGTTCTTCAAAGACCCATCTCAAATGGTTTCACCTCCATGAAACGTTCCATGATTCCCACCCTCTGAAAAATACTCTCCCTCTCCTATGTTTTAATGGCTCTTTCTATTCTTCTTAACTGGGATGGCTAGGTGGCACCATAGTGCACAGAGTGCCAGGCCCATTGTCAGGAAAACTCATCTCCTGAGTTCAAATTTGACCTCAGACACTTACTAGTTGTATAACCCTGGATAAATCATTTAATTCTGTTTGCCTCAGTTTCCTCATATGTAAAACGAGCTGAGGAAGGAAATTACAAACCACCCCAATAACTTTGCCCAAAAAAAGAAACCAAAACAAAATCCAAATGGAATCATGGAGAGTCAGAAATAATGCAATATTTATTATTTCATTTGCTTACCACATTTAACTTGAGAATAGCATTCTTTTCACACCTATTTCATCACTGTCTGTGAAACTGAGCACTTACCGGAGGCAGGGACCATACTTTTACTTTTGTGTCTCCTGAAGTACCAGGCCTCCTGTCTTCCAAATTGCAGGTGCTTAAGACACCATGATGTTCAATACTATTGAACCTCCATTTTAAGATGAGGAAACGAGCAAGTCAATGACAAAAACAAACTAAAATCCCTGTTTCCTGACTCCCAGCCCAGTGCTCCTCCATGTTACTTTATGAGAATGTCAGTCCTGACAGGACAAGACCAGGCTTCCTAGAGATTCAGTTTGACCCCTGGTGGTTTTAGTTGAAGCACTCTCCAGATCATGTCCCCTAACCCTAGGTGTCTCTCAGGGTACTGTCCTGGGCCCTCTTCTCTATATTACTTCCTTTGGTGATCTCAGCTTCCATAATTTAATGACCATCTCTATGCTGAGGATGCTCAAATCTACCTTTCCTACCCTGGTCTCTCTGCTAACCTCCAACCTCACATCTCCAAATGCCTTTCAGACATCTCAAAGTGAATGGTCAGAGACATCTTAAACTTGGTATGTCCAAAATGAAACTCATTATCTTTCCCCCTACCTCCTCACCTCCTACCCTCTGGTTACTGTAGAAGGCAACACGTCATCTTCCAAACCACTTAGACCCACAACCTAGGTGTTTTCCTGGATTCCTACTATCTCTCACCACCCCACCCCCATACCCAAGCTGTTGCCAAAAGCTATTGATTCCCCCTCTGCAACATCTCTCCAATATGCCCCCTCTGATTCTGCCCTCACCCAGATGCAAGCCCTTATCATTTCACACCTGGATTATTGCAGTAGCCCCCTGGTGGATCTACTTGCTTCAAGTCTCTTCCTACTTCAATCCATCCTCCATTCATCCACACAAGTGACTTTCCTAAAGTACAGGACTGATCATATCTCACACACCCCACCCCATCAATAAACTCCAGTGACTTCCTATTGCCTCCAGAATAAAATGCAAAATGTTTTGTTTGGTATTTAAATCCTGTCGTAACCAGCCACCTCCTACCTATCCAGGCTTCTTATACTTATTCCCCAACACATAATCTTTGATCTGTTGATGCTGACTTAACTCACCATTCCATGAACAAGATACTTCATCACTCAGCTCTGAGCATTTTCTCTGGCTGACCCCTATGCCTGGGATGCTCTCCCTCCTCTGCTCCCTACTGACCTTCCTGACTTCCTTTAAGTCCCAACTAAAATCTCCCCTTGGACAGGGGATATAATTCCAGTGCTTTTCTTCTTTTAATTGCTTCCTATTTATCCTGTCCAAAGCTTGCTCTGTATATATATTTGTTTGCATGTCATCTCCCCCATTAGACTATGAGCTCCCTGAGACTGTCTTTTGCCTCTTTGTATCCTCAGTGCTGGGCAGAGTGCCTGGCATATATTAGGTGCTTAATAAATGAGAGACAGAGCTAAAATGGCAGAGAAAAGACAACAACTCGATTGAACTCTCCCCAAAACTCCTTTGTACACCTTTGAATAATCCCATAGAAAATTCCTGGAGCAGCAGAATCCACAAAAGGATAGCGTGAAATAATTTTCCAGCCAAAGACAACTTGGATGATTGGCAGGAAAAGACTGTTGAAACAGAGTAAGAGTGAAGTACAGTCCAACGCAGGCTACAGGTATACAGCAAACCAGGAGCAGTCCTTGGGAGCTACAGAACCTGCAGCAGCAGAGGCTGTTTCTGGAGCTCTCAGCTCACAGAGAGTAAGGGAGTTGAACAACTGATCAGAAGGAAATCACAGGGGTCTCTTTGCTGGCACTGGGAATAGGACTCTGTTGCTTTGCCCATACTTGGATCCAGGTCACAGTCCTGGGTGGCAGTCCCAGGGCAAGGAAGAGCACTAGCACACCAGAACGTGTAGCAACAGTGGGTCAGAGACTCTTGTTCCATGGTTCCAGAAAAGAGTGCTTATGGTCACTCACAGAAAAAGCACAGGTCAGGAGAATGGTAAACACACCCCCTCCTTAGATCATACCACCTTGGAAAAACTGAAAACTTACAGGTCCCTAGAAATATCTCTGAAAACAACTGCACAAAACTCCTAAACTCCTTCCACCCTGGAAGCAGAGCCCCACTTTACCAAAGAGTTAAAAGTCAAGAAATAGACCAGAAAAATTAGCAAACAACGGAAAAGAATTCTGATCATGGAAAGTTACTGTGGTGACAAGGAAGATCAAAACACACATTCAGAAAGTAACAAAATCAAAGCTCCTGTATCCAAAGCCTCCCAGAAAAATAGGAATTGGTCTCAGGCCATGGAAGAACTCAAAAAGGAATTTGAAATTCAAGCAAGAGAAGTAGAGGAAAAATTGGTAAGAGAAATGAGAGTGATATAAGAAAATAATGAAAAAAGAGTCAACAGCTTGGTTAAGGAGACACAAAAAAATACTGAAGAAAGCAACACCTTAAAAAATAGACTAGGCCAAATGTTGAAAGATGTACAAAAACACCAATGAGAAGAATGGTTGAAAAGCAGAAATGGCCAAATGGAAAAAAGAGGCACAAAAATTCATGAAGGAAAAAGCTCCTTAAGAACTAGAATTGGTCATATGGAAAAGGAGATACAAAAGTTCACTGAAGAAAATAATTCCTTAAAAATCAGAATTGAGCAAATGGAAACTAATGACTTTATATGAGAAATCAAGAAACAATCAAATAAAACCAAAAGAATGAAAAAAATAGAAAACAATGTGAAATATCTCATTGGAATAATAACAGACCTGGAGAATAGATTCAGGAGAGATAATTTTTAATTACTGGACTATCTGAAAGCCTTGCTCAAAAAAAAAAAGCCTAGATATCATCTTTCAAAAAATTATCAAGGAAAACTTTCCTGATATTTGATCACCTCCTGCAAGAAATCTCAAAATGAAAATTCCCAGAATTATATCCAAATTCCAGAGTTCCCAGGTCAAGGAGAAAATAATTCAGGCAGCCAGAAGGAAACAATTCAAGTATTATGGAACCACAGCCAAATAAGATTTAGCAGCTTTTCCATGAAAGGATCAGAGGGTTTGGAAGATGATATTCCAGAGTGCAAAGGATCTAAAATTACAACCAAGAGTCACCTACCCACCAAAACTGAGTATAATCCTTCAGGGAGAAAAATGGGTATTCAATGAATTTTCATGCATTCTTGATGAAAAGACCAGAGCTGAACAGAAAAATTTGACTTTCAAATATAAGACTCAAGAGAAGCATAAAGAAGTAAGCAAGAAAGAAAAATCATAAGGGACTTAATAAAGTTAAACTGTTTATAATCTTACATGGGAAGATGATACTTGTAACTCATAAGAAGTTTCTCATTATTAGGAAAGTTAGAAGGAGGGTACAGGTGTGAGTTGAATATGAAGAAATAATATCTTTAAAAATTAAGAGATGAGAGAGGAATACACTGGGAGAAAGGGAAAGGGAAAGGTAGAATGGGGCAAATTGTCGCATATAAAGAGGCAAGAAAAAGCTTTTATAGTGAAGGGGAAGATAGGGGAGGTAAGAAGGAGTGAGTGAACCTTACTTTCATTGGAATTGACTGAAAGAAGGAATAAGAGACTTACTCAACTGGTTACAGAAATTTATCTTACCCTACAAGAAAGTAGGAGGGGAAAGGAATAAGAGAAGGTGGTGGAGTAATAGATGGGAAGGCAGATTCAGGGAAGTGGTAGTCAGAAGCAAAATACTTTTGAGGAGAGAGGGTAAAACAAGAGAGAAAATAGTATAAATAGATGGGAAAATAGGGTGGAAGGAAATACAGTTAGCAATTGTAAATGTGAAAAAAATTTTGAAGCAAGTTTTCTGATAAAGGCTTCATTTCTCAAATATATAGAGAACTGAGTCAAATTTATAAAAATAAAAGCCATTCCTTAATTGATAAATGATCAAAAAATATAAAGTTTTCAGATAATCAAAGCTATTTATAGCCATATGATAAAATGCTCTAATTATTTTTCAACCATTCTTCTCTTTGGTGTTTTTGTACATTTTGTACAATCTGTTTATTGGAGAAATGCAAATTAGAGCAATTTTGAGGTACTGCCTCATACCTATTAGATTGACTAATAGGACAGAAAAGGAAAATGACAAATGTTAGAGAGGATGTGGGAAAAATGAGACATTTATGCATTGTTGGTGGAGTTTGATCTGAGTCAACCATTCTGTAGAGCAATTTGGAACACCATAAAGTCTTTTAACCTAGCAATACCACTATTAGGTCTGTATCCAAAAAGAAATTTAAAAAGGAAAAGGACGAAAATGTGTATGAAAATATTTCTAGCAGCTATGATCTAATGGCAAAGAATTGGAAATTGAAGGGATGCCCACCGATTGGGAAATGACTGAACAAACTGTTTTTTTGTGACTATTATGGTATACTATTATACTATAAGAAATAATGAGCAGGATGCTCTCAGAAAAACCTGAAAAGACTTATAGAAGCTTATGCAAAGTGATATGCACTGTGTACAAAGTAACAATAATATTGTAAGACGATATCTGTGAATGACTTAGCTTTTCTCAGCAATACAGTGATCCAGAACGCTAAAGGACTTAAGAAAAATGCTTTTCATCCCTAGAGAAAGAACTAATGGTGTCTGAATAAAGATTGATGCTTATATTTTTCTTGAGGGTTTTTTAATCTATGTTTTCTTTCACAATATGACTAATATAGAAATATATTTTTTCATAACTACACATGCATAACCTATATCTAATTGCTTGCCTTCTCAATGAGGGGAGTTGGGAGGGAAGAAAGAAGGAAAAGAATTTGGAACTCAAAATTTTTTAATCTATGGGTTTTTTAATCTATGTTTTCTTTCACAATATGACTAATATAGAAATATATTTTTTCATAACTACACATGCATAACCTATATCTAATTGCTTGCCTTCTCAATGAGGGGAGTTGGGAGGGAAGAAAGAAGGAAAAGAATTTGGAACTCAAAATCTTAGAAGTGAATATTTAAAGTATTTATATATGTAATTGGGGAAAATAAAATATTAAACAAGTCTACAAAATGTTTATGGAACTGAATCAAATTGAAGTCCAATCTCTTGAGTTGGCATTATAATCTGTCTGCCATCCTTTTCCAAGGGTTTGTCAAGTTTAGAGAATGATGGATTATCAGAGGATTTGTAGATCACCACAAGAAGAAAAAGCAAAGATGCATTCTACTTGGTTCCAGCATTTCAAGGTTTCCAAGAAGCCTGGCTTTAAAATGCCCCCGTGCCGCCACCGTATTATCATTGCACCTCCCATGACAGAGCATGTTGCCAGTGAACCCAAGATTACAGTGGAAACTGCCCCTCCATTTGAAGTGGATTCTCCAACCCAATCCTACAAAACAGCAAACATTCAGCAGGAGGAGAAGCAGACGGAGAGTGCAGATGAGGCACACATATGGCTGGCCCAGAGGCTAAAAATAAAGAGAGATCTAGACAGTTTTGTGAACCTTCAGAAATGGGTCTGTTACAAGCCCAGGACAACAAGGTCAGAGAACCGAGTGTTAAGGAAGATTTACAGGGACCAAGAGAATGAGCGGGCTGCACAGAGAGCAGCTGAGATTGCTTCTGCTGCAAAGACAGTAAGCAACCCCATTTTCCAGAGGAAAATTTTCTCACCCATTACATCATTTGATTATAAGGCTGTGTAGGCAGGTAGGACAGAGATGATTAACTTCTTTTTGCAAAAGGAAAAACTAAGGCACTGAAAGGTTGTCATCAGTGACTAGCTGGGGTTTAGAAGTCAAGAATAACAAGTCACTACTGCGAGTACCTACCTCAAGGCTTCCTCCAGTGGTGACATGTGACTAGGGATAACCCAGAAGCCTGAAAGAAAAGTAATTCTCTTTCATTTGACCAAAAGGATACTTTCATTTTAAATCTATGTTATATATCATGAGGCAACTTGACATAATGGAGGGAGCACTGGGTTTAGACTAAGGAAGTCCTGAGTTCAATTGCTGCCTTTGACTTTACTAGTGTATCATCTCTTTGCGTCAGGCAACTATTTTAAGATTTACTTAAGGGACAGCTAGGTGGCTCTGTAAACAGAGCACTGGTCCTGGAGTCAGAAGGACCTGAGTTCAAATCTAACTTTAGACATTTGACACTTACTAGCTGTGTGACCTTGGGCAAGTCGCTTAACCCTGATTACTTTGCCTTCCTCTCCTCTCAAAGTAAAAGAGATTTTTTAAAGTCTTTGTAATCTAATTTGGTGGAGGGAGTTGCCCATGATGTATTCATACAACGTACCATAGCCCAAATAAAAACCTTAACCTTTAACCAACTTTTGATAATGAGCAAGACCTTGGATAGGCAAGGGCAAGCGGGGTGGGGGTGGGGTGGGGGCAGAGATAGGACATTTCCTGTAGGGAAAATGATAAGCAAAGATACTGTAGCGGAAGCTGCATGACTTGGCAAATGACCACGAGAGGGTGGCTCCAGTAATATATTAGACGAATTAGAAAAGGCAAATTGCAGCCAGATCATGAAAGCCAGGCAGATCTCCTTCTACTTAGGGATTCCAATAAAAATGAGAATAGAGAAGACATCCACCGATGTCCTCCGGGAGCCTATTCAGTTCCTCTGTGACACCCTTATTTAAGATGTCTTGCCTCCCAAGAGATGCATTCCATTTGTCCGGCTCTCCAAGAACGGGACAGTGCCCTGACGAAGTCATTCATTCCCTTGTTTCCTTTCATTTCTTTCAACAGAAACCTGCCCGGCGGGTCCGCAGAATCGTTCCCTCTCTCGATGTACCCGAACCTCCGTGCCTGTCAATCCTATATGAGTATCTGTTCAGCCACAAGATCAAACTAGTTGAAATGTTCTGGAAGGG
The DNA here is from genome assembly GCA_023548195.1 of Bettongia penicillata ogilbyi. Classification (NCBI taxonomy): domain Eukaryota; kingdom Metazoa; phylum Chordata; class Mammalia; order Diprotodontia; family Potoroidae; genus Bettongia; species Bettongia penicillata. The sequence goes on along the minus strand of JAJHZJ010000067.1, from coordinate 7,183,616 downwards.
AGACTGGGAACATCAGACCACCAGGGAAGAGTTCGTGGAAGGAATGAAAAGTGTAAGGCGATGCTGGGTGATCGGAAATGATGGTTCCTCAGAATCAGATTCTGGGGTCTCTAGAATCAGCCCATAGAGTCGGAAAAAAAAGGGAGCATGTGGTTTGTGCTGCATTTCAGAATCTAAGAAAGGATTCTGCTGTGTTTGGGTGGGTTTACCCTGTTTGTAGGAGAGTGAGAGCTTGGCCCCTTAAGAAAGAATGAATTAATGGAAGAGACCAAAGTCGATCAACCAACAAGTGTTTATTAAATGTACAATGGGCCTTCACTGTGCTAAACACTGGGATACAAAGAAGGGCAAGAACTGTTTTTACCTTCAAGGATCACACAGTCTACTGAGGGAGACAACAGGCAAATAATTTTATAGATATAGATATACACACAGAAGGCTCTATACACATCTATACATATATATAGGGGGTGTTTATATATTTATACTATATATGGGTGTGTATACATCATATATTTATACTATGCATAGATGTATGTGTATACACAGTATATATTTATGCTATATATGTATATATGCACCATATATCTATACTACATAGAGATGTGTGTATATGGTATATACTTATACTATATAGTGTATATATACTGTATATATTTATGCTATATATACTATATAAGTGCAAGTGTATTACATATTTATATTATAGATAGATTTGTGTATCTATATGCTATATATACTATACATAACTATATATGCACTATATATTTATACTATAGGTGTGTATACACACTATATATATTTATACTATATATGGATGTGTATATCTATATATTTATACTATACAAAGATGTATGTATATGTACTGTATATTTATACTACATATAGATGTGCATACAATGTATTTTTACTATACAAGGGGTGTATATATAGTATATATATAAATATATAGTATAAATCACAGGGGAAGAAGGAGAGGAGAGAAGGAAGGAAGGAAGGAGAGAAAAAAAGGGAGGAAAGGAGGGAGGGAAGGTTCTTAACTATTCAGTCTATGAAGACCAAGCCAAGACACCACCTGAGTGCAGGTAGCCAAAGTGTGGCACCTATGGAGAAGTAGTTGTTGCCTACCTGCCCCAGGATCCAGAGCCATATAACAAGGACATGACTGAATTTTTCCCAGAGTGCCAATGATTACAGGGAGTACTTGTCCTTCAGTATCCTAGAAACAACTGACAAGCTCCTAGTTAGCAAGATTCATTAAGTCTTTTTCTTTCCTCTCTTCATTTCTGGCCTAGGAAGCAGTTTACTCACCCCTCTCCATACCCTCCTTCACTCCAGTTCCAGCAGGATTTGAGGACTATTTACCTCAACTACAAATTAAGGGTTTAGAGTGACGATTGGAATTGGGGTGACAGGGACTGAAGTGCAATGAACTGTCTATAGCAGAGTCCGTGAGGGGAAAGGAGTCTACCACAGGGGAGTCCAAGCAAGAGTACATACAAGAAGCAGGGTCAGGAAAGACTTTGAGTCAGAGCTAGTTGGATGAACCAATTTAATAATTAGAGGAAAAGTCAAAAGCTAAGGATCCCTAAGGACTGCAGATATTACAGGGCCAGGATCAGGGGTGTGTTGGTGAATGTTTAACAACTTGCTCTCTAGGAAATGTCTATATGTATATTTGTATGTATGTGTTTGTCTGTATGTATGTATGCATATATGTATATATAATGTGCATATGTATTTATGTATGACAATTTTCAGTTTACTCTACATTATCTAAATCTACATTAACTGTAGACATCGGTTTAATCTACAATAAACATTTTCTCCATCATTTCCTTAAATCTAAACAGAACAGTAAATCAAGCCTGGATATGTACAGTATTTGCTGATTTCAGAAGTGCAAAGGCTGACCCTGAAATTTTAACAATAAGGGTACACTCCCACGTGGTAAAGAGAGAAGGGGTCTAGAATCTAGAACTGAGTGACCTAGATTGAGTTATGTCACTTTAACTGCTTCTACTTCCTTCCTTCCCTAGGAGGAGTCAGTGTGGTACCCATCTTAGAGAGATCTGAGGTCCCCTAATGCTTTTCTATCCCTAAAGAGCGAGAGCGTTGGGTGCTCGGTTTGGTTGCTACCTCCTAGCCTTTGCATGAGTCTTTTGCTTCTACATTCAGGTTGGCGCACCTCTGACTGAGCAGGAGTTTGAGGATGTGGTGATCTTTCTAAGCTCCAGGAATAAGAACAACATTATCTACCGAGAAGACTTGGTAGCTTCATATAAATGCTGGGTTACTGCCAAGAAAAACGAAATTCAAGAGAAAAGGAAAAGTAAGGACCCAGGGTGATGAACTGCAGCCCTCCACTCCTCGGAACAATCAATAGACATTTATTAAGAGCTTACAATGTACCAGGTCTTGTGCCCTGCTCTCAAGGAGCTCCCTTCTTCTAAAGTCAATCAAGTGCCAAACGTTTACAGTTTTTAACCTAAGTACTGAGGAAATGACAAAGAATCATAGGCTCTAGTGGGGGGGTGGGATGGGGAGAGGGCAATCATTCATTGGATCTGAGACTACATGCTGTTTCTGGAGGCAGGAAAACCTGGACCCCTATCCTGCCATAGAGATTGGATCTTCCAGTGGAAGGAAAGTTAGCAGCTCTCTAATCTACCTTCCATTTTGCAAATTAGGAAACCAAGTCCCAGTCACATGCATAGGGAGTATCTGAGATGAGATTGGAGTTGATGCTCTTTGATTCCAATTTTTCTAATTCTCTGGCACTGATATGAGCTACAGGATCCTGGGCAAATCCCTTAACCTCTCTCTGCCTCTTTCTTCATTTGTAAAATGGGGGAGAATAATAGCACCTCCCTCACAGGAAGGTCCAAAGGCTCCAGTGAGCTCCTGTATGTAAAGGTGGTATGAAAACTTAAAGATACTATATAATTATCAGCTCTTACTGTTACTACATGGGCACTCTCTCTACAGGGATGAATTTCAACCTATCCATACTCTGTTACCCTGAGGGATCTTTGTCAATATCGTTGTCAATGCCAATATATCTTCCACATCTATACAAAGCACTTAAAGGTGACCTTTCTGAAAGTCAGTCTCTTAATCTGGAGTTCACAGATCCCCAACATGTCTATGGGATAGAGTTCAAGGAGTCCATGAACTTGGATGGGAAGAAAAAAATTACATTTTTATTTCTATATGATTAGTTTTCCTCGTAATCCGTTGTATTTTATTTTATGCATTTAACAGCCTTATTCTAAGAAAGGAGTTCGCCAGACTATCAGAGTGTCTATGACACAGAAAAAGGTTAAGAACCCCTAGACTGGCACTGTTCACATTTCATAGGTAACTGTGCAGTAATCAAATGATTTTCTCTACGACCAGATCACTTCCTTTTCCCATGACTGTCTCTGTAACCAGACCAACTCTTTTTCCAATCTCACAAGTCCTGTGGAATACCTGTATTGCTACTTGTTACTCACCAGTCTTCACTGGTGACATCATCTAGGAAGAATGAAATAAAAAATTCAAGGCAGCACTAAAAATAAAAATTCACAAACTTTGCAAGGCAGTGCTCCATAGTGTGCCAAAGGAGTGATACAGACAAAGGAAGGACAGATGCTTGTGGAATAGGTAACTTCTCCATACTTACCCAACTCATCTGCAAGGTCCATTCCAGCTCTAAATCTGTGATCCTACTTATTATTAACCTTTTTTAAGTTTGTTTATGGTTTATGTCCTTATCATAAATTCTAATTTCCTTAAGGACTTATCCTTAAGTTTTCTTAAGACTACTTTCTTTAAAGACTCCCCCACAACATCTACTAGAGTGCCTTGACCATAATCAATGTTCGATAAATATTTGTTGACGGATCAAAGTGGGGATGGGGGTGGCGGTTTCCTCCTAGTCCAGTATGGTAATGACATGTTTCTTATTCCCCATTTTCCCTTGCCCCCCACCTCAGATGTTAACTACTGGAAAAGCAGGCTCCGAAGACATCTTGTCAAACCTAAGAAGGTAAAGGTTTTGACTCCCCCAACCTCCTCTCCAAAACCATGCTTCTTGGAAGTGCCTCCAATTAACACGGAGCCAGACAGAATGCATCTGACCTATGAAGATATGGAGGAAGCTGGGAAACGATACCGGGAGATGAGGCGACAAGCTAAGGTAACTTCCCAACCTCTGCAGAGAAAGTCATTCACATATGACTTCATTCACATCCAAGACCATGATTACACAGTATTCAGTTTCATTTTGATGGGTTCTTTTCCCCCAAGGGAGGGAGATGCATTTTCTAATTTCTTCTTCGGAGCCAAGTTTGATCAATATAATCACACAGCATTCAGTCTCATTTTTTTTTGTATATTTAATTTTTCTATTTACATTCCGCTGAAGTCATTTGGCATTTCATTTTTCTGGTAGCACGCTGATTTTCATGGTGTGGTGGTCCTGATATGAATCTGGCCCAACAAAGTTACCCATGGAAAGTCTTCTAGGACCACAGGAGCAAAGGACGAGGGAAAGGGGTCAATGGAATGGTTAACTGGGTTCTTAATTGGAATGGAACTGAATGACATATCTTTTCTAGGGATTACAATAGGAAAATGTCTATTCTGCTATCTTTTACAGAAAAAAATCAATCCCTTATTGTTTATGGAAAGGTGTCGCCTAGTACGAACTGGCATCAAGGCTTATGATGACCACTGCCTCCCATCCACTCTGAAAGACGAGATGGGGGAGTTGACTAATGCCTTCCGACAGGCTACCTTTCTGGCCTACCTCAAGTGTGTGAAGGCATGTGAAATCTACAAAGTTCCACTTACTGAAAAGATCCTCATGAAAGGCAAGGTGGTTTGAACGTACAGGGAATGAAACTCGGATATGTGGCTGTCAACAAGCCACCTCTATAGTTCTTCCTTTAGTTAAAACACTCCTGAGTAAACTCTTCATTTCTTAAGAATCCTGCCAAAGCAACCATCAAGGGAAGGTGACCTAGCTTGGCTTTTAACTAGTCCCAGGTTGCAGATTTAATTTTCATGGCATCTCCTATATCAGTCCTCTTTTCTTCCCTCACAGTCACTGATATAGTTAAAATGCTTATCACCTTCCTTTGAGCTATTGAAACAGCCTTCTGATTGGTCTCTATGACTGAAGTCTCTTCCCACTCCAATGAATCCTTCAGACAGCTATGAAAGTGATTTTCCTAAAGCACAGATTTTTGTTACTCCCTTATTAAATAACACTTTAGTGACCCCTATTACCCTTATTTGACATTTAAAGTCCTTTATAGCATAACTTTGCCCTAGCCTTATATATTATTCCAGCCTTATAGATCATCCCAGCCTTATAGATCATTGCCCTTCACAAATACTATAGTCCAGCCAAATTGAGCTCCAGAAAACCTGACTTTAAATCCAGCCTCATACACTTACTAGCTGTGTGATCCTGAACAAGTCACTTAACTTCTGTTTGCCTCAGTTTCCTCATTTGTTAAATGGGAATAATAATAGTCCCTACCTCCCAGGGTTGTTGTGAAGATAAATGAGATGTATGTAAAGTGCTTTGGGAACCTTAAAACACTATAAGCCTAATTCTTGACACATAGTATGCACTTTATAAATGCTTGTTAACTGAACATCAAGAGAAGAAAATAATTCCTTTCCTTGATTTATGATAGAGAAGGAGATTTGTCCTCTTTCTTTCTACATCTGGCTCTTCCTTTGAAGCTCTCAAATTTTCAAATAAAGATTTAACACGTCGCAAAAAAGTAAAGATCCATCGAAAACTTTCTCCAAAAAGGAAACAATAAGCAAATCAGAAATTGTAAACCACTCCATGAACAAAGAGAGGGAAAAGTCTAGGAGTGAATGACCCCATCTGCAGGGAGAGGAGGAAGAGAGAAATTCATAGAAATGCAGAGTTGAGAGTTGGTAGGGACCCAAGAAGCCAGGAACAGACTTGTTACTGCTCTCCTGGAGGAAAGTCAGCAGCTTCCCTCATCACAGCACTGACAGCTGGGATGAAGCCAATGTCTTGGCATCCATCTCTCTGTCAGCAACACCCCATCATGTTGACTGATGCCTGTCCCCTGTCATGCTGCCTCAAGCACTCGATCCTCATAAAAACTGCTCAAGAAACAACCAGCCAAATAGCCATCTCCTCAGAAGAACGAACTCCTCCAACTTCAGCTTCTCCATCTTGCTTTGCAATAACATCTCAGAGTGAGAGGACAGTCGTTCTCTGTCTGGACTACAATTCCCACAAGTCCATGGGGATTCTCAAGCCATTCTCAAACCTCTCCCTGATCTGTATGGGTGCTCTCCTACATCTTGAGGGAGGAAATGGCTTCATTTTTGTCTTTGTCATTCTAGTGCCTGGAGCATAATATGAATTTTTAAAATGCTTGCTGTTTGGCTGACTCAAGAATCTGAACATCCTGGGTCTGGATTCTAGAGTTTGAAGTTCTAGGACATAGAATGTTGTGGGTCACATTTCTAAAATAGTAATTTTTTTTCAAATAGATTTTCATTGATATCTTTTGTCTTTAGATCACCTTTACTTCCCCCGTTCCTTCCTTTTCCTTCTCCCAAGAAGCTCTGCCATATAATAAAGACTTTTTAAAAGAAAAATAGGAAGAGAAAGAAAAAATCTGCAAACCAATACATTGAAATACATTGAATATACATGAAACACACACAAATATGTTGGAAAAAATCTGACATTATCTGGCATGTTCCACACCTGTGGACCCCCCACCTCTGCAAAGGAGTTGGGGATGGGACTGTGTTTCATGAGATAACAACGTGGTATACAAAGTGTAAATTTGATCTGCTACTATGTATATTGTGGGCTCTAGTGAAAATTTTTCTCAGTATAGGTTCTACTAGCTTATTTTTCCAGGTCATTTCAGTAAAATTAAATTAAGCAGCATGATATAAAGATTGCATTTCCATCTCAGATTCAAATGAGGGTCACTAAACTGTAGGAAAGATCCCTATGGCCTGCATATTGACTTAGAAAACTACAAATTAATGTCATCTAAATTTTATTGTATTTTCATTAATTTTGTTAAATATTTCCCATTTACATTTTAATCCGGCTCCTGAACACCAGGATGTTGTGGCAATATGTGTGTTTGGTACCTCTGGTGGTGACACTGATTGTGGGCCCCAGGTGCTTTGATCTCTCCAGTTCATAAGGTTTCCACCAAGGTGGACACTGTTTTTGTCTTTGTGTATTAAGTGCCTAGCATACAGTAGGTGCTTAATCCATGCTTGTTGATTTATTTATTTATTTTTAACGTACACTTTTTAAAAATTTTGAATTCCAAATTTTCTCCTCTCCAGTCCCTTCCCCTATCCATTAAGAAAGCAAGCAATATATCAAATTTGCATTTGAAATAATGCAAAATATATTTCCATATTAGCCATGTTGTAAGAAAAAAAGCAAGAAAAATAAAGTGAAAAAAAATATATTTCAATTTGCACACAGAATTCATCAGTTCTTTCTCTGGAGGTAAATAGCATTTTTCATCATAAGTCCTTCTGCATTATGAAGTAGCCATGTTGGTGGAGAGGACAGGTACATGGAAAAGATTGTAAAGGTAGAATTGGTGTAATTTGACAATTAATTTAATATTTGCAAGATAGCTTGAAAGATGATGGCACCTGAAAACTAGAAAGATGATGATACCCTCAGTGGATTATAGAAGAGTCTAGTGGAGGGCTGGGTTTGTGGAAGAAGCTAATTAATTTTGTTTTGGACATATTAAATTTGATGGGCACATAGAAATGTCCAGCAAGTAGGTGACAGTGAAAGATAGGAGTTCAGGAGAATATCCAATATCTCTGTATCTCCATCACTTAGCACAATATCTTACACATAGTATGAACTTACTAAATGCTTGTTGAATATAAATGAATAAGAGAAATGAGGGCTGGACATGTAAATTAAGTCATTGTATAGAGATAATTTAGAGAATCATAGTTACTCTTCTCCCCCTACTCCCAGTCCTTAATTCCCCTTCTGATGTATACTCATATAGAACTAGAAACACATTTGAATGGATTATCAACCAGTCTACCACAGCTGATCCTAGAGGGCTATGTGAAGAATATGAAAGAAATAAAGAGTATACACAGAAATTTCTGGGAAAGATGTTTTTTCAGTGCTTCTCCCACAATTATCTGATTCCACCCCTTTGAATCAAAAAATTGTCCCAATCAGGAAAGGGTGCCATTTTACACATGTACATGTATATTCTGTCCACTCAGTGAGAGCTGTATACTCTCTTTCTTTTATATCATTCACACAGCCAGAGGACTGGCACAGTGCTAACATCTGAATTTACATAATACTGACATAAGGACTTTGAGATTGGCTGGAAACCCTAATACCTAGAGCTATGTGGTGGCTATGAGACAACTGTATATCGCGTACCTGTGGCTGGGCTGATAGAAATGTGGATTTGGGTTTCTCACCGTAAGATAGAGGTGAGTCATTTCACACAAGAGATCCTATTTTTGCAAGACCAGACTTATGGGACCGCCTGAGAAGACTTTCAGAGTTAGGTTACAGAAAGACCTCAGGGTCTCAATACTGTCACATGCTTCCTGGAAGTTGGACTGCTAGACAAACCTTTGCTTATTGAAGGAGCAGATTGGAAGGCATGTCTGTGAACAATCATCTATTGTCTGAAAGCTGGAGATCCCTCAGAGTTCAGCCAAGGGAATGTGCCCAGAAAACAAAAAAGCTCAGAAGATTCCAGGCTTAGGGAGAGATTGTTTCTGCTGCAAGACTTTAACACTGCTCTGGTAGCTGCAGCCCCACTCAGCAAGGATGCAGAAGCCCGGAAGAGGAACAGCTTTTCCCATCAGTGAACCAGGAAACCTAAGGGAAACAGGGACATCAAGGCTCATAGTCAAGAGCTGTGAGAGGCCCTGGGCGTATGTGTTTTCTAATCATGAGCTTCCTTGCTATATATGGTTCTGTAAACTTGGGCCCATTCTCCACTGCAGTCCCACTCCCACCTTACTGGCTCTGCTTTTTGAGCATCAAGGTGATTCAGTGGATTCAGTCAGGACTGGAGTAAGGAACACATCTCCCTGAGTTCAAATCCAGCCTCAGACACTTACTAGCTGTGTGACCCTTCTATCATGTCAAGAAACGAAGCCTTTCCTGATTCCCTTAACTGTTAGTGCCTTCTCTCCTGAGATACCTTGTATTTGACTACCTTATATGTATTTATATTTCTCACTTTTGTTTATTCTTTAAATTCTTGTACATATACTTATCTCTTCTATTAGACTATACACTCCTTGGGAGTGGAAATTGTTTCACTACTTGTATCTCTAGCATCTAGCACAGTGCTTGGCATATAAGAAATGCTTAACAAACGTTTGCTGATTCACTGGTTGTTGATGGAGTTAACAGCAGAAGTAGACACAGAGTATGGGAATCCAGTTGAACTGAAACTCATGAGAGCAGAGACTATTTTCTCTGACTTTGTATCTCCACATATTAAGCCTTGTGTCTGTGAAGCATGAAATCAGTCAATCTGTCAGTGAGCGTCTACCAAGTGTCTGCCATGTGCCACGCACTGTGCCAGACAGAGACTGAAGATACAGAGACAAAGATGAGACAGTCACTCCCTCAAGGAACTTACCTTGAATACTTGTTGGATTGGATTGGTTTACGGGGCACATGAGGGAAGGCCCCTCCACCCAGAACTTGGAGTCCCTTACTTATCTAGATTCTTTTCTTTTCTAAAAATTAATTTATTTTACTTTTCAACATTCACTTCCACAAGATTTTGAGTTCCAAAATTTCTCCCCATCTCTCCCCTCCCCCCACCCCAAGACACTGTGCATTCTGATTTTCCCTTCCCTCAATCTTCCCTGCCTTCTCTTACACCCCTCCCTTCTTTTATCCTCGTTTCCTCTATTTTCTTGTAGGGCAAGATAGATTTCAGTACCCCATTGCCTGTATGCCTTATTTCCCAGTTGCATGTAAAAACAATTTTTTTAAATTTCCAGTCAAATGATTTATTCATTGATGAAAATGAGACTCAAAAAAAGCCAAAGCTTCTTTTTCCCAATAAAACTTTGGACTTTTCTTTTTTTTTCAATTTTTTTCAATTAATGTTTTCAGTTTTCTAAAATCACTTCCATAAGCCTTAGATTTTCTCCCCCTCTCTCCCCACTTCTTTCCTGAGATGGCATGCAATCTTATGTGGGTTCTACACATACATTCTTATTAAACACATTTTCACATTAGTCATGTTGCGTAGAGGAATTAAAATGAATGGGAGAAACCATGAGAAATAACACAACAAAACAAAACATAACACAAGAGAAAACACTCTGCTTCATTCTGCATTCTGATTCCAAAGTTCTTCCTCTGGATGTGGTTGGCATTTTGCCTCGAGTCCTTTGGGAATGTTTTAGGTGCTTGCAGTGCTGTGGCTGACACTGTGTACAATGTTCTCCTGGTTCTGCTCCTTTCACTCAGTATCAGTTCATACAAATCTTTCCACATTTTTTTGAAGTCCTCCTGCTCACCATTTCTCATAGCACAATAGTATTCCATTACATTCATATACCACAACTTGTTCAGCCATTCCCCAGTTGATGGGCATCCCCTTGATTTCCAGTTCTTGGCCACCACAGAGAGAGCTGCTAAAAATATTTTTGTACATGTGGGAGTAAAAACAATTTTTAACATTTGTTTTTAAAACTTTGAATTCCAAAATCTCTCCCTTCCTCCCTCCTCACCCACACCCATTGAGAAGGCAAGCCATTGGCTATAGGCTTATCTAGACTCGTAGAAAATCTTTCTCCACGTCCTAAAATCAAAGAAGACCCAATTACAGAGCCCTCTCCCAACCTGCTCTTTCCCTCTTGTTGTTGACAGCTCTACTTTACCCTGGAGACAAACTCATCATGGAGAAAGGGAATGTTCGCAAGCTCAGACAACCAGGAGGCTATTACGATGAAGTGAAAGAATTTATGCCAACTACGGTCAAGTTCCATACAATAGAAGAATCAGTAACTAAGAAGTATGTATGTTCAGCTGGTTTCTAGTTTCTCCAACCTTGCCTCCACCTTACCTTACTAGCCAGTCATGGAACTGCTCTCAGACTCAGTTTCCTCATCTATAAAATGGGGAAAATAATAGCACCTATCTCATAGGGTTTTTGTGTGAGGATCACATGTGATACATGTAAAATGCCTTACAAACCTCAAATAGATGTTAATTATTTTCCCCCTATGGCTCATTTGAGAGATATGGTCTATCTCTACATTGTGTTGCTGGAACTGTGGATCAGAATGTTTTCTACTGATTAAGTATGAATTATACTATTATGTATGAATTATACTGATACCGTAAGCCTGCGCTCCTCTTTCTTCAAAACTGAGGTCCCAAATGGTTGATCATGACTTAGTGGCAGGTTGAGGGAAGGCAGTCATGTATATGCTGGATCATGGTCCTGTGTCATGGGGAGGGAAGAATGTTCTCAAAGAGGTGTGAAGGGTTCTCAACCCAGGGGAGAGGTCTGGGCTGCTGATCTTTTGGTCAGAAAAATAGCAACCATCAGCATCTCCTATTCATTTCTTTCTCAACAACTGGGGTATACTTCTATGAAGAGGTGGTGGGCTCACGAAGCAGCTAAGAGGTGCCTAGCTGAGGAGTGTACCAGGGGTCATGTGTCATGATTTTCTTTTTTTTTAAAATTAATTTTATTTATTTCCAGCGTTCCACAATCACTACCATACAACTTAGATTATTATTTTTCCTTCCCTCCCTCCCTCCTTCCCCGCTCCCTCCCTGAGATGGCATACAATCTTATATAAGTTCTACCCATACATTCCAATTAAATACACTTTCACTATAGTCATGCTGTGTAGAATAATTAAAATGAATAGGAGAAATCATCTAACAAACCAAAATGCAATACACACACAAAAATGATCTGCCACATTCTGCGATTGAATTCCATAGATCTTTCTCTGGATGTGGAAGGCACTTTGCCTTAGAAGACCATTGGGAATTTTTTTTTTGTAAGTCCTTGCATTGCTACAAAGTTCCAAGTCTACCAGAAAAAACTCTCACACACTGTGGTCGTTGCTGTGCAATGTGTCTTGATTTTCAAAAAAGATATTGCCCTTAGTACAGTTCTGACCTTTCTCTCCGTAAGGCAGGGCCCAGCTTCACTTGAGAGCTAAAGCTTAGGTGACAATCTTGGAGCATTCTGGGGGGCCCCCTTTTGTCTTCTTTTAGATGCTGCTCCCCTCTCCTACTCCCCACCCCCAACTGTTGCTGGAGACTCGAATTTCCTCCTCTTTTAACCAGGAGTCTTTCTCTTACCCCTTCCAGGAAGTTGCAGAAGCCAACGAAAAAAATGAGCTTTGGAGAGTTTGAGGCTCTGACCAGGTCTGTATAGACTGTGGACAGACAGGTGGATCACAGAGGTTGTGTGTGTGTGTATGTGTGTGTGTGTGTGTGTGAGAGATTGGGGGGGGGGGGGGGAGGCAGGGATCCACAGCCAAAGAGTGGGACCAGGTATCAGCCCTATCATAAATCCCTTGAAGACACATTTTGTGAACAACTTCAAGCACTGTCCAGCTACCCCCTAGTATCCTGGAAGAAATGTCAAGGATAGGGGTAAGGAAAAGGTTAGAAATGGAAGTCAATATACAGCGTAAAGGGAAGGTAATTCCTGAGGGAAGGCACTGAGGTCAGAGGGAGGAAGAGGATTGTGTCCAGTGTCCAGGAAAGACTTCTGGAAGAAAATGGGATTTGAGATGCTTAAAGGAAACCAAGGTAGCAAAGGAGGACTAGAGGCTGCTTTAGGGAGGAGAGGACAGGTCTCTTCTTCCATCCCTCTAATCTGAATGTCCTCATAGGCTACTTTTTGGAGCTGAAAGAACGTAGATGTAGCTCCTGATATAAGCTAACACCCTTCCAGAAATCAGCATGGTAGGAAGCACACTGGTCTGGAAGTCAAGACACTTGGGTGCTGGTCACAGCTTTGCTATTCACTAACCAATTATTATAAGGCAATGGGCTACAATGGCTTTGGAATCAGTGGTCCTAGTTTCACATTCTAGTTCTGAGGCTGATTCCTCAGAATCTTGGGCAATTCACTTCATCTCCTCAAGGTCTTGTTTTCTTATCTGTAAAATGACCAACTGGCCTCCGAAGGACTCTCTGGTTTTAGAACCATGAGCCTCTCTGATCTGGGACGATCACTCCCCCATTTGTGGGTTTTAGCTTCTTTATGAAATGTTGGTAGTCTCCAAGTTCCCTTCTAGAAGAAGGAAGCCTGTAAGGAATCTCCACTCAGGTACTTAGGGTTGAGACATTCAACTCCCTTCCTCCCCAAGCCACTGACTTGTTAGCACCTCTGATGGACATGGGAGGAGGAGAAGTGAGAGACGACATTTATATTTGTCACTTTAACTCCTTGTTGGTAAACTATAGGTAAAAGCCTTGAAAAGCAGGCTGAAATTATTGACAGAAATTAATATTGGAGATTATTTGTCCATTCTAATGATCTAAGGCTTCCTTATCCTTGGTTACCATTAGATTATCTGAAGTTGGTTAGAGTTAAACCTGGGAATGGGATGGGGCATCCTGTCCACAGCCAGCAGCTGGGGAAGAGCCAGTGTCTGAAATCTACCTGTTGCCCAAAACTGGGAGTTTGGGAGGCACTGGATAACCTTCTGTGGTCCTTGGCCCACAGGATACATCAAACCCATACAATTTGACATCCTTAATCCTTTCTTACTATCAACCACCTCCCTCCCCTTTCCTAGCTATGCGTTAAACCCCATCTCCTAGGGTTTAGTAATGCTCCCTTTGTGAAAGGGACAGGCCAACAACTGTCTAGGCTCTCCTCCAGAAGTAGCTGTATTCCAGGCAATCTGACCGGTCCAGGTCTCACAGTGATCAACATCTCCTTTTCCTCACCTCCTTTCTCATTTCACTTCCTAGGAAACTCAAGCAAAAGAGCCCTCGTAAGACGTACAGTGGGATTCGGGGCACCCACCCCAATTTCTTCTGGCCGGGACACCTCCTGGATAAACTGCTGATATATCTCCCTAACAAGAAGTGGGAAAGGCAAATGGTTCTTTTCAGCCGGGTAGACAAGTTGCCTCATACCTACCCAGCCATCTACCATCCCGATCGCTTTTGGCCAATTTCAGATGCAGGCTATATAACCTATGGCAATTTTGATAGCCATAAAAGATGCTAACACAGATTGGGTAGAGACTGGGAGACCCAATACAGCAGCAGTCTTGGTCCCCACTGTCCATTAGGCTACAGATCTATAGCTGTCTGGACCCAATCTAGTATAGACCTTCCCCCCAGCTTCCTGAAGCTGCTCACAGAACCAATAGATGTTATAATGAGTATATAAGAAGCTAAATGACTAATAAAAATTATAAGACATTGGGCCAAAAACCCAGTCTTTAAAATCAAGCCTTGCTGTATCATATTACAAATCAACAACACCTTGACAAACCCAAAGATCCAAACTTTTGGAGTAAGAACTTAACATGTGACAACAATTGCTGGGAAAGCAGTTTGACAGAAACTGTGCATAGACCAACATCTCACACCATATACAAGGTAAAGTCAAAAAGAATAAATGGTTTAGACATAAAGTAGATTAGGGGAGCATGCAAAACTATACCTGTCAGATCCATGAAGCAGGGAAGAGTTTATGACCAAATAAGAGATAGAGAGGATTATGGGAAACAAAGGGGAAAATTTGATTACATGAAATTAAAAAGATTTTGCATAATAAAACTAATGTAGTCAAAATTAGAAGGAAAGTAGGCAATTGAGGAAAAAATCTTTACAGCAAGTTTCTCTAATAAAGGCGTCATTTCTCAAATATGTAGGGAATTGAGCCAAATTTATAAATATAAGAGCCACATTCCAATTAACAGATGGTCAAAGGATAGGGAGAGGCGATTTTCTTTTTTCTTTTTTTAAAAATTTAATTAATTTCTTTGTTTTCAGTTTTCAGCAATCACTTCCATAAGTTTTAAATTTTCTCCCCCTCCCTTCCCCAATCTTATATGGGTACTATACTTATATTTTTATTAAACACATTTTCACATTAGTCATGTTGCATAAAGAATTAAAATGAATGGGAGAAACCATGAGAAATAACAAAACAAAACACAAGAGAAAATATTCTGCTTCGTTCTGCGTTCTGATTCCAAAGTTCTTTCTCTGGATGTGGATGGCATTTTGCCTCAAGAGTCCTTTGGGAATGCTTTAGTTTCTTGCATTGCTCTGAAGGGCGAAGTCTATCAGAAACAAATCTAATTGTAGTTGAGCTGAGGAGACAGGTAAATAGGGAAATATTTCTTTACAGCAAGTTTCTCTTGCATCAAAGATATATAAATTGAAAAACTGTTGAAAGATATGAACAAAATAAATTTCCAAAAGAAGTAATACAAGCTCTTAAGTACAATATATGATAGTTCAAATCACTAATAATTAGATAAATGAAAATTAAAGCAAATCTGAGATTCTACCTCATACCTATCAGATTCACAAAGTTGGAGAAAAAAAAAAGAAAATTACAATGTTGAAGGGGCTGTAAGAAAACTTAGGTACACTAGTTTTGTGAACTGGTCCCACCCTTCTGGAAAGCAATTTGGAACTCTGTCCAGAAAGTAACCAGAATGCCCATACCCTTTGATGCAGCTTTAGCCCTACTAGGCTACCCCAAAGAGATCAAAGAGGAACAGGGTCTACAAATAAAAAAAAATATTTTTTTCACAGTATAAAAAAACCTAAGTACTAAAAAGTTAGATACCTAAGGCACCTAGGCTACCCTCATGTTAGGGAATGAATATATCAATATAATTAACATTTACATAGTACTTAGGTGCTATGCTATTATTACCTTATTTGATTCTCACAACAATCCTTGAAAGTAGATGCTATTATTATCCTTATTTTCAGAGGAGGAAACTGAGGCAAGCAGAGGTGAAGTGACTTACCTAACAGTGTTACCCAGCTAGTAAGTATCTGAGGCTGGATTTGAACTTAGGTCTTCCAGGCATTCTATCCCCTGGACCACCTAGCTGTCCCCAGAATATAGATGAAGGTAATGCAATTTTATTATGCCGTTAAGAAATGACAAAACAGTTTTAGAGGAAAAAGAGATTTCTGCGAAGTGATGCAAAGTAAAACAACGTATACAATGATATTATGGAGAAAAGCAAAATTTTGCAAGACAGAGCTCTGATGGATGCAATGACGCATATATGAATATATGAATTGTCATTGCAACATCCGAATTTACTGCAATCTAGTAGGAATTAAACATTTCTTAAATGAATACAAGAACGGTTATTGCAGTCTATTGCATCTCTGCAGCTAGTACAGAGCGGGGTATATACTATATATAGGTTTAAAATAGACGGTTGGAAAATGAAAGGAACCGGAGCAGGCAAAACCTATTTACACATCCACGTGGGTGACTCGGCTATTCCAGTTTGGGTCCATCCCAACCGCTAGGGGGAGGACGACTGAAGAGAGGAGGAACTGGCGGAAGTGCTCGTCCGGCTCTTGCGAATGACTTCAACTTCTGGCAGAAGGAAGTACCTTCTTATCAGGTCCTGGAAGTTTACAAATTACAACATAAAGTTTTAAATAAGGAAGCCGTGCTCTTTCATAAGGACTCTGACCGCAGTTCTGACAAGTGATAAGATTGATAGAGTCTCTGTCTTTCAGAATATTGTTTTTCTTCACAACCTGACCCAGCTAGATTACGCGGGGGCTGCGCCCGTCTCCTTTCCCCTTATAGGACTCGGACGTAAAGTCCCATCAGCCCCTGGGCTACGTCTTTCCTTCTCTCTCTCCCTTTCTGTCGGCGCTTGCAGAGGAGAGAGTGCTCTCCCGTCGCCGGTAAGTTACAATCCGTCACCATCCTCGCCCCGTCGGCGGCCCCGGGGGTCGCCCATCCCGGGAAGCAGCAGCCGGTGGGCGCTGGAGGGGCACGAGCCGGGCGCCGTTTGGGGAAGGAGGCGCCCGGCCCGTCCGGGCCCCGGAGGCCCAGGCCTCGCCGCCTGCGGAGGCCGCCCTTTCTCCCAGCCCTGGCGCCCGTGGACCTCCTCGGATCGCATCTGGAGAGCTCCCCGTGCTCTTCCAGCTTCGGCTACGGGAGGGAGAGTGAGGCCGCAGAGGACACCCATTCCGCTCCCGGCGCGGCCCGTGGCTGGCGAGCGGAAGAAAATCTGCGACAAGCGGCGGGCCCGGGCGGGGGTGCCCCCGCAGCCGCCCACCGCCGAGCTTTTGTCTTACAGGCGCCATGCCCGCCCTCAGGCCCCTGGTGAAGCCCAAGATCGTCAAGAAGAGGACGAAGAAGTTCATCCGGCACCAGTCCGACAGATACGTCAAGATCAAGGTGCGCGCGCTGCCTTTATGAGGCGCCTGCTGGATGCGCGGGTGGAGGGGTCCGCCTGGGCCCCTGACCCACGGCGGCCTCGGGGTCCGAGAGGCTGGAATGGGGGTGGTCAGAGGGGGAGAGCCGGACCGGAACCGGTGTCGTGGTGGTTGTCACGCGGTGCCGGCCCGGCGTGCCTAACGCGGTGCTCGTGAGACACGTGGGCACGTGGGCATCGTGGGGCTTGGGCCGAGGTCTCCCTGCCCTTGGTCCGTCAGGCTGGATTCATTACGGCAGGTGGTTGTTTTTGGGCGTAACGTAATTTTCTTCCCAACTCCGCGTAAAGGACGGCTTGTTAACACCCGCTCTTTAGAGTTGGCTCCTTTCTGCTCCCCCTGAGAGGCTGTCCGTGTGCCGCCATGCAGTGGAAGACGGTAGATAAAAACCATGAAAAAGAAACCTGAGCCTCGGCTGCGGGCGCAGGCAGGTGTGTCTGGCGGCGTAGGCCTTCGGAGCTGCCCTGGGTCTTCGCGTGGCTGCAGGTGTCCCGCAGGTAGCGGGCGGGGCGCCCCGGCCCTAGTGCGGTAGCATTGCGTCACAGGCGTGCCGCTGCTTGTTTATCAGGTCCTTGGCCACAACCGAAAGCTGCTGTGAATACTTTTGTACAAGTCAGTCCCCCCCTTCTTTTTTTAATGATAACAGACCTAGCAGTGGTGCTGCTGTATCAGAGGGTGCGCCATTTCATGGCTCTTTGGGCGTAGTTCCAAACTGCTACAGAATCCTCCAGCCATGTGTTAGGCTCCCCGGATTCCCTCCAACCTTTATTATTTTCCTTTTCTGTCTTTAGCCAGTCTGGTAGGCAGTGAGGTGGTACCTCCAAGGTGTTTTAATTTGCATTTTTCTGATCTATAGTGATTTAAATGAACATGTTTTCATATGATTATAGATAACTTTGATTTCTGTGAAAACTGCCAGTTCATATCCTTTGACAATTTATCATTTGGGGAATAACATATTCTTAAAGTTTAACTTAGTTCTTTATATGTTTGGGAAATAACACCCTTATCAGAGATGTTGTAAAAAGAAAAAATGCCCACCTTTCTGTTTTCCTTCTAATCTTTGTTGTATTGGATTTGTTTATGCAAAAACTTTTTAACACTTTGCATCTTGTAATGCTCTCAGTCTCTCCTTTGGTCCTAAATTATTCCCTTTTCCATAGATTTAATGGATACATTATTCCACGTTCCCCTAAGTTGCTTAGGTCTAAATGTACCCATTTTGAACTTATCTTGGTGTATGGTATAAGGTCTTGGTCTCTGTCTACTTTCTGCCATACTGTTTTCTAGTTTTCCCAGCAGTTTTTGTCAGATAGTGAGTTCTCATCCCAAAAGCTTGGGTCTTTGGGATGATCAAACTAGTAGATTACTTTGGTCACCTAATCTGTTCTACTAATCCACCCACCACTCTTACTTATTTCTTAACCAGTACAGGACTGTTTTTATGATTGAACGCTTTGTAATACAATTCGAGATCTGGTACATCGAGGTCATCTTCACTTTTTTTTTTATCAATTCCCTTGATATTCTTTATCTTTTGTTCTTCCCAATGAATTTTGTTATTTTTTTTCTATCTTTTTTTATTTATTTGTTTTGATAGTTTTGATTAGTATGGCACTGAAAAAGTAGTTAGGTAGAATTGTCATTTTTATCATATTGTATGGGCTTACCCATGAACAATTAATTATTTTTTCAGTTGTTTAGATCTGACTTTATTTGTGTGAAAAGTATTATTTAATTATATTCATATAGTTCCTGGGTTTGTCTTGGCAGATAGGCTTCAGGGAGGCATTTCCTAGCAGAATATAATGGCAGGAACATGAGATGGAAGGATCTGGATTCTACTCCTGTGTTCTGCCACTTAGTTTCCTCATTTGTAAAATGGGAAGATTGGACTGGATAGCTGCTAGGTTACTTGCTGCTCTAAAGTGCATGCTTTCTTTTGTTTCTTCAAGTCCCTAAAATTGTGTACCCTTTCAAAAAAGTATTGAATGAATGAGCTCTTTGTGTCAGGCACAGAGATGAATAGAAACTCTTCCTTGCTTCTAGTTTGTATTTTTATAGGGAGATACAAAACATAGGGGAGTGGAGGCAAAGGAATGAAATTTTGTTCTGGGGTTGTGCCTGTACATCTGGAGGCAGTCACATGGTTACACTTACTCCTGTAGTGTGGCATTTCAACAGATAGAGATGGAAAGTGGACAGGCAGGCTAGGTATGTGTCTTCTTGGAGGTCAGGCTCTGGTTTTCCTGGTGGATGGCAGGATGGGGCATGAGGTATGCTTTGGGGCTGGGTGGTTAGATGAGTATTCATTTACCTACTAATGAGGCTATGCCAGCCCTAGGGTGTTGAGGCTTGGTCTGGGTGATGGGGTAGTAAAGCAGTCTTTGGAACCTGTGACACCCTGAGTTTGGGGTCACAGGAGTCTTTGGTGTCACATGTTGATTCCTGCACTTTTTTTTTTAATCGCAGAGAAACTGGCGTAAACCAAGAGGCATTGACAACAGGGTGCGAAGACGATTCAAGGGCCAGATATTGATGCCCAATATTGGTTATGGAAGCAATAAGAAGACAAAGCACATGCTACCAAGTGGATTCAGGAAGTTTTTGGTGCACAATGTCAAAGAGCTAGAAGTGCTTCTGATGTGCAACAAGTAAGCTGATGTGAACATCAATACCTTCCTGCTCTTGAGATATTGTGGCTGTCGTGCTTGGCTCCCCATAGCTTTCCTAACCTGTAGATCAGTGTTTGCCAGACTGCTTATGAAACTACTTTGTGTGCTGTGTGACTCGGAGTCTGTGAGACTTTGATAGACTTCCCTTTTACATATGAAATTGTTAAAAATTTATACCCCTACATTAAGGTACTCAGGGCCTTATCTGACCCTTTTCCTGTGGTTTGAAATGGGTTAAATGTGACTTAGTGAAAGTTTTGTAGTTATTTAGAAGGAGAATAGGGACTTCTGACTTCCTGGGAGCAAAGGCAACCTGACTATATTTTGTAATTTGGTGGTACAACCAATTTTACAGTCACCCTGGCTTGAAACTTTGGCAGTTATCAATCTGCTGGTCCTGGCTATTTGTTTGTAACCTCTCCTCCAATTCATCTTTCATGGTGCCAAACCAGTCCTTGTCTGTGCCAGTACTCATTTCATTGTGTTCCTTCAGGGATCCAAAACCTTCCATTTATTTACCTTAAATGCTTACTGTGGAGGTATGTGTTAGGGTGTTGAGACAAGGCAAATACCAACAGGACAGGAGATGGTCTGATATGCAAGGTATCTTGGACTTCAAATATCTTGAAGAACAAATAGCTTCCTGAGCTCTTCAAAAGGTTGTAATAAGTACAGGCTTTACATGAAATCAACTAAAGCCATTTAAACGTTTCCTTGGGCTTTTCCTGTCTCTTAATTAAACCAGTTGTATTTCCTCTAGTGACATTTTATGAGGTAATCTTTGTTTTAAAAAAATGCTTATCACTGGGATTGGCCCATAGTAGGTGCTTGATAAATGCTTACCTTTATGCTTAGGGGTTGGTGACCTGGCCTGTTTTTAATCTACTTGTTTGATCTTTTTACAGATCTTACTGTGCTGAGATTGCTCACAATGTTTCCTCTAAGAATCGGAAAGTTATTGTTGAGAGAGCAGCTCAGCTAGCCATCAAGATCACCAATCCAAATGCTAGACTGAGGAGTGAAGAAAATGAGTAAAAAGCTTTGCACGGTTTTTTTTTTGTGTTAAATAAACCTTGAAACCACCACCTGGTTTTGTTTTTGTGGAGGTTTTAGAGGGAGTTTGAAAAGTCATTTGGAACTTCTATCTCTGTTTAGGTGGTTAGGAATGCTTCTCCTTTTCCTTGTTTTTATAAAAGACCACCAGGAAAAAGTCTGGTTCCACTTTATACTACCTGGCCTTTTTCTACTAGATCATACTTAAAGTCTGAAGAGAGGTCCCCTTTATCCTAGGTTTGGTGCAAAGTTGCTCATTATCTCCAACCCTCTTTTTCATAAGTACTTTCTTTGATCACTACTCACAAAGGTAAAGAGGGTGGATCAAGTTGTGCAGTACATTTCTTAACTTCGGGGGCTTGTTATTAGTACCTTTTGATGGATGAGTTTGGAGAGAAACTGCAATGGAAGCAAGTGTTTCACCTTTTTTATTCATTGTCAAACAATAGAAACCCAACACCCCAAATTATGTAAATATTTAACTAGCAGAATGGGCCTCAGAGAAAGGCATCCCTGATCCTTCTGGTCTGACAAGCCTTGTGTGGCTTAGAGTAGAGTCCTGTAGATATAAAGCTAGTCACGGAAACTGAAGCTCACTGATAAGGACCTGTTCTGAGGTGATAAATAACATTCCTACAAATAGCTGCTTAACATTGCAGTCTAGAAGGGAGCACTGGGGTGCTAACTGTGATCAGGTGCTTCAAGATGACAGACACAGTGAAACACTTCCCAGGATCCCAGGGCCAATAGCAGGCAGGATTCAATCCCCAGTCTGGCCTCAGTGTGCAAATACTGGAGCCTGGGAGTCTCGAGTATAGACGTTCTACTTCTGCCCTATCTGCCCTATCTCTTTAGAACTCCAAATCCTTAAATACTGCCTTAAATTTGGTAACTAATATTTATATAATAATACTTGTTCTGTTTAGGATCAGGAGACCAGTCCCTTAAGTAAGGAAATCACCTTTGAAGAGGACTACTCCCTACCTAGGGTTGGGAGGGAGTGATTTCATGGACAGATTCCAAAATTGTTTTCCTCCCTTTTGTCTCCCTCCTCAAAATACTCTTGTACTCTGCCATCCATGGAATCAGTGCTGTCAGTCTAGAGGAACAGGTGAGGAGAATAGGTTTTTAAAACCAATTCATACTTGATAGTAAATGATTGACAAGGACCTAACGTTACCAGAGGTGTATTTAATTTTTTAAAGAAAGCTATATTTACCCAGTTGAGTAATTCATTAAACTAAAAAATTTCAAGCCATAAAGGGAAAATATGGGAAGGGAGTCTATCTCCCTTCAGGGAAGCTCCTTAAGTTAGCAATCTTGCTTTTTTTCACAGTGTCTTCCCAGATATCCACTGAGTCTCTAAAAGTGGAACATGGGGACATTTCAGACAATGTGCAACATAGAAACTCTTAAAACCCTCATTTTTATATAAAGAAAAAAACCTTTCAGAAGTGTATTTCCCCCCTAGCAATTCAGCTTAATAGTCGTAGACATGTCCTTGAACTGAAAGGGCTTAGTTATTCCCTGGCATTCCGCTTGACCCTTCAGCTCTGGCCTCTGTGCCATCACGGTGGGTCTCTGGAGAAAGAATTGGGATAGCACCATTCTGGGCACAGCTCCCCAATGGAGGCCAAAACAAGATAAGTGGGCGTGCCTTAAACTGTAGCAGGTGATGCTCTTTAGGAATCAGTTCCACTAATAGAGGGTTATACTTGACCAGAAAAGCAGAGGCTGTTAACTTAGATCCATTGACTCTGGAGCATATAAGGAAGCTGAGTCCTTCTGAATGCTTTCAAAGAGAGCTGCCATTTCAGGATTGGATCTGATCTGGGAAGAGAATTCCGCCATCACTGGGCTTTTTTCCACCTCCGGTATGGTCAGTAAGGCAGCTACAGCTCTCATAGCCGAGCGCTTAAGTTCATCTTGCTTTTCAAATTCTTGTTTGACTGAACCAGCTTTCACCTAAAATGGGAAATAAGAAACGACACAAAAGGGATTGCCAATGAACTGATTTCTCATTTTGGGTACTAGTCAGCTGCTGGCTAGCTCTGTAGCTTCAGTCTTTTCTCTGGCCTTGGCTTCCTCCTGTATCCTGAAAGGGATGGATGTCTTCTGATGTATACTTGTGATGTTCTGAGCTCTCCATGGCAATGGAGAGGTTCATAGGGGACATGATGAATGAAAAAAGCTAGAAACAAAAGTGGGTAATAGGAATGATGAAATAACTATTCTGCACTTAGGAAATGAGTAAGGAATTCAAAGGAATGGGGAATGATTTGTATGAACTAATGCAAAATCAAGAGAACAAAAAAACCCAATGATTATAACAACTTTTTAAAATACTAAAAATGTTGAAAAAACACTAGTGGAGACATGAAGCCTATCCAGTACGGAGCATTGTATTATCAGACAGCGTGTTCCATAAGAGATTTTGGTGGCTCCGTCACATGGAGGAAGGGTTAGTGGAAAACAACTGACACTAAGCCAAAGGGGTCAATGAAACTTAGCTTCTAGGAAGGTTGTAGAGAAAGTGCCAGCCTGAGAATCACAACAGGTAACACAGTCCACTAAAAGGCAAGATGGAGTCCATGAGGAAGTTCTCTGTTGGCACTAGTCAGCTCAAGTAAAGAACAACGAATAAAGCAGACGGCATTAACTATCATTTATGAAGTGCCGTAAAGTTTGCAAAGCACTTTATGTACATTATTAGCACTAGCCGTGGAGTGAGGAAGGCTCAAGTTCATATCCAGCCTCAAGACACTGTGTGACCCTGTAAATAACAAGGGTTATTTAACCCTTGTCTGCCTCAGTTTCCCCAACTGTAACAGCACCTACCTCCCAGGGTTGTGAGGATCAGATGAGACACTATTTGCAAAGCACTTAAGTGCAGTGCCCAGCACATTGTAGGGGCTATATATAAGTGTTTATTCCTTTCCCTTCCTCTTAGGGCTCATAACATCCCTGTGAGGTAGGTGCTACTCTCCCCATGAAAAAGCAGGCCCCAACATGTTAAGTGACTGAGATGCAGCTTCTGCAACAGGCATCTTTTTTTAAAATTAATTTGTTTTCAGTTCTCTACATTCACTTCCATGTATCTTAAGACTTTTTCCCCCTTACTCCCCTCTCCTTCCCCAAGATGGTGTGCAATCTTATATAGCTTCTACACATACATTCTTATTAAATACATTTTCACTTTAGTCATGTACAACTGGTACCTTAAGGCAGGATTTAAACCCAGGTCTTGAAACCAAGTCCAGCAAACTACCCACTAAGCCACAAGGCCCCTTATTTCACAAAATCGCAGAATAACAGCTCCCTGTTAAGCTTGAAGTTTAAGATGAAAAGCAAATCCTATCTCATACAATGGATAACAAAACTTGGAGGCTGTCCATCATTCCTCCTCTATGGCCCGCCACAATCTGGACACTGCCCACTCTGGAATCACTGAGGCGTAACAGAGGACTGATCTTAAAGCCTCTAAGACCAGAAGGTGCAGAGAAGTACGTAGTCTTCATCTGTTGAGCATCCAATGCCAATGAAATTCCAAGTCCACTCCCTGACCTGATCCTGCAGTGGATATTAGCCTGACACTGCTTCCTAAATACACTGCCTCCATATCTCAGGAATCTTGACTGTCTAAGGCCTTCCCCTCATCCTAGTCCTCTTCAGACACCAGGCTCAAACCACACCCTTTCCCATGGGGTGGGCCCCCTAACGTGCCGTTATCTCATATACTAGCTTGTGTTGCTGGTTCCATCCTCCAAGGCCCAGGGCCAAAGTGCTCCCATTAGGGAGGGAAGAACCTACCTTGGAGGTGCAGGTGGCTCGCAGCGGTTCCACCAGGCGATCCAGCCTCTGCAGGACAGTGTTGGGACACAGAGTAGACAGTCGGGCCAGCATGATGAAAGTCAGCATCTGCCAAGCAGGGGAAGAAAGAGATCGGCTGTGAAAGGACAAACAGAATTCCAGATGTTCCCTAGAATCCATATTCTTCCCTACTTGCTCCCCCACAGCTCAGCTGGTAAAAGCTATGAAACAATTCTGATTCTGTGGACTCTAAGGGAAAGAAAGTTGATGGAATCTAAAGGGCAAAAGGAAGGATTCTGCTTAAAAAGACCCATCTCCACATATTACCATGGTGAAATCAGGTCTTCTCTACTCCAGGCCCAGTCCTATTCCTTGAACCACTCAGCCTTGAGGCCACATGTGACCCTCTAGGTCCTCAGGTGTGGCCTTTTGATGGAATCCAAACTTCACAGAATAAATCCCCTTAATAAAAGGATTTGGTCTGTAAAACTTGGGCTCAGTCAAAAGGCTGCACCCAAGGACCACTTGTGGCCTCAAGGCTACAGGTTCCTCACTCCTGATCTAGTTGCTTCTAATATTTTTTTAAAAATTTGTCTCATGAGAGAGAAATAAGAAAACAGTCACCCCAGGAAATGTATTTGTTTTGTTTTCTTTGAGACTGGCTCTTTCTTTGAGTTTAAATCCAGCCTCAGACACTGACTAGCTGTTATATAACTATACAAGTTACTTAACCTACTTGCCTCAGTTTCCTCATCTGTAAAATGAGCTAGAAAAGGAAGTGGCAAACCACTCCACTATGTCTTCCATGAAAACCCCAAATGAAGTCAGGTAGAGCTGAACACAACTGAAAAATAACTGAACAAAATTCCTCCCTTGTCAAGACTGGAGGGGCCATTGGCTACTCACAGCCTGACCACACTGCTGCTTTGGCACTGGAGAAGCTCAGACCTGTTCCATCTCCAGCTGGGGCTGTCTTTAACCTCCTCAGACACCCTGCTGCCCAGGGGGATTGATTTTAGTGTGGATGCCTAATTGGTTTTAGCCAGGGATCACAGTTGTGTACCACCACACGTAACAGGAAAAGTTATATCCATATATCTGAACTGGGAAATTGGCTTTACTTACTGTCACTGTCTGGAAGCCAAATCACTTAAATTCTAGGCCCTTGTTTCTTTATCTGGAAAGGGAGGGAACTGAACTTGACCTAAGGTGCCTTCTAGCTCTGAAGATCAGGAGACTGCCCCACTGCCTGACTCAAATGCCTTCCTCTGAAACTCCAGAAAAAATAAAGGTGGGGATGTGAAGAGGGCAGAGAATAATTACCTTAGCATAACTCCCTTTCCCCCACTCTCCAAAAAAAAAAAAAAAGCTGTGTGGCACTGTGAATAGAACACTGGCACTGTGGATAGAACACTGGTCCTGGAGTCAGGAGGACTTGAGTTCAAAATATGGCCTCAGACACTTACTAGCTGTGTGATTGATGAAGTCATTTAACCCCAATTGTGTAAAAAAAAAAAAAAAAAAAGTAAAGATGAGATGGGTTTTCAAAGTGAATAATCTTTGTCTGCAGGTTAGCTCCCTGTCACTGGAGGCCCTCAAGCAGGAGTTGGATGGACATTTGTTGGGGAATCTCTAGATGGTGGGCTTTCCATCCACTCTAAGCTGCCCAAGTGCCCTCCCAGCTCTGTGATTCTCATACATGGTGTTAGCAACTTCATGGGGATGAGAGCACAAAGCCTGGATAAGAACACTGGCTTTTGGAGATGGAAGGGATGGTAGAGATCATTTCACCCCACATACATACATACATATACACACACGGTATACTATATGTGTATACATGCATATATATCTAACAAATATATACATGCCTATACATGTGTACTACACATGTGCATATATATATTCCTGCAGAAATAGTCTCTTAGTGAACATTCACTTCACTCCCTTTTTTTGGAGGGGAAGTGATTATGGATATGAACAATCTACTTATACTATCTGAATCAGCTAATTTGGTTAAATTTTTCTGAACTCTCCTCCCCTCCCCCACTTTTTTCTGTGTTTATTCTTTGTCATGAGGGATGGCTTAGTGGCTATAAGAAGGGGGAGATGTAACTGGAAATGAAAATTATAGGAAAACAGAGCTATTAATTAAAAATAAAAAAACAGACAGATTGGGAAAGATGTTAGAACAAAGAATATTAGAGCTCGAAGGAACCTTGGAACAGAATGGCAGTGTTGGAATGGGACCCATAGTTTTGGTTGAGAAATAATGGTGTCAGTGACTAAAAACAAAAGGTAATTAATTATACTCTGGGAAGGAGAGTCAGGAGGCCAGCCTTACCCTGATGTCATAGTGATCCTTAAGGCCATCTTCCACATGGTTTAAATATTCATAGATGTCCAGTCGGTCCAGGCAGCTCTCCAAGAGTGTGTACATGCATTCAAAGGCAGCTTTCCTGACATCCAGCCCATCATCCACGGTATGCTTGAATGGCCCCATCTCTACCTGTGGGAGAAGTCAACACAAAATTTGAGGGGAGGGCAGGTTTTGTAGGAGTGACCACAAGGGAGAGAGTGACTCCCTTGGTAGCCACAGTGACCACTGCAGGGCAGTGCTGGCCCAGAAAGCTCTACCAATGTCCTAAACTCAGAGAACACAATGTCAGAGTTTTGTGAAAAGGACTTTTCTTTTTACCTGTCTTTTCTGGTATAGTTTATAGAAAAGATGGACTCAACTCTACAACGCCTTCATCCACAAAAGGGCCAGTGAAGACCTCCAGGGAGGGGGAACTCACTACCTTTTTTTCTCTTTCTTTATTAATATATTTCTAACATTTTAAAAAGTTAATATTTATCTCCCCCTAATTACATGTGAAAACAATTTTTAGCATTCATTTTAAAATTTTGAGTTCCAAATTACTTTCCCTCCTTCCCTCCCCTCTTCCATTGAGAAGGCAAGCAATTTGATATAGGTTATACTTGCTCAGTCATGCAGAACATATTTCCATTGAACATTCATTTTAAAAAGACTCAGTTCCAAATTCTTTCCCTTCCTCAACCCTTCTCCCACATATTGAGAAGGCAAGTAAATATTATCAGCTATACATGTGAAATCATGTAAAACATTTCCATATTATCCATGTTGCAGAAAAATGAAGTGAAAAACTTAATACCTCAATCTGCACTCAGAGTTCATCAGTTTCCTCTCTAGAGGTAGAGAGCATTTCTCATCATGGGTCCTTTGGAATTGTCTGGAATCGTATTTTTCAGAAAAACGGATTCATTCACAGTTGATCATCACTACACTACTGCTGTGACTGCGTACAATGACCTGGTTCTGCCCACTTCATTCTGCATCAGTTCGTATAAGTCTTCCCAAGTTTTTCTGAAAGTATCCTGCTTATCATTTCTTAAAGCACAATAGTATTTCGTCACATTCATATACTATAACTTGTTCAGCCATTCCCCAATGGATGGGCATCCTTTCAATTTCCAATTCTTTGCCACCACAAAAAGAACTGCTATAAATATTTTTGTATGTAGGGTCCTTTTCCCCTTTCTTTAATCTCTTTGGGGTACATGCCTAGTAGGGGTATTGCTGGGTCAAAAGGGTTATGCCCTTTGGGTAGAGTTCCAAATTGTTCTTCAGAATGGTTGGACCGGTTCTCAATTCTGCCAATGGTGCATCAGCGTCCCAATTTTTTCCCAGTCCCTCTATTATTTATCATTTTCCTTTTCTGTCATGTCAGCTAATATGATAGGAGTGAGGTGGTACTTCAGAGTTGTTTTAATTTGCATTTACCTAATCAATAGTGATTTAGAACATTTTTTCATATGACTATAGAGGGTTTGGATTCTTCTTCTGAAAACTCTTCATATCCTTTGACCATTTATCAATTAAGGAATGACTCTTATTTTTATATACTTGACTCGTTCCCAACAAATCTGAGAAACAAGGCCTTTACTAGGGAAACTTGCTATAAAATTTCTCCCACTTTCCTGCTTTTCTTCTAATTTTGCCTGTATTTATGTTTGTGCCTTTAAGAATATGGATGTTCTGCCATTTGGTGTATATCTGTTTTGTACTGGCATTACTTCATTATTTATCATACTAGTTTCCCTGATTATCTCTCTAGATTTTTTTTGGCTTTTGTTCTAAGATCATGATTGCTGTCCTTGCCCTTTTTATCTCAGCTGAAGCACAATAGATATTACTCATCTTTTATTTTAACTTATGTGTCTTTCTGTTTCAAGTATGTCTCTTACAAACAACATATTGTTGGATTCTGCTTCATCATCCATTCTGTTATCTACTTCCATTTAATGGATGATTTCGTCCCATTCATATTCATGGTTATGATTACTAACTATGCATTTCCTTCTGATTTTCTTCTGTTTATCCATCTCTGTTTTAATCCTGTCCCTTCTCAAAAGTTTATTTTGCTTCTGCTAACTATTTTAATGTGCTCCTTTTTATATACCCTTCCCATCCTTTCTCTTATCCCCTTTTCTCCTCCTTCCCTGTTGAGTAAGATAGAACTTTATACTCAGTTCCATATGTATGTACGTGTGTTTTCTTCTCTCTTTGAACTAATTTCCCATTCTTCCTCTCCCTTAACCCATTTCCTAGTGCATCCTTCTTTGTTACTCTGTCATTTTTGAGGGGGGAACGGGCAGATCATCCCAATATAATTGACTCAGACCTAGACCCTCTGTCTATGGAGCTGCTTTCTAAATGCCCTACTAATGATAAAGTTCTTGGGAGTTATGTCTCATCTTCCCATATAGGAATGTGAACAGTTTAACCTTCTTTAACTCCCTTAAGTTTTCTCTTTCATGTTTACCTTTCTACACTTCTCATGAATCTTGTGTTTTCTCTTCAATTCTGGCTTTTTCATCAGGAAAGCTTGGAAGTCCCCAATTTCATTAAATATCCGTTACCCCTCTGCAGGATTATACTCAGTTGTGCTGGATAGGTGGTTCTTGGTTGTAATCCTAGCTTCTTTGACTCCTGGAATCTCATATTCCAAGCCTTCCTCTCCCTTAATGTGGAAGCCTTCCTCTCCTTTATGTGATCGTGACTGAATAACATGTAAATCGTTTCCTTTTGGCTACTTGCAATTTTTCTCCTTCACCTGGAAGCTCTGGAATTTAGTGATAATATTCCTGGGTGATTTCACTTTGGGATCTCTTTTGGGAGATGACGAGTGGATTCTTTCCATTTCTATTTTGCTGTTTGGTTCTAGGATAGTGGAACAGTTTTCCTTTATACTTTCCTGAACGATGACATCTAGGTTCTCTTTTTGATCATAGACTTCAGGTACTCTAAGAATTCATAAATCACCTCTCCTTGATCTGTTTTCAAGGTCAGTTGTTTATTTGATGAGAAATTTCAAGTTATTCTATTTTTTCATTCTTCTGAAAACTTTGTTTTATTGTTTCTTAATGTCTCATTGAGTTATTCCATCTGCCCAATTCTATTTTTTAAAGGATTATTTCTTCAGTGAGTTTTTGTTTTTGAACTTTTTTTTTCCATTTGGCCAGTTCTGCTTTTTAAATTGTTATTTTCTTCAGTGTTTTTTGGTGCCTCTTTTCATAATTTTCTTGCATCACTCACTTTTCCCAATTATTCTTCTACAAGTCTGATTTTTATAATAATTTTTTTGGCTCTTCTTTCTCTCCCAGGAATTCTTACTGAGTTTGTGTCCAATTTATACTTTTTCCCCCTTTGAGGCTTTGTTTCTAACTCTTTCCACATCACTGTCTTCTTCTAAGTTTGTGTCTGGACCTTCCCTTTCACCATAGTAACATTTTCATGGTCAGATTTTTTGTTGTTATGTGCTCATTTTCCCAGCCTATTTCTTGATTTTTTTACTTTATGTTAAAGCTGGTCTCTGTTCGCCTGGGGATGTCCCAAGCTCCAGGCTTTTGTTGAACTGCCGTTTTCACAGACAGTTCTGGGGGTCTGCAGGTCTTCAGTGCTTCCAAGATAGGTTGTGTGATCTTTACCCAGGAACAGCCCCTGCTCCCCTGCAGCTCCCAAAGCTGCTGCTGCCACCTTCAAAGCTCACCACTGTGGCTAACCCTGCATTTGCTTCAGGCTGACCTCACCTCAACATCACAGACCTTGCTTTTCAAACTACTAATTTGTCTAAGGCTGGAAAAAATGTCTCACTGTGACCTTTTGTTGGCTCCCTCGCTATAAAATTTGATTTGAGGCATTATTTTAAAGTTTTTTGGAGGGAAATATTGGGAGAATTCAACTGGGTTACTGCCTTTCCTCCACCATCTTGGCTCCGTCCCCTGAACTCACTCCCTTTCAAAGCATCCAGTTTTATTTAGGGGCAGTTGTTGTCAGGAAACTTTCCTCCTATTTGAACTGAAACCATCTTTTCCACATCTCTTCCACCCAGGGCTCCTCCTCAAGGTCCCAGCAAAATGGGCCTGATTCCACTGAAACTTGAGAGCCCTTTAAATACTTGAGGACCCACTTTCAGCTTCCTCCTTTTCTTTGTATCTCTAGTGCTTAGCATACGGTACTTGGCACACAGTTGGCATTTAATAAATGTTTAACGACTGATTCCTAAGTCCTGACTCCAGTCCTCCCTGCCATTTTCTCTTCCTCTCTTGGACACACCCAAGCTTGGCAGTGTTCCTCTTAAAAGTGAACAAAGCGCTCCAGCCGTGGTTGGACCAGAGTGCCTCCAGAGATCTTCTGGGGTTTGCTACCAGCATTTACGTGCTGCTTTACTAATAGTCTCTCATTTAATCCTCACAACCACCCTTGGGAGGTAGGTGCTGTGGTCATCCCCATTTCGCAGATAAACAAACCAAGGCTTAAGAGGTTAAATGACTTGCTGAGGTCACACAGGCATTAAATATCTGAGGCTGGATTTGAACCCGGATCCTCCCAGTTCCAAATTCAGAGCTCTTCCTCAGTATTCCGCCTTGCATCCCCTAGGGAGAAGTTGTTAGAAATGGGGGTGAAATTTGGCAATAATTTGTAATTCCTATTCAGCCAGCCGATGAGGATGCCAGATGGTCTGTACCTTCCTCCCCGTCCCCTGCTCTGTCCTCACCCTGCCATGACACTGTTGCCCACTGACCTCTCGGATGAGCTCCTTTCGGACCTTGGTCTCGGTATACAAATGGGGAAGTGTGTTGTCCAGAAAGTCTCGGATGAGGGAGGGCTTGTTGTGAGCAGCAGAGTTGAATAAGGCCAGAGCCACCCTTCGGACATTTAGGTCTGAGTCCTGAAGGGTCTTTAAGAAATCTCCTGCAGGGTGGGAGAGGGAGAGTAAGAAGGAGAAAATGAAAACAACAGACAACAGACACACGCACACACACGAGTTAGGGAGGCAGCCATGAAATTATCTAGCTTTTAAATAAAAACAGCAGAAAAATAAGTTCTGCAATTGTGCCTCAATTATCTGGGTACTATAACCTGGCTAACAGGAGTTGTATTCACAGGCTCATATTTACAGTCAAATCAAGTCAACAGGCATTTATTAACCTCCTGCTGTGTGCGCCATGCTGAGCTCTGAGGACACAAAGAAAGGCAGAAAACAACCTCTACCCTTGAGGATCTCAGAGTGTATTGAGATGGGAAGGAACTTCAGAAGACACACAATCCAACCCTCTCACTTAAAGCAGGGAGACCTGAGGAGACGGTGATTCATCCAGGGGCATCAGTAGGGAGCATCAGAGGTGGCGTTCACACTCAGCTCCTGCTCATAACTCCAAGGCCAGAGCTCTTACCACATTTTGTAATGACCCCTTTCACAAGGATGACATTCAGAGTCCAAAAAGATCCTGCCAGGCTGGAGTAGTGAATCAAATGGAATGTGATGGCATTTAATAGAGATAAACATGAAGTCCTATGGCTTGAGTTTCAAAAAACCAACTTTACATGTAGAAGATGGGCATAGACATGGACAAGCAGCAGTTTGTCTGAAAAAGACCTGAAGGTTTTAGTGGGCCACAAGCTTACCAGAAGTCAACCAGGGGACCTGGTATGGAAAGGATCAAATGAGATAATGAATAAGTCCTAGGAAAAATGAAAAATCCCATATAGACATCATGAGGAGAGGCATCACAGTGTAGCAGATAGAATGTTTGCCTCAAAATCTGGAACATCTGAGTTCAAGTCCCATCTCTAACACATGTAGGCTGTGTGACCCGGAAAATCTCTAAGACTGGAAGTTATAGAAAAGGTGCCAATATGCATTGGTAGAGGGAGTTTCCTCACCTGGGACTTCCTTATCCAAGAATAAAGTTCTTGGCACCCTCAAAATTTCAACATCAGCAAGTGAAGTGATTTTACTAGGGGAAATGATATGAAAGAGTGTGTATCCATCTGCCTAGCCACTGTTCCCTAGGATCAAAGGACCTTTGCATTTGACCAGCAGCTGCTATCTTCCTCCCTGACTACTTCTCTATTGCATGTCCAGCCCACAGTGCAGGGCTACACACAGTAAGAGCTTAATAAATGCTTCATTCATCTATTCATACAGCACTGAAATTGCAGGTCTGGTCCCTACCCCTAAAGATGAATATGAGTAAGGCCTTATCTCCTCAGGGATAACACACACACACACACCCCCATACTTTCTCTCTCACATACATACACACTCACACCCTTCCCACCCTCTCGTTCTCTCTACCTGGTCCATATATGGGACAAGCAGAGTCAGAGTGAGCCCTAGCCTCGCCCATTCATCTTTATTCCCATACATTTGTATAAGGATCTTCATTTTCCAAGACCTTCTGTCCATTATTTCAGTGAAATAGGGCAGGGATTACTATGCCCATGTTACTGATCAATCTAATTCAATATGAATATGCATTTATTATATACTATAGTACTACTATTTACAAAACACTGTGCGCTGAACCACCAGGGATATAATAACAAAATAAAAAACAAGGCTTGCCCTCCTTAGCTTACATTTTACTATATTTAAACAAATAAGGAAAAGGCTAATTATTGGAGAAGGGAGCAAACACTAAGAAGAGCCCCCTCCTCCACAGGGAAGGTGGTACCAACGCTTCATTCTGCAGCCTGTGCCAGCATGGAGCCCCTTCGGATTTGGGACCTCAGTCTTTGCCAGAGAGGTTCTGCCCTCTCCCCTCTTTTGTTCTTGATGGTAAAAGTCTTGCCAGATTATAAAAAGCCAGGGCTCTGGACTCACCGATGCAATCCTTCAGGAGAACATCAACAGGCTGGGGCTGGTCCGAGATGGTGAATTTAATGGCGGTGACAACGGTGCTACGTGCATGTGGTGAACCTGGTGGGACCCAGAAGAACGCATGACCCAGGGGGAACAAGACCAATTCAAGATAACAGTCCTGGCATTGTGGGTGGGGTGGGCCTCCTCGACTGCTTCCTCTCTGCCTCCATAGGAAGCCCAGTCTCCCTCCCATCTTGTGGGACAGCGATGTCAACATTTTACAGCTGGCGCTGGCACTCCTTCGGATCTGGAACCTCTTATCATGGCTGGGGCAACTTGGGCCTTTGCCTTCTGTTGTCAATGTTTGGGAAAGAACCCTACTTACTGCCAGCTCTCAAGTATCCACTCTGAGGAAGGGGAACAAGAGGAATGATACACAGCAGACATTGCAGCCCACTTCTGTTTTGGAGTGGGGTGTGAAATGTAGTCTCTTTTCCACGATGATTTTTGCAGTATTCTCTGAAATAAAGAGCATTGTGGCTCTGAAACTAGCCAGGGACAAGCCACTGCCTTCCTAAGCCTCTTACCTGGTGGGGAAACCAGAGATGGAGCCAGGTAACAACGACAGGTCTGGCCTTGGAGTGAGGAAGCTCTGTCTCTAACCTGTATTGGCTCTGTGACCCTGGGCAAAGCTCGGAGAGATTCTCCAACGCAAGGACTCACAGAACAACAGCCAATATCTTTGGGCAACAGTGGAGTTCCCTGTGCTCATGAGGAAATCATAGGTCTAGACCCAAAGAAGCGTAATGTTTTGGGGGACAATGATAATTGCATTATCTACATCAACTGAGAAGGAAGAGGGCAATCATAGAGTGCTACAGAAATAGTATCAATAACCATGACAATACTAATGAGTAGTATTTATACAGTGCTTTGGAGTGTGCCAAGAACTTTACAGCATTTTCTCACCCTGGGAGGTAAGCACTCTTGGACTCCCATTTTAACAGTCGAGAGGGAGACAGAGGCTAAGTGATATTATTGAAATGAGGCTGACTTTTTAGACAGTCCCATCTACAGTGGGCAGTAGTCTCTGCAAAGATGAGGGGCCATGGGTATGGAATGTCAGGGACAGCTTTGTGCTGCTTGGTTTTGCTGATTTTTTTCCCCAAGTGGGCTGGAATGAAGCCAGCATGGGCCTCATGTGGAGAACTGAGAGCTGACCTGCTTTCCCCTTTTCTTCTTTTCTGGAGGAAAGGAGGCACTTTGAGCAGGGAGGGGAAGCAATCTGCAGGTGCTCCCTGTGATTCTGGAGATCCTCTGATCCCACCCAGGGAGCTGACTCCCCAGCACCTCCCTCCATTTTTACCTGCAAGGAGCTGCTTCTGCAGCTGGGGCAGCAGCTGGGAGGGGTTCACCAGGGCCAGCTTCCCCAGGCACTCGGCCACCACGTTGCGGGTGCCTTCCTCACTGCACTCACAGTGCCTGAACAGCAGGGCCCAGATGTCATCCACGTAGGGCTTGAGGCCTTCAGCTGGGGCTGCACCAATGGTCTCCTTCAGTGAATGCAGCAGCAGGTACTGCCTCTTGGGCTGGGTACCGATCTCCCCAAGTAGGAAGGGCAGGTATTCAGGGAGGTTCCGGGCACCCACACAGCCCAGTGTGTAGGAGGCTGCTGACCTCACCTCCTCACTGGGTGATGAGAAAGCCTCGAGCAGAACTGTTTTCAGCTCCCGCTGTGGTCCCATCCCAGCCACCACGTGACCCATCTCGGCCAGTGCCAGGAAGGCCAGGACCTTGACGCCTGCACTGGATCGGGAGGATTGGGCATCTCGGATGAACTGGCCCACGGTGCCTGCTGCCTCCTGGGGACAGGCAACCACCAAGGCTGCCAAGCACTTGGCCACTGAGTGGTGCACCTGTTTGTGGAGGGGAGGCGAGTTTGGACCCGCATTGTAGATGGGGCTCGTGAGCTGCTTCTTCAGCTCACCATAGCTCAGGCGTGGGGCCCGTGTGCCCATGAGGGACTGGAGGAAACCTGTGATGGCTGTCAGTGCTCCGGCCTGTAACAGCGGTGAGTATACCAGCTGCAGGATTTCAGAAAGGATGGGGCTGCTGGCCTTGGCTAGTGAGGAGGGGTGAGCCTGGGTCACAGTGGTGAGGAAGCTCACAGCCACCTGTGCCACGTGCATGTCACTCTCCCCAATGAGTGGGGGAAGTTCTGCCAGTACTGCCTCGATCGTGGCAGGTGGAAGCGCGGTCTTGTAATTCTGAACCAGGACATCGAGGGCTGCCAGGGTCGCCAGCTTTAGGGCCCGCTGGTTCTTCCGCAGGAAGGAAGCTAAGATGGGCAGAGCGTCATCGATAATGGGCTTCAGGTCAACACGGAGTGGGGATCCCGCCACCAGAATCAGTGCCTTGACTGTGGGCAGCCGGGTGATCTCATTCTTTAGCCGCTCCAAGAAAATGAGGAGGGTGGGCTTCAGCTCTCCCCCCAGCCAGTCTCTCAGGTGAGCTATGATGTGGCCCATGCAGGCGATGGCTCGCTCCTTCACCTCCTGGTCTAGGTCAGCTGCCTTCAGCCTCATGAGGGTAGCAGTGAAGATATCCTTAACGTAGGGTTGGGGGTCCAAGGCCAAGGGCCGATCCAGAGGCCGGAGGACCTTCACCAATTGCTGGGTCACCAGCAAAGCCTCAGAGGTTATCTTGTAGAAGGGGTCAGATACACAAGCCACCACTGGGGGCAGCAGGACTGGCAGGTGGGTATGGAAGGCCTCAGGAGGGTGAGTACACAGGAGCACGTGCAGGAAGGCCAAAGTATCAATACGCATGTTAGAGGAGCTAGCCCTGTCTGTCAAGGAGAAGATAACACCTAAAAGATACGGGGGGAGAGAAGATGGAAACCACATTACCAGGAGAACCAGATTCTTTATGGAGAATCTGCAACTCAGCAGCGCCAAGCTTCCACTGCCCATTCCCTATCACCAAATGTCTAGTTAGTGCAATCCTTGTCTCAGGATCATCCTCACTATTTTTTTTTCCTAATATTAATGGGGTCCCAAAAATTACAGGACAAAAAGGATAGAGAAGACACCTTTCTTTCTCCAACTCTAGAGAAGACTCCATCCTTCTCCTGAGGTCCCTGGCTAGCGGAAATACTAAAGTCCACACAGGACTGAGACTTCAGTTTCTTTATTCCTCTTTACATCTCCCAAGGCTCCTAGTGCAAGACTTTGCACATGGCAGTTCCAACAAGCCATATATTGCCTGGGCAAATGGAAAAAAACCAGGCCAGCCAGTGAAAATTTTCATTGGTTGCTCTACTGCTGAGTGAAAGATCAGTCATCCAGCAACAAGAGGGTACAGGGACCAGAGAGGCTACTGGAGACCCTTGGATGGGTCATTCCCCTCCTTTCCAAGAAGGCAATGCAGCATTAAAAAAAGAAGTCTGACCACAGCCCAAGCATACAAGGCATTATCTGCTGCTTCAGGAACACTCAGGGTGTTGTTACTTCACTATCTTCCTCAGTAACTGGGTGAGTTGGGAAGGGAGGACAGGGGGTGTAGTAAGGTAGACAAGGGAGTGGTTCTGAATAAGATTCGGGCAGTTCCCTATGGGGGAAAAGGACCAAATGCTCCAGTGTAGTTATAGCTTCCAGTCAGTGCAACTGGGAAGGGGATGAGGGTCTGGACAGTGACCAGGATAATCAAAATAAAGGATGACGGTGGGAGGCGGAGGTGCCAGTCTGTAGCCATACCACGAATGGGATGGGGCCATAATGTGGTTAAAGTGATCACAGGATCTTAGAGTTGGAGTTGGGCGGGATCTAGTTTAGGGGTCAATCTTGTCTACTACACAGCCACAACATGGCCCCATAAGCCAAAAATGCTTTTTACATTTTTATATGTAGAGGCACTGGGTTGGATTTGACCTTTTGGCCAAAGTTTGCTTACCCCTGAGCTAGTAGAAGACCATGAGGAAACTGAGGCCAAGAGGGGCCAAGATGTGATTCTAGGTCATCAAACTCTTTCCAAAATACCACCCTGGTAAAAGTGATCCTGACCAGAACTGGTGTGAGGGAGGTGGTCCTGTGTCTGTTTAGGAGGTTTGCCCAGCTCCTCACAAGGAGGATGCTACCTCCAGCCCCAACTCCGCCCTCCATCCCCAGTCTAGATTACCTGGCACCAAGGCAGGAATGTGCTCGGCCAGGCTCCCAGGCAAGACTCCAGCTAGTTCTGTGAGGACGCTGAAGCAGCCTTGACGGGACTTGACACTCCGGTCTTTTAGTTGTCTCTGGAGAGCCTTGACAATATGGGGTACCTGCAGGACATCTGAGGCGCTCAGTGTCTAGCTGGAGCCTGTCTCCCTCCCTCCTCCCAAAGCACTGAGGCCTTCTTATGAAGCTACTCATGTGTCTTCATTGTCCTTTAGGCTCACAAAGGGGCTTCTGGTTTGGAATTGGCTGAGCCTGGGGAAGGCCCTGGGCCTTCTATCGCTGATCCCAGGTATCACAGATTTGGAGCTTCAAGGGGCCCCAGGGGCCTTCTACTCCAATTTCCTCATTTCACTGATGACAGAGAAACTAAGGTCCAGAAAAGAGAAATGATTTGCCCAGGTAGCCAGCAGCAGACCTGGGATTTGAACCCTGTCCCTCCAGAGTCCAAACCCAATTCTCATCCTATCCCACCCTCAGGAATGATATGGATGCAGCCAGTGAAAGAATGAAGAAGGCTCACGTGACACCCTCTCTACTCATCCAAGTCCTCTGGGACCATAAGGCATCTGGGGATTGAGAATTCCCAGATTTGAGGAAGAATTGGATATTTTTTAATTTAACTTAAATTTAATAATTAATAATCAAATTATTAATTTGTTGATCATTTCAGTCATGGCTGACTCTTTGGAACCCCATTAGGGGTCTTCTTGGCAAAGATACTATGGTGGCTTGTCATTCCTTCTCCATCTCACTTTACAGATGCCCAGGGTCACACGATGAGTAAGTGCCTGAGGCTGGATTAAAACAAGTCTTCCCGACTCCAGGCCCAGCGCTTTGTCACTGCACCACCTAGTGGCCCATTAACATTTTACATCAAAGACTGCAGAATTCAGGGAAGGCCTCCTCCGCACAGCTTAGAATCCTATGGAAGAGAATCTTGAGACCAATTAAATCTAACCCCCTTATTTTAAAGATGAGGAAACTAAGGCCAAGAGGGGATAGCGAGGGGCAGAAGCAGCATCGGAATGCTGGCTTTCTGACTCTGAAGACAATATTCTTTCCAAGAGCGTCTGAAAGAACAGGTGATTGGCCATTTGGATGGTCCTGCAGAGGGGCTGGAGGGAGAGCAGGGGAATGGACCCTCCTTGAACTTAAAGGACAATGGAGAGGGAGGCACAGCTGGAGGTGGCAGTTAGTGGGACTTGGACCGATCATTCTGGTCCCAAGATCCCCACTGTGTCCATCCCCTGCCCATGATCACTCCCCCGCTCACAGGGGGGATCCCCCAAAGAGCACCATGATCCTGAGGTCTCTCCAGCAAAGACTCCCCACCCTGCTCCCCACTTTGCCCATTCTCCTGGCCCTGCTTCCCCACCTGATTCTGCAGCATGGTGAGGGGCACATTCTCCTTGCTGGCCACCTCCGATGTCCGGAGCCAGCTTTGCCCGGGATGCGTCTGTCTTATCAGAGAGATGTAGGCCCCAAAGATGTCAGCCTTGACATTCTCCTCCCGTTCCTTGAACCTGCTGATGAGCACGGGCGAGAGGACCTGGTAGAAATCCTGCAATAGGTCATGCCTGGTGCTAATGACGGTGGCCACGCACTTGGCTGAGGCTCTTCGGACCTTCCAACTCATGTCATCGTCGTCACTGTACTCATCATCACTTTCTGGGGATGGCAGAACCACATGGGGTTTCATGGGGCTAACATGTTAAACTGGGAGACACCCACTTTTCATTAGCAGTAGCATATCACCTATGATCATACTCATCCATTATCCTGTTATTATCAATGATTATATTCACATAATATATTGTAATAGTAATTATAACATAAGGAATGGTTATTAATGATATCATTAGTTAATAATAGCTACCACGTACACAACTCTTTAAAATTTAAAAATTCTTTGGATATTACCCATTTGAACCTCCCAGAAGTTGGAGAACTTGGTTCAATCCTGCCTCTGTGCCTATCTACCTATATAGGTATGATCTTGGGTAAATCACTTGACCTGGCTGGGCCTCAGTTTCCTCATTTACTTCCTGGCCATTTCTATGCCTAAATTCACAGTTAACCAAAAAAAACTTATCCCAAATCCATGAGGCAGGCATTGCAACTCTAATGTGAAAGTCTATTATTGTTCCCATTTGACAGGTGAGATCTGTGACCCTATGATCCCTGAGCCAAAAACACTTTTCCAAAGAGACGTCTCATTCCCCAGAATCCCTCCTCTTTCCTCCAGATGCAAAAGGAACTGTAATAAATGGGGGTGGAAGAAAAGGTGAAAATCACAAAGTGGCCTCTGGACTTTAGAGGTGAAGCCAGGGTCCTGAATGCAGAGATTAATTAGTGGACTCATCTCACATCAAATCTAAAACAAAACAGGTTGTCTTCAAAGAAGCGAGGTGGTACAGTAGACACAGCACTGGGCCTGGAATTAGGAAGATCTGAATTCAAATTTGGTCTCAGATACTTACTAGCTGTGGGACCCTGGGTAAGTCACTTAACTTGTGTCTGCCTCAGTTCCCTTAACTGTAAAATGAAGATAACAATAGCGCCTATTTCTTGGGGTTGTTATATGGGTAAGATGAGATAATGTTTGTAAATCATTTTGCAAAGCTGAAATCTCTATAAATGCTATATATTAAGGATGATGGGAACCAGTGGAGAGTCTAAGACCTTGGTCTGATGGAGGGTCTGGGCCTTGGTCCAGTGGAGGATCTAGGCCTTGGTGTGATGAAGGGTCTAGGCCTTGGTCCAGTGGAGGGTCTAGGACTTGGTCTGGTGGAGACAAGAGGACCACCCTGCCAGAGGCACATGCCTCATCTCAGCAGCCACAGCTACCTTGTTCATCATCTTCTCCACCTTCTGTCTCCATCATCTCATCCTCATCACTGTCGTAATTGTAGTTGGGGTCATGGGTCAGGTACTTCAGGCAGAGGTTGGTCACGCTGGGAATGTAGGGTCCCATCTCCTTGGGGCACCTGAAGATTGAGTGGAGAGAGGGAACATAGTCATTTTTATAAATAGTGGGAACGAGGGGCTAAAGTTACTCTCCTAGAATGAATGGTTCCCAGAGGCTTTAGCCACACTCACTCCCCATCCCCAAACCCTTCCTTAGAAGTAGAAAGTATTGGCCCTTAAGATTTTGGCTGAGAATTTAGCTAATGGATAAGTTCATAGCATGTGATTCTAGTTTCTCATTTTATGGAAGAGGGAACTGGGAGCCAATGGGGTGAAGTAATTTGTCTGAGATCACCCAGATAGTGATAGAGATCCAGGCATGGAACCCAGATCTCCTGACTCCCCACTTTGTGCCTCAATGTCTTACATATCATGAGTCTGTAAGTCCAGCACTGATCTCCAAGGCTTCTCTCCCTATCTCCTAATTCCTATCCTCAAATACAGGCTTCTCTCCTGGTTGATGGGATTTAGCAGCCTTGGCTTTTCCTAGTCTCCAAATTGGGAGGTTCTCTGGTTCTCTGGCAAAAGGTCTATCTTTAGCCACTTCAAACCAGTCACCTTCTATTATGGATCAGCCCCCTTAAGGGAGAGAGAGAGAGAGAGAGAGAGAGAGAGAGAGAGAGAGAGAGAGAGAGATAGAAAGAGAGAAAGAGAGTGTGTGTGTGTGTGTGTGTGTGTGTGTGTGTCTGTTTCCCACCAGGCAGAGTTAGAATCTGGTTTGAACCCAGGACTCAACTCTAAATGCAGGACTCTTTCCCTATCACACTTTCTTGTCTTTTCTCTCTCTTTTAGGCTCTCTATGTGTGGACAGAAGAAATGTGATCACACCCTCCACCAACTAGTTACTAGACCTTTGGCTTCCAAGTCAATTCTATTAAAAAAACACTCATTGAGACCCTACTGTATTCTTGAGGTCAGAAAAGGGACAAAGATGGCCTCGGCCTTTCAAAAGTTTAGAGTTTTATAGAAGGGATTCAACACATGCACAAATGGGCTGGATTCATCCAATGTAAGCTGTGTGAGGGCAAGAACTGTTTCATTTATGCCTTTGAGCGCCCAGGATTTAGCACACATACATGCCTAATAAATGCTTCT
The DNA here is from genome assembly GCA_023548195.1 of Bettongia penicillata ogilbyi. Lineage (NCBI taxonomy): Eukaryota > Metazoa > Chordata > Mammalia > Diprotodontia > Potoroidae > Bettongia > Bettongia penicillata. Next base: position 7,141,144 of record JAJHZJ010000067.1, on the reverse strand, counting down.
TATTTGACTGTTTGATTTCCTGCATGGAAATCCCAGGATTCTCTGATCTTTTCTTTTTCTTTATGTTTATTATTTATAGCTGAGACTGATTTAAAAAGAGGGGGGAGTGGCTGAGGGAAGGAAAATGTTTTCAGAAGGCCAGAGAAGAGCCAGGGACGCAGGAGCTTCAGTGTGTGTGCCCAGGACTACCTCAGCCCCAATCTAATGCCCCCACCCCCAGACTGAATCCAATCAGGACTTCAAATTGGGGACCCCCAGGCCTCCCCACCTCCTCACAAAGGACTCAAAGGCTTGGAAACAATACTCTCGCAGTTCGTCATCCTCCACAGCACAAAACTTCACCACTAAAGGGACGATCCTTGGCAGGTGGGCACCTGCAGGGTGGAAAAACAGAGAGGGTCCAGAGCTGAGTCCCATCCAGCAGAACACGCTCCCTGGCTGCCAAGGGGCGTGGCCCAGTCCTCAGGCTCCCCCCTCTCCCCCCAAAGTCCAGCCTGCTCCATCCCAGGAGTCCAAAGTCCCAGGACTTAGATGAGTAGATTATAATAGGTCTAGAGTTACTTCAGGGCAGACCCTAAATCCTGAGTCCTTTTTAGTCCATCCCCAAAAAGGGTAAAGACGAAGGCCTAGGCTAGCAGCTTTGTTCTGCAAAGTTCAGTGACTTAGGAACAGATTAAATGTGAAGGAATGAGGCCCAGAAAAACAATACATATGAATGGTGTGTGCTCCACTGACTACAGCAATAAGGAAAAAATTGACAAAGCAATGAAACTGATTGATCAAGAATATATGAGAAGGCACCTTCCTCCTCTCCCACTGTGTACAAGTAGGGGACGACTGGAGAGGGATGTGGTCGATAAAATCAGATTTCTTTTTTTTAAGTAGATTGTTTTGGAAAATTTTTTTCTACTTTTTTTCTTTCCTGACACTTTACCATAAGGGAGGGCTCTCTGGGAAGGAGCAGGGAGAGCAATACAGTTGGAAAAATAAAAACAAAAACTATCAATAAAGATTAATTTTTAAAAAAATGATTGGTTTACAGTCTCCAGGACAGAGAGTCAAGAGGCGGAAACCAACTGACTCCGCTTCTGCCTTAGGGATGCGATGTTCCCTGTCCTTCCCACTCCCCTTGCCAAGGTCCAGTTGCTCTCTGTGCAGCTTGGCAGCCCCCAGAGTGAAGGAGATTCCACAATCAGTCAAACCAGGCCAGGCAATAGATGCCTCTTCTGGAGGCACTGCCTAAATCTTTTCCCATCCCTAGCACCTGGCTTCCATTCCTTCAGGCCTTTGTTCCTAACTCTGGCATTTCTATCTCTTCCATTCATCTCTCATTAGCCTCCCCTTCTAGGTCAGTCCCTCCCAGAGGCTGGAGACACCTGAAAGCACTTTCATGTGAAGGTTTAGAAGCACTCCTGACCTGGAAGCTCAGTATCCTTTGGAACAGCTGTACTAGGCTTGTTTCTTAGAATCATGGGTAATTAGGAGGAGCTCTAAGTCCTAAATAGACCAGCTGTTCCCCTCTTAAGCAACACAGTTTAAAAATGTTCTTCCTTGTATTTTCCCTAATGTTTGACAGCTTTGCTAATTATAACAGCAGTACCAGGAAACAAGTGACTATTTGCCATTATCTCAATTCCTTACTGAGACAGTTTGTGGGGATTTTGTCTTTGTTTGTTTTAATTCTTGGCTGTAGAAATTTTCCACAAAGTTGGAGTTCTGTACAAAATAAGCTACAGTTTCCATAATGCCTGTTTGCAGAATAAATAGAGCTATTCATTAGAGGGGGAAAAAACATGCACGCCTCAGCTGTTTTTCCTTTACATTTTGGGCCCATTGGAGCCCACATCCTTCCTTGGCTTGGCTCAGCTATCTCTTTACCCTAGGAAGTGCCCATTTTCTGGGGGTTGGTCTGTCCTCGACTCTCCTCCGCTCATTCTATTCCCCACCTGGAAACAAGAGCCATCACCCACTGCCCTTCCTCAGTCAGCCCACTCCCTGGCCCTCTCTCCCCAGGAACGCCAGAAGCCCCATACCAACACGATGGCCCGCCTGCCTGCTGATGCCTCCAATACACTGGATGTAGGTGCGGGTGGTGGAGGTGGACGCATCTCCCTCCAGCTCGGCCAACAGCTGCTCCATGAGCTCCGAGAATAGGTTGGTGCTGCAGGTCATGACCAAGTGGCCCAGAGCAACAATGGCCCGCTTACGCACCGCCAGACGTGGACTGGTGAGCTGGGGGACTAGGCAGTGCAAGATGGAGGAGTGGAAGGAGAAAAGGGCCCCACCCAACCTGTGGCCAAAAGAAGGGGGAGGGGGATGATGGAGTCAGCCTCCAGTCTCTGGATTCAGTTTCCCCACTCCTATCCGTTGGACACCCAGCCCACAACCCAGCCCATTCCACAATGGCCAGTTGAGCAGTGAGAGCATTTGAGGTAACAGTGGATCTACCTGACCTTACTCATCCTCATTGGGCTCTAGGACATATGTTGAGAGGGAATGTGAAGCTTTAGTCTTAGAGAGGTTAAAGGACTTGGCTGAGAGCTCAGAGCAGACAGTCTAGAATCCAGGTCTCAGTGTCCTAACCCCAGGCCTGAGAAGGCTAGATGGCAGCTGTTCCAATGGGATGTCTGTTATCTGGCACTTTCTCACAGAGAACAGTCCCAGCTTTACCAGGCCATGAGTCCCCCCACCAACTAGAGATGTGTCTTAGAGAGAGGCAGAGTTCCCCTGAAGGATAAATGGTACTTAAAATGAGAAAAACAGTGAAGGAGGATGTTTTTACAGGTTATCCCTCAACCACTCCTCACTGTGCCTGGACTTCCCCTATCATTGCCCTCCTGTTCCTCTTCTCCTAACTCATGCCAACTCAAAGCCCTGTTTGGCAGGGGGTGCCCCAGGTGTCTGCACCTCCACAGTCTCAGTAAATAGTTTGCCCCTGATGACTGGCATTATTGCCTTCCCATCCTATCCTCCTAACCAGGCTAATCCAAGTCTCCACCTCACAGTGGGAACTCCAGGCATCAACACTTTCCGGGCCCCAGAAAAATAGCTCATCCCTGATGCCTAACAGAGGAACCCCTACAAACCCAGGTGAGATAGAAGAAAGACAACTAGAAATCAAAAGTCTTGAGTTCTGGTCATTGATCTACCTCTAACTCACTGTGTGACTTGGCTCTGTGAGCTTCAGGTTCCTCATCTATAAAATGGGTATAACTCCTGCTCTGCCTTACAGAAAGGAATGATGTAAAGATGAAATGAGATCATGAATATAAAAACATTTTGAAAAGTTCAAAGTCCTATAAAAGGTACAATCTGTGGTCCATAAGCACCATTCCAGGACCTTCAGGCTGCTTTCCCTCCCAGACTCCTTACCTGCTTAGCATGTCTGATAAGATATCCAGAGCCTCCAACTGCACCGACACATCCTCTTGCTTCCCAATAGCTCCAGTGAGCTGGGATGTGATCTTTTTACACACATTGGCGGCCATGCTGGAGCCTGGAACACAGAGATGAGGGGCAAGTGGGGCACTGCCAAAATGCCTGCATTTCTGGGACGCTGATCTCAATGTGTGGAATGCCCACACAGCCAGATAATATCTGGACTGCCCTTAGAACAGTGACTGGCACATAGTAGGTGCTTAATAAATATTCCCTCCCCTTCCCCCTAACCATCCTCAGTCTTCTATAAACCCATCCCCATCCCAGTGTCCAACAGTGGTTTGGGCTTTTGAGGTTGCAATGGTCTGGCTCCATCCTAATACTGGTTACAGCTTTTAGGCTGATGAGGTGAAGCCATATCAGAGAGCATGGGATGGTGGAAATTGTGCAGATAATTGCTGGAACCAGGCTTTACAAACCAGGCTTTATGTCTAGGTGACAGGGTTTCATGACCAAAGGGTAGCAGAAACAGCAGGGACCTCACAGGTGGTCTGTTCCCAGCCCTTTGCTTTACAGATTAGTAACCCCAGGAAAAGAAAGGGGAACTGAGAACAGGGCTGGGGCTGGAACCTGGGCTCTCTGTACTCCCAGTTCTCTGTTCTTGGTAGTGTACTTGTTCATGCCTCAGGCAGGATAATCATAATAACTAGCTTTTAGGTGGTACGGAGGATAGAGTGCCGAGCCAAGAAGACCTGAGTTCAAATCCACACCTGCTAGTTGTGTGGCCCTGTTTGCCTCAATTTCCTTATCTGTTGAATGAGCAGGAGAAAGATATGACAAACCACTCCAGTGTTCTTGCTAAGAAAACCCCAAACAGTCACATGACTGAAAAGCAACAAAACGTTTATGTACCATTTTAAGGTTTGTAAAACACTGTACATATCTATATAGATCTACAGCTATATCTGTGTATATAGATCTATGTCCATAGCCATCTAGATGTATAGATTATAAATGTGCATATACACCTATATTACATATACATATATTATACATACATATATACATATACATTGTATATACATACACACATATACATATACATTATATGTACATATACACACACATATATACTATATCCATATGGCCTCACTTGATCCTTCAACAACTGTGTGAGCTGGGTGCTATCATTACCACCATTTTCAAGATGAGAAAATAGAGGCAAAGAGAGGTTTAGTTACTTGCCCAGGGTCATACAGCTAATGAATGTCTGAGAAGGATTTGAATTCAGGTCTTCCTGATTCCATGTCCAAGCTCTCTATCCACTTACACCACCTCAGGGTACTATGAGGGCAGTAAAGAATGTGACTTTTCCTTTTCATCCCCAGGGCACACAGAGTAAGCAAAGGAGGGCAGGGCAGCTGGCTAGAGACAACACAGTGACCATCAACTAGACAAAGTATAAGCAGTAAATCAGAACTGCCTTACCACTTTCTGACAAGTGTCCCAAATAGGTTAACCCATATTATCAGACTGTCTGGATTCGAACCAGGGTCACCCCTATGTGAGTCTGCCCCTTATCCTTACTCGAGCTTATCTACCACCAGGCAACAGATGCTTGGCATTTGTACTTCTAAGGGAGCAAGGGAGGGGGTGATTTAAGGGGGTGCTTGCTTATGGCCGCTGACCCATCGCTGGAAGACACCTTTGTCCTTAAAGGGAAGGATTTAGTGCCTGGTAAGCGTAGTGAGGATACGCCACACAGCATGGGGTTCAGAATCAATATCGACAGTCAGGAAACATCTCTGAGGCACTGTACTAAGCACTGGGTCCAAAGTTACAAGACTGGTTCCAAAGTTACAAGACTGGTTCCCTTGTTTCACTTATAAACTGGTTTCTGGAGGCTCCAGAATGGGCCAAGCAAGGCCAGAATCCCTGAGCGAACATGAAAGCAACAGCAAGTCCGTTGGGTGAACTTGTCTTAAAAAAAAAATACAAGTCTAATGCTTTATGTATTGCCAGCACTGAGCCTCCTCACTCACAGAGGGTGGGGACCTGCTCCTCTCAGACTCAGCTAAACTGAAAAGAAAGCTGTGGCCTTGGGTTCATGTCCTGACCCTTCCACCTACTTGCTTTAGGCAAGTAACTTTAGGCAAGTCACAAACCCCCAGCCTCTGTTTGCAGCACATATCATTTCTCCTCCCACTTGCTGTATAGGAGTGCCAGCCCTGGAGTCAGGAAGACCCAAGTTCAAAATCTGGCCTCAGACACTTACTAGCTGTGTGACCCTGGGCAAGTCACTTAACTTATTTGCCTCAGTTTCCTCATCTGTAAAATGAGCTGGAGAAGGAAGTGGCAAATCACTCCAGTGTCTTTGTCAAGAAAACCCAAATGGGGTCATGGAGAGTAAGACATGACTGAAAAAAATGAACAATATAGAGCTGTCACTATACCTGTCATTGTTCCTAACAGAGGCAAGGAGCAGGAAGGAGTGAGTTTAGGCTTCTCAAAGAAGAATTATTCTCCTAGTTGCAGCTGCTGTATTCTGAATAAACAGGAGGCACACCCAGCTGACTGGGCTGGTTTGGGTGTGATCCTTTATCGGAAGGCAGAGGGGTAGAGGCAGCATGGTATAACTTGGAGTCAGGAAGATCTGGATTCAGAACCTGACTCAGACTCATTAACTGTGTGACCCAATTGTCCAAGCCTTTTTGGTTGCTTTGTGCCTCAGTTTCCCAATCTTTAAAATGAGGGGGTTGGTTCTAAGGTCTCTTCCAGTTCTAAATCCAGGATCCTAGGAATACAGAACCCACCTAGGAGGTTAACGTGTGCTTATCCAGAAATCCTAGGACTCTCTACAGAGGGAGATGGAGTTAGATACCTGTGGATACAGGTGGGAGTTCAGAGATGACGGTTTTCAAGCCCATGCCAGAAATATCCCGGAGCTGCTCCTTGTCAGACAGCATGTTGGTGCAGAGGGTGTCCACAATGGTCTCCACCTGGTACTCCTTCACTTTGCCCACCAGGGGTCCCAGACTACCGAGAGAAGGGAAAGAAAATGCCACGCTCACCTTCAAAGAGTCCCTCACCATCGCCTCTGAATTCACCAGAGGTAGGAGAGTTCCAACTAAAGGCCTTTCTATGGATTACCCTTTTGCTAGAATCTTAGGGTCAGAGACCTAAAGATGGAAAAGGCCTTGGATGCCACTCAATTCAAGCCTCTCGTTTTATAGAAGAGCAGACTGAAGGCTGGGGAGGAGGTGAGCTGCCCAAGGTCACACAGGTCATGAGCATCAGAGATAAGATTTGAACCCAGCTGCTCTGACTGGGTATGCATTCCACTGAGGGCTCAAAAGAAGAGGTCATGGAGTGGTATCCATGAGTGACCCCGGGGTTAATGCTGGGTGTCTATGGTCTACTATCCCCTCCTATACTCACTTGATTTAATTTTTTTCCATCCTAATTATCTCCACTCTTCTTCATTCTTTTCTCCTTCTATTTAATAAGTGTTTATTGTTTAATCATATGGCCACTTCAGCACTGGGGCGATACAGAGAATGGAGATCCTAACAAGGGACAACGCTAATACCGACCGCGGCCTCAGAAGGTGAAATGCAAACACCTGTCGAATGGGTTAATAACAAGACTTAACAGAGCTCTTAACACAAAGGTGTGTGTTTCACCTCACAGATGGCACTAAAAAGTGGTTGATGGGGACCCATGACGAAGGTCTGGTATTGGGAGGGTCTGTCTTACTTCCAAAAGGGCAGACTGGAGTCTGGTGGAGCCTTCTTGGACTCAATGAATGAAGAAGCATTTTCTGAGCACTCACTCTGCCACTGACCCTGTGACACGGAAATATAAAACAGTCCCTGCTCTCAAGCTCACATCGTGGACACACAACCAAGAGAGGCATGGTCATTAGGGCTTAGGGAAAGAGTGGGTGGCAATGCATTCCAGTCAGTATAATGTCAGCCGATATCCGGAAGATGGAAACCTACATAGAGACCTGATACCCAGAGGGAAAGCGGTGTGATGGAGGGCATCCTCTTGAGGAACCATGAGGGGAAAAATAGCATTATTAGAGTGAAAGGAAGGGCTGGCATAGAAAACGGAGAGCCAGTCTTAAAGTCAGGAAGGTCTGAGTTAAAATCCTGCCCCTATGATGGTAGGCAAAGACAGTTAACCTGTTAGCGCTCCAAACAAGTCTTTAGGACTCTTGGCCACAGAGCAAGTATTGATATGTAATGATAATAGAGATAAGAGTCTTCTCATGGGAAGTTCCCTACACCAATGAAATCACACGCTTCATAAAAACAATAGTTACTAATGAATGTCGGCCAGAGGGAAAACATGAATGCGTGCCCAGAGTAGGTCACCAAATGGGCGTGGAGGTATGATGAAGATTGATGGGTGACTTCAGCTATCTGGACAAATGTTAGAGTCCTCTTTCTGCTGCAAGCTGAAATATAGGACCGATCTGAGTGAACCAAATACAAAGATGTTCATGGCACATTATCAGTAGTAACGAGAAACTGAATACAGCCAAAATGACCAGTGATTGGAAATGGCAGTAAATAAATTGCATTGTTACATAAAATTATTTTATTATTTATTATATAAAATGTATCAAAATATTAAAAGTATTTGTTAATATCTATAACATTTATTATATAAAATTATTGATTAAATTAAATATATTAATATATAATTCAATAAAACACATTATTAATGGAACAGAACACAAAAATGTAATTAAGGTCAATGTGTACAAAAAAAGCAAAGAAATCTGGGAAGATTTAAAAGAAATAACACTAAACAGGAGGCACCAAACCAGGAGAATGGAAGTGGCAACTGTTACCATTTGAAACTAAAAGTGAAAGAAAATAAATAGGAAAGAGTCCTGATGAGGGCTCTGAGAGAAGGATGGGAAAGTGTCCATGCCAAAAGCATCCTCACAATTCTTCTGCCCTCTAGATTCTTCATTGTTTTAATCTCCTTCACTTTTGGTCTCATACAGTCACAGAGCTGGAAGGGACCTCAGACGTCCATCCAGTGCAACCCTCTTATTTTTCAGATGAGGAAACGGAGGCCCAGACAAGGTAAGTAACCTGTCTGGGATCAGATGGGTAGTAAGGATTTGAACCTCCAAAGGCAGCTCTCTCTGCATTGTACACTGAGTGCTACTGTGGGAGTCAAAGGACCTGAGTGGAATCTCAGCTCTAATCCTTAATACCTATGTGACACTGAGGAGCTCAGTTCAGCTCTGTGGGACTCACTTTCCTCATCTCTAAAACAGAGGAACTAGTCTAGATGAAAAGTGTCAAACCCTGCTGTCAGGATCAGATTAAAATGTAATTGGGAAATATTTAACAAAATAAATAAAAACACAACAGAATATGGATAATGTGATTTTCTAAGTCAATATGAGGCTCATAGGGAACCTTAGATATGGTTTAGACCTCCCCAGTTCTATCTGAGTTTGAGAGCACCAGAGGCTCCCTTTTAACTTTTTTGGGGGGAGAGGGGGAATGGACAATTGGGGTTAAATCGCTTGCCCAGGATCGTACAGCTAGTAAATGTCTGAACCGGTTGAACTCAGGTCCTCCTGACTCTGAGCCCTTGCTCTATCTACTGTGCCATCTAGTTGCCCCTCCCCCTTCAAACCCTTAATCTGTTATTCTAGGCTCCTAAGAAATTAACTCATTTAAATTCAAATGTTTACTGAACAAGTTTGGTTGGTTTTATTGCTATTAAATCTTTATAAAAAAAATTCTCTACTAAGGAGAAAGATCTTTAAACCAAAAAGATGAAAAGGAAACTGAAGCTCAAAATCACTGAATAACAAGATGGCAACCCCACTTCCCTCAGTGAGTTAAAGCCTAGATTAACAAAGCCCAACATGATGAAGAATGGGAACATCCAAACTGAACCACTATCAATGACCAATAAAAGACCATTTTTGTTCACTGAAAAAAAAATTAACTTTGTTTTAAATAAATAAATATTTTAAATAAATAATATATTTAAATATATAAAAATAAATAAATGAAAAAGCAAAGGAAAAATCCATGGAGAGCACAAGAGGCCCTATAAGCCTGTAGATGCAGTGCAGGGATCAATTCCATTTGCATTAAATATATATTGCAGGCACCAAGTTGTTTGCACACTGTCTCTCCCTAGAATTTAAGCTCCTTTAGGGCAAGGACCATGCTTTTGCCTTTGTCATATCCCCAGAGCTTAGCACAATGCCTGGCACATAGAAACTATTTAATCAGTGTCTGTGGATTGATTGATTCCTGGCAAAATTCTAGGACAGATTATTAAAGCGACATTCTGTGAATGAGAGAGAAATGGGAATCACTCTATGAGGCAGCATGAGTTGGGTCAGAACAAACCAGCCCAGACCGAGATTATTTCCACTTTCGGATTCAGTTTCTAGACTGTCAATGTGCACCTAGATTCTAAATATCTTTTGGCAGTTTGCCATGATATGATGAAAAAGATGGAGGGAAACAACTTGAATTGGGTGGATTCAGAAACGGGCTGGAAAAGCAGGCCCAAGAACTCATGGTTAGTAAATGGTTCACTATCGATTTGTACAGAAATCTCCAATGAAGGTGACCAAGGGCTCCATCCTTGCCCTATTCTGTTCAATATATTTATCAATGACTGGAATGATGGAGTACTTATCAAAACTGTCAGTGACGAAGTTGTGTGAGATAATAAAAATACTGGATGTCAGAATTAGGATTGAAAAAAAGAGATCGACAGTCTAGAATAATCTTTTGTCGACCTAGACCCTTTTGGCAATCTGGTGAAACTTAGAGACTCCTCAGGCGAATATTTTTAAATGCATAAAATAAAATATATAGGATTACAAACAAAACCAGTTATATTGAAATATAGTTATTAAAATATTTAAAATCAAGTTATTGGACCCCAGGTTAAACACATATGGTTTTAGAATGAGGTAGCAGGTCTACGAAGATTATGTTTGCCTCTATTAAATTTCAAGTTCTAGATCTGAGTTCAAAAATTCAACCTCACAATTACAGGATGAGAGACGATGGGGCTAGAGAGGAGTGAATATACAAGTCAATAGTGTGACAGGCTGATTTTAATGGTGTCAAACGTAAGGAGTTGACAGTCCTGTTGCCCTGTGCTCTGGTCAATACGAGTATGCCCTGAGAATGATGTTCGCTTCTGGATGAGACATTTTAGGAAATTGATGACAAGCTGAAAGGAGTCACCAATCAAGGACTAATCTTCTCCTCCCTCACCCCCAAGCTCTGGCCACAGAGACTCCTTACCTCCATTCTATACTGAACCCCTAATTCCACCAAGCATCCAGCAGGTTTATGCCATCAGTTATCAAGATGGCTAGGTCAGAGAATGTAGGCAGACCAGTATGAAGCTCTATCTGTGTCACTGGACAAACCATTCAGTCCTAGTGGGACCAGGGGGAGGAGGAGGGAAAGAGGAAGGGATGAACATGAAGGATACGATGGATACGAAGGTTAGAGAGTTAGTATTATTACATGAAGAAACCATAGATGAATCCCACAGGAGGCCAACTGGCTAGGAGAAAGGGGAATTCTATCTCAGCGCAAAATCTTTCAAGGGAATAAAGTATGGAGAAGGAAATGCTGTCCATCACAGGTGTCAAATTCAAGATTTTCCAAATGAGATTAAAATGTCATTGAGAAATGCTTAACAAAATAAATAAAAATACTGCATAGATGATGTTAACTTGTGATTTTCTAAGTCAACACGTAGCCCACAGGGATTCATTTCTCTTGTGAGTTTGACTTCACTGTTGCACACATTATTCCTAGGCCTCTGGCCTACTCTGTCAGGGCCCTCTGCCCCAACACTGACCCATCTCAGCCTTACTTTCCAAAGGAGTGTCAGGATAGGATACGAAGCACCATCTGTCCCAAGGAATCTGAATGATTGTTCAGTTGGCCTTTCTACTATTCTGACCTCCTGGTTCTCTGACAGTCATATTTCAACCTCAACCATTCCTAGTTGAATTTGATGATGATCTTCCCTCCCTTCCCGAATTAGAAGCATTCTATTTCCCTAAAGAAGGGGATCCCCCTTCTCTGCTTCCTGGAACCTGCCTGGTTGGGAGTCATTAATTCCCCTCTGAGAGATTCCTTCCTCACCATTCTGATACCCTTCACTCATGTCCCCACGAGTTTATCCCTGCATGTTCTAGGCTATCTTAGGGAACATCTAAAACTGTCTTCAGATCCTCACTCACCATTTGACTGCTAAATTCTGCACCTCTCCGTTCTTATCTTCTAGAAGCTTTAGTAACATCTTCACCACCTTCTTCTCACTGTCCTCATCCAGCTTAATGGAATCCTTCTGCAGCTCCAACATCAGGTCATTGGTGGCCATGAATCTGCAAGGAAAAAAGCTGTAAGCAGGCCCACCTGGCTTTACAGGAACCTACAGTGGAAAGAGCAAGGAAAGGAGACAGCCAGAACTTGATGATATAGATGACAATGGACAAATTACTTAATTTCTCAGTCTCAGTTTCTTCATCTGTAAAATGGAGATACCTGCCCTTCCTACTTCACAATGCTATCTTAGAAGACCAAATGACATTCATTCATTCATTCAACAAGTACTTAAGCAATGTCTACTATGTGCTAGACCCTGGGGAGTAAAAGACAAATCCCTACCAGTGGGAAGCAATATATAGATAGATTAATCAATTTAAAGCATATACAAAGTAAATTCAGTGTAAGAGTGTGGGAAGGAAACAACAGAGGGATCACATGGCAGGTGTTACCTGAGCTGAGCCTTGATTCCAAGATCCTGAGAGGAGTGCATTCCACACATCCAGAAAAGGCTATATCAAAGGCATGGAGATGGGCAACAGAAAATCATGTGGGAGGTGTGAAACCTGGCCAGGCTGCCAGTCTGAGACAACACAGAGGAGATGAGTGTGGAACAGGTCACATAATCACAGAATTTGTTTGCCTTCTCAAAGAGCGGAGAGGGAAAGGAGGGAGAGAATTTGCAACTCAAAATTAAAAAAAAAAAAGAATGGTAATTGGGAAAATAAAATTTAAAGAAGAATATTTTTTTTTAAATCAGAGAATATGAAAGTTGGAAGGGACCTCTGAGGTCATCAAGTCTGACCCATACCTGAAAAGACCTGACAAATGCCTTTACTTGAAGTCTTTCAGCGGGGAGGAGGAAGCCCCCATGGCTCTAGGAAGCCCATTTTACATCTAGATAGCTCTAATGGTTAGAAAGGTTTGTCTGACATCCAATTTCTTCATCAGTTTCCAACCGCTGTTCCTGGTTCTGACTTTTGGAGGTCTAAGTGTAATACCTCCTCTCCAAGACTGGCCTTCAAATATTTGAAGACAGCTCCCCTGTGTCTTCCTTTATTTAAGGTTCTCCTCTCCAGGCTAAATTTCCCCAGGGCAAGAGCAATTTGGAACTATGTCCAAAGGGCTATAAAACTGTGCATACCCTTTGACCCAGCAATATCACTTCTAGATCTGTATCTCAAAGAGATCATAAAAATGGGAAAAGGACCCACATGTACAAAAATATTTATAGCAGCTCTTTTTATGATAGCAAAGAATTAGAAATTGAGGGGATACCCATCAATTAGGGAATGGCTGAACAAGTTGTGGGATATAAATGTAAGGGAATACTATTGTGCTACAAGAAATGATGAATAGGAAGACTTCAGAGAATCCCAGAAGGACTTACATGAACTGATGCTGACTGAAGTGAGCAGAACCAGGAGAACATTGTACACAGTGACAATCACAACGTGTAATGACTGACTTTGATCGACTTAACTCTTCTCAGCAATGCAATAATCTAAGACAACTCCACAAGATTCATGATGGAAAATGCCATCCACATCCACAGAAAGAACTATGGCGTCTGAATGCAGACTGAAGCGCACGATTTTCTCTTTTTTCTTTCTCGTGGTTTTCCCCCTTTTGTTCTGATTCTTTTTTCACAACATGACTAATGTGGAAATGTTTAATATGATTGCATGCCATCTTAGGCAAGGGGGAGGGGAAGGAGAAAAAATTGTGGAACTCCAAATCTTATAAAAGTGAATATTAAAAACTAAAAAAGAATTGAAAAATGAATTTCCCTAGGGCCATATAGTCTAATGACACTGTTGTTGTTGTAGCATATCTGACTCTTTCTGTTCCCATTTGGGGTTTTCTTGGCAAATATACTGGAGTAGTTTGCCTTTTCCTTCTCCAGTTCATTTTACATATGAGGAAACTGAGGCAAACAGGGTGAAGTGACTTGCCCAGGGTCACAGGTAATTAGTATCTGAGGCTGAATTTGAACTCAGGAAGATGAATCTTCCTGACCCCATGTCTGGTGCTTTGCCCACTGTGCCTGATGACTAAAGAGCCACCAAATATACAGAAGGAGAACCGAGATTAGGTGAGAAAGGGTGGGGATCATGGAGAAAAGAGAGCATGCCATCACAGAAATCTAGAGATGGAGAATGGGGGTTACCAGTGTCAAAGAGAACAGAAAGGTCAAGCAGGATGAAGACTGAGAAAAGGCCAGTCAGCAAATCGGGTTTCCTGACTTCTACTCAAGTTTACTGCAACGGTCCCCCATTCTTTCACTACTTTGCTCTGTTCTTTTAGAACCAAGTGATCTTTCTCCTTTTTTATCCCTCTACCTGAACCCTTGATCCCATGCCCTCGTCTCCTCTAGGGGTAGTTCTTCCCTCTCTCCCTGATTTTCAGTCTCTCCTAACTCACTAGCACAATCCCTACTGTTCATAAACATACCCAGATCTTCCCCCTTAAAAGAGGCTAGGCTTCCTCTTCATCTTGCTATTGTCTTATATCTTCCTTTTTGCAACGAAACTCATTAAAAAAGAAAGGAAGAAAGAAAGAAAGAGGAAGGAAGGAAGAAAAAGGAAAAGAGGTTATCTACATTCTACTCTCATCTCATGTCCACTCTTCAACTTCCCATAATCTGGCTTGTGATGTCATCACTCAACTGAAACCACCCTTTCCAAGGTTATGAATGGTCTATTAAAAGCCTGATCCAATGGCCTTTTCTAAGTATCTTCTTAGCTACTTAGGCCTCTTCCCTTCTCTTCCCCATAAACAGAACCTATGTTCCTTGGGGATTGCCTAGTTATTGTCTGCGTATCACCAGTGCCGACACAGTACCTGGGACTCAATAGGTATTTAATAAATGTTTCTTTTTATTGCTTGTAAAAATCACTGTATTTCAGATTTGGGAGGAATTTTAAACAGTATAGAGTACAATCTCCTTATTTTAAAGAAGAGGAAACTTAAGTTCAAAGGTTCATGATTTGTCCATGGTGGTCCAGGCAGTAAAAGTAGGAGAGCTTAAAGGTAATAAAGGTAGCTCTTCCAACTTGAAATCCATAGCTCCTTTCTCTGGACCACCAAGAGCTATCTCTCAAAGAAACATGTGATGGGCAGTGTGCGTGTGCGTGCGTGTGTGTGTGTGTGTGTGTGTGTGTCTGTGTCCATCCTTCGTTGCCAAAGAAGACCATGCCATCAGAGAAATAATGACATGACTTGCACTTGACTTTGTTTTGAGGGAGGGAAAGCTGTGCAGGCCACCAGCCTCACTTTTCCTCCAGAGCCATCTGAATCCAGTGACCAGATATTCATCAGGATGACTGGAGATGACCCAGGATGAGGCATTTGGGGTTAAGTGACTTGCTTAAGGTCACACAGCTAGTGGTTGTCAAGTGTCTAAGGTGAGATTTGAACTCAGGTCCTCCTAACTCCTGCACTGGTACTCTATCCACTGTACCACCTAGCTGTCCATGGTGAGCAGTATGTTGCAGTGAAAAGAGCTCTGGATTTTTGAGTCAGAGAACCTGGGTTTGAATCTCAATTGTGCTCCTAGCTGACCCTGGACAAGTCATTTTATCTTTGGACTTGGTATAGAAAGCCTTCCTCTCCATGTTACTCTTGGCATAGATAGACTCAGTGTGTGAGCAGAAATGACTTTCTAGGAGCTACCAGCCTTCTCTGAGTCCACTCTCATCTGGGATGTGAGAAAGGAAAGGGCAGACACGTTGATAATGGGAAGGATGGAGACGGTGGTGAAGGGAAAGATGGAGACCGTGGATCAAATTAATTCCATTCCAGTGTAACCTCAGATCAATCAATTGACACTTGTTAAGCCCCTACTATGTGCCAGGCACTGTGTTAAATGCTGGGGATACAAAAAGAGGCAAAAGAGATCCCCGCCCCCAGGGAGTTTATAATTTAATGACTGATTGATAATCTCATTTAATAATCTCACAACTCAGAGAGGTTAGGGGTTGCTATTATACCCATTTTATAGTTGACGACATTGAGGTAAACAATATAGATGACTTGCCCAAGGTCACACAGCTAGTAAATGTCTGTGGCTGAATGAGAATTTGGGTCTTTGTAACTCTAAGTTGAGCACTTTATCCTGTGTACCATTTAGTTGCTTTCTATGGAATCACGGATGACAGACTTCAGTGCTGAAGTGGTCATAGTCCACTTCCCTCATTTTTATTGATAAAGAACTTAGATACAAATAGGTTAAGTAACTATATCCAGAACTGCAGCTACTAATTGCCTGGGGCAGGATTTGAACTCAGGTCCAGGGCCCTATTGCCCATGACATTCTGAGTTATGTCCTTAATGCTTTTATCACAGCGTTAGAGCTAGATACCTCATCTGTTCCAACTCTCTCTTTTTGTAGATGTTGGCAAGAAGCTTTCACTCCTCCCCACGTCTCGTTTATAATGCCAATGGTTCACATGGTCATAGAAAGATTTACAAAGATTTTATGAGCTCATGTGGCAGGGTAAACATTATTCCCATTCTACAGATGAAGAAAGGGAGGCTCTGAAAACTTAATAGCCCAGGACTAACACAGATCACTCATCGAGTTAGACAGAGCCACGGTGCAAATCAAGGTCTTCCGACTCCACGATGGGTGTTCATTCCACTACACCACGGTCCCTCTCTGATACAAGTGATTGAAGCGTTTCTTATTCAAAGTCCTAGCACTGCTTGGGATGTTGGAAGAGGTCAGCGTAAAATCACCAACTCTACAAAGCCTTCCCTTTTTGCCTTTAGCATTCATTCATTCATCCAACAAGCGTTTAAAACTAAGTGCTAAGATGCAAAGATAAAAAAATCCAAACAATCCCTCTTCTCAAGGAGTTTACATTCTGCTGGAGGGGAAGGGAGGGAATATGGGAGAGAAGGTAACAGGTTATACTGGTTAGAACATTGGACCTGGAGCCAGCAAGACCTCTGAGTTCAAATCCTGCTTCAGATACTTACTAGCTGTGCTTTTTAGGTAAGTTGCTTAACCTCAGTTTCCTCATCTGTAAAATATAGAAATAATACCAGTAATACCTACCAATACTACCGATAAAACACAGAGCTGTTATGAGGATCAAATACTATAGTATTTGTATGGCTAAGCAAGTCATGGTATATGATTGTGACGGAATACTATTATACTACAAGAAATGATGAGCTGGTTGATTTTAGGATAACATGGAAAGACTTGTATGAAATAATGAAGAGTGAAATGGGCAAAACGAGGAGAATATTATACACATATAATGAATATTGTAAATACTGATCAACTACAAAGGACCTATAAAGGAAGATGCTATCCACATGCAGGGCAAGAACTGATAAATAAAAGTATGTATAGTATGGTGTTTTATATATATATATATATATATGCATGTAGACCTGGGAGTCATATATTATATATGTGAGTATGTATATGTATGTATATATACACACATACATGTTTCTAATGGTAGTCTTCTCTTAGGCAGAGTGGGAGGGAGAGAGAAAAAAGCACACAATAGAGAACAAAAGAAAATTTAGAAGAAAGCACAGAAAAGCAAAGTAGCTTTAAAAACAATATAAAGTATCTATTACATCATTTTTCCAAAAAAAGTAAACAGTCTGAAGTGGAAATTCATGTATTTATATTGAATCCTCTTTTTATGTTGTGCAAGGAAATGTTCTCCTTTTTTTGTCTTCTTGTATCTAAGTTAAAAATGAAAAAAAATTTAAAAACCCAAATGAGGTAGTTTTTGCAAAAGTATTTTGCAAACCATAAAGCACTGTGGGCCCATTATTATTTGGATATACATGAATATATGCAAAGTATATGCGGACTTATTTCTAGAGAAGAGGGAGTGGTGGGTGGTAGAAGGGGGCATTACTAGAAACTTTCTTTATGAGCTGATCTCTGGAGGAAACTAGGGAGTCCAAGAGTCAGAAGTAAAAAGAGTACACTCCAGGCTCCAAGAGCAAAGATATGGAGCATCCTCTATAGAGAACGGAAAATACTGCATTTGGGTTGCAAACCTAGTCCATGAAGGGGAGGAACAGCAAAAATCCTACTGTGAAGGACTTAAAATAAAAACAAACAGAGGAGTCTGTATCTTATCCTATAGGCAAAAGGGAGCTATTGAAAGTTCTGGAGCTAAAAGGGACAAGATCAGACCTGACAGGAAGCAGAGTGATCAGGGAGGAGCACTGACCAAAATGAGTTGCTATTATATATGTCTGTAAAATGGACATACACATATATGCCATGTCATAAGTGTCAGCTTAAAAAAAATACATGGTAATGGGGAATGTGATAGTGATGACGCCATTGGGAGGTTGGAAACCTAGACCTGAATTTGAATCTGGGCTCTGACAGTTATTGTGTGACCTTGGATAAGTGACTTAGTGTCTGTGGACCTTGGGCTTCTCTCTTGTAAAATGAAGAGATTGAATAGTCTCTAAGGTGTCTTCCAGGTCTAGACCTATGACCCTATGATCCTCGGAGCCTAAGCTTTAGGAATATCAATTTGGCAGCTGTGTGGAATATTGACCAGAGAGAGACAAGACTGAATGCAGTAAGCTGACGTCCGTTAAGCTGACATCCATTCCTATAGTCTGGCTAAGAGGTGATGAGAGCCTGATCCAGGCTGGTGACTGTATGGATAGAAGAGAATAGACAAGTGAGAGATACACTGGATCAGAAGACTGGATAAGATTTACGGCCAATTAGATAAGAAGGCAAAGGAGAATGAGGAGTAGTCAGTGATTACTTGGAGGCTGTAAACTTGGGTGAATGGAAGGACGGCGGCATGCTCAAAAGAAATAGAGAAATTAAGAAGACAGTAGGATGTATATGTTCCCATGTGGATGTATGGAGGGGCAGCAGAAGAGATAATGAATACAGCTTTGGAAATGTTGAGCTTGAGATGGCGATGCCTCCACCATCCAGTTGGAGATATCCACTGGGCAACTTAATGAGAGGCTGCTGCTCTAGAAGTGTAGATCTGGGAGTCATCTGCTTAGAGATGATGGTTAAACTCATGGAAACTGATGATGTTACTAAAAGAGAGTCTAGAGGCAAGAGAGGGTGACTCAGAACAGTGGGTTCTATCAGAGAAAAGAGAGAAGGAACATCCAGACAGTGAGGAAGAAAACCATGATGAAGCAGTGATGAAAACATGGGAGGAGAATAGGTCTAGGAGAAAAGAGAGAGAATAGTCAACAGTCAACATTATCAAAAGGTTACAGAGATGAGGAACAGGTCTTCAGCTTTAGCAGTTAAAATAGATTTGGTAACCTTGGAGGCCTAAGCAGAGTGCTTTGCACACAGGAGGTGCTTAATAAATAGTTGTTGCTGTTGTAAAGGCTGATGGTCTTTTGCTCTCCTTAGAAGAATGAGCCCCTCCCTGATGCTTGTTCCTGAATATCACCTAGTCATCATGATACCTTAATGAGGGCACCTGTTGGCAAAGCAGGGCTCAGGGGTCAACTCCTGGCATAGTTGGCAGTGACTAGGAAGGTTCTGACCCCAAACCTTTCTTAGACAGACTATCACACTGCCTGATGTTTCACCATTAAAAATTATCCTTGTACTGGTTAAAGACTTTTTAAAACAAAGGTCCCATATGCACCAAAACATTTGTAACACAACATTTTGTGGTAGCAAAGGACTGAGAACAAAGTAGATGCCCACAGATTGGGGACCTGCTAAACAAGGGATCGTAGTGGAATCTTACTGAAGTGTTAAGAAATGATGACTATGAAGAATATGGAGAAGTGTGGGAAGATGTAGATGACCTGATGCAGCAAGATGGGCCCAACCAGGAAAAAGATACACACAATGACTATGACAATGTTAGCAAAAAAAAGCAAAATAAAACTGAATACTGTATGATCAAGCTTGAGCCAGAGAAACACTGAGAAAATGCATCATCCTCCCTTGGGATTGAGTGCTGGGTCTGGAATCAGGAAGTCTTGAGTTCAAATCCAGCCTCAGACACTTAGCAGCTGTGTACCCTAGGCAAGTCACAACCTCTACTTGCTTCAGTTTTCTCCTCTGGAAAATGGAGATAATAGTAGTACCTACCTCCTAGGGTCATCATGAGGATCAAATGAGATAGTAATTGTGAAACACTTAGTACTGCACCTAGCATATAATAAGTGCTATAAAAATATTAGTCATTATCAGTATTACTATTCATTGCAGAGGTGAGTGACTGTGGATGTAGGAAATTATATTTGCTGCCCAACATGGTCAAGATGTTCATTGAAGATGCTCTTCAAGTCTTTTGTCTTTCTGGACACGTAGATGATGCTGGGGAAAAATGGTGCCTTAAGCTTCATCTGTTACCATTAGGGGTTAGGGGAGAAGGGCAGACTGAGGATGAGATGAATTGGGAACTCCATAAGAATAAGAATGGTGGCAAGGAAGAAGTGAGATACAGGAAGGGAGGAACCTGGGAGGACAGGAGCACACTACGAAACCTCTATGTGTTGGGCTGGTCCATGGGACAGCACAAACAGAGAGCGAAACCTAGATTTGAGTTTAAGTTTAGTTTGAGCCTCTGACTTGTTATGGAAACTGAGGCCCAGAGCTGTTATTTGTAAAATTAGAGGGTTACACTATATGACATTTAGCATTCTTCTTTCCTAGATGGTACAGTGGATAGAGCAGGAGACCTGAAATCAGGAAGACCCAAGGGCACCTCAGACAAGCTATGTGACTAGGAGAAAGTCAGTTAACCTCACTCTACCTCAGTTTCCTCACCTATCAAATGGGGATGATAATAACACGTACTTCCTAAGTTTGTGGCAAGGACCAAATCGGAGAACAAGTATCAAATTCTTTGAAAACCTTAATTGCTATATAAACGCTTCCTATGATTATAAAGAAATGATGGTATGTGAATGTAATGGAGTACTACTGTCTCATAAGAAATCATGAAGGGGACAGTCTCAGAGGAACGAGAGTGTAGGAAGGACTGAAAACAGGGACTGTCTTTTGCCTCTTTCTGCATCTCCAGCACTTAGCACAGTGCCCAGCACATAGTAGGCATTTAATAAATGTTTATTGATTGACTATATGAACTGATGCAGAGTAAAGAGAGTCTACTTGAACTACTTTGTACATTTTGTATTTATGTTTATATATATGTATATATTTATGTATATAATTATTGTCTTCTCCATAAGAATGTAAGCTTCTTGAGAGTAGGGATAGTTTCACTTTTTGTAACCCTAGCTCCTAGCACTGTGCTTGGTGCATAGTAGGTATTTAATAAATACTTGTTGTTTGATTAAACACAAAATGTTACAACTGGAAAGTTTAATACTTGTAAATAATAAATGCTACTTTAATAAATATTTAGTAAATACTTGTTGATTAAACACAGAACATTACCATTGGAAAGAGCCTTAGCACATGTTCAAGAGAGTAGGGTCCTTACAGACCTAGCTACTTACCCTAGTAAGAGGGTAATTTATAAAATAACTCTGTAACAACCAACAATTTTGAAAGACTTAAGAACTCCGACTAATCAAATGACCAGTCATGGCTCTAGAGGACGAATGAGGAGTCATGCTACCTATCTCCTGATAGAAAAGGGATGGACTCAAAACGCAGAAGGAGATACACATATTCGGACATGGCCAATAGGTGAATTTGTGCTGCCTGACTATGCAATGTTTGTTTCAAGGGTTTATTTTTTCTTTTTCTCAATGAGGGTGGGAGGAGATGAGAAAGAGAGAAGGAAAATGCTTACAAATTGAAAATAAAACAAAAGTTAAAAAAAATTAAAAGAGTCTGGATTTGAACCCAAGCCACCTAACTCCAAGTTCAGAGTGCTCTTTCTACTTTATTGCGAGATACTGAGTGCAAATACATCTGGAAAACCCATTAAGTGAAAAGCACCTCCCTATCAGCAACAGCCACTCAGATTGACACCAACAGGCCTTCCATCCAGCTGCCATCTTTATGTTATTTATAGCATATGGCTGTCTGGCCTCTGCCTGAAAGACAGGGAGAAAGCTCCCTGTTATTTCTTGCCTTTGAGTGCCAGGAATGGCCTGACTCAGGACTGCATGAGACCCAGGAATTTTAGAAGCTAGGCTGAGCGAAGAGGGCAGTGGCTTCTATGTCTCTCTCCACTCCTAGCTTGTGCACAAAGCAGTTGGCTAGCCTGGCCCAGAGAAAAGAATCTTGAACTAAGAGGCAGGAATCCCAGGTTACAGTTCCAGCTCTGCCTACAGTCCCTAGCTACATGACTTTGGGCTAGTCAATCTCCCAATCTAGGACCTCAGTTTCAGCCTCAGACATCTGTAAAATGATGGTCTGTAAGGACCCTACTCTCTTGAACATGTGCTAAGGCTCTTTCCAATGGTAACGTTCTGTCTTTAATCAACAAGTATGTACTAAATATTTATTAAAGTAGCATTTATTATTTACAAGTATTAAACTTTCCAGTTGTAACATTTTGTGTTTAATCAAACAACAAGTATTTATTAAATACCTACTATGCACAGTGCTAGGAGCTAGGGTTACAAAAAGTGAAACTATCCCTACTCTCAAGAAGCTTACATTCTTATGGAGAAGACAATAATTATATACATAAATATATACATATATATAAACATAAATACAAAATGTACAAAGTAGTTCAATCTAAGGCAGTTTGGGAGGATGGGTTTTGGCAGCTGGGGATATCAGAAAGACCATAAAATCTGGTGCCTGACCTCAAAAGGAAGAGAAGTGGACCTCATTTGAGGCATGGGGGGGCATCTGGTGCCCCACGGAGATGGGCACTACAGTGAAGTTGCATGACTAACAGAGAAAAGGCCAGCTTAGTTGAATCACAGACTGTGGAATGGGGGTGTAATAATGTCCATTAAAGCAGAAAAGATAGGCTGGGGGCAGGTTGTGTCCGGCTTTAAAAGCTAAATGAAAGGGTTTATATTTTATCCAAGAGCAAAAGGAAGGCCCTGAAGTTGACTAAATGGTGGTTGGGGGTGGGGGTGGGGAGTTACGGCTCTAATGGTATCTTCTCACGTCTATATTGTAAGGCCCAGTTGTAATTCTCTATTTCTGTAAGGCCCTATGTGCTCCCAGCTCTCAATTCTATGAGTTTATGTGGTATGGGTTCAATAAATACCTGTTGACTGATGCACTAAACTTGGGTACAGCTATGGTACCCTTTTGGCTTTTGTGAATGGTGGCAGTGGTGAGTGGTGACTAGGGACTACCCAGTATACCCTAAGTCACTTCCAATGAAAAGAGACCTAATATCTACTCAATAATCTGCTTACATGTTTGTTGACAGGTTGCCTGGTCCAGATCTACATTCCAGGGTTGGAATTATTAATGGAAGAGAAGACTGGAAACTTGAGTTTTAGTCCTAGTCTGTTGCCGAGTAGATGTGTGACCTTGGACAAGTGATTTGTCCTCTCAGAGCTTTGGTTCCATTATCTATAAAACGAGAGGGCCGGACCATCTAAGTCCTATAATTCTAGGATCCTAAGTCAAAAGCTGGCTTGATGTGAGGGGAAGACCCCTGAGTTGGAAGTGAGAAGTTATGGGTGTAAGCCCCAATTTTGCCACTAACTTACTCTGGGCAAGGGACTCACTTTTATCATCTGTAAAATGAGAGGGTAAAAGTCAAGACATTCTGTAAAATGAGATCAGTGGAAGCATCTAGAAGGGCCCTTCTAAGCACAAATATTCTAAGGTTCTAGGACACTATAGCTAGCAGAGTTAGGAGCCAAGTACACAGACTGTGACATTGGCTGAGCAGTTCATCTCTACATCACAGAAGATGGAATGTGCTGGCCTGGTCAGCTGATTCAGCAGCCAGACACCAGAAAAGTATCTGTTTAGCCTGATAGTGAGCCGTGATAAGTACAGAAGAAGTCTTCTAGGGAGTCCAAGGATGCCAAAGGGAACAATGACTAAGAACTAGGGAATTCTGGGTACCTGAGAGAACTAACTTCCCTTTGGGCCTCAGTTTCTCCATTTGTAATTCCTCCTACTTTCCCTCTGCTCATTTCCTAGGCTGCTGTAAGGCTAGGTTAGAGGCTTATCTGTCCCATAGAATATCAAAACAGGAAAAAGACTTCTGGGCCAGAGGTCAGAAGGCCCAGTTCTACCATGAACTCTCCATCGAGAAAAAAACATCAGAGCTAGGATACTACCCAGGGATAGTGGGGCACCGGCAGCTTCAGGGGCTTGCCCATGATCACCCATGTCTGGGTCAGCAGCAGGACTTGAACTCAGGGTTTCCTGACTTCAAGGCCAAGCTTGTGTCGATGAACCCCCTTTTGCCACTCTTCCTCTCACCCCCTGCCAGTCCCATAATCAGCATCTATCAGAGCTAGAAGAGACTGTCTAGTCTAATGCTCTCATTTTACAAATGAGGAAACTGAGGCACAGAAAGTAGAAGCTGGTGCCCAAAGTCACAGAGCTAGCAGAATTCAAACTAGAACCTGGGTCTTTTAATTCCTGGTCCAGCGTGTTGCTCCCCATCCCCTGATATAATACAGTAGGGATTCTTTCTGTCTACAGGTTGCACTCAACGGACACTGAGGTTCCTCCAACTCTCAAATGCTGAGATTCTGGACCATGATGCCAACCTGTCTCATTTCTTAATTTGAGAAATAGAGAACAACCCCTGCCCTGCCTACTTCACAGAGATGTTGAGAGATTTTAGAAATCATGCACCGGAACATTTGTGGTGTAGTGGAAAGAATATTTATCCTAAATCCTAAAATCTGATGTTGAATCCTAGCTCTGAAATATACTAACTGCATGGCTGTATACAAAAGCCTCAGTTCTCTCATCTATAAAATGGGGATAAAAAGATCTATATTATATACTTTAACACTGGGTCTGAAGCTGTAAAGCACCTTGGAGATCAGTTAGCACACTCCCCCTTATTTTAAAGATAAAGAAATCAAGTGGTCTCTGGCAACAGAGTGACTTAGTCACGCAGGCAAAATGCAAGCTAACACAGTCAAATTTCCAACCTAGAGGAAAGTATTTTGCCCATCACGAAGCACTCTTTACTGAAAAGCATAATAGTCTATACAAGTGTAAGGGATTATTATAATAAAGGGCACATTATTAGGCCTCACTGGGAACCAGGCAGCAAGGCCCACCCCTGCCCTGGGCTGAGAGACACAAGCCTGACTCTGCATTTCCATAAACAGTGGTATGTACGGAGGAGCAGGCAGTCCAGCTTGGCAGCTTGGGCCATGTAGGGCAGGTTTCTGGCAGGGACAGGCAGCGTCTCCTACCCCTGGCCAACAGTAAGGGGACCCACAAGAAGGACCCCAGAGATCCAGCACCTTATTCCCAGGGTCTAACCAAGATCAAGGAGGGCTGGGATGAAGGTCCATTCATTCCTTGCCCTCTGGGCAGAACGATTTCACTGATATCTCTCCTGCTCTCCCAAAACTAATCTATATCCATTTCTGCTATCTCCCCCCTCAAAAAATTCTTTTTTGAGTGTAGAACCAGAACCCACCATTTCATCTCTGTAGGGAACATGCAATGTAGAAACTCCTTCCATTTGCACTGTCTCTCTTAGAAAGCTACAAGGGATAGTGGAGTGCTGGCAACTTCAGGGGCTCGCCCATGGTCATATAGCCCAGCCTGGGTCAGCAGCCCGACTTGAACTCAGGTTTTCTGGACTTCAAGAACAGGCTTATGTCCATGAATCCCCCCTTTGCTGCTCTTTCTCTCATCACCTGCCTGCCCCATAATCAGCATTACTGGAGTACTAGATTTGGAAGCTGTAGGATCTGAGTTCTAGTTGTGCTGCTGCTACTAACTGGCTGAGTGATCTTGAGCAACTTAATTCTCTGAGCCCCAGTTTCTACTTATTTATAATACCACGGGTGCTAGACTAGCTGATATTGGGTCCTAGGTTCAAATCCTACCTCTGAGAAATACCATTTGTGTGACCAAGTTATCGCATTTATAAAATGAGGGAATTGGCCTTAGATAGACCTTGCTGGCTCTAGAGTTCTGATTCTCTGAGCAGTCCCTTTTAGCTTTGGGATTCTGTCTGTGTTCCTGACTAAGGTGAGTCTTCATCATCCCCCAGTCAAACCTCATTCCAGCCCTAAGAACCCAGGACAGAACAATCACTCTCTATCACAATTTACCCAGGAGGCTTAGTGCTACCTGCTTCTTCATGTCTTACTTTCAAGGAAAGGACATCTTCAAAGCCTCTATGAGGCTATCGTAGAGCCAAATCATTGCAAAAGGAAGGGATTGTAAAGTCCAGGTACCTTATTTTACAAAGAAGGAAACAAATTTCCTCTCATTCAATAGCAAAGCATTAGACTAAATGGCTAAGTCAGCCTGAGCAAATACTTCCATTTTCCTTATGTGTCAAACTGAGGTGGTCAGATTCAATTATCGTTAAGGTTTCTTCCACCTCCAAAAAAAAAATAAACAAATCTATGGATCTATAGGAAAATTATCTGGGAGACCGAACTTCCTACAGGGAAAGAAGACAGAAGGGAGAGGACTCTGTGGAAGGGTCAGCGCCAACTTATCACAGAAGTCCATCCTACAACATCGTTATGGGGTATCAAGGAGGCGCTGGAGTTGTGGAGAGGATGGAGGAGGAAGAGAGAGGTAGAAGATGACAGGGTCATACTTAGGAACAGGAAGAACTCTTGCAGATCATTAGAGATTGATCACTGAGATCTTTTAGCCGGAGAAGGGACTTTAAGTGAGTTGCCCAAGGCCATTCAGCTAATAAGGATCAAAATCTGCTTTTGAACTCAGGTCCTCAAGACGCCAAAACCACCCCTTCGCCCACTACACTGCAAGGGCTCAGATGCTGGGTTAGGGGGCATGCAGGGAAGGGAGGATGGGTTGGCATAGTGTGGGAGAAGGAGATGGGGGTGAAGAAAGAATTGGGGGAATGGGGGTGAGGCGGGGAGCAGACGGGGAAAGAAATGGCCTATACTGATATAGCAAGGAAGGGGGTGGAGTCCTGGGCTAGGGAAACCGGGGACCAGGAGGGCAGGGACAGCGACGGGGTCATGCCGTCGCGCACTGTATTTATTGTGCACCTGCTACGTGACAAGCACCATGCTAGGTACTTGGGACAAAACGATGGCCAGCCCAAGGACCCGACGTTCTCCTAGTGGGGAGGGAGGACTCGGGGGGCAGCCTACCTAAAATCCTTGTCCGTGGACGTCATCTTCTCCAGGAGGTTGGAGATGTGGAAGGACACGTTGCTCATCTTGCCAGGCGGCGGTGGCCCCGCAGCGGCCGGAGGGGAGGGCACTGGGCTGGGGCCGGTGGCACGGCGAAGGCAGAGGCCGCAGCGCGGGGGCCGGGGCGCAGGGCCGGGGCGCAGGGGCTGCGCGGGGCAGGGGCCGGGGCGCAGGGGCTGCCCGCACCGCCTCCCTGGGCCCGGAGCCGGCTCTGCAGAATATGGCTTCCCGGGGGCCGGAGCGGCGCCGTCCTCTGCCCGCTGCCCGCTGCCAGGTGCCCGCTGCCCGCCCGGGCAGAAGTCGCTGGAAAAGCCCCGAGCCTGGGCACTGTGATCATGAGATAGAAATAGCCGCGCCGGCTCCAAGCTCCAGACTCCGGGCTCTGCGCTGGGGGTTCGGGCCGCCCTCTGCCGGCAGCAACCTGCGCCAGCCCCGCCCCAGCGCGGCAGGAGGAGGGTCTTTAGGGGGGCTAGGAGGGAACGCATTTGGGGTCTGGGGACCTGAGAAGGAAGCTGGGGCGGGCTACAATTCTCCATTTCTTAATGGAAAGGAAGCGGGTTTGTGGATGGAAAGAGGGAGGAATTTGGGTGTAGGAGACAAAAGAGAGAGGGACTGGGGGCATTTCCCCTCCCATCTTTAATGGAAGAGGGGAGGTATTTTAGAGTACGGAATTAGAGAGGAGAGTTTGAGGGTGGTCTGTTGATAGAAGAGGGAGGGATTTGGAGATAGGCGGCCAGAGAGGGGAGGGCTGCACCCCTGTTGATGGGAGGAGAGAGGGCGTGGAAGAAGAGAGAAAACTGGAGAAGAGTGAAATTTAGGGGGTCCGAAGGGGGAAAGGGAAGACGAGGGGTTTGGGAGGGGTTCGGGAATAGAAGACTGGAGAGGGAAAGGATTTGTGGTCCGGAGACTGGAGCCAGCTCAGGGTGGGATTTGGGGAAGGGAGAGAAGAGAAATTTGGGTTAAAGACTGGAAAAGAAGGGGGACTGGTAAACAGGACGGGGATTTTAGGGGCATGGCACAGAAGAGACAGAATTTGGGATAAACCACAAAGAAAGGAGGGAGAATATCTTGAGATTTAGAACCCAGGATCTTACAAAAACCTTTTACATTTCTGTATGCTGTAAAGTGAATAGGTTGCTTCCTTCCATAATAAGTCAGTGACACAGGTAGTACTTATTATGATCATCCCCATTTTACATGGGAAGAAACAAAAGCTCAGACAGGGATTCCATCCAGGATGACCCCACTAAGTACAATGCACGGTCACACAGAATCCCAGATCTCTGATTCCCAGAGCATGGATGCTCTCATGTGCAACAAGTTTGGGGGGAATGGAGAAGAGAGAAAAGGAGAATCTGGGAAAGAGGAAGAAAAAAGGGGAGACATAAGAAAGGAGGTGAAGGCTGACTATTTCTAGGAGGCTTCCAGAGGCTACTTTGCTTAGGTGCATGATACTTGCTGAGTCAAAACCAAGCTAAGCAGCAGGTAGGAAATGAAGACTTGGCCTCGATATACAGGAGGCCAGCTCTTTCCCTCCCCCTCCTGTAGCCTGTTGTTAAATGTTTGGCATAAGCATTTTTACCTCCAAAAATGGGGCAAACCAACAAATCAGGGCTTGATTGTTGTTTTGAATGCCTAGATTTAGGAAAGTGATGGAGAAAATGTCAATGCAGATTAAACTGAAAAGTGCGATATGCTTTTAGAGAGCCAATTGTTAAATATTTACCAGCATACCCCTGGCTCCAGTCTTGGCTCTGGCACTAATTAGTTTGGTGACCTTGGACAAGTGGCTTAATCTCTCTGTTCCTGTTTTCTCCAATGGGAAAAAAAGGCAGAAATGAACTAGCTAACTCTTAAATTCTGTCACCCTCAATTTGGGCTGAGAAGGACAAACATGACTAGGTTGTGTCCATCGTTTTATTTCTCAGAGCTGGCAACATCCATGCATGGGGGCTAACAGTTTGGAACTGAGATTTCATGTTGGGGTTTGGGTGCGTAGTTTATATAGGTTACATAGGGGTGACATCATCATCACATCATCGTTTTACCTCTGGACTGAGGAAACAATTCTTTTATCAGATTCCCTGGATTTGGGCTAGCTAAACAAAAGAATCTGTCTCCACCCAATCTTCTGTACCTTAGATTAAATTACCTGCAAGCTCAGGTGGGGTTTGATCAGGATAAGGAGACTCTATGCAGTGTCATTATCAGTAATGTCCTGAAAAAAAAATAAAAACAACTGAATTTAAGAAGAAGGGGCCTGGGGGAAGCTCTGAACCTCCAAGATAATGATTATTAAAAATAATTTTTCACAGTTCCTTCCCAGCTCTGTGATTCTAATTCTATGACAAATTTGTTCTCAATGATGTTTAACGGTAAAGGTGGGAAATGGGTAAATCAATTGTAGTACGTGACTGTGATGGAATCCTACTGTGTTGTAAGAAATGAAGTGCAGGTTGGTTTGAGAAAAACATAGAAAGACTTTCATGAACTGATGCAAAGTGAAACAAGCAGAGCCAAGAGAATATTTAATGTTTGAAGCATAACTGTGAATGACTAAGGTACTTGGAGTAATATGATTATTCAAATAAACTATGTATGGGGTTCAGACTCGGGGAACTTCCTTGAGCTCCCCTGGAATCTCCTCACTTAACTGGCTTTTCATACTCACATTGAGCTCTCCTTGTATCTCCTCACAGAATCTGGCTTTTCATGGTCAAATCTGTGCCCACTGTCTGTTACCTCTTGATTGCCCCACCTGCTTCCCACCTAGGTGCCCCCTACTCTGATGTCTCCTGATAGTCTCCAGTGGTTTCCAGCCTTTGACCCTGCTTGGATTCCCTCCTTGGACTTCTCAAGACCCTTCCTAAACCCCTAGACCCCGCCCCCTCCCCCTCCCCCCCCCATCCCTCTTTTCTGTATTTAAGTTCCATCTCGGCTCCACGAAGGTGCTCAGATTCAATCCAGCTCAGACTCTGTCTACCTGGGATTCAATCTGGCCCGCTTGTGAACACAAGTGTTACAAATGCTTAGGCTCCTTAAGAGGCAACACAATTTGGTGAATCTTTAATAAACTTTGTTTTCTTTGGCTTTAAGAAGGTCGAATTCATTCAAGCATGACCCGGACTGTTGGTATTTTGGGGTCCACGAGTACCCCTCAACCTCGTCACTATGAAGGACTTATGAAAGAAAATGCTGTCCACCTTCAGAGGAAGAACTGTTATACGAAAATATATAGTTTTAAGTTCTAGTTACATGTCTGTATCAAATGTTTGCCTTCTCTAACGTGAGGTTGGGAGGGAGGGAGACAATTTAGAACTCAAAATTTAACCAAAAAAATTTTTTAATTAAAAACAAAAAAATCCTTGGAAATATGAAGGTCTAGTCTCTGGACACTCTTGGTATGTTTATTAAATGTAAGGGGAGAGTTCTTTGAATTCCAAGTCTGGCAGCCCTTGCCTAGAATGATCTATCATATTAGCTAATCTTGGGAGGTACTGAGAGCCCAGCCTTGAAGGAATGCAATTCAATTCAGGTTGTTGAATTGAATGGAAACTTGTGGAGAGGTTTTGTTGGATGCTGAAGGTGGTTGAAGGAAGAGCTGTTGCCTGGCTGAATCAATCTTTGAGTGTTGTAGGGAAAGAACAAGGGTGCTCAACCAAGCAAAGTAGGCTCAGTGTTGGGAGGGCATGATGGTGGTGATGGTGGTGGTGGTGAAATGACGATATGATGGGATTTCAAGAAATCGGGAAAGTTCTCCTGGACTTCTTCCCAGTGGCACACCCTGGAATACTGGACTTGGAATCAGGAAGGCCCAGGTTCTAATCTTGCTTCAAATACTTACCAACTGTAGGACCACAGACAAGTTATAACTTCTCCAAGTCTCAGTTTTTCTTATCTGTAAAGTGGATAATATAATGTAGTATCTGCCTCAGGCTTCTGGTGAGGTTCATATGCAATATTGTTTGTGAAAATACTTTTACTGCAAACTTTATCCTTTCCTTTGTGAGGGAGGGTAATATCAGGGAGTGACTCAACCTCTCTCCTAAGCAAGAGAATATGAATACTCCTCCCACCTGGGCAGAACCCCGGATGAGAGACCACACTAAGGGAAACCCCTCAGAGGGGCTCTGTCTTAGGCTCTTTCTTTTAACCTAGACGTATCTTTATATCTTCTCTCCTTGTCCCTCTTCTCTCCCTCATTTGGAAGTTGGGGAAATTCCCAGCAATCCCCTGGGTTTCCTTAAGTACATTTTTATTGATATCTTCAGTTTTCACATTGCCTACATTTCTCTCCCTCTTCCTCTCCCAGAGAGCCACTCCTTAGAACAAAGACTTTAAAGAATGAAAATGGATTTCCATATCTGTTCTTTGGGACCTGATTTGTTCATCATAATTTCATAGCAATCAATTTGACTCTTTTGTCATTGTTCATATAGGGCTTCTTGTGTTTCTCCATATTCATCATTTCTTGTTGCTGTTCAGCTGTTTCAGTTGATTCTAACTCTTAATGAACTCATTTGGGGTTTCCTTGGCAAGGATGGTAGAATGGTTTGCCATTTTCTTCTCCAGCTCATTTTATAGGCGAAGAAACTGAGGCAAACAGGGTCAAGTGACTTGCCCAGGGTTGGTTGGTTGGTTCTTTGTTGTCCTTCATTCTCCAAGAGGGCCAAAATGATATCATTATGCTAGAGTCAACTTTCAATGTGTCCAATCAGACCAGTACGAGTTCAGAATGCTCTACCTCAGGTCAGGCACAAATAGTCCATGTGAACACTTGGGGTGGATTCTCTAAATCTGTGCATCCTGCATTTCCATTGACCTGTTTCAATTCTGCTTTGCTCATAGAACATCTTCTCTGATGTGGGCATGGCCATGCTGAGTGGTTCTGTGCTAGAGTCTCCCATGTCACACAATCAGTTTCAAAGTTCTTAAGAGAGACCTTGAGAGTGTCCTTGTTTTGCTTCTTCTGACCCTCATGTGAACACCCACCGCGTGTGAGTTCTCCAGAGAACAATCTTTTTGGCAGGCTTACGTTTTGCACAACATGACCAGCCCATCAGAGTTGCACTCTCTGAAGCAGAATTTGAATGCCTGGCAGTTTAGTTCGAGTATAGACTGGTGTCTGGTACCTTATCCTGCCAGATGGTCTTCAGAATCTTCCTAAGACAATTCAAATTATACAACTAGGAAGTGTCTGAGGCTGGATTTGAATGCGGGAAGATGAGTCTTCCTGACTCCGGGCCCAATGTTCTGTGCATTATGGCACCAAGTAACCACCCCTCATCATTGCTTACAGCATAATATTATTCACTTATATTCATGTTCTACAACTTGTTTCTCTAGACCATGCCACCCTGGGGTGTGGCTCAAGTAAGATAATGGATGAAAAAAACCTTGCAAGCCTTAAAGAACTGTCTAAATGCCAGCTATCATCATCATCATCATCATCATCATCATCATCATCATCAGTCTGCAGTCATCAGCTTTTCAGTGGTGATGACTTCATTCCCTGAGTCTTCTACTATGCTATTGCTGAGTGCAAGGAATGTTTATAGAGCAATGCTATTATATATATATATATATATATATATATATACACACACACACACACACACACACATATATAAAATATATAATTATAGCACAGTGCTAGTAAATGTTTAACAACCAGCCTGTCTGGGGGAAAATGTTTTAAAAACTTTTTTAGTTTATTCTGTGTGGCTGTCATTTTTTTCCATGACTTTATTAACAAGAAAACAATATATCTAGCCATGATTTGCGATCATTTATTTCTGAGGTATAAATATTCACACTAAAAATTTAACAACAGGTTTGTTGCCAATTAGAGCTGACTCCAGCACACCCCTGATATTTCCACTACAGCTTGCTTTTCTGCCTCCTGATTTGAATTCTACTGTTGGCACTACCATGTGCTTTTATCTTCCCTTTCCCAGATATAGACCTTCACATTACTATCTGACCATATCCAGATCACTCCCTTTCTAGTACAATATGTCTTTCCTTCCTTCCTTCCTTCCTTCCTTCCTTCCTTCCTTCCTTCCTTCCTTCCTTCCTTCCTTCCTTCCTTCCTTCCTTCTTTCCTTTCTTTTTTTCTTTCTTCCCTTTGTCTTGCCCAGGCTTTCTATCCTGACCATTTATGCAATGATCCCACTGTTGATCAACAAAGTAGCTTTTACCTGTTCCATCTGAGACATGATCTGAGTCACCCCTCCTTAGGCAGTTCTGTGGCTCTCCATTTCTGGGGATCCCAACATTCTAGGGATCCCAATACATCCCAACATTTCTGGAGATCTGAACATACTGTAGATGACTAAACTTAGCTCGCTGCAGCTTAGAACTCTTAGTCTCAAGACATCCACCAGCCTTCACCACCCCACTAGCCAGAATCATAGGCACTTACTACTGTACCCTATCCTCTTCATTTCTAAGCATATCATCCTATCCCTTTTAACAAAGAATAAAAAAGAAAGAAGGGAAAAGTAAAACTAAGCATCAACTGATTAATCTGCGATTTTATTGGCTTTTCCAGTGAGGAAATTCCCTCTCTCAATACAGATATTCATCTACTATGCAACTTATGGTCTTAAAGAGTGACCTATAACACTGAGAGTTTAAGTGATGGTTCCCTCTGTGCAGCAGCATGTGTCAGGTTCAGGCCTTGAACCAGGTCTTTTAGTCCCCAAGATTTGTTCTCTATCTGCTGCACTATCCTGCCTCTCACTTTTGAGGATTAGGGGGAGAAACATCCCCAGAGATTAACTGACTGGATGTGGTGACTACCTAACTGGTTACTATTTGGGAGAGACCCTGGGTATGAGCCCTTCAGGAAGAGAGTAGAATGACTGAATATTCTTTCTAGTGCTCTCTACCTCAGTTTTCTCTGAACTCTGTTAAAGGGTGTGTCAGTACCCTGGACAGCTCCAAAATTAAAGCATGAGCTGCTTATCTACTAGTGTTTTCTTTTTTTGCATTATATGATAGACTAAATTCTTGCCCTCTCAATGATAGGGGAAAGGGTGGAAGGAATGTGAGAATTTAGAACTTTAAACAAAAGAAAGAGTTTTTAAAAATGGAGTATGTAAAAGAACCTGAATATAAGAGGTTATGAATAGACAATTCTGGAAAGAAGAAACATACATGATCAACAACAACATGAAAAAATATTAAAACTCTAACAAAGAAAATACAAATGGAATAACTCTGAGATACTGCCCCCACTTACTAAAACGGCAAATATAGTTTAAAATTATAAAATTCAATGGCACCAAGGTTGTAGAGAAAGATAGGCCCATGTCAATTTTGGAAAATAGTATGGGATTGTGTACCAAGAGCTTCAGAAGTGTTCATACTCTTTCACCAACTGATATAACTACTTGGACCAGACTCTAAGGATGTTGTTAGCACACACAAAACATGTATCTGTACAAAAATAATCCTAGCAGCAATATTCATAACATCAAAGATGTGGAAACAAATCATATATCCACACCTCTAATGATTGAGGAATTGAAGAACCATTCACCTCATGATTCACCTCATGCCAGCAACTACAAAAGGTCTTTCATGACCATCATTCCTCTCCCATTACTATTATTTTCCCAATTGCCACCAAAATTGCTTTGATTTACTTTGTTCGAGGCTTATAGAATTAAACTCTAGAGCTGAAAGGAACATAATCTAGATCCCAGTTTTACAGGAGAGAAAACTGAGGTCCAGGGAGGTTAAGTTGTAATTGTATTACATTAATATAATGGAATATTACTACAAAATCTCAAAGTTGGTGATCCCAGAGACTCAGGTGTGTATTTGAATGAACATAGGAACAAGAATCCCCTCTATTAAATATTGTTCCCAACAAGTGGTCACTTGGCCCTTGATTGAAGATTTTTTGGTGAGGGGAAGGTAGTCCTTCAGACTCAATCTTTCAGACTTTAAGATAACTTGAAATCTTAGGAAGTTATTCCTTTCACCAAGTCAAAATATGGCTCTTTGCAAATTCTATCCATTGGTTATAATTCTACCCATGGGGGCCAAGGAGAATAAGTTTAATCCTTCAGTCTTTCAGATGCTTCCAGGAAGCTGTCATATTCCTTTGTGTAGCCCCTCACCCAAGCTTCTCTTTTGCAGCTAATGCATACTTGACTCTTTAACAAGATCTTCCCCTTTCTGGGTGCCTCCCTCTAGTCACTGTCCAGCTTTCAGTGTCCTTTCTAAAATGTGCTGTCCAGAACTGAATGAACTACTCCAGATATGGATTGACCAGAACAGAGGAAGGCCAGGTTATGCCTCTTTGTGAGGGCTAAGACTGCCCACATTCATATACCCTATCTTGTTCAGCCATTCCCCAACTAATGAGCATCCCCTCAATTACCAATTCTTTGGCACTACTAAAAGAGCTGCTATAAATTTTTTTTTTTTTGCATGTGGATCCTTTCCCCTTTTTTACTACCTCTTTGGGATACAGACCTAGTAATGGTATTACTGGATCAAAGAGTATGCATAGTTTTATAGCCCTTTGGTCATAGTTTCAAATTGCTCTCCAAAATGGCTAGATCAGTTGACAACTTCACCAGCAATGCATTAGTGTTCCAATTTTCCCACATCTTCTCCAGCATTTATCATTTTCCTCCTTTGGCATGTTAGCCAATCTGATAGGTATGATGTGTTATCTCATAGTTCTTTTAATTTGCATTTCTTTATTTAATAGCTTAATTTTTTCATGTACAAACTGCCTGTTCATATCATTTGACCATCTGTCAATTGGGGAATGACTTATATTCTTATAAATTTGACTCAGTTCTATATATTTTATATTTTAGAAATCAGGCCTTTATCAGAGACACTGGCTATAAAAAGTGTTTCCCAGCTTTCCGCTTCCCTTCTAATCTTGGTTGCATTGAATTGGTTTGTGCAAAACCTTTTTAATTTAATGCAATCAAAATTTTGCATTTCATAATATTTTCTATCTCTTGCTTGGTCATAAATTCTTCTATTCTCCGTAGATCTGACAGGTAAACTTTTCCTAGGGGCTCTCGTAATTTACATATATTGTCACTGTTTATGTCTAAATCATTTACCATTTTGACCTTATTTTGGTATTCGGTGTAAAATGTTGGTCTATGCCTAGTTTCTGCCATACAGTTTTCCAGTTTTCTCAGCAGTTTTTGTCAAACGTTGAGTTCTTATCGGAGAATCTGGTGTCTTTGGATTTATCAAACAGTAAATTACTCTAGTCATTGACTACTGTGTCTTGTGTACCTAACCTATTCCACTGATACAGCACTCTATTTATTAGCCAGTACCACGCTGTTTTGTTAGTTACTGTTTTATGTACAGGTAGGCCACCCTCCCTTGTATTTCTTTTCATTAATTCCCTTGATATTCTGGACCTTTTGTTCTTCCAGATGAATTTTTTAATTATTTTTTCTAACTATAAAAGAAGTTTTGGTAGTTTGACTGGTATGGCACTGAAGCAGTAAATTAATTTAAGTAGAATTGTCATTTTTATTATATTAGCTCAGCCTACCCATGAGCAACTGCTATTTTTCCAATTATTTAGATCTGACTTCATTTGTGTGACATGTGTTTTGTAATTGTGTTCATATAGTGCCTGGCTTTGCCTTGGCAAGTAGACTCATAAATATTTTATATTGTCTACAGTTACTTTAAATGGAATTTCTCTTCTATTTCTTACTGCTGAACTTTGTAATGTGTATAAATGGTGATGATTTATATGTGTTTATTTGCATCCTGCTATTTTACTATACTTGTTAATTATTTCAAGTAGTTTTTTTAGTATAAGTATACTCTAAGTATACCATCATACCATCTGCAAAGAGTGATAGCTTTGTTTTTTCATTGCCGATTCTAATTTCTTCCATTTCTTTTCTTCTCATTGCTAAAGTTAACATTTTTAGTACAATATTGAATAATAGTGGTGATAATGGACATCCTTGTTTCACCCTTGATCTTACTGGAAATGATTCTAGCTTATCCCATTACACATAATGCTTGCTAATGGTTTTAGGTAGATGCTTCTTATCATTTTAAGGAAAATTCCATTTATTCCTATGCTCTGTAGTGTTTCTGATGGGTATTGTATTTTGTCAAAAAAAAAACCCACCTTTTTTCTGCATCTAATGAGATAATCCTATGATTTCTGTTAGTTTTGGTTGATGTGGTCAAATATGCTGATGGTTTTCCTAATATCACTTATCTCATAAGGTTGTTGTGAGACTCCGAGGAAATTATGCAGGTAAAACTTACTGTGCTCTATAAATGCCAACCCTTAGGAAAATCTAACAGCTAATGTTTCAGGCAGGCAAGGCAAGTATTATTATCCCCATGATACTGATAAGAAAACAGAGAGCCAGAAGTTGTGATATTGCCAAGGTTACATAGCTAATAAGTCAGACCCAGGGAGGAATTCTGGTCTCCTGAAACCCCAATGTTCTTTCTGCAATACTATGATTTTGGAATATTACTCTGAATGGCAAAGAAACAATCAATTTCTGGCTTCCTTAGCTCTACCTAATTTCAATCTTCCTTCATCTTTCTCAATTTTTTCCCTTCCCAGTAGAATGCCAAGGATACACAAGTTTGTCTTGGAGAATTCTTATTTCTCTTATCCCAATGTCATCCTCAAAGACAAAAGAAATTCAAAACTTGTATACAGTGGTTTCCACTTTTTATTTCCCCCTTAAGAAAAGCCTCCAAGCAGAAAATCTCTCTTCATAAATACTTCCATCAAGTTCAGCTTCTCTTGGTCCCTTGGAGAAATTGGCTTCTTGCACATTTGCTCTACATAGTCATGAGGGGTTTTGTGGTATGGTAGATAGAATCATTCTAATCAATGAATCCATCAAATATGTATTAAGTGCCTACTATGTGCTAAGGGATACAAAAAGAAGCCAAAGAGATTCCTTCCCTTAAGGAATTTACAATCTAATGAGAGAGACAACATGCCAACAAATATAAAAAGGCAAGCTATATACAGGGAAAATAGGAAATAAATAACAGAGGAAAGGTGCTGGTATCAAGAGGAGATGTAAAATACAGGATTTTAGTTGGGACATAAAGGAAGTCAATAGGTAGAATTGAGAAGGGAGAACATTTCAGGGATGGTAGACAACCAGAAGAAATAACCAGAGATGACAGATTCTTGTTCGTTATTGAACAGCCAGGAGGTCACTAGATTGGAGAGTATGTGCTAGGAAGTAAGGTATAAGATGACTGACAAGGAGTAAGATATAAGAAGACTGTGAAGGGCTTTGAATGCCAAAGAGAACATTTAGTATTTAATCCTGGAGGCAACAGGGAACCACTGGAGTTTATTGAATGCTGAGCGGGGTGCGGGGGGGGGCGGGGGGGTGGGGTGGGGTGATATGGTAGGAACTGAAATTTAGGAAGCTCATTTCAGTGACTGAACTAACAGGGAAGTTGGGAGATCTGGGATCCATTCCTGGCTCTGCAGTGACTGTATAACCTTGAACAAGTTACCTGATTTCTTTGAATCCCATTTCCTTATTGGTAAATGGAGTTGGCATGAAAAGGTAAGCTATCTGAATTAGGCAAGTACTATTGCTTCCTCTAGAGTTTAGCACATTGACTGACAAAGAGCTTAATAGTAAAAGCTTAATAAATGATTGCTGACTGACAAAACCAAATAAATAAAGGGACTGAACTGGCTGATCAATAAGGTTCCTTCTAATTACCCTATAATTGTAAAATATTGGGTCTATTTGTGAGATGAAGATCACATTCTTTTTTAAAAATAATTATTTTGTTTTCAGTGTTCTATAATGGCTTCCATCTAATCTTAGATTTTCCCCTTCCCTCCCCTTCTCTTCCCCCACCCTCCCTACTCCCTCCCTGGGGCTTGCAATCTTATATAGGTTCTACACATATATTTCTATTAAATACAATTTCACCATAGTCATGTTGAATAGAAGAATTAAAATGAATGGGAGAAACTATAAAACAAAACAAGATAAAACATAACACAAAAGAAAATGGTCTGCTTCATCCTGCAATCCAATTCCATAGTTCTTTCTCTGGGTGTGGAAGGCATTTTGCCTCAAAAGTCCATTGAGGATTTTTTAGATCCTTGCATTGCTATGAAGTACTAAATCTACCAGAAAAATTCCTTGCACACTGAGGTTGTTGCTGTGTACAAAATTCTCCTGGTTCTGCTCCTTTCACTCAGCATCAGTTCGTATAAGTCTTTCCAGGCCTCTCTGAAGTCTTCTTGTTCATCATTTCTTATAACACAATTGTGTTCCATTACATTCATATACCACAACTTGTTCATTCATTCCCCAATTGGTGGGCATCCCCTTGATTTCCAGTTTTTGGCTACCACAAAGAGAGCTGCTGTAAATATTTTTGTACATGTGAGACCCTTTCTCATTTTTATGCTCTTTGAGATACAGTCCTAGAAGCAAGATTGCTGGGTCAAAGGGTATGCATATTTTTGTAGCCCTTTGGGCATAGTTCCAAATTGCTCTCCAGAATGGTTGGATCAGCTCAGAGCTCCACCAACAATGAATTAGTGTTCCAACTCTCCCACATCTTCTCCAACATTTATCATCTTCCCATTTTGTCATGTTAGCCAGTCTGATATATGTGATGTGGTACCTCAGAGCTGTTTTGATTTGCATCTCTCTAATCAATAGTCATGTAGAGCATTTTTTTATATGACTATAGATTAGCTTTAATTTCTTCCTCTGAAAACTGCCTGTTCATATCCTTTTATCATTTATCAATTGGGGAATGACTTGTATTCTTATACATTTGACTCAGGTCTCTATATATTTTAGAGATGAGGCCTTTATCCCAGACACTAGCTGCAAAAATTCTTTCTCAGTTTTCTGTTTCCCTCCTGATCTTGGTTGCATTGGGTTTGTTTATGCAAAAAACTTTTCAATTTAATGTAATCAAAATTATCCATTTTGCACTTCATAATATTCTCTATCTCTTGTTTGGTCAAAAATTTCTCCTATCTCCATAAATCTGACAAATATATTACTCCTTGTTCCCCTAATTTGTTTATAGTATCAATCTTTATACCTAGATCATGTATTCATTTGGACTTTATTCTTGTGTATGGTGTCAGGCATTGGTCTATGCCCAGTTTTGACCACACTGTTGTCCAGTTTTCCTAGCAATTTTTGCCAAACAGTGAGTTCTTATCCCAGAAGCTGGGGTCCTTGGGTTTATCAAAAGTAGATTGCTATATTCATTGACTACTGTGTCTTGAGTACCTAACATATTCCATGAGTCTACCCCTCTGTTTCTTAGCCAGTACCAAGTGGTTTTAAGGATTGCTGCTTTATAATACAGTTTGAGATCTGATAGGGCTAGGCTACCTTCCCTAGCATTTCTTTTCATTAGTTCCCTTTACATTCTGAACTTTTAGTTTTTCCAGATGAATTTTGATGTTATTTTTTCCTAGCTCTAGAAATTAATTATCTGGTAGTTTGATTGGTATGGCACTGAATAAGTAAATGAATTTAGGTAGAATTGTCATTTTTATTATTTTGACTTGGCCTAACCATGAGTAACTGATGCTTTTCCATTTGCTTAGATCTGAATTTATTTGTGCTAAAAGTGTTTTGTTATTGTGTTCATATAGTCCCTGGGTTTGTTTTGGCAGGTAGACTCCCACATATTTTGTAGTGTCTACTGTAGCTTTAAATGAGATTTCTCTTTCTATCTCTTGATGTTGGGTTTTGTTAGTAATATACAGAAATGCAGATGATTATGTGAGTCTATTTTGTAACCTGTAACTTTGCCAAAGTTGTTTATTATTTCAAGTACTTTTTTATTTGATTCTCTGGGATTCTCTAAGTATATCATCATATCATCCACAAAGAATGATAATTAGTTTCTTCCTTGCCTATTCTAATTCCTTCCATTTCTTTTTCTTCTCTTTTTGCTAAAGCTAACATTTCTAGTACCATATTGAATAACAGTGATGATAATGGTGATCTTACTGGAAATGCATACAACTTATCATCATTGCATGTAATTCTTGCTGATGGTTTTAGGTAGTTACTGCTTATTATTTTATGGAAAGTTCCATTTATTCCTATGCTCTCCAATGTTTTCAATAGGAGTAGGTCTTGTATTTTGTCAAAAGCTTATTGAGATAATCATGTAGTTTCTGTTTTGTTGTTGATATGATCAATAATGCTGATAGTTTTCTTACTATTGAATCAGCCCTGCATTCCTGGTATAAATCCTACCTGATCATAATGTATTATTCTCATGATAAGTTATTATATTCTTTTTGCTAATATCTTATTTAAAATTTTTGCATCTATATTCATTAGAGAAATTGGTCTATAATTTTCTTTCTCTGTTTTGGCTCTTCCTGGTTTAGGTATCAGAACCATATTTGATCATAAAAAGAATTTGGTAGGACTCCTTCCCCAATTTTCCCAAATAGTCTATATAGTATTGGAATTAACTGTTTTTTAAATGTTTGATAGAATTCACTTGTAAATCCATCTGGTCCTGGAGATTTTTTTCCTAGGGAGTTCATTGATGACTTGTTCAATTTCTTTTTCTGAGGTGGGGTTATTTAAGTATTCAACTTCCTCTTCTGTTAATCTGGGCAATTTATATTTTTTAAAAAATAATCATCCATCTCATTTAGATTGTCAAAGTTATGGGCATTTAGTTGGGCAAAGTAATTTCTAATTATTATTTTAATTTCCTCCTCATTGGAGGTCAGTTCACCCTTTTCATTTTTGATATTGGTAATTTGTTTTTCTTCTTTCTTTTTTTAAATCAAATTGGTTTTGTTTTATTGGTTTTTCATCACTTTTATTAGTTTTTTCATAAAACCACCTCTTCATTTTATTTATTAGTTCAATAGTTTTCTTAGTTTCAATTTTATTAATCTCTCATTTGGTTTTCAGTATTTCTAATTTGGTATTTACTTGGGGATGTTCAATTTGTTCTTTTTCTAGCTTTTTCAGTTACATGCCCAATTCATTGATCATCTTTCTCTATTTTATTCATATAGGCATTCAAAGATATAAAACTTTCCCTAAGAACTGCTTTTGAAGTATCCCATAAGATTTGGTAGATTTTCTCATTATTGTCCTTCTCTTGAATGAAGTTGTTGATTGTTTCTATGATTTGTTGTTTAACTCACTCATACTTTAAGATTAGATTATTTAATTTCCAATTAATTTTTGGTTTATCTTTCCATGGCCTTTCATTACATATAATTTTTATTGCATTATGACCTGAGAAGAATGCATTGACTATCTCTGTCTTTATGCATTGGATTGTGAGGTTTTTATGCCCTAGTACATGGTCAATTTTTGTACATGTGTCATGTACCACTGAAAAAAGGTATATCTCTTTCTATCCCCAATCAGTTTTTTCCAGAGATCTATCATATCTACCTTATCCAGAGTTTTATTCACCTCCTTAACTTCTTTCTTGTTTGTTTCAAGGTTAGATCTATCAAGTTCAGAGAGGGGGAGGCTGAGGTCCCTCACTAGTATAGTTTTGCTGTCTATTTCTTCCTGTAGCTCCCTTAACTTCTCCTCTAAGAATTTGGATGCTATACCACTTGAAGCATATATATTTAGTAATGATATTGCTTCATTGTCTGTGGTGCCTTTTAGCAGGATATAGTTTCCTTCCTTATCTCTTTTGATTAGATCTATTTCTGCTTTTGCTTTGTCTGAGATTAGGATTGCTACCCCTGCTTTGTTTACATCAGCTGAAGCACAATATATTCTTCTCCATCCTTTTACCTTAACCCTGTGTGCTTCCCCCCATTTTAACATATTGTTGGATTATGGTTTTTAATCCTTTCTGCTATCCATCTCCATTTTATGGGAGAGTTCATCCCATTTACATTCACAGTTATGATTACTATATATGTCTTTCCCTCCATCCTCTTTCCCCTGTTTATGCTTTTAGTTCTCCCTTCTCCCTTTCCCTCCACAGTAGAGTTTCAATTTTTGACCACCACCTCCCTCAGTCTTCCCTCCCTTCTTTAATCCTCCCTCCCTTTTACCTCCCTTTTCCCTTACTACTTCTTCCCTCCCTTTTAGCCTTCTCTCCCTTTTCTTTCCCCCTTCCACTCCTACTGCCTATAGAGCTAGATATATTTCTATACCTGAGTTTGTTGTTCCCTCCTTGAACCAAATCAGATAAGAATAAATCTAAAACAATGCTCATCTCCCTCCCCTCTTTCCCTCTACTGTAATGTGTTTTTGTACCTCTTCCTGTGATGTAATTTACCACTTTCTGCCTCCTCCTTTTTACTTCTCTCAGTACAATCCCTTTATAGCCTTAAATCACATTTTTATCCTCACATCATTTACTTTATACCTGCTCCCTCTATCTATGTATATCCCTTTTATGTATCATAATAAATATACTATTCTCAAGATTAACAATTATCATTTTCCCTTATAGGGATGTAAACAATTTGCCTATATTGAATAACAGGTTTTTCCTCTTGTTTACCTTTTTATGCCTCTCTTGAGACTTGTGTTTGAAGATCAAATATTCTATTGAGCTCTGGCCTTTTCATAAGGAAGGTCTGGAAATCCCTTGTTTCATTGAATGTCCATCTCCTTGCCTGAAATGCTCAACTTTTCTGGGTAATTAATCCTTGGTTGTAGTCCCAGTTCCTTTGCCTTAGGAAATATCATATTTTACTCCCTTCAGTCTTTTAATGTAGAAACTACAAGGTCCTGTGTGATCCTGAATGTAGCTCCTTGATATTTGAATTGTTTCTTTATGGATGCCTGCAGTACTTTTTCCTTCACTTGATAGTTCTGGAATTTGGCAATGATATTTCTTGGTATTTTTAGTTTGGGATCCCTTTCAGGAGGTAAACAGTGGATTCTTTTGATGACTATTTTGCCCTCTGGATCTAGGATATCTGTGCAGTTTTCCTTGATGATTTCTTGGAAGATATTGTCCAGTATCTTTTTTTCATCATGTTTTTTTCTGGTAGACCAGTAATTCTTAGATTTTTCTCTCCTGGATCTATTTTCCAGGTCAGTTGTTTTTCCAATTAGATATTTTACATTTTCTTCTATCTTTTCATTCTTTAGATTCTGTTTGACTGATTCTTGATGTCTCATAGAGTCATTAGCTTCTACTTGCCTGATTCCAATTTTTATCAAATTGTTTTCTTCAGTTAACTTTTACATCTCCTTTTCCATCTGTCCAATTGTTCCTTTAAGGAGCTATTTTTCCTGTAAGGTTTTGTACTTCCTTTTCCATTTGTCCAATTTTACTTTTTAAGGAG
The DNA here is from genome assembly GCA_023548195.1 of Bettongia penicillata ogilbyi. Classification (NCBI taxonomy): domain Eukaryota; kingdom Metazoa; phylum Chordata; class Mammalia; order Diprotodontia; family Potoroidae; genus Bettongia; species Bettongia penicillata. Next base: position 7,096,873 of record JAJHZJ010000067.1, on the reverse strand, counting down.
TTGTTCTTATCATATATTTTTTCATATTTTTAAAATCATTGGCCAGTTTTTCTTCTGTTTCTCTAATTTGGCTTTTAAAATCCTTTTTGAGCTCTTCCAAAATGCTCTTTGGACTTGAAATCAGTTCATATTCCCTTCTGAAGTTTCAGATGGGAGTACAGTCTCAATGCTGACCTCTTTGGTATTTGTGTTTTGGTCCTTGTCCCCATAGAAAGATTCTGTGGTATTTTCTTTTCTGGCTTGCTTCTTACTCATGATGATCACCCTTTTCCTGACTTTTAAAGTAGATCTCTACATCTGGGGCACAGGAGGTTCTGTCCCACAGTTCTTATGCTTAGAATTTGAGGCTTTGTGTGTTGTGGACCCTGATTCTTTCAGCTAGAAGTTAAAATGATGCAGCTTAACTGGTGCTGAGTTGGCTGGTGTTTGAAAGCAGAGGCCAGGTGAAGTCCTTCTGGGTTTCCCCAGAGTTACCCTGGAGCTAGCTGCATTAAGTGTGGGGGAGGGATAGTCTGGCCACAGGAGGTCTCCTCTGCTGAGCTAGAGCATAGGTAAACTCAGCAGTTGGTGAACCTGTATGCGCTAGTGTCTTCCCTATTCCCCTGGTGTGCTGCGGTACTCCTGGGGTCCTTGGGTTGGCTGTTGTGGGCTTCACCCGTCCTGGGCCTCAGTATCTTCTCCCAGTTTGTTGAGGTGGGGTTGTCTGGGACAGCTCTGGTCCTGTATTAGTCCCCTTAAGTCACAGCAAGAGGGACCCTCCATGATTTTCCTAGCCTCACGGGTTAAGAGACTGTTTGCCCCTTCAACTGATCACACCCTTCCAGGATTTTTCCTGGGGAAACATTTTATAGGCCTTTCAAGGTCAACAAGGGGAGGAGTAGAACTCCACCATCTTGGCTCTCGGAAGTTCAAGTAGGTGATTAACAGGCATTTAATCTGTGAGCTGATAGTCTCAGGAGCAGATTGGCTGCTGCAGTTACCTGGGACTCCAGGCTCTCTCTCCAATGAATAAAATAATTTAAAAAAAAAAGCAAAGAGAAAAAATCCTCTTCTCTTCTTCCTTTGTAGAGGTGGGGTACTATGGATATGGAATGGCGCATGTACTGTCATACTCAGTTGACCTGTGGGTTGATTTTGCTGATGTGCTTTCTTTCTCTCTCTTTTTAATTCTTTATTAGAAGGAATGGCTTTTGTGGAAGGGGAGCAGAAAGGATGTATTTAGAAATGCAGGTGATGTCAAAATAAAACATATCAAGAATTCTTCAAGTTTAGTAAAGTAATGGTCTCAATTTACTGGGTAACAGTAGTGAGTTTTATTTTTCACAGCTACATTCATTGGGGGCATAGACCAAAACTCTGGGCAATGAGGTGTGAGAGAGATTCTAGAGGTTAATGAGTGGGGAAGAAGAAAAGAGAGCCCTGGATGAAAGGAATGAAGAAAAAGATGAATTCTGATCAGAAGGAGAGAGGACAAAGAAGGTGCTGGAAAAATAGAATCTCTTCTCCTTCCCTTCCCCCAGATTCTATCTTCTTCCCATTCCCTGATCTTTCTCCTCTCACATTTCATATGCAATTCCTGGAAAGTCCAGCTCCCTAGTTTCTTTTGAAAATATATTGTGTGTGATATCATCATATTTCCTATAGTGCCCTTTGCCTTTAATTTTTCCATTGCTACCTAGAGGCAGCCAGGTGATACAGTGGATAGATCTGGGACAGAAGTCTAGAAGATCTTAGTTCAAATCCAGTCTCAGACATTTACTATGTGACTCTTGGTGGGTCATTTAACCTCTGATTGCCTCAGTTTCCTCAACTTTAAAATAGGGATAATAATAGCACCTACCTCACAGAGTTGTGGTGAGGATCAGTTGAAATATTTGAAAAGTGCTTTTCCAACCTTAAAATACTCTTTACAAGCACACATGATTTTCCTTCCCTCTCCTCTCATCCATTCTCAATAATCTCTATCTCTTCAACTACTGCATCTGTGCACATAATTCCCAAATACTTACATCTGGTCCTGACCTCTCTTCTAAACTCCAGGACCATGTATCTAATTTTCTTCAGGAAACTCCACCTGTATATCATACATGTCTCCCTCACTTCAACATGAACAATGTTTATCCTCTTCCTTCTAGACCTGGTCATCCTCCTACAGACTTCCCCATCATTGGTAACCCAACATTCCAGGTTCCAGACCTTGACATTGCCTTCCTTTTCTCCCACATGTCTGTGTCAGTCGGGGTAGGTTATGTCAGCATATGGTGATACTGCCAAAGGAATAAAAACCCATTTTGGGTTCATTTCCCTGCCTTATATAACCTTTTGTTGGTTTTTTTCTTCAGTCATTTCAGTCATGCCCAAATCTTTGTGACCCCATTTGGGGTTTTCTTCGCAAATATACTGGACTGGTTTGCCATTTCCTTCTCCAGCTCATTTGGCAACCAACCCTACAAAAAAAGCAAGTGATCACTAACCATTAAAGAATATAACATGTCATTTCACCATCAGGTGGAGTGATCCTTAGCCCACCACCACGGAGTATTTTGAGGTATTCTGCTTATCTCCAAAGTCTCAACCTGAAAATCCTGGATTACTCCTCCTCCCACTAAACCCAGCTCATACAGCTTTTTAGCACCCAAAGGTGGTAAGTGGGGAAAATATGTCATCTCTGCCAAAGTCCCCTACTCAAATTTTCCTCTATATGACTGACTCTTTATATTTTATTCAAATAGGCTATCCCCACTGTAGCCACACTCATTTTATTGTACAAAACACAAACAAGAGGAAAATTGTCTGATCATTTCCTAAAATGCAAACATCTTCTCATTGCTTTCCCTGTTTTTCTTTTTCTTTTCTTCCTTTTTTTTTTTGTCAAGTCATTAAAGCATTCATGGCAGGAGTTGGGCATCTGAGACCCCCTTTCGGTGGAAGGGGTGACAAATTTGTCTCTACTTTTATCTTGACAGTCGATAGCACTCTCAAAAGCTACAAGTTAGGTGTTCTGGAATCCATCTCTGCTCTAGGCCTGACTTGACCCGGCTGAGCTGACTTCTACAGTCCTAATAGGCAGCTTACATCTCAGTTCTAGGTCTGTATCTCAGCCCCCACCCTCTCCTGATCATAGCAGAGGCATCTTAGATGTCATATGTACTGCTCTGGGCAGCAGATATATGTCAGTCCAGATGTTTTCCATCATTCTCACCCTCAGTTCGCACACACCCTCTCCACCAAACCAGCAACAAATAGGAGAAAGTAACTGCTGGAAACATGGAAAGAATTGGGTGGAATGGAATATTCAGACTTCTCTTTTCAGGATGAAGGCTATGAACAGGAGTGGTAAGAAGATCAAGATATATACAATCTCTCAAGCAAAATTGTACCTAGAGCGCTTATGTGACTTCATCCCTGTTTTGAATTCCCATTTCAGTGGTCCTGCTTTTTGGAACGTCTTATGGATTCAGTTTCTAATTCCTATAGACATGAAACTTGTAGCATATCCTTCTATAACTCATATACAAGGTGTTCCCAGTTTCTAGCACTTTGGTCTCTGTATTGGCTTTATGCATCTATTTTTTTCCTCTGCACTGTTAGTAGAGGGTATAAGCCCCCATCACTACCCACATACAGAAGACTTTCTGTTTCTCCTCATCTTCTGTTCTCTAGCCTTCATCCTTCTGCCAGACTAATTTTATGTCTCCATCTAGTCAGCTCACTTCTCTGCTTACAAAGCTTCAGTGACCCCCTTATTGGTCACTGAATAAAGTTCAACCAAATTTCTTTGCTTGTCATACAAAGCCTTCCAAAGCATGGCAACACCCAGGGTTTGCTGGTACATGTTAATTGGCTGACTCTCTATGAAAACCCTCTTTTAAGTTTAATCTGCCTTATTAACATTTTTGCCATTGCTTTCTTAAGTCTTGATAACCCACAAGGCAACAAATCAAGTTGGTAGCATTTGTGGCATTCTAAGGTGTAAATACGCATACTGAAAATTGAACAATTGGCTCTCCAGAACCCATATGAGCTGGTTCATTAACAACTGGAAACTCTTTATTTTTTTTGTCTTTTTCATATTGTTCTCCTCTACATACGCTACACCATGGACTACTCTGTCCTCCCCCAAATACCTTGCACATCCCCATTCTTCCCCTCTGCATTTGTTCAAATCAGTCTGTACATCTAGAACATCCTCCCTCTCCTTTCTTGACTACTTTATACCGATTTGTTATAGCTCCACAAAAATGCCATTTTCTTCTTTTGCCTCTCTTGATCCCCCATGTGAACACAGCAAGTGCTCTCTGGCACAGTAATCTAGTCAAGCTATCCACATCTCTCCCTTAAGTTCCTAAGGGGTTTTAGATATCTCTTCTCTAACGCTATTTACTCAAGCTCCCATTATGGTTGTGTTCCTTTAAGCATTGGCTACCAGTAGTGTCCCTGCTGATTTAATCACTTAACATCCATTAGCCTTTACAAAGAGATATTTACCTTGAAGGCATTGCAAGAAAAGAAGTACAACCATTTTGCCCCAACACCTTGAAGTCATGATCTCTCTCATCCCTCCCAGTCTCTGGGGAGAATGGACTTCGACTCCTCAGTTTCTCATAGTATGGGTTCCAACCTTACGTAGCCACTACATGTGTGCCTCGGTACATTTGTGCTTCAAACTTGAGCCCGTGCTCCCCAAAGACCAAATGTATGTAGAGGGGAGCATATGCCCCCAGCTGGGGGGTTGTTTTATAATTTTAGTCCTTGCTAAACCTTCTCAATAAAATCAACTAGTTAGCCCATATTGGGGATAGCTCACTGGATGAGGGCTAATGAGAGATAGTATTGGAGACCCTAGTCCATTGGAGTTCTTCTTAGAACCCTGATGAGACTAGTCAGATGCTTTCTAGACCAGTATAAGTTAGGGTTAGAAGAGTGAATGGTGTGTGTGTGTGTGTGTGTGGGTGTGTGTGTGTGTGTGTGTGGTGTGTATCATTTATGAAATGCTGAGAGTATTTGTACTATCTGTCTTGTAGAGTTGTGGTGAGGAGGATGCTGTGTTATTCCCTAACTAGACTATAAGTCTCCAAGGGATCAGAGACCATATCTCATCTACACTTTGTATTTCCTCTGGCATCTAACACAATAGCTTATTCAGAAATGTTGAAAAACAGACTAAACCCATAGTAATGGTTCTGTAATATGCATCTAAATATTGGAACTAGCCCAGGTGAGAAGAACTGGGGAAGTGGCCCCAGGACAATAGCCAAAGAACTTGTCTGAACATCCCATCATTTTCCTCTCCTTGAACAGAGCAGCCCCCTACCTGGTTAACCCAAAACCCGAGTATATTCATTGGTTAATATGAAGACAAATTTCATGGATTTACAATTCTGGAACCAAACTTTGCCAAGATTGAAAACAATATTACAAGGAACTAAGCCAGAAAAACTACTCAAGATCAGTCTGAAATTCCCAGACTCATACTTGGCAGAACACAAGGTACAGAAGGTTCCCACTGGGGTCTTCCTCACCCTACCCCCAACTCTACAACAAATGAGTTTGGTCCTTGTGTGTGTGCCCTGTGCTGTTCTTTATGTAACTATCTTGCTGGTGTATGTGGAAAAGAAGCACATGTTTACAAGGCCAGACTGGGTGAAATTGAATGAGATATCTTAGAACAAAGAGCAATTATATACACATCTCTGCTGTGACAGTCATATCTACTGTATGTATTTTGCGGGTTGAAAGAGACAAAAACACAGAAGAGGTGAGGCAGGTTTTGTTTACACCTTCTTTCTTGTTTTCTCACTCCTGCTTCTAGTTTGAAAAGAGAGATTTCCAGTTGTTGATTTTTTCCTTGTTTTTCCCTCTCTGGCTTATGAGGAATTTAGGGATTTCCCCCGCACGCACACACACTTCTGTTCATTTCTACCTTCCCAAGTATGAGGAACCTTCTTGGGTGTGTGTGTGTGTGTGTGTGTGTGTGTGTGTGTATGTGTGGGCCAGGTTGCACATCTTGTTCTCTCTTGTTTACCATAAGTTTTATTACCCTTTCAGGTTATCCTCCTTCACCTACTTGCTAGTAGGGTAACATGCACAGGCTTCCCATGATTCTCTATGACTGAATCATGGAACAACACAACCTCTGAAGAATCAAAATGTCAGTGACCCAACTGGCAAGGCAATGAGCAAGTGTATGTTATATGGAGTTGGGTGGCAGCATATTTCCAATGATAATTTGCACTTTAAATGCAAAAGATGTCCTACAGGCACATATGATTCACAAAGAAAGTAGGCTAGTCATACATGAGGGGTGACAGATGAACAGTCCAAGAGTTGCAGTGGTAACCACATAAGCTAAAATGCCTAAAGGAAGGATTTTGACATTAGGGTACGACTCCTCTGGAAGATTTATTGGAAGATAATGAATCAGAGTCAAACAGAACAAGAAAGTGTTGGATAGTTTGCAGTCGTCCCATTGGTGATAGTGCTTACATTAATAAGAATGGTACAATAGAAAGAATGTTCATTTTGGAGTCAGATCTGTGTTTGAATCCTTCTTCTGATTCTACTTTTCTAACCTGCAGTGATAATAAAAAGAGTCATAATGTAGTTCCTACTATGCATCAGGCTAGGTGCTAAGTTAACATTATCTTATTTGATCCTTACAGCAGCCCTGGGAGGTAGGTGCGATTATTGACCTCTCTGGGTCTCCGTTTCTTCACCTATAAACTGAGGGGATAGAACTAGACACTGGGATGGGAGCATAATCTGGGGTCCAAAAGGGGTTATTTGTGATCTCGAATAGGGAATAGGTATTTGAGTGATGGCGAGGTCCAGGGTACGAATAGTTCCATGGGTGATGAATGGGAGAGTGGAACAGGAGGACAGAAGAGTTAAGAGTTCAAGGAATTATGAGGATGATGATGCTCCAGGAAGAAAAGATATAGCTAGGAGATCATGCTTCTTTGTATCTCTGGTACCAATAACTCAGAGTAGATATTAAAAGAGCAGACAATGATTAGACACCAAGAAGTACTATAGAGAACCTGAAGGTTAACCCTCCATGTGTCAGAATATGACTGCACTGACACATTTTCTGAGATGGGTTTAAAGTAACAATTTAAAGGAGCAGATACTCTCTAACATTCTGTTCCTGTCCTTTTTAAACCTGAAGTGTGTTCCTTCTGTAGGATGTGCCCCAATCTCTTGCGGATTATACTGCTCATTGTGCTTTTGTAGAGTTCTATGAATCCAAAGAGCTTTTTAGAGCCTATTCTCAGAGATGTAGGCAGGGATTATGATTCCAGTTTTACAGATGAGGAAGATGAGACTCGGGTTCATCCTGAACTTTGAAAGTAGAAGGTTGGAAGGGGGTGGCTAATGCAGATAAAAAGTGCTATTCTTGCTCTGTTGTTATGAATTAGTGTATTTGGGCTAAAACTCTCCCTTTGGTAGAGAGGTGGGGGCCCTTGGGTGTGGAAGTTCTTTTTTTTTTTTTTAAAGCTGTCAGCCATGGTTCCCTTCTTGGTAGACTTACTCCAAAACTTTTCTTTGTTACAAGGGAATGTTTTATAGACGAGAATATGATCACGATATAAAAAACAAAGACATACTATTTTTAAAAAATTAAGTAGTCTTTTATACATTCTAAAATAACAAGGATATGAAGAAACACTTTAATCTCTGACCATTTCAAAAATGATGATTACTATTTTGGTCACTTTATTTAAAAAACTCATCAGAAATTTATGTTTGCTGGACATGGTAATGTAGATCTGGAATCTTTGCTACTGGGAGAGGCTGAGGCTGGTAGATCTCTTGGTCTCAGGAATTCTGAACTATAGTAAGGCTAAAGTCCATCAGGTATCTGTACTACATCCGGCATCAATATGGTCAGCCTGGGAGTGCAGGGACTACCTAAGACAGGGTGAACCAGTACAGGTGAGAAATGGAACAGATCAAAGTTTCTGTGCGGACCACCATGGGATCACGGTGATCATGTGGATGGCATGTGGGTGGCTGCTGAATTGCTACCCTCTGTCTTTCCTTGAGCTTTCTATTTCATGGAGCCTGGAAGACAAAAGAAGAGGAAGGAGAAGGAGGAGGAGAAGGAGAAGAAAGAAGAAAAAGAAGGAGGAGAAGGAGGAGAAGAAGGAGAAGGAGGAAACTAAGAAGAAAGATGATGATGATCTAGTCTTGGATGACTGCTTCTCAGATGATGGGAGTACTGGGGGCCTGCCTTCCAAATTTGAAAACCTTGAGTTTCTCAGCAGGATCAACATCAACCTTGTGTCTTTGGCCAACCTACCCAAGCTTTCTCAACTTTGAAAGTTGGAGCTCAGTGATCACCATTTCTCTGGAGGCCTGGAGGTCCTGGGCCAACCAACAGCCAGCCTGATCCAGCTAAACATTAGTGGGAACAAAATCAAGAATATCGACACACTGGAGCTCTGAAGAAGCTGCCAGACCTCAAGAGCCTGGACCTTTTCAGATGTGATGTGACCATGCTGATGAGCTACGGGGAGACTCTGTTTGTCCTCTTGCCCCAGCTCACCTACCTCGGTGGCTGTGAGGCTGTTCTATGTCTGGGGAAGCGTTCATGTTGGTTGACTTTTGTCAAGTTCATAATAAAAATTCTTTAAAAAGAATATTAACTTGGCTGGTTTATAATGACATTTATGATGACATTTTATTCTGCTTCTAGTTGCAGTTGAAGACAGTCCCTGTTAGGCAACTGTGTGATGGTAGAAAGAGAGAGATTTGGGGAGTCAGTTGAGAAACATTTACTATGTGCCAGGCATGTGCTAAACACTGGAGAGAGAGGGAGAGAAAGAGAGAGGCGGACGGACGGACGGATGGACAGACAGAGACAGACACAGAGAGAGAGACAGAGAGTTACAGAGACAGACAGACAAAGAAAGACAGAGACAGAGAGAGAGACAGAGAGAGAAACTTCAAGGAGCTTACAGTATAATAGGGAAGGCAATATACAAAAGGAAGCTGAAAAGGAAGATAGGGCCAGTTTAGGGAAAGGTACCACGCACCTAGAAGTCCAGGGTAGTGCAGCGGGGTGGGACATCAAGCGATGTATGGTTCTCTGAGGAGCTCTCCATCCAGAGGGAGGGAGGGGCCCCAAGGACAGATAAGGTTCCAGTTCTAGGGTTGATGTGACCTTGCTGGATGATGACTTTCCTGGGCTTGATGGCAAAGTCCTGAAGAGCCCAACCTTGTGGGAAATGAAGAGTACTAGGCAGAGTAGATAGCAAGGCCCCTCTGAATCTGAAAGACCTGGGTTCAAGTCTCACCTCAAACAGGCACCCATTATTTAACTTGTTGTTGCTAGAGGGGAGGGAAGGCAATAAATGTTAGGTAGTCTTTCCAACTAGCAGGTTGTCTTTAGACTAACCGATAACTCTCGTAGGGTACCACCTTTTTATTTCAAGGTTTGGTATACAGCTTACATGTGAAAACTTGCTCCTAAAAAACTGGTATCCGCAGACAAAAGAAAAAAAAGGTATTATAGTCGCTTTGTAAAGTATTGAAATGCTAATTTACAGCTGTGATTATGAAGCAGTTGGGTTAGCAGGCCTATTCAAAATAACGGAATCTCCTCAAATGTAATCTCCCTTACAAAACTGAAGAATGAAACTCAATTGCAGAAAATCCATCCAAAAAATCTCCCCCCCAGGAACACCTCCTCCCCCGGAAATGTCATCTCAAAGCAGCCAGAGAGAGGATGGGGACTGGGTCTGCAGTTGCCTTGTCAATGAGGGGCTCTCAGGGGAGGCAACTCACCCCACCTGTGCAGGCTCGACACTTTCTTAGAAACGTATCCTTACCTAGTGCAGTCAAAGCCTGCCTAGGATCTCATAGCCAGGACGGGACAGAGACGAGTTCAAAACTGGGCTTTTCCTGGCTTCATAGATGACTCTTTAACCGCCACACCAAGCTACCACTATGTAAGTAAAAAAAAAAAAAAAGTGCTCTATGTCCATGTTTTTATTGCATTGAGGTTGCACCCATAGGTGGAAAAACAAAACCTGTCTTGTCAAAGGGTCCCCCAGGAAGACAGTTCTGAGGATATCTTTTGAGAGAGAGCACGGAGCCTGGAGTCAGAAAGACTTGAGTTTAATCTGGCCTCAGATTCTTACTAGTTGTGTGACTTCGGGCAAGTCACTTAACTCTGTTTCCTCATCTATCAAATGGGTATAATAATAGCCCCTACCTTCCAGAGTGGTTTGTGATAATATTTGAAGGCACTTAATACAGTCAGTTTCTGGTACATACTAAGCTCTCTATAAATGTTATTTTTACTCATTTATCTGAGAATGTGTTAAATTTCCCTAAAACTCAGAATAAAACATTCCATCTCTGTCACTTACTACATTTGTGAATTTGGGCAAATTATTTAATCTGAGTCTCAGTTTCCTCCATTGTAAAATGAAGGGATAAGACAAGGCAATTTCTTAGGTCCCTCTAAGTCTGTGGTCCTGTGTGCAACCCTGCGACCTTAGTTTCTTACTGAATGAAGTTTGTGAGCTTGGGCTATTTTTTTCTTCCTTTCAAAATCTCCTTTTATAGGTGGCAAATGCATTTAACTTTCAGGGCAAAATGAAGAAAAATATCACAAGTACTTGTGTTTTCCCATTGTAACACTGCCATCTTGTGACATTTTGGGGTATCATCTCCACTTTCATAACCTAAGAGCTCCTGCAGATAGTGTTTGCCTTCAGGACATTTTGATTACAATGTGTTCATGCCACATCTTACAGGAAACTTTGCATGATCGCCTGCCTGATTCACCAGAAGCCCCAGACTGAGAAGTGGCACCCCTACTTCCAAATTCCCAGTAACATTTTTTAAAAATCTGGTTTTTCCCTTCCTCATTCTGAAACACTAGTGGCTCCTCACAGGCCCAGTCCCACAGCTGATCAATTCAGAACCTTTGACCTGGGCTGGTTGACCTCTCCTTTGGCATCCAGGTGGCCTTCCACACCTGGAGGCTCACTCTGTTGATAACAAAATTAGCCAGGCCAGTAGCAGTATACGGATTAGGTATGAGCTCCATTGAACACTTCCCACCTTGTGTTTTGTTTACACTTTAAATTTACATGTATTTAATGTCCCCTGTTAGATTGGAGCTCACATTTATATGACACTGTAGTTTACAGAACATTAGTACTCATATTTCATTTGGATCCACCCAAAGACTAGGAGCATAATTCAGAGAAATCAGTGTAACTCGAGCCTAATTTCCTAGGCTTATACCAACCAGGTGAGGTGCTGGTGGCAGCCCTGGCAACCCTGGGCAGATAGCTCTTCATTTCCTCTTGCCCTCACTCTGAATTTCCTTTGAGAAATTTCAGAATGTAGCCATAGCTCATGCATAGGTCTTCGTAGCTGTGGATAAGCAGACATTGCAAGCATTGCTCTGTTGGGGCAAGCGGTTGGATATTTGTATTAGACCTCTAGGTGGCTCGGTGGAGAACACCAGTAGTGAGGTAAGAGAAATTATCATTAATAACCAGTGATCTGGGGAGATCTAGAGTTCTCCCCCTTTTCCAAAGTCCTGATTTTAAAAGTTCATTCTCTTGAAGGACCTTGCAGATAATGGCTTTGGACTGACTTTCTGGTTCAGATCCCACACAGGTGGGATAGCTATTGTGTTCTATAAGGGTTTGGGTGGGGATCAATTCTTTGAATAGACGGCCCAAGGCTGGGGGTAATTGGAGAACTAAATGACCTAATCAGAGTTCAGGTTCAGGCCTTTACTGTAATATTAATTCTCTCATTAATTGTTAACCAATTAGAGTTGATTGCTACCCTGGGGAACTCCTCTGTTTCAAAAGGACATATAAGGTAAGTGTGCCACCATGATTATCCTTGGTCTAAGAGACAAGCCGAATGACCATCCTTTCATTAAAATGCTGACATTATTAATAAAATGATTAAATTACCCAGAAATTTTGTCTCTCAAACCTTTTTAATTGCCACAGATGATGATTGTAATAATAATTATATTTATATTTTATCCTCCCAACTCTGGAAAGGAGGTGCCATTATTTCTTCCCATCTCTTGGGTAATGTCATTGAGATAGAGTAACATTAGGTGACTTGTCCAGGTAGTAAACGTCTGAAGTCAAAGCTAAGCTCAGATCTTCCCCTAGGTTCAGTTCTAAACGTTGAAGAGAGAGAGACGGGAGAGCTGGTTCAGATTTGAAACAATTCACTTAGAATAAGCCAAAAGGGGCTTTATTGACACAAAAGCCCAAGGCCCTGAGGTTTAGAAACTAAACAAAGGCAGTGATATAAGAAAAGGGTCAAGCTTACATAGGATGGTTTTAGGGTTTCCATATGGGGGTTGGAGATCTAGGGTAAGTCATGCAAGATAAAGACACAGGATGAGGATGCTAAGGGAAACTTTATGACCTAGGATGGGGGGAGACAAGGAATTTGATGGTCCAGGATAGGGGGGAAGTTTTATGGTGTTTCAAGATAAGGGGGACAGACTTTAGAGCACCTTCAGCTTAGAAAATAAACCAGGGGTTTTACAAAGTCAGTCCTTAATATTATTTTAACTCCTAGTGCACTGTTGGTATCTACATCATAAGCACTGCACCATTTTACATCCTCTGATAGAGTGCTGGACCTGGAGCATGGAACATCTGAGCATAAATCCTCAGATATTTGTTAACTGTGTGACCCTGGATATCATGACCTCTGGACCTCAGTTTCCTCATTTGTTAAATGAAGAGGTTGGATTTGATGGCCTTTGAATCTATGGTCCCATGAACTACGCAGCATCTCTCTAGGGCTGGGTCCAGGGACTCCTGCTACCTGACTACTTCTCTGGGTGCTGCTACCAATCTGTACAAAAACTCAGACCAGTTGGGTGATCAGTAAATAATGGTGAGAGGCATTTTATTCAGTCAAGGAACTGCAATCCAGGGCAGTGCACTGCCTTTTCAGACAAGGATGCCCAGAGAGGGGAGTTACAATAGGGGCTCTATACACTCAGGAGGGGAGGCCAGGTAGAGGAATGGAACAGCAAGTCACAAGCTGTTTGCGCTTTAGCCTTGGAGTCATTTGAAATGCTGGCTTTGGCAGTGGGGACAGGAGGAGTCAATACGATGGAATAGCGATGGAATAGCAGGGAAGGGATGGTTTCTGGAGGTAGATTTAACCCAGTTCTGGTCCATTTGAACAGGCTCTGATCACACAGGCTGGACCTGGTTCCAAGAGGTCACAGTAGCCTTGGCAGCTGTTTCAACACTATTAGGGCCTCTGCCCTACTACTCAGGGCAGTTCAAAATCCAGAAAAGGGAGATGGTCCAATTCAGTTTCACTCTACCATGGTTCTCTGGAACCGGGGGAAAGGTGGTTGGCTGGTCCTGGAGGAAAAGCTGTGTCCACGTGCTGGTCACCCTCAGGAACCGAAGGCCACTCTGGTATCTGTTCTTTGGTCTATTTTCAACTCCCTATGGATCTCTCCTAAAAAAGGTGAGGAAAAGGGAACCAATACCTCTTTTTTTATACACCCAGTCTAAAGGGGAGACCTGAGACTCACAATATTCTGAGTCAATACATTTATGCTCAATTAATCCTTAGCCATGAGGCAAAGAAGAGGGCCTCATTCTCCCTAGGAGATTATCAGTGGGTACCTCCACACCCCGCATGGGAAAATTGGGAAGACAGAATCTTAGTCTCAAGGGGTGATGACCCCGAAAACTCATCAAGTTGATAAGGAATCAGGAATTCCTCAGATCTAACTGCACAAAGCAGCTGGAAGGTACGTTAGAATATAAAATGTCAGAGCTGAGAATTTATTCCAAACAGAACATTTTAAATATAACTAGTGACATTTAAATCTAGTGCTTTAAAACGTGCAAAGTTCTTTACACACATTTTCTTTTCACACCAGCCTCACCACAAACCTGTGAGGCAGATTCTACTGCTGTTGGTATCTTGAGTTTCCAGATGAGGACACTAAGTTTCAGAGAAGTGATTGGACTTGACCAAGGTCATGTAGTGAGGAACAAGCAGGATATGAAGGAATTGCATGATCCTATGTCTAGTTTAATAGCTTGTCAGGCTGCCTCAGGGAAGAAGACCTCAGATCTGTAGAGTGACCTGCTCAAGCTCCTTCAGCTAATTAGTATGAGAACTGAGAGTCTTTAAACCATGTCTTTGGAGAGGTAATCATTTCAACAATTCAAGTCAAGTCAATAAGCATTTATCAAGCACCTACTATGTGCCAGGTATTGTACACATTGGGGATACAAAGAAAGGCAAAAAATCAGTCCCTGCAATTGAAGAACTCAATCTAATGGGACAGGCCACATGCAAACAACTATGTACAAAGAGGGCAATTAGGTGGCACCAGAGTGCACAGAGTGACAGGGCTGGAGTCAGGAAGAATCAGCTTCCTGAGTTCAAATCTGACCTCAGACGTTTACTCTCTAGCTGGGTGACCCTGGGCAAGTCACTTCACTCCGTTTACCTCAGTTTCCTCACCTATAAAATGAGCTGGAGAAGGAAATGGCAAACCGACCCAGTGTCCTTGACAAGAAAATTCCAAATGGGGTCACAAAGAGTCAGGACAGGATTAATTTGCAATAGTTACCAGAGAGAAGGCACTAGAATTAAGGGCAATCAGAAGAGGCTCCCTGTAGAAGATGGGATTATAACTAGGACTTAATAGAAGCCAGGAGGCACAGACGAGGAGGGAGACCCTTCCAGGCATGGGAGATAGCTGAAGAAAATAGCCAGGGTTGAGAGATGGAGGGTGTTGTGCAAGAACAGTGTCTCTGGATTGGGCTAGAGATAGGTAAGGTGAGAGAACATTGAAAAGGTAGGAAGGGTTCAGGTTATAAAAGGTTTTGAAAGTTAAAACCAGGATTTTATATTTGATTGCATTTTATATTATATTGGTAATAGGATTGATATTATATTTGATTGGATTTTACATTATATCGGAAGGGAGCCACTGGAATTTATTGAACAGGTGTGTGTGTGGGTAGGTGCGTGGGAGACATAGTCAGACAAGAGCTTTAAGATCAGTTTGACAGCTGAATGGAGGCTGGGACATAATGTGGAGTGGTCAGGCAGGGAAGACAATCCTTGGGTTATTGTAATAATCCAGGTGCAAGGGGTTGAGAGTGTGCACCCAGGTGGCGGCAGTTTCAGACAAGAGAAGGGGCTGTTTTGAAAATAAAAGTTAGGATTTGACAGCTGTTTGGATATGGGAAACTAGCAAGAGGGAGGAATTGAAGATGGCACCTGGGTTTCCAGCCTGAGTGACTAGAAGGATAGTAATACCCTCAACAGTAATAAGGAAGTTAATAAGGGAGGAGGGTTTGGGGAAAAGACAATGAATTCCTTTTTGGCCATGTTGAGTTTAAGATATATGTGTACAGGACTTCCAATTTGAGATATCCATCAGGGAGTTGGAGGCATGAGATGACTGGTTTGGTGGGGGATGGGTAAATAGATTGGAAAATCAGCTGCATAGAGATGATCCATTGGAACTGATGAGGTCATCAAGAGAAGTAAGAGTAGGAGAAGAGAAGAGGATGCTGGTCAGAGCTTTGGGAGAAACCTCTAGGTATGACCTGGAAGCAAGAGAGATGGAGGAACTGTCACCTAGGTAGAACCCAAAGAAAGCAGGGTCAGAAAGACCAAGAGAAAATTCCACAGGTACAGTGCTGTCTAGAGAAAACTATGGTGGATAAATGGTAACCAAAAGGTACAAACTGTATAAAATAATTAAGAAAATACCTAAGGGAATCATTGTGGGATCTTACACAATACTTACTTTAAGGTGGATGAGAAAAGGGAATTTTGTTCAACAAGAATCAAATAGCAGGAATACTGCTATTTGTAGTGGAAAAATCAGGGTCCCTGTTCTTTGGATCCCCAAAACTACAAAACTTTATTTAGATTTAAATAAACAAAAATTTTATTGGAACATACTGGGTCCTGGGCCCAGTACTAGACTGGGGATACAAAGGCAAAACTCCAAACAAAAGAATGTGTATAAAACATTCTCTACAGTTTGCCTCCATGGAGGATGTCTCCTCTTCCTCTCCCTGTTCCTCCCCGCTTCCCTCCCTCCGAGATTCCCTCCAGAGCTCATTTATGATCCTATCCCTTGTTGGTTATGCCAACAAGAAAGACTGTTGGATTTGAAATCAGACGTCATTTTGAATCTCAGCTCTTTCATTTACTTCCTATGGGACCTTTCTCTTAAGATGCTGTCTGATGAGCGCCATTTCTGGAGCCTAGGATGGTTCCTTCATCACCTCGACCTCTTAGTTACCCTGGATTTCTTGAGAATCAGCACACATGCCTCCGTCTGCAGGAGTCTTTATTGATTCTTCTAGCCCTTTGTGTCTTCCCTTCCAAGATTCACTTCTATTCACTTTGCATGTACATTGTATGAACGTGTTCATGTACATATTGCCTCCATTAGAATATAAACTCTTTGATCATAGAAAAGAGAAAAGGACCTACTTGCCCAAGGATGCCAGGGGAAGCTGGAGAGTAGTCAAGTGTAAGGAGTCTGGAGGAAGGAAAAGGCCCATTGAGTAGACTTTCTAGAAGGGAAATGCCCATACTGTCGTCTTTGATTAGCATCATCAAAGATTCTGCCACATTGGACCCTGCAGTTCTGGAAGGAGGGATGTCCTCTAGGAACAATGGTGAGACAGAAAGGAATCTGAAGGTTTGGGTTCTATTCCTAGCTCTTGGAAGTATGCAGCCCTGGAAAATACCTAAGAAATTCACAGAGACTAGTCCTCTCCCCTCTACACCTCCAAAGGCCTTCCTTTTGGTTTATGACCTCGTTTTTGCTTTCTCTTTGTATCTTCAGTCCCTGGCCCTCAGAAGATGCTTAAACATGCAGACTCCAGTTCTTGTGAAGTGGAGATGAGATCAGTGTCATAGGTGGGATTCAAACACAGGAGGGTGCTGGAGGCAGCTCAAACCAGCTCATAAGAGCTAATCATTAAATATTCAATATGAGCATTTACATCTTGGAAGTCAGCAAACGCTACAAATCAAGGTTTGATTTATTATTATTTTTTGATTGTCTAGACATAAGAAAGTGATGGACAAAATGTTAATTTGCGGAATAAACTTCAAAGTGTGTCCTGAATAAATTTTTCCCTCTCAGAGAGCCGGTTGTTAAATATCTACCCTCACACCTCTGGTCCTTCTGTTCCAAAGCCACATTGCCCAAGTACTCTCTCGTAAAGGGCTATGAAAAACTACAAAGTTCCCAACCCTTATCAGAACAAGGGTTTTTTTTTCCTGAATTTTAAAATTTTATCATCTTTTGTCTTTATATAACCTGTAATTCTGAATGAATCCCTGCCCCCCTCCTTGCCCAGAGAGCTATCCTGGGTAAGAATGAATGAGCAATGACAAGGAGTAACAATGAATAAAAAGAAAGGGAAGGGGGAAAAGCAGTTTAGGGAAATCCATCATCTTTAATCCAAGCAGGGCAGTGTATTTGATGTTAGACCCCGTTTTTTCCTTTCTTTTGATGCTAGACCCTATTGCCAAATCACATCCTTCCTCTTCTACAGCCTCTCTGATCTACCTGCCTTGCACTCAGTTCTTACAACCGCACCCTCATCCAGGCCCTCATGGTTTCCTCACCTCTAGTTTCTCCCACTCCAGCTCACCCTCTGTTTAGCTGCCAGAAAGATTTTTCTAAAGCATACACCTGGTGCATCTGCTCAATGAGCTCCAGGGGCCCACTAACACACATTTATGAAATATCGATTTAAGTGGTTTCTTCACAGTTTGAAAAAGTGGTATTTTTTAAACCCTAAGGAAGGGAAATCTGAGGACCAGGGACTGAAAATACATTTCAGGAAACTCCCATCAGACTCAGGGAGCACCTAGGTATGCCCATTCTTTTATGTGCTAAGAAAAATCTGAATAGTGCCATGCTAAGAAGTGGACAGCTCATCACCGGTGATGAGTCTGAATCATGTGGATCTCAGACTTACAGCCCTGCTCAAAGAGCACCTAGGAGAAGTCACCTTGTGACTAGAAATGATCGGTTAGTTGGTTATTCACCCTCTGGCAGGCACTTATGAGGAATGTGGCAGTCACCACCTGAGCATTTCCCTCTTCCTTCTCCCTGTATTCCTCAATAGGCCTATTGGTTTTTCATGATGGCTGAGACATCACTCTGTTCCTTGAGGTCCCTAAGTTCTTCAGACCACCTGATCTGGGGCCTTCTGCCCAGGGATTTGTTTTGGTTCCCCACCCAGTGAAACCTGTCCTTCCAATATTGGGTCAATAGAAAGACCACCGACTTTGAGACATAGCTTCAGATCCCTCCTATGGAAGGTGTGGTCTTGTACAAGTCAGCTTCCTCTTTCCTCAGTTTTCTCATCTGTAAAAGGAGGGCATTTGTACTCAATGGCCTCCTAGGCCCTTGCCAGCTCTAAATTTAGGAAGTAGAATCTAAGTTCCTAAGCTATGTTTATTGTTTGTATCAATGGCTCAAGCAAGGAAGGAAGACAGATACAAGCATTTATTAAATGCCTATAAGGTGTCAGACACTGTGCTACACTTTACAAATATTTTCTTATTTGATCCTGGGAGATAGGGGCTATTATGATCCCCTTTTACAGTTGAGAAAACTGAGGCTGGCAGAAATTAAGTAACTTTTCCAGGGTCACACAGCTGTTAAGTATCTGAGCCCAGATTTGAACTTCCTGGTTCCAGGCTCAGCACTGTATTCACTGGGCCCTATAGCTAATGTGTGTCTATGAACTTAAAAAAAATTTTTTTTGGATAATTGCATTTTGATATAATTGCTTTCTTTTGTAATCCTCTGTATTTCATTTCACATTTAAAAACATTATTCTGAGAAGGGGTTTCTAGGTTTTCCTAGACTAACAAAGGGGTCCATGATATAAAAATGGGGTTAAGAAACTGTAGCTTGTAATCCCTTTGATCATCTTTCATTCATGTCCACCTAACAAAACTCAGACTAACTAGGTGATCAGTAAATACTAATGGGCATTTTGTGCAGGGTCAAGGAATTGCAATTCGGGGCAATGCACTGCCTTTTCAAACAGGGATGCGTGGAGAGGGGGCTTACAAACATGCAGGAGGGGCAGCTAAGTAGGGGGTTGGAACAGCGAATCACAAGATGTGTACTGCTTTAGCCATGGAGCCATTTGAAATGTTGGCTTTAGTGGTGGGGGGGAGGGGGAGTCTATATGATAGAACAGCACGGAGAAGGAATGGTTTCTGGATATGGGTTTAACCCAGTTCTGGTACAATTGAGCAGGCACTGATCACACAGCCTAGACCTGGTTCCAGGAGGTCACAGTAGCATCAAGGTAGTTGTTTCTACATTGTTCAACACAACAGATCAAAGTCCACCAAAGGGAGATGGTCCAATTCAGTTTCACACTCAAATATTTTATATAGTTTAGTATAGTGGAAAACATTGGACTGGGCAGCAGGAGACCCATGTTTAAGTATTGACTTGATCCCTCACCAGCTGTGAGATCTGGGATAAGTTAGTTTACCTTTTTGGATCTTGGTTTATTCAACAAATGGGGTGGAGCCAACCCTCACATTCTAGGATTGTGTTTCATGCGGCACTCATATATTAAAGTTGTCTTCATTATCCAAAGTATTTAGTCCAGAGCTCAGCACAATTATTTGTTGACTGAATAAATTTCGTTACTCTGTCATAACTCACTTAACTCATGTAGTGTTTGGCATTGTTTCTAAGGGCACAGCTGTGACTCAGTAGCCCTGAGCTACCTGGCAGGCCTCCTCCAAACCCTAACCCCAGGTCACGGTGTTAGAGATGGGCTATCAGTCAGCAAGGACCCTTTCGGTTCAGGAGACCCAACAGGCCCATGTAGAAAGAGCTTCCAAGTCTTCTGTTAGCCATTAGCCATAAGGCTAATGACGCCAGGAACAAATCTCCATACTTGGACTCCAGAGACAGATCTACAGTTTAAACAAATATTTAGTCAATTTATCAATCAATGAGCATTTATTAAACAACAAACTGCCTTAAGTCCTTGGAGATTAAAAAGACTGACAGAATCAGTCCCTGCCTCAAGGAGAGTACACTCTATCATGGGGATAGGGATTTCACTGTTAGAGGGAACTCTAGAGAACTTTCTCTGAAGCTTACAGTCTTAAGACAGTTGGCGAGAGCACCAAGAAGTTACATGACTTGTTCTGTGTCATGTTAAAAGAAAAACTTGAAACCCAGCTCTATCTGTCTTGGCCACCAACTCTCACACTGATTCTCAATAGGAGAAGATAATATATGTAAATAAATGGATGTATATGATGTATATAAATATGTGTGTGTGTGTATATATATATATATATATATATATATATATATATTATATATATATATGATGCTAAGCACATACTAACTTGGACAGAGTTTGAGAGCTAGTGGAGGATAGAAGGGCCTGGCATGCTATGGTCCACGGGGTCAAGAAGGGCCAAACATGAGGCTCCCTGCCTTGGGATGAGGGCAAAAAAGATGCTAACAGTCCCTGTTCTCAGGGAGTTTACATTCTACCAGGGCAGAGATTCTTATCCATGTTGAGGTCATGGACTCCTTTGGCAGTCTGGCGATGCCTGTGGACCCCTTCTTCTAATAATGTTTTTAAGTATGTAAAATGAAAAACATAAGATTACAAAGAAAAACAATTATATTGAATACAGTTATCAAATTATATTTTTTAAAGTTCAGGGCTACAGGTTAAGAAGCCCTGTTGCACGAATATAACCAGGAAAGACAGGTAACTATAGGATAAAAGGTATGTGTGTGTGTAGGGGGGTGGTGAGTGGAAGGAAGTAGCACTAACAAGTGGTGGCAGAAATCAGACAAATACTTCCCTAGACCAAAGATTTAGAATTGGAAGGGACTTTAGAAGCCCCACCATCTCTTTTTATAGCTGAGGAAACTAAGGGCTAGGCAGTCATGTAATTTCCTTAGGGTCACACATATAGAATGGTTAAGTGGAGGCAAGATTTGAACCCAGGCCCTCAGACTTTATAACCACTGTACCATGCTGCTTCTTGCTGGGAACCTACATCAACTGGGGGGGAGGATACAAAGAAGCAGGAAGCAACCAACAATCTCTGCCCTCAATGGGCTTGAAGACTAGTTAGGGAAAAGGGTAGTTGGTTGTTGTCCTTCGTTCTCAAAGAGGATCAAAATGACATCACTTCGTAAGAATCAAGGTATCTTGTGTCTGACTATGGCTGATCGAATCAAGTTGGGGAAATTGTGTTTTGTCCTTTGTTTTCAGAGGACCATGGCATTAAGATGATGACATAACTGGCAGTTAACTTTGATTTGAGTGAACAAAGGGTGTGCAAGGTCACCAGCCTCACTTTCTCCTCCAGAGCCATCTAGAGCCAGTGGTCAGATATTCATCAAGGCAATTGGAGATGACCCAGGATGCAGTGGGAGACCCTGGCTATTTTAGGCTAAAGTTTTATCACATTCTCACTTTGAGTGAGATATGCCCTTTCAATGAATAGGCCTCTTTACGTAATTACTCAGGAGATGGCCCCTTTTAATTAAAAAAAATCAAACTGGGAAGGGAAGACCCTCAGGGTTCCTGGGTAAAAGGGAAACAGTTATTATTTAGTATTTACATAGTAAATTTACTATGTAAATACTAAATAGTTGGAGAAATAAGGCACAAGTAAATGTGCAAATAACTGAACACATATCACTGGCCTGTCCATGATGAAACTGCCGTTTGAGTGAGAGAGTCAATAGGAGTTCAGAGGAGGGATGCATCACTGTGAGCATGAGGACTGGGAGAAGGCCACTGAAAGTCATTTCCCCTGTAAGCCACAATTTCCCCATCTCTTAAAAAAAAGTTCTATTTTTTCTGAACTGCATGATTACTAAGGTCCTCTTGAGCTCAGGTCCTCTGTAAGAATCAGCAGTCCAGTGGCTAAATGGAATCTAATCGAGTGATGTAAGCTTCCAGGAAACAAAATCTTATGTAATCCCTAGTGCTTAAAAAAGTAGAACTAAATGAAATAGCAAACAAAAAACTGAAAAATGCATTTGATCAATCTGAAGTTTTGTTACTTTGGGCTTTGTTTTCATGTGTATGTGTGGCTCTGTAATGGCCCGTAAAATAGAATCTTTGGCTGTTTTTTGTTTTAGTATAATCAAGAAGTATAATGCCTCTGTTGGTTCCAGGATCCATGACCATTTAGATTGCAAAGCCAAAGATCCTGGAAGGGTGGAATGTGAGGGCAAGCAAAGTAGGATCTCTTGCTGTTTTTGTTTATACCAAGAAGTATAATGTCTCTGAATAATGTGATTAAGGAGGATCTTTCTCACCCATTGTTGGGTCTGGGAAGACTTGTAGGAAGGCCCACACTTTTTGTTAATGAGGCACTGGTTCTCAAGGGATGTGATGCCCTCTGGCTCTAAAAATATATATAAAGACTCTGAGGTGCGGTTTTATTTTGGGGCTTAGTTTTAGTAATAAGATTTGAGTGCCAGACATGACTCTGGGAAGCAGCTAAAGAGCCCCCCAGCTTTGAACACCCAGATGTTGGTGCTTCCCTCTCTGGTACAGATGTATGTGTGTTAATGGTCTGACAGTTTGGAAGCTCTGTCTGTTGATTTTTGATTTCTCTGTATTTTCTCTGAAGTTCAGGTTGCTGACTTTCCCCCCTGAAGTTGCTTTTCCTTTTAGAGAAGCAGATCAAAGAACCTGTGATAGCAGGCCCCCCTGTGTATGTCAGGGTGCTTATTGTTATGGTCACACACATATTCATATATGTATGTAAACATACATATATAAATGTATTTGCAATAAATTCATACATGTGTATATATACATATATACACATGTGTTACATATACATTGGTGGACACATTTCAGAGCTGAAGTAGATTTTCTTTGAGGGAAGATTGTCTTTTTAATTAAAATTTTGTTTCTTTAATTGACAGAAATCTCCCTCCCATCTCATTGGAAAAAGAAAGAAAAATAGAATTCTTTACAATAAATATGTATCATCAAGCAAAACAAATTCCCTCATTCACCGTACATAAAAATATGTCTTATTCTGCATATATATCTGTCATGTCTGTAATGAGTAACATGTTTTATCATTAGCCCTCTGGATGATGGATCTGGAATCATGGATGGTTATTGTATTGATCATAGGTCTTGCAGCTTTTAAAATTGTTTGTCTTTACAGTGTAGGTGTTATTGCATAAATTGTTCTGGTTCTACCCATCTCAATCTTTATCAGTTTATCAAAGTCTTCAGAATTGTTCATCTTTGTAATATTAATACTATAATATAAATTCACGTAACCATAAATGGACTCTTTTTGGATTTCATTGGTGTTGGGAACTGCTTGAGAAGAAACCTCCTTCACATCAGCATCTGCTCTAGGACTTAGAGTCTCAAAGAGCTTCCTAGGGCATGTTCTTACATAGAAGTAAGATACAATGGGGGAGAGGGGTTCAAATTATCCAGGGGAAGTTGGAATTTTTGCCTCCCAGAAACAGTAGAGTTATTCATCTTTTAACTTGCCTTGCTGACCTTTTTCACCCTTCAAAAAATGACAGAACCAACAAGGGGAAATTGTGTTCTGCAGCTTTCTGTTAATGAAAGAAAGTCATGGTTTTTGCTAAGGAAACAATGGGAAACTTAGACCAAAGGATCTACCACCCCCATCTCAGATTTTGTATTAAAGAGGGAGAGAAAAAAATGTGACTAGTCTTGACTTGCACCCTAAATTTGGGGAGAGATTTCAAAGGATCCAAACAAAGGGGAAAGTAGGTGCCACAGTCTAACATTTACAGGACTGTCATCCCAAGAAAGATGAGACATTCTCAAGAAGTTCTAAAGAAAGAATTCTGAAGACACATAAAGAAAAAATTCTGAAGAGAGAGAAAAAGAGTCCCTTTGAAAGACATCTCTAGTACTTAGTACTAAATACACTGTACTTAGCTCTACTCAATTTAATAATATAATGATTTGATAATAATGGCATTTCACACTCTTCCTCAGTCTCCCTCACTCCCATATCCAACCAACTGCCAAATCCTGACATTTCTACTTCCACAGCACCTTTCACATACAGCATCTTTTCTCTAGTCACACAACCACCATCTTAGTTTTGCTCCTTATCACCTCTTGTTTGAGCTATCGCTGTTGTTTCCTAACTGGTCATTCTATCTCATATTTTCCCCACCTTAATCTATCTCCTACACAGCTACTGAAGTGATTTTTCTTAAGCTTAGATCTTAATATATCACTCCCCAGTTCAATAAATTATAGTGACTCCCTATTGCCTCCAGAATAAAACACCCTGTTTTGGTTTTTAATGCCCTTTACAACATTTATATTTCCAGCTTTACTATATACCTTACTCCCCTATCCACACTACTGTCTAAATAAATTGGTCTTCTCTCTGTTCTTCACACAAACTACTCCATCTCTGGTATCTCTATATTTGCACTAAAAGTCTTACATGGCTGAAATGAACTCTTTCCTCACCTCCACCTTATAGAATCCCTCAAGTGTTTCAAGATGTGGTTCAAATTCCGCCTTTGACCTGAGCATTTTCCTGATATCCTAATTGCTAGTGCCCTCCCTGCATGACTCTTTTATTTAACCATATTATATTCATAATTTGGGGTTCAATATGTATTTTGTATTTATTGTGTGTGTATATATATATGTAATGTATGTATATGCATATTCTACTTTTTATGTCTATGCATCCTCCAATAAGATGAAATCCCTTGAGCAGAGGGATTGTTTTATATTTTGTCTTTGCATTTCCAGGAAGGAACCCTATGCAGAAATCACCATACATGATCCATAAGTGCTTGTTTATTGACTGATAAAAGCATAGATGGCATTGTTAAGGAGTTTGTCAATGACACATTGGATAAATGTTTGATCTCAAAAGTATCAGGCTAGAGTATTGGGTCAAATCAGATATTAAATTTAATAGGAATAAAAGTAAAGCCTTATAATGGGGTTCAAAAAAATCAGCCTCTCTACTTGGATAGGTAGAGGTAGGAAGCTGTTTATGTGAAAAAGACTTGGGGGTTTTAGGGGACTGCAAACTCAGTATGATTCAATAATGTGATGTGATGACCAAGTAAACTAAGGCAAACATATGGTACACATTAAGAATGGCATAGCATTCAGGAATATGAAGGAAATACTGTCCCTTTGTACTCTGTCCTGATCCAATCACATCTGGAGTGTTGTTTTCCATTCTGAACACCATTTTAGGAAGGATATGGATAAAGAGGAAGAGATCCAGAGGATGGGGACAAAGATGGTAAATGGCAAGTTCATACCATGTGGGAATCATTTAAGGGAACTGAACATGTATAACTTGGAGAAGTCTTAAGAAGGATAGAAGAACTATCCTTAAGTACTTGAAGTCCTAGTAGTCACATTGTTCTCCTTAAACCCAGAGAGTAGAAATAGGAGTAATAGATAAAAGTTGCAAAGAGGCAAATTTAGCTTTTAGGTAAAAGTAATCTCAAAAGTGGACTTCCTTGGAAGAGATTTCGGTTCCCTTTGCTAGTGTTCTGAAAGCAAAGACTGAATTCCCACTTGTCAAGTACCTTATATGTATATACAACTATAAATTCAGAGCAAAAGCTGATGGGCAGGGAGATCCTCACAAAAAGCTACCTACACAAAGGAAATTGTAGCTCTAGTCCAATTATGTTGTGTAGGAGTTTCTTTTCTCAGATCAGTTTTACCTTTTGGTCAGGTTGTCATTGAGATCCTGTCTAATGTTGAAATTCTACAATTCTTTGATGACCCTTTCATTTTGAATCTACTGAAATCTTTCCAGATTGAATTACTGAATTAAAAAATAGCCAAACATGGGGGATATAAACAGAAAAAAACTAGACAGTCTCTTCTCAGGGTCCTTACATGAGGGTGGGGGAGGGTGTGAGGAGGGAAACAAGACTTAAAGGAGAATTCAACTTCAGGATAGATAGAAAAGCCCCAAAGTCTTAATAGCATAGCTACAGGTCATATGGCAAGGCTCAGGGTTCCTTCGGGTATTAAATGTGTTTAAATGGATTTTATTTTTTAGAATTCTGAGTTTTTTTTTAAAATTCATTCTATGAGTTTTGTTCATTTTGTTGGAGAGTTTCATCAATTTATGTTTAGCATAGCACTTTTTAGGTTTATTTTTTCTTCTATTCTTCTAATAGAGAATATGTACATTCTCATTGTTAGTTTTTATATGATTCAAGCCAGACTTAACTGGATCACGATAAACAAAGTTTTGTTTTATGTTATTAATGTCATTTTCTCTAATTGGGACTTCCCACTTATCAGTGATAAGACTTTTACTTTGGGATTGCCCTATGCTGTTTTCCCTCCCCTTTTCTGTCCTATTTTCCCTTTTCCTGTTTCTCTTAAAGCTTTCTGAATCATTTAGTGATTTAGTCAATGCAAAACCCTGAGGGAGCTCACATTGTGTCAGCAGCTGATTTATCTTGATTGAAGAAGTATGAATTGTTTGAAACACTTGGTTTTGGCTCAGGGGCTTAACTATTGTTCAAAGGTTTCCTTGAAGTAGATGTGCCTCTCTGTAAGATTGTCAAAATCTGCTTCTCAAATATCCAGCTCTTGTCTTCACTATGTATAGTGAATTTTCCTAGGGAGAGAATTCTAGGTTTTAATCCAGGCTTCTTTAGTTTTGTCTGTATTGTATGCCAGTTTCTCTGATTGTCCTTTGTCTTCCCTGAAAAGTCCACTATGATCCTATTGTTCTTTGGAGAGATTTCTTCTGGCAGCTTAAAGTATTTTTCCTTTATCATTGAAATGTTAGAGTTTAAACATAATGTTTCTTGGTATTTTCAATAAAGGATTCTTTTTTGTCACAGTTCTGTGGATTATTTCTATTTGTATTATAGTGCTTATTTTTTCTAATTATAAAATGTTTTCTTGAAAATTTTCTAGAGTATATTGTTCAGATTCTTTTATTTTGCTAAATTTTCTGGAGTATTTGGAATTCTGAGGAAAACCATCCTCTGAGTCTGTATATTTTCTCTCTCTTTGGATAGTTTTGTGATTTTTGAGCCTGAGTATTTCAGTAACCCTTCATTATGTGCCATACCATTCTTTGGCTGCAGTCTATCCTTTCTTGGCTACTCCTGTTGGATTTTTTGTAGTTTTCTATTAAATTTTATTTATTGTTCATAGTCTTCTTTATTTTCTAGTCTTTTTAAAAGTCTCTTTTAATTTGATCTTTGGTTCCTCCTGTGATAAAAAAAACACCAAAAAAACAAAAAAACCCTCTCCTTAAGACCTATATTTTATTCTTGTGACTTCTTATTCATGCCAGTTCTTGCTTAATTTTTAAAAATGTGTTATCTATCCATTTGTGATATCTCTTTCTATAAAGTTCTTTTTTCATCTTTGCAGTTCCTCATCCTTTAGCTATTTTTACTGCAGTGAAATGTGTGCTGGATTAACACTTTTCTTAACTTTGCTTATTCCAGTTTTGGTGGACTTTCATTTTCACATGTATGTGTTTAGTTTTTTACCCTCTCTTTGGTATTTGTTCATTTTTCTCTTCTCTTTTCTTCTTATCTCCCCTCTTCTCTTCTCTCATTTGCTCCTTTCTTTTCCCTTCTTTCCTTGGACTAGGCCTTCCTTTGTCACCCAGGTTGGAAGTACAGTGGCTACTTACTCATGGGCCTGATCCCATTACTGATTTGCATGAGAGCTTTGACTTGTTTTATTTCCATCCTGAACTGGTTTACCCCTCTTTGGGCATCCTGGTACCTCTCTGCTCCTAGACACTCACCATCTTGATTCTGGTGAGTCTTGTGTCTAGTGTGAATGCCCAATGTCTTTAGTCCTACGGAAGCTCTGAACTTTTGAACTCAATCTGCCAGCCTCAGCCTCCCCAGCAGTAAGGATGTCAGGCATGTGTTATCACTTCTGGCTCTATTTTTTGTTTTCCAGAAGTAATGTGAGGCGCTCCCTTTGAACTTGGACATATTGCCTGGAAAGTTTCTTTCCATTACATTCTGCTATGTCATCCTTAATAATAAGAGGATCATCCAAACTTATGCCTTTCCCAGTTGTGACTCCTACTGTATCTAACATGAAATAGACTTATCTCATTAAAATGTAAGCTCTTTGCAGGACAAGAATGATGTTGCTTTTCCTCTTTGTAACCCTAGAACTTAGCATAATATTTTTTTTGGTCCATATCTGGGATTTAATCAGCCTAGTGAACTCCCTGTATAAAAATATCTTCTACTAATGCGGATTTCCAACTTAGCATACAGGAGGTGCTTAATAAGTATTGGTTGATTCTGGAGAATCTCTTAAGCTATGACCAAAGGGCCATAAAACTGTCCACACCCTTTGATCTGACAATACCACTACTAGGTCTGTATCCCAAAGAGATTTTTTTTAAAAGGGGAAAAGGACCTATTTGTACAAAAAATATTTTTAGTAGCTCTTTTTGTAGTGGCAAAGAATTGGAAACGGAGAGGGTGCCTATCAGTTGGGAATGGCTGAACAAGTTGTAGTATATGATTATAAGGGTATACTATTATGCTATAAGAAATGATAAGCTTTGTACACAGCAACAGCCACAGTGTGTGAGGAATTTTTCTGGTAGACTTAGTACTTCATTGCTGTGCAAGGTCTTAAATAATTCCCAATGGTCTCTTAAGGCAAAATGCCTTCCACATCCAGGGAAAGAACTATGAAATTCGATCACAGAATGAAACAAATCATTTTCTTTTATATTATGTTTTGGTTTGTTTTATGATTTCTCACATTCATTTTAATTCTTCTATGCAACATGACTAAGGTGAAAATGTATTTAATAGGAATGTATGTGTAGAACCTATGTAAAATTGTATGCCATCTCAGGAAGGGAATGGGAAGGTATGGGAGAAAGGAGGGGAGGGAGGTGAAAAATCTAAGATATATGGAAGTGATTGTAGAACACTGAAAACAAATAAAATAATAAAAAAAAAAATAAACCCACAAAAAAAGAAATGACAAGGAAGATGACTTCAGAAACACCTGGAACAACTTACATGAACTGATGCAAAGTGAAGTGAGCAGAACCAGGAGAACATTATACATAGTAACAGCAATACTGTACAATGATCAACTGTGAATGACTTAGCTCTTCTCAGCAATACAGTGATCCAAGACAATTCCAAAGGACTCATGATGAAAATGCTATCCATCTCCAGAGAAAGAACTGATGGACTTTGAATGTAGATTGAAGCATACTACTTTTTACTTTATTTTTTCATGGATTTTTGGTGGGGTTGTGTTTGCATTCATAACATGACTAATATGTGAAAAAAAGTGTTGGTTGGATTGAATTGAGCGTCAGGGCATCTTATTTACTACCAATATATTCAGGTTTGTTTGTGATGTATTGAGAGAGGGACAAAGATACTGAAATCTTTTTTTTAACTCTTTTGCCCAAGGACATATAATCCATTTAGAGAGGATAGTGAGATATAGGACATGATGTAGGTTCTAGAATGGCCTTACTCTGTGATCCCGAGCAAGTCTCTTAACTTGTCTTGGCATTAGTTTCTTCATCCCTCAAATGGACCCTCTCCATCTTCTCCACTGGTTGGTCATAAAGAATCAAGACTTGTATGTGAAAGTACTAGATTATGAAGTCTTTGAACTTAGAACTAGAAATCACCTTAATAGTGATAGTCATTTACCTCTGAGAAAATTAGGGATTAGAGATGCTCTTACTGAGACCCAAAGAAGGGAAATGAGTTGTCCAAATTCATTTGGCTAATTAATGGCAGAGCTGAAACTAGAATTCTCAGATGTGTGGCCTGAGAGAACCCATGGCCTTCTACAGATCACCAAGAGGGAGCTCCCATAGGCCCAATCTTCCAAGCAAGGTTTCCTTTCTTACTTCTAATTCTCATCTCTTCCCTCTCCCACTCCATTTGCTACCAGCACTACTTGTTCTCCCCACAGTCAGGAAGTCAAACCAGTTTCATCCCCACCCAGACTCATCAGGCAGGTTTGTCTTCATGGGTAGGCAGCTGTGTAAGACTGGGGGACCTTGGTGCTGCGTCTGACTTTCTTGGGCCAGAGCGTGAAAGAAATCCAGGGAACCTGGAGACAGGGAAGCCAGGCCTGTGCATCTGTTTGCTGCAGAGGGTTAGATAACAGGATATCAGGAGCTCCAGTCTCTTTCTGTGGTCCATGTCCTTGAAGGGGACCCTGGCCCCAAGATGGGCAGCCACAGGAAAGGAGGAACAAGGCATGACTAGAGATGAGTCAGAGCATGGGGCCCAGGAGGGAGGGAGCTAACTGGAGTCACGTGTTTGCTCATTCACAGCCTGTCATCTGTGCTTAGGCAGGCCTGGCCTCTTCCTGGATATCTTCTTCTCTGCCCATCAGTTACCACATATTCTGAGCCACATAGCAGCAGTACTCACTGTTCCTGCCTCCGAGAACAGGTACAGTAGACACTCTGCTGATTTCCAATGGGGTTGTGGTTTCTTCTGGGTAATTGAAGGGTATGGGGGGGAATGGGAGAGAAGAGAAGGAACATTAAGGACTCTGTTTGTTTAGAAGTTCTTTTCAATTAGTTAGTAGCGACTTGTTTTCTTGGGTGGGGGGAGCCGGATTATTATTGCTTATTGTCTTCTCTGTTCTTGGGTACTTTTCTTAAGAGAAACTTAAAACCTTTCTGTGCTATAGTAGAAATACACTGAACTAAGGATGGAGAGATTTGGGTTCAAGTCTTGACACTTACCCTGAAAAGCTGTGTGAACTTGGGCAAGTCATTTCATCTCTATGGGCCACAATTTCTGCCTCAAGGTAGACTAGGATCAGGGGTTCTTAATCTAGGTCTCCAAGAATGTTTTTTTTTTTAATTTCGTAATTATATTTGAATATAACTAATTTCCTTTGTAATTCTCTCTATTTTATTTTATTTAAAAACATGATTCTAAGAAAGGGTCTTTACCAGATTGCCAGAAGGAGTCTTCACACACACACACACACACACACACACACACATACACACACACACAGAGTTCAGAATTTTTGAACTAGCTAATCTCTAGTATATTTTGGGGCAACCAGGTGGTACAGTGGTTACAGTACTAGGTCTGGAACCAGGAAGACTCATCTTCCTGACTTCTATTCTGACCTCAGACACCTACTAGCTGTGTGACCCTGGGCAAGTCACTTCACCCTGATTGCCTCAGTTTCTTCATATTTAAAAGGACTGGAGAAGGACATGACAAACCATTTCAGTGTCTGCCAAGAAAACCCCAAATCGGACCATAAAGAGTCAGATATGACTGAAACAACTCAACCAGAGCAATATATCTTTGGACTTAAGTGTTCTGTATCTTCCATATCTGACTTTTATGTTCTAAGGTCCCTTCCAGTTCTCACATTCTATATCCTAAGACCCTACCCCAGGCTCTAACATTCTGCATCCTAAGGCTAGCTCTGACTTTTATAATCTTAAAAACAGTACCTTTCTAATTTCACTAGCATGTCTACCAAAAGAAGATAAAATTGTTCTCAAATGAGTGAAATTAGCATTCTCTTCTATTTCCAGAAAATTAAGAGGTTCCTAACCATTAGAAAAGTTTTTTCTAAGGTTAGTTAATTTCTCTTTGGGAGGATAAGTCAAGATTCCCTTCTTCCAAGGCTTCCCTATCCCCATGTCTTGAATGGAATCTTGGGATTCCTTGATGGAAAGTCGACAGTATAGCCTATGGAGTCCCACAGAATCATGGTATCTCAGTATTGAAGGTGACCTCAGAAGCTATTGAAGCCCATTTGAACTTGAGTAGGAATCTCCTCTATTATGGATATTATATATAGATTTTATATATCTATCATATATCTCCTCTATTATATCCTCTAATATATTCTATTATATCATGTTTTTAAGTACATAAATATACATTATATTATGATACAGGGTCATCTAGCCTTCACTCAAAGACCTCCAGAAATGGAGAACTCACTACTCCTCAGTTCAATCTATAACATTTTAGATACCTCTATGGGAAGACTAGTTTTCCTGACTTCCAATCTGGCCTCAGATCTTTACTAGCTGTGTGACTCTGAGCAAGTCACTTCACCCTGTTTGCCTTAATTTTCTCATCCGTAAAATGAAATGGAGAAGGAAAAGGCAACCCCCTCTGGTATCTTGGCCAAGAAAACCCCAAATGGGGTCAGGGAGAATTGGATACAATGAAGAAATGATAGAACAACAAGAACATTTTTTAAGATTTCTCTGCCTGTAAGATTCTTGAAGACAGTCATCAAGTCACCTGTAAGTAAGCCTTCTCTTCTGAAGGTTCAATTTTCAACCAGTCCTCAAATACATAGTTTCCAGGATGGGAAGTAGCTTCTTTCTAGTGAAGGTCAGCAGGAAATGGCAGACCACTCTAGTACCTTCATCAAGAAAACCCCAAATGGGGTCACAAAGAGTCGGACATAACTGAAATGAGTGGACAACATCAAAAAAGGTACTAGTTAGATAACTGGATATCAGGGACCCCAACCTCTTTATCTGTAGTCCACTCTGTGAGGCCCAGAGAGTACTCAGAGTGTCAGATGGCAGATCAGCCTGTCTCTACATAGGCTAGGTAACAGGACCACATATTTGGGAAATCACAAAGATCACAAATTTTAAGCTGGAAGAGACTAGTATAACAAGTACAACCTTCTCATTTTAGTCCTGGGGTCCAGGAAAGTTAAGTGATTTGTTCTGGATAATAGGATGCTTTTACTTCACATCCAGGACACTGCAGCACTTTGTGGGATAACGTAAGTCCCTTATCATCTGAGTGTGAATGAATGAATTGATTTATTTGGTGCAACGGGAGAAGGGATATTGGTACCTAAGACTGTGGGGACCCTGAGCAAACCACTGAAAAACAATTCATTTATATAGCACCCTATGATGTAGACAGTGTAAATGTTATTATTCCCATTTTACAGATGGGAGAACAGAGGCTTAGTGAGCACAGTGTGATGATTAGAGCTAGGAAGAGCTGAATTTAAATCTCACCTCAGAATCTTACCAGTCTAATGACTTTGGGTGAGTCCTAGGATCGTAGATTTAGAGGTTGCCTAATGTACCCTCCTCACTTTACAGGTAAAAGAACTTAAGTCACTTGTTCTAGGTTACATAGGCACCAAATAACAAAGTCAGGATTTGAACCCAGGTCCACTAAACTCCTGGGCAGCTAGGGGATGCCATAGTACACAGAGTGCTGACTTCAAATCTGGCTTCAGACACGTACTAGCTGTATGACCCTGGGCAAGTCACTTAATCCCCTTTGCCTCCGTTTCCTCATCTGTAAAAATGAGCTCGAGAAAGAAATGGGAAACCACTTCAGTATCTTTGCCAGAGAGTCTGACATGACTGAACAACAGCCTGTAAGCTCCAAATCTAACACTCTTTCTGCTGTACCATGTACTCTCTGATCTCGATTTCTTCACCTATAGAATGGGGATAATGATATCTAAAGGATTTTGATCACAAGCACGTTGTGAGCATCTAAGAAGGTCATGTAAAGTCCTCTGCAAACCTTAAAGTGCTACATAACTGTTGTTTATGTATTTTAAATTTTTGTTAGCTTTGCTCAACACTCCATCACTGCTAAATATGTGGACTTAAAACTAGGTTGTTTTTTTTAACTCTCAAGAATGGTGCTCTTTCCATAACATACCCTGTTGCCTCTAGACCAGAGGAGTCTACATACAGCCAACAACCCTCTTTAGTGCTGCAGAACCAGAATAAAACATAATTGAGAAATACTAAACAAAATAAATAAAAATACAATAGAACATAGAAAATGTTAATATGTGGTTTTCCAAGTCAGCGAGGCCCATCGGGATCCTTATATATGGGTTTGTGTCCCCATTTCTGTTGAGTTTGACCCTAGACTATTTCACCTTTCTTCATTCCATTTCCTCATTTATAAAATGAATATAATAATTACCTTCTCCAACTCCTAGTGTGCTGGAGAAGGATCAAGTAAGATAACAGTCTGATCGTCTTCTGAACTGCATAAAGTGCATGGCAGAGCGGGGAGAAACCAAAGTGACATTTGTCAAATTTGTCAATTTGTCAAACCAAAGTCACGTCTGACCCTTCATAGCCTAGAGTTTCCTTGGCAGATACTGGAGCAGTTTGCCATTTCCTTCTCTAGCTCATTTTACAGATGAAGAAACAGAGGCAAACGAGGTGATTTGCCCAGGGTCGCACAGCTAATAAGCGTCTGAAGCCAGATTTGAACGACCAAAGACGAGTCTTCCTGAGACGACTCCAAATCCACTGCACTACTGAACAGTGAATGAGGTAGAACTGAAAAAAAGGGATAAACCTGGTCTTAAGGGATTATGTTCTCATTTAAGGAATTGTGCCTCACCTTAGCACCTCTGAAAAGAATATGAAGTATACAGATTGTACATTGCTTTGAGACATCTGTTTTGGTTTCTGTATTAGCACCAGTGCTAATAGATGCTTGGTTGGATGATGATTGATGGAGGCAAGGTTGGGCCCCTGCAGTGTGACTTTGGGGAGGCTGATTCACTTCTCTGGACCCCAGTTTCCTCACCTTTGAAACATACATGAGTCAGACTTGCTGAGCTTCTAGGGGCTTCTCTGAAACTGTGGATTCTATGGTGGCTTTCCTCCTAATGCCTCACTGTGAAAGGGTGAAAAAGAAAATACGGATATAAACCCTTTGATACAAAGGAATCCATTGCCCTTGGGACAAAGTTTCATTCTTCCTAGTTTATCTACCCCTTCTGGAAGTGCAGCATTGGCATGTGACATTTGGAGGAAAGCCTTTCTTAGTACTGTGCTAAGTGCTTTATGACTGGGTGGCACAATGGATAGAGTGCCAGCCCCTGGAGTCGAGAAGATTCTTCTCTGTGACTTCAAATCTGATCTCACACACTTAACTAGCTGTGTGACCCTGAGCAAGTCACTTTAAACTGTTTGCCTCAGTTTCCTTCCCATAAAATGAGCAGAAGGAAAGGGCAAACCATTCCAGTATCTTTTACCAAGGAAACCCCAAATGGGATCACGAAAGGTCGGACATGATTGAAAAATGACTAAAGAATTAAAAAGCAAATGTCACTTTGGTTTTTTTCCCATTTCCACACAGAGAAAAATAATGTTTATTGTTCAAAACAAGGTCAGACGGTTGTCTTGTTTGTTCCTCCCTCAACACCCTAGAAATTAGAGAAGGTGATTGTTCTCATTTTATGAACGAAGAAATGGAGGTCAGGAAAGGTGAAATAATCTAGGGTCACACTCAGTAGAAACAGGACCACTAACCTGTATGAAAGGATCCCAATGGGTCTCATCAAAATCACAACATGTTTGATTTTCCACAACTCTGAGAAGCTGCTAATTTATTATCCACATTTTACAGTTGAGGAAATTGTAAAGGTCTGTGGCTGGATTTGAACTCAGGTCTTCCTAACCCCACATTCATCTCCCTATTCATTGATATCTCTAGGTATCTGAAGCAGAAAGAAGGCTAGAAGGTTCGAGACAGGCCATTAAAGGAGGTAGAGGTTGGGGAGGGATAAAAGGCCAAACTTGGAAATTTTGCAAAGACCCCTGAATACATACATATGTGTATACACACACACACACACACACATATACGTATATACATATATACATATATATATGCATACACACACACACACATATATATATATATATATATATATATAAAATCTTAGATTCTTGGAATCTAAGAAAATTAGAGCTGGAAAACACCTTGGAGATTTCAAAGCCAAATCTTGATCTGAAAGCCAGCCTTCCCATGGAAAGATCATAGATACATGGGATGAGTCATCCAAAGTCATCTTGTCCAACCCTTGCATTTCACAGATGAGGAAGTATAAAGCTAGAGAAGAAATGACTTACCTGAGGTAACAAAAGCATATGGCAGAACCAGAAATAGTATCCCCTCAAATCTTTCACTCCCAAGTCTTCCTTACTGTCCTAGTCCAGGACACTAGTCTCTGCCACTGATTAGCTGTGTGACCATGGTTAAACCACTTCCATCCAATGAACCTACCTAGTCTACTGACTTATTAAACAATGCATATAGAAGCATTTTCAAAGAGATAAAATGTTATTAATTATTAATATTACCCATTATAATTAAAATATTACTAATAGTCCCCCTCCCACATGTCTGCTTCTCTCCTTTAAAGATAATATGAGAACCAGGAGGGTGGAGGGGCAATGGAATCCCTTTGGAAACTCCTGTAAAAAGACTCTATTTATTCTGAGTTGTGCCTTGTCTTGGTCAAACTTGGCTTATGGCGGTCAGTTTGGGTCACATGATCTTTTAAGAAGAACTTTGATAAGCTCTAGAGTAGACAGAGAAGGGTAGCCAAGTTGTGAAGGACCCAGAGATCTTGCCATATATGAATGAGTCAGAGGAGTCATGGGGGAGAGAAATTCAAAGAATTGTCAAGAGAGAAGACATTCAATTTGTGTTGCATGGCCCCAGAGTGCCAAACTGGGGAGCAAGGCATGAAAGTTTCTGAGAGGCAAATGTAGGCTTGACATTAGGAAAAAAATGCCTTCTGAGTGGAACTGTCCAAAAGTGGAATTTGTCGCCATCTTAATCCAGGTACATTCTGGCCCTAAGTGCAAGGTATGGATCAAGTTCAAGATATAAAAAGGTTGATTCCACTGGGCAAATTTACAAAACATTCTTTCACTAAATATAAACAAACTCTTAGAAAAGCTGCATAAATACTGTCAAGTGGAAATAGGTGCAGCTCTCCGGGTCCCTACTTAGGGGCATTTACAAAAGTCAATAGCAACAGCCCCCCAGTGGAATAAACAACATCCAATTGGAAGGGTTAATTAAAGCCTCCTCCATCCAGGTTTTCGCAGATTCCTTTCCAAAGTGGGCTTTAGCACATTCCCATCCAGTGGTGACCAAGGGCTATTCACGTACTTTAAATAATTAAAGACTCTTAGCGTAATCACTCCCTTAGGGCCTAAGATTGGGGTTTAAAGAATGAAGACCCCGAAACCACAAGTGTGACTTCTCATTGGATTAGTCATAAAGAGAATTCTTTTTCCGGTGGGTCTTTGTGGACTGACTTGGATGGGTTAGGCTAGGTGGTCCCTGAGATTTCTTTCCACTTTCAGATCCCAAGATTCTTTAGGAGTAGGCCTGACTTTGAGGTTAACAATGGGTTTTTCATGGGGACATAGGCAAGTCTTTCTCCCCTCTGGACCCTAGTGTGCTGGTGTCCATGCATTAATCCTAACTGTCTCTTGGAGAGGTGAGGGAGTAGAAATGGGAAAGGTCTTCCATTCTATATTAACTTCCCAGAACTCTTGGGAGAATCTGTAGAATGGGGATAATAGCTGTACTATCCAATTTAAAGGTTCACTGTGAAGGTGGTAACTTTTCTAGACTGCAAAACATGTTACAGTGTAGGCTAGTAGACCTGAGATCAAATCCTGCTGTGGTTATTTACTAAGGGTATGAACATGGCCAATTTCTGATCCATAATGGGAATGATACATGTAATACCGACTATATGGGAGACTCTATAAAGTGCCTTGTAAATCTTGAGAGTGCTAGTTTAAACTGTTTTGCTGTTGAGTTGTTTTTCCGTCATGTCCAACTCTTCATGGCCCCACTTGGGGTTTTCTTGGCAAAAATACTGGAGTGGTTTGCCATATACTTCTGCAGTTCATTTACATCATTTACAGATGAGGAAACTGAGGTAAACAGAATTAAGTGACTTGCCCAGGGTCACACAGCCAGTAAATGTCTAAGGCCAGATTTGAACTAACTGAGTCCAGGTCTAACACTCTATCCACTGAACCCCCTAGCTACACATTATTAAACTGTAAAATGCCATAGTAATATAAGCTGTGACTGTTGTGTTAGAGCTAAAAGGTAGCTCAGAGATGATTTAATCCATTTCTATCATTTTGTAGTTAAGAAGCCCTAGAAAAGGGAAATAATTCACCAAGTTTACCCAGTGAGTTTGTGGTGGAACCAGGCCTCCTAGACACTTTATATAAAGCCCTTTCCATTTCATTAGTTGCTTAGCCCCTTGGAAGATAGTATGGGATTGCAGGATTTGGACTATTTACCTCTATCAATCTCAATCTATCTTTATTCATTCATCCATCCATTCATCTATCTCTCTATCATCTATCTTTCTGTCCATCTATTTCTTTATATCTAGTATCTATCAATCACTTTCTATCTCCATCATTTGTCTATTTCTTCATCTATTAACCTTTATTTAACATTTATCAGTCTATCACATCAAACTATCATTTATCTGTTATTTATTTTATCTCTCTGTCTCTGTCTCTCTGTCTCCTCCCTCCCCTTCTCTCCTTTCCTCCCAAGATCATTCATACCTTTGAATTCAGAACCCTAGAGAGCCTCTTTCTGGAGTTTCTACCACCCTAGGAATATAACCCAGAAAATTTGTCTCCCACCATTTTTCTTGGGAAGATGGGCAGGAGTAGGAAAAAGGAATCCAGATAATTTTCTTTGACCAATCTTTGAGACTCTTTGAAGTGAAAAACTATGCTTCTGAAACTCCATATTTACATGGTTCAAAGGCAGTAGGATTGAGAATCTCACGCTATTAAAGGGTGGGGAGAACCTTGGGGATTATATAGTCCATCCCCCACCATTCTATGGGAAACTTAAGTCCTAGAAAGCAGAGATATGTCTTAGGTCCTTCAGGGAATTAAATGCGGAGAGTTCAGGTAGGGTAGTGTGGTTTTCTTGAGAGTATGATTCCAGGAGGGTAAAAGCTTAGAGCTTTCATCACCTTGAGAAATCATAGGTTTTGTAGTGGGGGTGGGAGGGAATACATAGGAGGAAGAAGGCACAGAGTTCTATATTCTTAAAGAGCTGGGATAGCTGGAAGCAGAAATAATGAGGTGTCCTCTCTTCTTTCCTTCCTTCTTTTCTCTTTTTCTGTCTCTCTCTTTCTTTCCTTCCTTCCTTCCTTCTTTCCTTCCTTCCTTCCTTCCTTCCTTCCTTCCTTCCTTCCTTCCTTCCTTCCTTCCTTTCTTCCATCCTTCCTTCCTTCCTTTCCACCTGGGTCTTAGTTCCCTACTTATATGGTCTAATTTGAGAAGTTCCTGCAAAGTCCTAATTCCCACCTACCCAAAGCCACTTCATTATTATAGGTTAATCACTGAAATACCATCATTAGTGATTCATTGTTTTTCATTAAGCATTTCCTTTTCCCTATCTTCCTTTAAAATGTAAGTATTACAGGAATAGGCAAAGAAAGCATTCAGGGTCCCTCAGAATTATCAAGTCTTTTCATCTTGGTCGGGGAAGAGGTCCTGAACTCTTAGAAGTGTGTATGTGGGGGAAGCCATTGAAAGGCAGGACATCAGGCAGAAAGTGGAGGTCAAACTTGCAGATCTTCCAGGCATTGGTACTATGTGTTAATTTTTTTCCACACCCCAATCCTCACATGAAACGAAATCCCTCAGAAGCCCAAAATAGCCCAGGAGTCTGAGGAATGTACTATTAAGTCTGAGAGAGCTCCATTAGCTTCCTCTGTGTCATTGTCAATGTCTAATTATATCTGGTCTATATATAACCCATGCATAACTGTAATTACTGTTTGCTATCTACCATACTTGGTTTGAACCTTTCCCCCTTGTTCAGGACTAGAATACAAGAGTTGAGATCCCCTGAAAAAGCCCCCAGTCTCTTGGCTAATGTTTGAGGCAACTGGACTAATCTTATATGATGTAGTTTAAGGGAACAAGTCCAGAACTGGGTGAGAGGAATGGAGTCTCCTAAAATCTCATGTTTCCTTCAAAGCTCAGCTCAAGCACCATCTTCTGTCTACGTGAAACCTTTCCTGATTACCCCATCTGCTAGCTCCATCCTCCCCAAAGTACCCTGTATTTATTTATCTTGTATATACTTTGTGTACACATGCATACACACACACGCATACATACACATATACACACACAGATCAAATCAGTCAATAACTTAAAGAAATTAATTCAGGCTATTCATTGGAAAGTCATATACTGAAGCCATAGACAGAAAAGAAAGGATTCATTGGAAAAGATTCTGGGAAAGATAGAAGGCAAAAGGAAAAGGGGAGGCAAAGGATGAGATGGATAGACAGTGTCCTGGAAGCAGCAGACATGGGCTTGGACAGACTTTGGGAGATGGTAGAGGACAGAAGGGCCTGGTATGATATAGTCCCTGGGATCATGAAGAGTCAGACACAACTGAACAATATTAACACACATGTTATTGCCTATGATAGAATATAAGCTTCTGGAGGGCAAGAATTATCTAATTTTTGATTTTCTATCCTTAGGGCTTAGCACATAGTAGGTACGTAACAAATGGTTCTTGATTAGTGGATTGGTCAAATCATGGGGTGATAAGAGATATAGAACTGAAAAGAACCTCAGGGCCAATCAGTTGCCAGATCTTGTCATGGTCCCTTTATACCCCTTGGCAGTCTGATGAAGCCTAAGGACCCCAGTACTTATCCAATTATGTCACCTGGGCATCTATAAGACAGGAAGATGCCATCAAGCGCACTCCAGGGGCAGTTCTGATAACTGTAGTCATTTGGAAGTAACGATGAGGGTAACTGATATTTTGAGACATCTACAACAACTGTAATGTGATATGGAAAGTCATCCAGTGGTACTGCTAATACAACTGAATTGAAGGAAATGCTAAATTTCATTACAGGTAAGTAAAAATAAAGATGCATTTTATTTTCCCATCCAAATTCATAGACCCCCCCCCCAACCTATATCTGATGAGGGCTGGAAAGGGGGGGGTGAGACCCCCCACAAAGATTGTGGTACCAGGGGCAGGTCACTTGGAAGGAGTTCACAGACTCAAGCATTGTTGAGGTCAAGGTAAAAGATTTATTACGCTTTTCAGCAGGAAAGAGTTCTTAGGGAACCTGCAACCTTAGAGGCATACAGTACAGTTTATATAGGATATTCTATAGGAAACTGCTAGCTAGGTGTTTTGGGGTGGGATTAGGGAGTGGTTAGTGCTTAAAGGAACATGCACTTTTGGTATCTACCGTTCAGGTATTTTACTCAAAGTTCATTGGAAAATAGCCCAAGGGTGGGCAGTGGGGCTACCTGGAGGTTCAGTTTTAGGCCTGAAATGTCACTAAGTCAACTAATGGGCAGGGCTGGCTCAGAAATACCAGTTTACTCTCATCAATGTCTTGTTAGACAAGAAAAATGTAAGAGAGTATACGTATGCCTAAGTCTAGGATACACATGATTGGTCAGTGAGTAGTTAATGTTGTTATGTCCCAGTGCACAGCCCATTCAGCCAGTACACAGCTGGTTCAGACTAGTAAGTTCTATGGGAGTAGCTGGCTGCTATATCAGGTAAGGAGATCAAGATTGTTGCTGGGGCAGTCTGCGTCCTTGGGCTGGGGAGAAACTGCCTGGGCTAGAGAGAAATGTGATTTTTAAAGAGAAATGTGATTTTAGAATTGGGACCCAAGCACATGTACCCAGGCACCCCATCATATCCACAAAGGTCCTTGTACCCTAGGTTTAGATCCCCTTCTCTACTCTAAGACATGTCTTGGAGATGTTCTTTTGTCTCCATTTACACAATCCCTCCTCACCCCCTCACCCCTAGATCAAACCCATATCATCTCTCTCCAGCTACTATTACAATAGCTTCCTGATTGGGCTCTTTGCCTCAGATCTCTCCCCTCTCCGATTCATCCTCCATAGTGCCACCAAAGTCATTTTCGTAAAACACAGATCTGACCACATCATTTCCCCACTCAAGAAACTTTGGTAGCTCTCTATTATTTCTAAGAATTTTGTGAACTCTGGTATTTGATGTCCTTCATAACCAGGTCTTTTCCTATCTTTCTTATTTTCTTGCATGTTACTCTTTTCCATGACTTCTGTGGTCCAGCTATGCTGACCTATTTGCTATTTCTCACACAAGACAGTTCATCTCCAGACTCCATGCCTTTGTATTGCCTGCTCCCTCCTTCCCATGCTTGGAATGCTCTCCCTCCTAACTTCAGACTTTTAGAATACTTGAATTCCTTAGGACTCAACTCAGGCAGCCTCCTTTTCCATGGCCCCTCAGGTTCCACCTTCTTCTCTAAGACTACTTTCCATCTACTCTGTCTAGTTATTCACAAGTTCTGGCCTTCATTAGGATGTAAGCTACTTGAGGGGGGAAATTTTGTTGCTGGTTTTTTGTTTTCTTTGTATCCTCAAAGCTTAGCCCAATGCCTGACATGGATGATGGATAAATCAATTGATCTATTTTGACATGAGTTTATAGGAGAAAGGTGAGGTCTGGGGAAGTGAGGTCATTCACCCAAGGTCTTCCTAGTATAAATGTCAGAGGGAAGTAGAGAAGTTTCCTCCAGCATTTTCAACATACTGTTGAAACTTTTTCAGTTTAGTGTCAACTGATATTTAGCACACATAAATGAGTTAATCACACAGATAACCGCCTGGAGAGTTGTAGTTAGCCAGCCATCCACACCTTATTGGAATTAATTTAATTTGCTGTTTTCTTCTGAATATTTAGATAAGATTAGCCTGGAGGAAATGGGAGTTTTTTATTGGAGGGGAGGTGGAGCAAATTACTGATAGAGATTACCCAAAGAATGTGGATGACTGTCAATTTAAAAGTGGCCTGTCAGATCCAAGCGCACTTTTTTCAACTTTATTTTTCTTGTTTGGGGGGAGGGTCTGTGTTCTCTTTCACAGCATGACTACTGTGGAAATACGTTTTGCATGTCTACAAATGTATGACCTGCATCAAGTCACTTGCCTTCTCAATCAGGGGGAACAGGAGGGAGGAAGAGAACTTGGAACTCCAAATTTTGAAAAACAAATGTTACAAATTGTTTTCACATGTAATTGGAAAAAATAATTTTTTTTTTTTAAAAAGGGGATCTGTCCCTGTAGTTGCCTCGGCTCTTGTGGCCTGTCAGGAAGTTCATTTGGAAGATCTGGTCTTTCTAGACAGCCAGGTGGCTACAGTGTTGGAGTTAGAGTCAGAAGTCCTGAGTTCACATCCAGCCTCAGAAGCCAGCTTCATGACCTGGACAATTATGTGACCTCTTACCTTAGGTGCTTCGTTTGTAAAAGGAGGATAGTAACAGCACCAACCATAACACTGTTGTGGTGATAAAATGAGATAATATTTGTAAAATGTCATACCAACTTGAAGGCCCTATAGAAATG
Organism: Bettongia penicillata ogilbyi; assembly: GCA_023548195.1. Classification (NCBI taxonomy): domain Eukaryota; kingdom Metazoa; phylum Chordata; class Mammalia; order Diprotodontia; family Potoroidae; genus Bettongia; species Bettongia penicillata. Next base: position 7,053,547 of record JAJHZJ010000067.1, on the reverse strand, counting down.
CTAGCTTTAATTAACATTTTTGGCAATTGTGGAAAATACATTTCCTATGGCTTCACATGTATCATGGGCTTCTCAAAGGCAGGGGTAAGGGGAGGGGAGCTGGAGGGAGGGAGAAAATTGAAACTGAAAATTTCAAAATGAACATTAAATACATCTCTAGCTTTGATCTGAATTATATTTGTATATGCTGCTTATTATATTTGTATATACTATGTATATTTGTATATGCTATGAATCTATGGGTAGGTGTGAAGGGGAAGAAAGCTGATATGTTTGGTGATAGAGTAATAATAGCTTATTTGCATATAGACCTTTATGGGTTGCCTAGCACATTTTATTCATTTATTGCCAGTGAATCTTATGAGTTGGGTATTATAGATGTCAATCAAAAAACATGCATCAAGTGCCTACTATGTGTTAGGCACCGTGTCCCCCAAAATAGGGACAAAATACAGTCCCTCTCCTCGAGGAGCTCAGAATCTAACATGCAACAAATATTTACAAAGCAAGCTATATAGAGGATAAATAAGTGATAATTAACGGAGGGAAGTCACTAGAATTAAGAGCGGTTCGGAAGGCTCCCTGTGGAAGGTGGCATTTTAGTTGGGACCTAAAGGAAGCTGGGGAACCTGACAGGCAGAGATGAGGGCAAGACAAGATTGCAAGCATAGGGGAGAGCCAGGGAAACTGCATTGTCAAGAAATGGAGCATCTCACCAGTGAAAAAGTCAGGAGGTCAGTGCCGCTGGACCGAAGAGTGCGTGGAGGAAAGTGAGGTAGGTGAAGACAGGAAAGGTGGCAAGGGACCAGGTTTTGAAGGACTTTAAAGGCCAAATGGAAAATTTTATATTTGATCCTGGAGGTAATAGGGAGTCACTGAAGCTTATTGAATAGAGGGTGATATGGTCAGATTTGTGTTTTAGGAAGATTAATTTGACATCTCCCTAATCGATCTGCTATCTCACTTACCATAGATGCTTTTCCAAATGTCATTTATCCCTCCTCAGGTCTCCCATGACTCTCCCTCCTTCCACCTTTTCAGCTGAAAACCTGGTCTCATACTTCACTGATAATTGGAGCCCTTGAGACCCTCTTGTTCCACCCGGACCCCTTCTGCCACAGAGTTCTCCTCCACCCCTGCCTCACAAGATGAGGGGAACCTTCCCCTTGTAAAAGCAAATCATTCCACATTTACAAGTGATCACACACCAGTACATCTTTTCCAGGAGATTACTCTCCATTAGTATCCATTCTGTCTCACTATAGTGTCTCTCTCTGCCTCTATGGGTTGCTTCAGTATTGCCTACCCTGGGCAAGTCACTTAACCTTTTTTGCCTCAGTTTCCTCATCTGTAAAATGAGCAGGAGAAGGAAATGGCAAGACCACTGAAGTATCTTTGCCAAGAACACCCTAAATGGGATCAGGAAAAGTAGCAAGGACTGAAACGAATGAACAACGAAAGCAAACGTGTCCTTGTCTTCCCTGTTCACAAAAAAAAAACCTCACTTTTTCCATCCAGCCTCACTACCTGTTGTCATCCTTCTTTCTATTATGGCTAAATTTTTTTTTTTTTTGCAGAAGGCTTTCAAATTTATTTAGAAGGCAAGTCATTAAAGGTTTTCCAATAGGAATGTCATGATTCTATGTCAAGGATGAAGACATTTTCATTAAATAAAATGCTATCCCATTTTTTTGGAAATTTTAACCAAAGTCTCTTCGGTGATAGCCAATGTACAACCCATAAGGTCTGTTTCTCTCCTTGAAACAAGGAACCCAAGTCTGAAAGTTAATCAAAGAAGGAACATAGTTTTGAGTTCAAAATATACATTCTTAGTCACTGATTTTCATATTAACAGCAGATTACTTTTAGAAAGAACAAATGTCCTGTCTTACTAATTTGGGCAAATACATATACTCATAGGGGCACAGTTTTTACTTTTTAACAAAATCAGCAAAATCAAGGAAACAAAATGCTAGAATAGAATCTGGAAACAGTCTGTTGAGAATCTAGTTAACGCTTCCTCCGGGCATTAAATAGGCACATACCAGGACGTTTTATGGCCAAACTCTTTGAGAAGGCTGTCGATTAACAGATGCCACCATTTTCTCTCCTCTCACTTTTTTTCTTTTAAAAAATATACTATTTTTTCAATTACATGTAAAAATAACTTTAACATTCTTTTTTAAAATTTTGAGTGCCAAATTCTCTCCCTCCCTCCCCGCCATATCAAGAAAGCAAACAATCTGACATGGGTTATACACACTCTCCCTCTCCTCTTAACCCCTTATCATCTGGTTTCAGACCTCATCATTCAAGCTGTCCTCCTCTCCGGAATTATCAATGATCTCTTAGGAGACAAATATAATGACTTCTTTCAATCCTTGTCCTTGACCTCTCTGCAGCCTTTGATGCTTTGATCCATAATACTCTCTTGTCTCTAGGTTTTTGTGGCACTGATCTCTACTATTATCCTATCTGTCTGACCCCACTCTGCCTCTTTTTCCCTGTCTTCCTCCTCATCAGACCCATAAGAGTAGATGCTCAGTCCTGGGCCTCTTTGTATCCCTCTGCTATTTCACCTGGTGATCTCATCAGGTCCCACAGTTTGAATGATCATCTCTCAGCAGCTAACACTCAGTTCTTCACTAGCCTCTTTCCTAATCTCCAATGTCGAAGCTTTAACCTATTATTAGACATTTCAAACTGTACAATTTACATTTTACTAGTTTCACATGTCCTATACACATCTTAAACTCAACATGTCCAAGATGGAATTCTTCTCCCACCACCCACTCCCTACCTTCCTGACCACCTGATTACTGTTCAGGGCACCTCCCCTTCCTCCCAGTCACTCAGGCTCCAAACCTAAGTGTCATTCTGGATTCCTTATTCCATCACTCCTCATATCCAAAGAGTTGCCAATCTCTGTTGTTTCTACCTTTCTAACCAGTCTTGTACATTGCCCCTTCTCTCCCTGACACTGCCACCACCCAGGCTCTCATTACTTTACACCTAGAACATGACATGATATAACTGACATGACATGACATGACATGATATGATAGCCTGCTGGTTGGTCTCCCTGCCTCAAGTCTCTCTCCGCTGTAATCCATCCTTCCTAAAATGCAAGTCTGACCATGTCACTCACCTACTCAGTAACCTCCAGTGGCTCCCTATTACCTCTAAGGTCAAGTATAAAGTCCTGTTTGGCTTTTAAAGTCCTTCACAGCCTGGCCCCTTCCTACCTTTTCAACCTTCCTCCATCTTGTTCCTCTCTGTGACTTTGGCAATCCAGTGACCCTGGTCTCCTTGCTGTTCCTCAAATGAAACAATCCACCTGCCAACCCCAGGCATTTTCACTGGCTGTCCCCTTCCCCCCCCCCACCCCGTGCCAGGAACTCTTTTCCTCCTCATCTCTTCCTCCTAATTTCTCTAGTTTTCTTCAAGTCTCAGCTAAAGTCCCATCTTCTGCAAGAAGCTTTTTATAATCCTTTTTAATCTCTGCATCTTTCCTCTGAGATTACTCCCAATTTATCCTATATATATCTTATTTATACATAGCTTTTTCATGCTGCTCTCCACTGTAGCCTTAGTGCTTAGCACAATCCCTGAGACAAAGCAGGCACTTAATAAATGCTATTTGACTGACATCTGAGTGCAGAGTGTGCTGGACTGGGGAGGAGGGAGGGAGGCTATGACAATAGATGATGAGGTCCCGGACCATGATGATAGCTGTGTCAGAGCAGAGAAGGGGGCATTTATCAGAGATGCTACCAAGGTAAAATCTCCAGGATGTGGCAACGGACTGAATGTGGGAGGAGAGGGAGAGAGAAAGTGAGGAGGCAAGGATCACAAGTAGTTCATGTCTGAATGATCAGGTGGACAGGGGTTCTCTCAATCATCATAGGGAAGTCTGGAATAGTGGGAGGTTTGGGAGGAAAGATAATGAATTCAATTTGGACATGTTGAGTTAAAGATGTGTATGGGACATCTAGTTTGGGATATTTATTATGCAATTGGAGATTCCACTTTGGAGATTAGAAGAGAGGTATGAACTGGACAATTAGATCCCAGAATTTTCCACATAGAGATGAGAATGGAATCCATGGCAGCTGATGTATCAGGTTGGAGTCAAGGTGTACCCTCACTCACACTCCAGCATTCTCCCCAAGCTTCATGTTCCTCTCTCAAGAATAACGATAAATGATAATCATAGCTGACGTTTATATAGAGCTTTAAGCCTTGCCAAATGCTGTTGTGGTACAGCACACAGAGCGCTGGGCCTGCGGTCAGGAAAACCTGCATTCCCCTCTGGCCTCAGACCCTCACTAGCTGGGAAAATCACTAAAACTCTTTGCCTCAGTTTCCTCAACTGTAAAATGGGTATGATAATAGCACCTGTCTCATAGGGTCATTGTGAGCATGAAATGAGATCATATTTGAAAAGTGCTTGGCCCAGGACCTAGCATAGAGTAGGTTCCTATATAAATGCTTATTCCCTCTCTACCTGTTTTGTCTTATCTTCTCCCCTAGAATGGAGAAGGACTTGCCCCAGAACATAAGGATTAAACATTAAGGTTGGAATTTCAACCTACTGTACTCTGATTCCATGCCCAGTACTATGCTACCATATATACTAGATTGCATTGCATCACACTGAATGGAATTGAAGTCTAGCATTATCATCATTGTGATTTCTGCAGGGAAAGCCATGGCTGCTGCTGGAATACCTCCCCCACGTCGGGATGAGCACATGCCGATCGAGAGAGAGACACAACCAGGTTAGCTCTACCTCTGGTCTCCAGAAGGCAAGGATCAAGCAGTATGAGCTTTGGAGGAAGGAGCTCTTTGCCAGGGGGAGGGGGGGAAGGTGATTTTGGCCATCCTATCTTTCCACTGCCATTGGCCCTTGTTATCTAGTTCTTCGTGAGTTCCAGATGCAGGGATTTCCTAGACTAGAATCCATATCTCAAGATGGAATCTTGGAGCTCCTGGATGTTTGGGTTGGGGCTGGGACAGACCTAAGACTTTATAGACATCTGAAAGAGGACCCCATCTGGCCCAGGAATAGAGACTATGGGGGAAAAACATCTTATTTAAGAAAAATTTTAACTCCTTTAGTACTTAGCACAGTACTCTGTCCACCCTGGATGTTTCTTAAATATTTATTGAATTTGTCATACTGAAAAGTCCACTGGCAAAACCACTGTGGGGTGACCCAAAGATTTGGGAGTAGGAAAAAGGGGAGTGGAAATAAGGACGTAGAATCAACTGACAGGGAGATTATTGGGATTTCCAATGTCCTGTGAGGACTATCCCACTAAAATTACTGTCCATTTGCTCACTAGAGTCCCAAGGACTCGCAAGGTCACCTAATGAATTATAGTTGTGGAATAGAAACGTTAACAAAATAATTAGTAAGTTAATTATTCCTTCAATTCATGGGATTTTGGAGGTGAATCATATAGTATAAACTTCTCATTTATAGGTCTGTACTACTGCCATCATTATCCCCATTTTACTGAGGAGGAAGCTGAGGCCCACTCTGTAATGGCTCACCAAAGTTCAAGAGAACTCCTAGTTGAGTAGAAAAGCCAGAAATTCTCTAGTGATCCCTGATCTCTGATACAGAAGGGCTAAGGCAGGCCTGATCAAAGTCTTCTGTCTTATGTGTTTTACAGAAGAAACAAACAAAGTCCATGAAAAAGAAGAGGAGTATCCTCTCTCAACAGGAGAATATAAAAATGGTACTGATTCCCCTCCCTTTCCACCTCCATCACCACCATCGAAACCATCATCATCATCATCGTCATCATCGTCATCATCGGGTAAAACAATTGTACCTTTGGACCTACTTTTTAAAAAATTTTTTATTGATATTTGCGGTTCCTTACATTACCATATTATCCCAATGATCCCTTCCCTAGCCTCTGTTGTCAGTAAATAATCCTCTGCTTGGGATGTTTAGGGCAGCCTTGGGTGTAGTTTATTATCCACTTGAACAGGTCAGTATTTCCATTTGTTCCCTTACCTCTTGCCTTGTGTTCCTTGTCTTCCTCCTCTCCAGGAGAAATGGTTACTGAAACATAGCTCTCACTTTTGTGGTTATTTAGTAGTAATTGTGTTCTTTTTATTTGTACATTTCTATAATTCTTTAATTTATAAAAGCTCTGTTGACGTTCTGTGATTATCCTCAAATGTAGACTCTGTTCTTACAGATAGCAACAGTGATGACGACCAACTCCATGGGATCAACAGAAAATTCCATCCAGGTGAGCTCACTAGTAGTGGTGGTAAAGTTGTCCCCTTTGTGGAAGGGGAAAATCAAAGCATTAGAGACTCAGAGTTGGAAGCAGAGCTACAGTCATGATTCTGCACTGGGGCAGCTGCAAGTTTACCCCAAGTCAACTTTTTAAGACAAATTCAATTGGGAGGTGGTAGAAGAGTGGGAAAAACCTGGGAAAAGATAACTGACCTTTGGACAGAAGTTACCATATGGGGAGATATTCCAGCATGCTGACTCATTGGTGGGACCCTGAGAAGCTGCTGGGGAGGCTATCCTTTGGGGAGATACCAAGGAGATCCAGGTCCAAGATGCACCTGATTCAGCAAGATATTGCTGAAAGGGAAAGAAGTACCATCTTTTAACTGACTAATTATTCTTGTTAACTTGGTGATATGCTTAATTATTTTAACATGCTAAAGTTTTCAATCACAGCTGTTCCCAATGGCCTTTATATTTGGACATCCTCTTGCAAAGCCCCAGTCATCCAACCTTAGTTAGAAGAGATGCTGGAGCTTCAAGATCCAAGCCTTTTCTGAGCACAGGAATTTCTTCTACAAATAACCCTGCCAGGTGGTCACCCAGCTTCTAAGGAAACTCTTCCTGGAAGGAGAATCCACTCCATTGTTGGAAAGTTCCAATAGTTGGTTCTTCTTTGTATTGAGCTAAACACAATGTGCCCAATCATCTTGGTTCTACCTTTCAATTGCACAGACCAAGTCTTTATTCCCCCTTGGAATGGTGCCTCTGAGAGGCTCCAACCATTACCTTGGTGTAGCATCACCCCCTTCGTTCCCTCTTCTCCATCCAATTCTTTCCCACCCTTTAAGACACAGCTCAGATGCTGTCTTTCCCATGATACTCTCCTTGAGCCCCAGCAGAGTGTAATGTCCCTTGATTCCATTTTCTCCCCTTTTGCATTTTCCTTATATTCCGGTTATTTGGGTTCATGGTTCATCTCTCTTGCAAGATGGCAAACTCTGTGGAGACAGGAACCAAGACTTCTTCATCTCTGTATTCCCTTCTGGAGCCTGGTAAAGAGCCTTGCACATAATCAATGTCTCTGTTCTCATCCAGATATCATCAAAGATGAGCCAGGGATTAAGAAGGATGAACTTCATCTGTATGGAGGTAACTCGTCAAGTCAACAGACATTTCATAAGATCATAGACTGAGAGATGGAAAGGAGGTTGGAGGTCAAGTCCAACCCCTCACTGTACAGGTGAGGGAAACAAGGCTGAGACAATAAGTAATTTGCCCAGTGTCTCATAGCTAGGGTAGGAGGCTGGATTTGAACCCAGGTCTTCTTAATTCCAAGGCCAACCAACCACACTGCCTTATATGCACAAGGCACTCTACTGGTTTTTAGGAATGCAAAGACAAAATCAAATGACCCTTGTCCTCAAGGAACTTATGTTTTACTGAGGAGAGGAGGAAATTTAACTCTTATACAGATAGATAAATACAAAATCAATAAGTTAATTAATTGGTGTGTAATTAATAAGAAATAATTTTTATAGTGATTCAGCACTAACCATTGGGTAGATAAGAAAAGATTGCCATCATTTCAGAAGAAGCCAGAATGAGGTTATTGGCATGAAAACAATCAGTAGAGTGGTTTCCAAAAGAACCTTAATAGCTTACCTTTAGAAGGCAGCTAAATGGCACAGTAGATAGCGTGCTGGACTTACAATCAGGAAGTCCTGAGTTTGAATCCCACCTCAGACTCTGCTAGTGTTTCGACCCTGAGCAAGTCATTTATTTTCTCAGCCTCAGTTTCCTCCTCTGCAAAATGGGAATGATAATAGCACAACCTTGTGAGGATCAGATGAGATAACACGTGTAACTTCAAAGTGCTATGTAATTGTTAGCCATTATTTGTACTTTATATAGCAATCTCAAATTTGTAACGTTTTACGTATATTATCTTGCTGCAGTGAATTCTTAATAACATCAATGGCAAGAAGATAGTAAGAATCACCAGAAATAGTCCTTGTTTCTCTGGGAGGCAAGGGATAAAATTGAGAATAATGTCCCGGAGAAAGTAACTTATTCATGTAAACAAGAAAATGAACTTTAACTTATTTTTGAACTCACTGCTTCTCTACTGAGTAGGAGTATAACTTAGGCCTTCATTAGCTACTTTAACCCTAATAATAATTTTGGTTCTTATTGGAAGTCCTGCATCCATTGGTTCTTAGCAGTTAGGCAGCTTCCATTGGCCATTTTATAGAAGGTCTGGCCAGTCTTCACAAGAACGCAGGGCTTCATGCTTTTAAGAACTACTCAGTGCTCATCTATATCTAGATATCTATACGGTCTTATATCTCTTAAATAATATGCTACTTAAAACTTATTCCTTATTTTCTATTTCCAAATATGATGATAATGTACTGATAGCTTTCATTTGTTTTGGGGATGGGGTAGATACACCTGGAGAGATAAAACCCTATGATGAATCAGGTAAATATCCCAGTTATAAGTTTGTCATTATTAGAGAAACAAATGTGTTCTCCATATTGTGGGAGAGCGGAAACTGACGTTTGGTTTCTTGTTTACAGGGCTCAGAAGAAGAGAAGTTGTACCCTCAGATGGTAAATATATAAACTAAAAGTGTGGTAACAGATACTGGGTTTGCCTCTAGGGTAAAACATTGTCAGAGACATTCAAAGGCTACGGGTAGTAAGTATCCCAGCACCACAGGCCTAGTCCTATATACAGACCGAACAGACAACCACCTACCTAGTGGGATTTGAGGTATACTGGGAAAGGGTCTCTGACTCCTAAAATACCTCCTTTCCTACCTAACCTAGTGACACCGTTCATTCATTTGGATCTTTAAGGATTCTTGGGCAGTAGTGTTAGTGAAAAGTGACTTGTATTTGGGTATAAGTCTTTCTTCTATCATCTCCGAGCTGCGTGATTTTGTGGTATTCACTCGCCACTTCATACCCATCTTACAGGGTTATTGTGAAGATTTCATGAAATAATAAATGTAAGGTGCTTTGTAATTGTAAAGCACTATGTATGTGGCTGCTGGTCCTTTGTTTTCAAAGAGGTTTAATGACATCATGAGGTTATTGTTATAACTGTTCCTAGGAGGGAGCAGCTGAAGCCATTAGCTATCCAGAAAACAAGGTATCTGGGGAGGGAGGGAAGAAAGGGAGGTGGGAGGGCACCAAAGACAGACCTTATAGACACCTTTGCAGTTTTGCCAGCTGCAGGCCAGCCTTTGCAAGTTAGTCATTCACTTAACAAATATTTATTGAATGCCTACTGTATACAGAGTATTATGTTAGGGGCTGGAGGAGATACAAAAAATTAAGACGTGGTGCCTGCCTTCAAGAAACTTTGCAATCTATGGAAATATGTTTTGCATGACTTAGAATTTGCATGATGGTTATCACATTTCTGGTCTCTCATTGGGTAGGGAAAGGAGTTGAGGGAGAGAGACAATTTGGAGCTGAAAATTTTACAAAAAACATTTTAAAGGAAAGAAATTTTCCAGTCTAGTAGGTGACGCCATCAAAGGACTTAAGTAGTATAGGTGGTAATGTCAACAAGGCTTACCATGGCTTTAGAAGTCACTGATTGGACTAAACACTAACTGTGGGATAAAGCCACTCCCTGACTTTATCTTATGCTATGAACTTGCAGAGTTAATGAATCACAGCTATTTCTTTGGTTCAAGAAGAAAAATCCATTGCACTGAAAGAGAAAATTGAATTGAAAAAGAATTGAAAGAGAAGAAATGAGTTTTTCAAGTGAAAACTACCTCTTGAAAAATCATTATCATCTTAACACAATCCTCCTTTTGTTTTAAAGAGCCAGAAGTGGAAGACAGTCAGGAAAGAAGAATGAACATAGAGAAAGATGGTAAGAAACTCTTCACATGCCTCAAAGTTTCTTCTCCCCATTTTGGAGTCAGAGTTTTAAACTGAGTGAATCATATCTTATTTTAGTTTATTGTTCCTACTTGGATAATAAAAATGGGGCAGAAACTTTGACTACCTTCCCATGATGCTGAGATACTGGTAAGCTTCATAACCTCAAATGCAGGAGATGGATTAGATGGTCTCTGAAGATTCCTCTTAACAAGGACATTCTATGTTCTAAGGTACTTCCTAGGCCTGACATTCCAACCCTGACACTACTGGTGTGATGTTGGACACGGTACTTCCACTCTCTGGGCCTCTGTTTTCTTCATCTGTAAAAAGAAGGCATTGGATTAGATAATCTTTAATTCTAATCTCAAATATCTCTTTAGTCTAATATTTAATGACTGAATAGGAAATGCTTAACAGAACTATGAAAACCAAGAGATTAGACTAGGGAGAGATTCCTGAGAATGTCTAAAGTGGAAAGAGCCTTGGAAGACAGAGTTTTGGATGATGCTTGTTTAAACCCCAAAGGGTGGATATGTACTAAACTTATCCTGAAGGGAGAGGACAGGAAGTCATCCAGTAAGTTTCTGTGAAGGAAGCAGCTGGTGATCCCAACATGATTGAACTCACCTGTCATATCAAGGGACTGGATTAGGTCAAGAGGGTCAAACTCCAGAGGAACCATTATCTGGAAAATGTTGTTTCCCAAATTTGGGAAATGTTAAACAAACTAAATAAAGATACAATACAGAATAGATAATGTTAATTTGTGGTTTTCTTAGTCGATATGCTGCCTGCAATTTGAGTGTGACACCACTGGATTAGATGACCTAGAAGGTCTTTGCTTACTCTAACATTCTAGGATTCTAAGTCTGGAAAGGAAAATTCTATATGAGTTAAGAAAAATGGGACTGGGATAAAAGGTGAGCATTAGTTGAGGGGCTGGGCAGTAGATGGTAAAGCAGAATTCATAGGCTTGCAGGATTTATATTTTTAGAGCTGAAAAGCTCTCTCGTCCAACCCCTACATTTTGCAGGTGAGGAAACTAAGGCCCAGAGATTCCCAGGTAGGACATGAGTTCAAATTTAACCAATGTTTTTTAAATTTAATGAATTTGTTTTCAGTTTTCAACAATCACTTCCATAAGTCTTTAATTTTCTCCCCGCTCCAATGGCATGCAATCATGTATGAGTTTTACACACATTATTAAACATATTTTCACATTAGTCACATTGCACAGAAGAAATAAAATTAATGGGAGAAATCATGAAAAAAAAACGAAACATAGCACAAGAGAAAAGAACCGGCTTCATTCTGTGTAACCAGTGTTTTTGAAAGGCCTACTGTGTGCAGAGCAGTACAGTACATGCTAGGGGAGGTATAATTTTTAGATACAACATGGTCCCTGTTCTCATGGAGTTTATGATAGTGAAGTCAGTGACCCACTGGAAACTTCCATATTGGAAACCCAATAATTCCTTTAATTATTTAAAGAGATATTTTTTATTGTCAGGCTGGGAGGGAAGAACAAAGACTAATTTGCAGTTCTTGTCTTTTCAGATGAATTTTTCCATTTTGTCCTTCTTTGCTTTGCTATTGGGTCTGTGCTTGTCTGTTATCACTACTATGCAGGTAAGGCTGGCTCAGGGGGAAATGAGGAGTGAGAGACACAGGCCGGTGAGTGTTCACACTGAAGCTAACCCACATTCTCCCTTGCTCAACTTCCTAGATTGGTTTATGTCTCTGGGCGTTGGTTTGCTAACCTTTGCTTCTCTGGAGACCGTTGGAATATATTTTGGCCTGGGTAAGTAGGACTTCAAGCACTCCATGGAACTTGGTGGTCCCACAGTGTTGTAACTTGGTCTGTCGCAGATACAAGTCACATTTGCAAGGCGACCATCTTACAGTATTGGCATTTATTTCCTCATTTAGGATTTATACCTCATCTACTTCCAAAAAGAATTTCCAAGAACTTGCATAATTGAATAAAACAATATGAAAGAGGGTGACTTAAAGTGAAAAAGGGAAAGGCTCATTAAAGGAACATAGAAATAGATGCTAACAAGTACCTGAAATAAGTTAATTATTGAAGTTAGGTACAGTGTAGAGCTCTGAATTTCTTGGCAATTCAAAAATTCTTTCATTCATTTGCTAAGTCTTCATCGAGTTCCATTTGTCAAGGCCCCATGTACTGTGGGGAGATAATGATAAAGGAAATCTAATTCTTATTTTCAGAAGTTGCAGTCTCGCAGGGGAGGTAAGAATATGGACCTGGGTAACAATAATACAGTATATAATGTGAATAAACGATAAAATGATCACACAATGTAAATGAGAACAGTAAGAATACCAGCCTGACTTAGGTCCCAAAATTCCCACTCTGGAATCCACCTGATTTTTAGGCTTTCTCACTTGACAAAATGTCAGAGCCCTAGGAGGGCTAGAAGTCTGCAGCCATCATTAGTCGTGTATAGCTCAATAGAAATGAGTTTTTCAGAGCTTTTCCTGATTGCAGACTTTGATGTAGAATTAAAAGGAGAGATAGCATGAGGCAAAGGGAGTGAGGACAAAATCATTAAGAGGGGAGACAGGACACTCAACGCAAATTTCTCTTTGTCTTTTGGGAAAAGAGTCCTAGAAATTGGGTTGGAACCTGCCCACCCATCTCTTTGCTTCTAACAGTTACCTAGAATATGGGTCCACAAACAGAAGCTGTTGTCCCACTCCACACTAAACAGCAAGACTGTGGCCTTTCTTTAAGGTCTCAGTCAGGATTCGGGGGAAAATCCAGTCAAATGAGTGAGGGGGTGGAGATAGAGTGGAGGTGTGGAGAACAAAGTGTCTTGATCACATGCAATTACTCTAGGTGGTAGGGAAAGATGTGTCCAAGGGAGCCTGATCTATAAAAAATGAAACTATGTTAACCAACAGTTTCTGATTCCCGAACTGCTAGAGAAGATGGAGTTGAAAAGGAAAGGAGCAAATAGGATCATTGAGATCATTGAGTGACAAGAGCTAGAGGGTGACACCCTAATACATATGCCCTGCAAAGATAGGGGTTTGTGAGGGATAGTGAGGGGTTGGGGCAGTGAGCCAGAGGAAGCCCAAAGGGAGAAAGTATACTGCCTCATATACTTTGTCTATGACAAAGCTCCGGTCACCCTGCCTTAGTTATGGCTCTGCCTTTCTTGCTACAAAAAATTTAGGAAAGGTTTCAGAGACATGTGGTCCTAAAGGAGTAGGGGGCCCTGAACTGGAGGGAAGGTCTCTTGTCTTAATTACAGGGTTAGACCAGATGGTTCTTAGTATCCTTTAGCTCTAAATCTCTGACCTTAATGAATCCTGTTTTTGTTTCTCTACAGTGTATCGGATTCACAGAGTCCTTCAGGGTTTCATCCCCCTTTTTCAGAAAATAAAACAAATAGGTAACTTTTGAATTTTTTCGGAGTCCTCTGGCCCCTTTGCTTTGACGTGCTTATATTCTGCTTTGGCGAAGTCTCCTGATTGTAATGATGGGGATCCCTCCCTGGCTTGTTATCTACAAAGCACTTTGACCTATTACTTCATTTGTTCTTCATAACAAGCCTTGGGGGGAAGCAGGAGAAAAGAGTATTATCCCCCTTTCTTATGTGATGTAAGTGAGGGGCCCAGAAGGGTCGAATCAGTCACTTCTCTTTGAAATGAGGATAATGATGCCTACAGCATCTGCCTCATGGGCTTGTGGAGTAGTTCAAACAAGGTGATACACAGAAACATCAGAATGTTGGTTGGGATGATTTTATCCTCATATTCAATGCTTTTTTTTAGAGTCCTTTTGCACACCTTAAAGAACTGGAGTCTCACAATAGCCTGGGGAGGTAGACAGGGTTGATATTATCCCTCCCCTGTCTCTATCCCTAACCCTTACCAGCTGGATATCAGCAGAACTGAGACCAGAACACAGACCTCTGAACCTCTGAGACCTCAGGCCAATTGCTTCCATCAGTCAATAAACACTTATTAATGTTCTTTCTGCTCTCCTGGCTTGATCCCAGGTAGCCATTCTGTCTTGGTGCTAAGCAGCCACAACCAGCCCAGTTCCATGGAAAGAGTGCTGGCTTTGGCATTAGAGGGCTGGGTTTCAAATCCTTTTTCTGTGTGATTCTGAAAAAGTAACAAACTTTTAAAATTTGTTTTTTTGGAGACAGTAGGGGTTGAGTGACTTGTCCAGGATCACACAGCAAGTAAGCATTTGAAGCTGGATTTGAATTTGGGGTCCTCCTGATTCTAGGTCTAGTGCATTATCCACTGTGCCACCTAAATGCCCTCCTCCCCCATTTTTTTTTCAATTTTTTTTACAGTCAAAACCTGATATTTGGGTAAAATGCAGTGTCCTCAGGATTATCCTCAGGAATATCCACAGGGTTGCTTCTAGCTCTCTGGACCTCACTGTCTTCATCTGTATAATGCTGAATGGGATAAAAGAATTTTTAACCTTTTCTAGGTCATGCGCCCCGTTGGCTTTCTGGAAAAGCCTACAAACTCTTAGAATAATGATTTTAAATGCATAAAATACATATAACTGCAAAGGAAACCAATTAAATTGAATACGATAATTTTTTTTAAAGTTCACTGACTTCAGATTCAGGATTCTTGGACCAGAGGATGTCTCAGGGTCCTTACACCTCTAGCTCTATGAACCTACAGGGACAATATCTGCATTTTACCTAAGTATCAGAAGACTACCAATAACAACAAATTCAGGTTTATATGTAGTTATTATACAATGAAACAATTAAGTAATTCATCATTAAATCTAACTAATTCTAAGAAAAAATAAATTGGTTGAACAGGAAATCTTGGAGGTCAAGGCAACATAATTATTGTTTTCATTATAATGGAGTGTTCTAGTGAAAGAGAATGAGGATCTGTCGTGATCAATGCCTCTTCACACTCTACCTTCTCCTCACAGGTTTCCGGAGGTCAGACTGAGAGGTTAGTTTCAGAAGGACAGCTGGCATCAGGCTGGACTTGGGGTCATCCATCCAGAAATCATAAAATCAATCGTGCCAGAACAACATCAGAGTAAAGGAATCCCCCACTCCATGCCTTGGTGGGACCTATTGGAGAGAAATGAAAACCCTTTGTCCTTCAGCATCACCTCATAAGTCTGAGCCAAGTCTTCGAGTCCTAGGTTCACATCAGTTTAATTCTAAGGGTTGACTTAATAATCAAGGGGAGGGAAAGTAAATGGGAGGGAGTGGGAAAGGGTTCGTGTCTTCCTACCTGAGTGGTTCTGATTCTGAAGAAGAGAAGACTTCATTGAGAAAGCCTTGGGAAAGAAATGGTCTTTGTAGAGTGTCCTCAGGGTTCTTCCCAGCTTTGATCTGGACCTTAATGGCTCTGACCATGACTTCCATCTCTGGGCTTCCTGTTTGCTTGGCACTCTTCAGTCAGGTGGTATTTGTTGGTTTGGTCTCCCCATTGTTGGATACTTCTCTCAAACATCTGAACTCCAAGAAGAGCTGGCCAGGCTCAGGACCACCATCCCAGCCAGAGGGGGTGGGATACTTTGACCAGACTGTTGAGTCAGAGATGTACAGTTTCTTCAATCATTTAAGCTGAAAACTATGACCAGTGGCTATAGGAAGAAATATATCATGCTGGGAGTGGAAAGAAATCAGAATAAATTGTTTATGATCATGAAAACAGTGTTTGCGTCTTACATCCATTCTTCAGATCCAGTCATCTTATAGCTGCTTTTGACTTGATCTAACTCCAAATACATTTCTCTTTTGCTTGGATTTGCACAAGTTATATAATATTCCTTTGTATTTTTGTACTGCATTTTTTTAAGGAAGGATCATTCTCTCTACCCTTATCTAGCTTCCTAAAGAGCTAGAATATGGGTGTGGGAGGTAGTGTGGTCCAGTTGTTTTTGGAGTCTGAGGACCTGAGTTCAACTCTTGCCTTTGACGTTCACTATCTGTTTGACTTTGGACAAGTCACTGGGTCTCAGTTTCTTTGTCTGTAAGAGGTTTCTTCTCGTAAGGCTAGATGGCCCCTTCTAGCTCTGGGCCTATGTTCCTTTAAGATGAACATCAATAGGGATAAATGAAATGGGAATTATTGAATTTGGTTTAAAAAAACAACCACCCACCCCAGCTGTATAAGCACAGAGTTGAGAAGATGGGGTTAAAGGCATGTCCCATTTAAAAGATCTGAAGGTTTTAAATGATAAGGACCTCAGATGAGCCAACAACAGTGTGATATGACTGCCAAAAAGGTTAATTTGAGCTTCAGCTGGATTGAAAGAAATGTGGCAGCCAGCCCACTGTCATCTGCTTCTGGTCAGTGAGGGCCTCATTTTACAAAGGGCGCCGGTTGGAGTATGGGCAGAGGAATGTGACCAAGATGAAGGGCTCAGAAGCTGCCATGTTAGGAATGACTGAGGGAAGGGGGCGTGGACCTTAAAGAGAACTATACTAAGTAGAAGAAGGGAGAACCATATTTTCCTCTCAGCCCTCCTACTTATGAGCTATTAGACCTCAGGCCAATTGCTTCCATCAGTCAATAAACATTTATTAAGCACCTTGTTCCAGGCACTATGCTAAGAGCTTGGGAAAGAAAGAAAGGAAGGAAGGAAGGAAGGAAGGAAGGAAGGAAGGGAAGGAAGGAAGGAAGGAAGGAAGGAAGGAAGGAAGGAAGGAAGGAAGGAGAGAGAAGGAGGAAGGAGGAAAGAGTCTCTGCCTTCAATTATAATCTAATTGCAGAAGACAATTATGCAATTTCACAAAGTGAAAAGTGGTGCAGTACTGTGTGGAGTGCTCCGTGCAGGGCCATAATGGAGCCTAAAGGAGTACAGCTGGGTCAAAAGTAAAGAAATGCCTGGCTTGGGCATCTTCCTTAAATGAGAGGTGCTCTCCATTCTGCCTTTCAATCATTGGGATCCCAGGGGCAGAGAGTTCTGATGAAATGTCAGTACCAGGGCTGGTGAGATCTTGCAGGATAATGAGATCTCTAGGGCATGATGGAACCCAAAGCAGTGTAGCCAAGTGAGATATGAAATGGCTGGTTTGGGTGCCTGGCCTTAGGAGTTCTCTACCCTTCAGTCAGACAGAAGGGTCCCAGAGGCAGAGGGTGGTTCTGAGGTGTTTGATCCAGGGATGAAGTAATCTCCCAGGATGCAGAGGTTTCTGGGGCTGCAAGAGCAGCCAGATGAGGGAGTGCAGATAGCTCAATTCAAAACCATTGTTGCAATTAGAAAAACAACATGGAGGACAGGTGCCCTAGTGTGGGGAGGGGAAGGAGAAGAAAGGGGAGATTGGAGTTTCTTATTCTTGTGCAGATGATAAAGAGACAATGGGAAAGTTAATTCACACACAGCAGAGCCATAACTAGCTGAAACTTCCTTTTGGACAAACCCAATTGGTGATTGATGGTGGAGAGTGGGGAAGGAGACAAAACTCGGTCTCAGAAGATAAATAGGAGGGGGCAAGAGATGGGTGGGTGGAAAGAGCAACAGGAGCTGCCAAACTGGGCACAGTCCCTACCTCAAGTGCAATTGTACCAGAAGAGGGCACCCATCATCTTAGGGAGTCCTAAGGAGATAATGACACCCCAGATAGGCCCCAAGGCCAGCCCTATTACACTCCATGCTAGGTAAGGTTCTGGTGCACAGGGTCAGTTTATTGCATAAGTCACTGGTTATGACACTACAATTAATAGAGTAGAAAGCTCAATGACTTGAAGACCCCATTTCAAATCTTGTCTCCGCCATCAGTAGCTGCATGGTTTTGCTGGCTTTTGTATGTTTTAAAATGTTTTATTGATGCTATTTCCTTTTAAAAATAAAATGTATTGATATTTCTTCATTTTTACATCACCAGAATTTCTTCCAATTTCTTCTACTTCCCTCACCAGAGAGCCATTCTATATAACAAATAATAATTTTTAAAGAAAAAAAGAAACAAAAGAACCAACCGATACATAAAAAAAATCTGAAAATGTATAAAATGCTCCCCCTCCGTGGACCTGCAAAGAGATGGAGTGGGAGGCCCCTGCTTGTTCTTTGCAATTCTGTAAAATTCACTTTCTTTCCATTTACATTTGTTGTGACCATTGTGTATATCATTTTCTTGGCTCTGTTTACTTCACTCTGTATCAGTTCATGTAGATCTTTATATGTTTCTCTATATTTATTGACTTATATACTTATATAAATTAAATAGATTATATTATTAAATATATTTATTCATGCCATCGTTTCTTATGGCACAGTAACATTACATCCATGTACCACAATTTATTTAGTCATTTCCCAACCGATAGGCATTTAATTTGGTTACCATTCTTTGCTTACAAAAAATGCTTCTATAAATATTTTGGTGTAGATAGGCACTTTATTCTCAATGACTTCCTCGAGGAAGCTTATTACTGAAATCTCTAGGTCAAAGGCCCCACCAATAAATATGTCCACCCGTCATACTGTGTACTGGTTCATATTTAGATTGCTTATAGAGATGTTTCCTCACCCTGTTTGCCTCCCAGCTCTAGAGGACAAGTTTGTCACCCAAGCTATTATTATGGATGCTGAGGCCTTGACAGGTAGAAGGGATAAAGGGAGTAGGATTTTACCTACAACCAGTCTAAGCATGCCTCAAGAGAGAAAAGTCCAGGAGTCTCCTCAGAGCCCTGGGATTGGACCAACAAGGTTAGGTCAGAGTGTAACAGATCCAGTCCCCCTTCTTTACACCATTTTTTGCCTCAAAAGAGGTAAGGGAAAATCCTTTTCCTTTTTTGTTCCACCTGTTTAAAAAAATGGGATTTTTTCAAAAGTGACTTGTAAGTGTACAAGAGTTTTTTCTGGTAGACTTGGAATTTCATTGCAATGCAAGGACTTAAAAAAATTTCAAATTGGTCTTTTAAGGCAAAATGCCTTCCACATCCAGAGAAAGAACTATGGAATTCAATCACAGATTGTAGCAGATCATTTTCTTTTGTATTACATTTTGGTTTGTTATATGATTTCTCCCATTCATTTTAATTCTTCTACACAGCATGAGTATAGTGCAAATGTATTTAATAGGAATGCATGTGTAGAACCTATATAAAATTGTATGCCATCTCAGGGAGGGAGGGGGAAAGTAGGGAGGAGGAAGGGGAAAAAAAATCTAAGTTATATGGTAGTGATTGTAGAACACTGAAAATAAATAAAATTAATTTTAAAAAAAGTGACTTGTACCAGTGTAGTAAGGGGAAAAAACTAAACTGATAATAAAGGTGTAATTTGTAGAATGTCTGTTTCTGCTTTTAACTGCTCAGAGTCTAGCTACCACAGACTTGTGGAGTTCCTTGGCCCCCAGTTTTCTTACCATTATTTAAATCCTGCTTGGAGAACCTTGTTCCCAAAACAATACTCTTCTTGGAACTTCAGAGTCCCCTTTCTTTTTCCACCACATAATAGTATTTTATTTTTTCCAATTATATGTAAAGATAATTTTCAACATTCACCTTTCTAAGATTTTGAATTCCAATTTTTTCCCCTTTGCTCCCTCTCCTACCTTCTTCCCAAGACAACAAGCAATCTGATATAGATTATATACATGTACAACTATATTAAACATATTTCCACATTAGTCATGTAAAGAAGAATCAGAACAAAAGAGGGAAACCATGAGAAAGAAAAAAAAAATGAATATAGTATGGTTTTATCTGTATTCATATTTTATAGTTCTTTCTCTGAATGTGGATATAATTTTCCATCATGAGTCCTTTGGAATTGTTTTAGATCATTGTATCACTAAGAAAAGCTAAGTCTTTAGTTGATCCTTGCACAGTGTTGCTTTTACCATGTACAATGTTCTCCTCAATCTGTGCACTTCACTCAGCATCAGTTCATGTAAGTCTTCCCAAGTTTTTCTGAAATTTGCCTGCTCATCTAGAGAAACAAAACGTCAAGAATATCAAGGGAACTAATGAAAAGAAATGCAAGAGAAGGTGGTCTAGCCATACTAGATCTAAGACTATATTATAAAGTAGCAATCATCAAAACTATTTGATATTGGCTAAGAAGTAGAGTAATGAATCAGTGGAATAGGTTAGGTACACAAGACATAGAAGTAAATGATGATAGTAATCTCATGTTTGATAAACCAAAACACTCCAGCTTCTGGGATAAGAACTCATTATTTAACAAAAACTGCTGGGAAAACAATATGGCAGAAAGGAGGCATAGAGTGCCCCTAGGGATGACGGATAGAAGAGGAATATGATCACAGTTCCCAGAGGCAGGTGAGATGAGATTGTAGACTGATTGAGCTCCTTCACTCAAATTGGGATGGATTTTTTTTTCTAACTTTGTTAGATAGTGCAGTGGACAGAATACAGGGCTTGGAACCAGGAAGACATCTTTTTGAGTTCAAATCCAACCTCCGACATTAGCTGTGTGACCCTGAGCAAGTCACTTTAACTCTCTCTGCCTTAATTCTACATGTGTAAAATGAGTTGGAGAAGGAAATGACAGACCGCTCCTATATTTCTACCAAAAAAACAACAACCCACAAATGGGCTTATGAAAAGTTAGACACAACTGAAAAGAATGAAGAATAATAGTCACTCAGGTGAGTCCTTGGGAGCCACTGTGAGAATTAATGTCAAGTTGGAGCCTGAAACTTAGAAGATGCCTATTTTGCAGAGACAAGAAAAGCTCTTTCAATGAATTATAAAACCAGCAACCAGAAGATGGTGGGAGGGACTGATGGATCTCAGGAGACAATTTCCAAGCACCATGTTAAATGGGGAATTCCCAGTTCTGATGACAGAAAAGAAAGGGAAGGGTAGTGTTGGGGGAGAGTGGAAAATGGCCTCGTTAGGATTTTGTGGGTTTTTGTTTGAACATTTGGACTTTTTCTTTTTGATTGCTTCATTGAATGAATCCCTCTCAAATGCTCCTTTCACATTATAGTAGCAAGTTATAGTAATAACTCATATTTTTATGATATTTTCTACAAGGCAGCATGATGCTTCAAATCCCAGCTGTCCCTATGACCTTGGACAAATCAGTTAATTCTTTTAGGACTCAGTTTCCTCAACTATAAAAGGAGGATTAGATGTTCTCAGAGGTTCCTTCCAACTTGAGATCTATGATCCAGTCCTTTTATGATCCTTAGGGCCTTTCCAGCTCTATATCTATGATACTTTATTGTTTGGAAAAACATGATACAGAACCCCTTAATTGGAGACCATCAAGTTAAACTTGTACCTGTCAGGAATGCTTCCCTACAATAATGAAAATGGCTAGTATTATGAGAGAGATATCTCCTCTCTGTGTTTGTTGCTGACAAATAGATATTTACTGCAGAAATTGTGGAGGAAAAACCTAGGTTTTGTTATTATCCTCAAGTAGAGGTTCAGGCCTCAAAGGAAAACTGAACTATGATCACAAACCCTCTTTTAGGCAAAATTACATCAGAGTAACAGAGAAATAATTCATTTACACATAGCCTACATCATTAAGCTATGAAAGCTAAACAGAAGCTAGATCCATAATCCCATGCTTCCTTCAAGGTCATAAAAGTTGAACAAGTGTAGTTAAATAGAGTCATAATCTAAAACATCTCCTAAGGAAATAAACTACATTAAAAAACCACTTCTGTAGGTAAACTAAGTCAGGTTACAGATTAAACTGCATTTAGAGTATTCCCTCCAAATGCAGTTTAATCTGTAACTTGATTAAGTTTACCTGATTGAGGAGAAGGATTTACATGTTGCCAAGAAATCAGGAATAGTTAAAAATTCTTCCCATCTTCTTATCTAAGGAATACTTAAGGATCTTAAATAAATTTTTATATCCCATGAGACAATTTTTGTTCAGGTGAGGTAAAATATCAAAATAGACTTTTAGTTAACCCAAATCTGTAGGAGGAATTGTCCCGAGTCCCAAATAATAAAAAGAAATTTTTAAATTCCCATAAGACTAACATTTATGTAATGGGTAAGGTTCACACGTGTTATCTCATTTAAAGCTCATGACAGCCCTGAGGAAGTAAGTACTATTGTTATCCCCATTTAATAGAGCATTTCAGTGTGGCTTGCCCAAGGTCCCACAGCTAGGTAAGTAACTGAGGTGGGCTGTGAACTCCCACCTTCTTGATGTCAATCTCCCAATAGATACTGATGCAGCTTTAGCCTGAAGACTTCAAGTGAAAGGGAGTCCCTTGTATCCTCAGGAAGATGGGCCCATTTTCCAGATACTGGTAGGTATCTGTAGGACAGTTTTCCTTACTTGGAGCAGGTCTGTTTTCCAAACTCTTCCACAGGTTGTTCCTGGTTCTGCTTTCTGGAGCCAAGCTGAATTAGTCTGATTCCTCTTAATTCCATTTTCACAACAGGCCTGTGAAAGGCATGTGATTATTATCCCCATTTTATAGGTGAGAAAACTGAGGCTCAGAATGGGTTAAGGAGCCAGCCTGTGATGTCACATGGATGGTAAATTGGGCAGAATTGTTGACTCAGCAGAGGTCTCCTGACTGCCAGTCAGGCTGGCGTTCATTGCACTAAATCATACCGATTTTCTATGTTGCTGTAACTGCAGATACAATCTACAGAACATAGTGCATAGTAAATTGGATGCTGGCCTTGGAGTCAGGGAGACTGAAGTTTAAATTCTGCCTCAGACCAAATTTCAATCACTATTCTGCCACTAGAACTGCCAGGGTGACCTCAGACCAGCTACTCAACCTTTCTCTCAGTCCCTGTCTATAAAATGAGAGAGTTGGGGACCTGAAGACATCTCTCTTCTTAATCCAACTCTAGATTTCCTATCCCAAGGTCCTGGGATCCTACTTATTAGCTGGTCAAGTGACTTAATTTATCTCAGCCTCAGTTTCATCATCTGTAAAATGGGGTATTTAATAATACCCATAAGCAATTACCCCATAGGCTGGGAGGGTCTAATGAGGTAATGTACATAGTGTACTTGTAAACCTTAAAAGCATCCCATAAAATGTCAGCCAGTGTTATTATTAATACGTTATAACCAAACAGTCCCATAAAACTGTGAAGCTTCTTCTTAAACATCCTGTTGTTCCTCCTGAGCTAACTGCCCCAGAACAGCATTTTGCTTACCTTGGACTTTTGCTAACCCAATTAAGGACATGAAGTGGGTATATTTTGTTGAGCTATACTTTCTTTCCAAGTGAAACTATTCATTATCTCATATAAACTCCTCTGTGACTTGTCCAGGGGGGCATACCAGGTGAATAGCTCCCGTTTACACTTAGGGCTACCCTGCACAGGAAGAAGAGCACGGGAGTCATTGAATGACTTATCTGTCCTATACTGCCTTGGTTCTGAAAGGATGAGCTCATTGATGTGGGCATTCTCTCCAATGGTGCAGATCTTTCATGGACTTTCGGTGGGACTCCTCTTGATGTACTCCCAGAAATCCTTCCTAGGGGGTCCACCTAAACTGCTAGAGATCTTCATTTTCTTAAAAACATGTTTCGGTAGAAAATGTAATGATCCTAGGATCAAAGGAACTAGATTCAGCTTCATGACCTCTGATGATTACCTCCAAATTATTCTATTTCTTGTTTTTACCTAGTTGGTTGTCCATTATCTTCCACATCAGACTATGAGCTCTTGTAGGGCAGGGACTGTCATTTACCTTCTTTGAATCTCCAGCACTTAGCACAGTGCCTGACATAAATAAGTGACATCCTCCTTAGATCTCAGTTTTCTCATCTGTAAAATGATGGTTTGACTATGATCTCCAAATTTCCTTCCAGCTATAAATTTATCAACCAACCATTCAACAGATATTTATTGAACACTTACTATGTACCAGACATTTTTTTTAAACTGGACCTATAACATCAGGTATAGGTAACTCATGAGGAGTTCCATCTACCAATGAAGGCTAGCACTTTCTCTGTAATTCAGAGACCTAGGGAGCTTCTTCAGTCACAGAGACATTAAAATGACTTGCCTGGGGTCACAGAACCAGTATGTATCAAAGTTGAGCCAGAGTTGAACCTAGGTCTAACTCCCTAACTCTGTGGGTGGCCCTCTGTCCACTGGACCACGTTGTTAGGGATAAAAAGGTAAAAAATGAAATAGCCCTTGCTTCTAAGGAGATTACTTTCTCTGGGGTCACATTGCACGTGCATATGTAAGTATCTATAAAAGAAAGACACAAGATAGTTTTGGTAGGGTTGCACTAGCATCTGGATGAAGCAGAAAGACTCTTGAGTAGGAGGTAGTTGAGTTTTGAGGGAAGAGAGGGATTGGATCCTGAGAGGTAGAAATGAGGAGGGAGTGCATTTCAGGCATGGGGGACAGCCTGTGCAAAGATATGGAGACTGGAGATTGCTGTGGTTCTAGTAGGCAAGTTTGGTTGTCCTATACAGTGTGGGAAGGGAAGTAATAAGTAATATCTGGAAAGGTCAGTGGGATCCAGCCTGTGAAGAGCTTTATTTATTTTTTAACTTCTCTCTTTTTTTTTTTAATTCAATTAACACATATCAGCAAACAAGAGCATTTCACTCTACAATGAAAAGCAGAGAAGAAGATTGAACAGTCTGGACTTCTTTTAGGTAATTTTGCTTTTTAGTTCTACATTTAATTTAAGACTATAGTAACAAAGCCGTCCTGCTTGTCAGTCTCTGTCCAGACCTTTAAATACTAGCTCTTTTGCTGGTGGCAAAGAGTTGGAAACTGAGGAGATGTCCATCAATTGGGGAATGGATGAACAAATTGTGATTGTGATGGAATATTATTATGCTATAAGAAACAACGAGCAGGATGGTTTCAGAAAAATCTGGGGAGATTTATATGAACTGATGCAAACTGAAATGAACAGAACCAAGGGAACATTGTACACAGCAACAGCAACATTGTTACAATAATCAACTGTGAGAAGACTTGGTAACTTATCAATGCAATGATCTGCCAGAACGCCAAAGGACTAATGATGAAAAATGTCATCCACCTCCAGAGAAAGAACTGAGAAAAAACATTGAAGCATACTTTTCACTTTATTTTTCTTGTTTTTTGTTTAGTAACATGTTAAATATGGAACCATGTTTTGCATTACTATAATTAATATCACATTGCATGCCTTCTCAATGGGTAGGGAGAAGAGAATTTGAAACTCAAATTTTTTTTACTTGTTGAAAATAAATAAAAAATGAAGTTGCCTAAGAGAAAAAGACTCTTAAATGCCAGAGATGAAATTGGATTAGAGTCTAGAAGTAAGAAGTCACAATGAGACTTGTGTTTTAGACATGTCACTTTGGCCATCGTGGGGATTTACAGCCT
The DNA here is from genome assembly GCA_023548195.1 of Bettongia penicillata ogilbyi. NCBI lineage: Eukaryota > Metazoa > Chordata > Mammalia > Diprotodontia > Potoroidae > Bettongia > Bettongia penicillata. The sequence continues at coordinate 7,028,080 of JAJHZJ010000067.1, read as the reverse complement.
GGTTTCATGGATTTATTTATGAATATTTCATGGGCAACAGAACAACACACTGCTGTCCATATGTTATCTTTTGCTCCTATTACACAATCGACCCACCTCCTTTTCCAATAATAACCTTTGAATGATATCTCTTATGCTACTTTGTAGCACTTACTATGTGGCCCTGGGCAGGTTGTTTGGCATCTGTCTGCTTCAGTTTCCTCAACTGTAAAATGGAGATAACAATAGCACCTAACTCACAAGGTTGTTGTTTTCAAATTGGTAAAACACTTTGCGCATAGTAGGAGATGATAAATGCTTATTCCCATTCTCTTTTCCTGCATAAGTGATCACTTATGATAAGCTACAACCTACATATCCCCTTCATATTTCTTTCCCTTCTGTGTCCTCTTGGAAATTGTGGTATTTCATGATCTGAAGTCAAATAGAATTGCTGGAAGATGACTGGTAATCAAAGTTTGGTCATTTGGATTGGGGAACAGTTTGAGATCATGGAAAACAGTGAACAATTTTCTAAACATATTTCTGGACAAAGAGAAAGTAAAATTTAAGCATTTGTCTGCCATCTACTGTCTTTAGGAGGCAATTGTAACTTTCCATTCTTCACATAAGATCACAGATTATAGAATTTCATAGTATATTAATCGAAGTTACAGGAGATCTTTTAGCCCATCTGATATAACCCTACCATTTTGTAAACAAAGAAACACTCAAGGATTAACTTTCTCAAGTACAGCAAAATACTCTCTCAGTCTTTCCCTCATCCCTTCTCTCCTCTTTGGTTCTATTATTGCCTAAAGAGGGTGTGGGAAGGGAAGGGGAGACAGCTAGGTCCCTTTCAGGAAGACCTATGGAATTAAAATGGTCTCTGATATATTCCCCATCCACCCAGAGGATCATAGATTTTAGAGCTGGGTGGTATCTTTGAGGTCATCTAGTCTGATTTCACAAACACAAAGGTTATATAACTTGCTCAAGGCCATATAGGTCAAAATATGGCATTTGAACTCTGGTCTCAAGTGTCTTCTGCCCCATGCCACATGATTTGCTGCCTGTCCAAAACCCATCAGAAATCTCAAAAATAATATCAGGATTTGGACAGAGCCATTGAACATTTCACAATCAGGTACCTGGAGGGAGGAGTCAGGGGCCTCTGAAAATTAAGCAGGGAGCCCAAGAGACATACTCATCTCATAGAAATCTTGGAATTTAGAAGGTGGGGTTGGAGCTTAGGGCATAGAGTGTCAGTGCTGGGAGGGCCCTTAGAACACAAAAATTTAGGGTTTCCAGAAGAGGAAACTGAGGCCTAGAGAAGGGAAATTGCCCAGGTCATGGGTAACAGAGCTGGGATGTGAATCTAGCTCCTTGGATCTCAAATCCAGGTCCCTCTCCCCTCAACCATAAGCCTCTTCTCATCATTCATTCTGCCTTGCTGTGAAAGCTCTGATCCTCTATGCTAGTGAATAAGAATGGGTTCAGGTAATTAAGTACATTAGCCCACTCCATTACAGCCCAGTTTTTGGATTGGTGTTCACAGTAGGCATCCATTTCACATGGATTACCCATCCATGACCTCCTCTCTTCCTGTCCCCAGGTCTCATAGTGAGTGAACTGAAGCCTCTGGCTTTCCAGGTTGGTGCTTTTTCCCCTCCACCAGGCCACCTCTGCCTTTGGACACAGGTGGGGCCAACAGAGAGTAGTCCAATGACATTGCCAAGCTTGAGTCACTGGGCTTTGTTCCAGGACTGGTTAAATCACCTAGGCTGCGGTGGCTTAGCTCATTTTCCTGTGTGATCAGGTGGGTCCTGGCTTCCCTAAGACACTAAGGGACTGCAATTGCTGGGACTATTGCAAAGGCCTCCTAACTGACCCCCTCCCCTTTCACCCACCTTTGCTGTCTCCTCTCACAGACACCAGACTAATATTTCTAAAACTCAGGTTCTACTGAGAAGCTAAAGCTTCACTGACAACCCATTGCCTGTAGGATAAAACCCTAACTCACCTGTTTAGCACTTCAAAGTCCTCACAATCTGACTCTGACCTACATTTCCAGGCTGATTGCACACTTCCCCATTCACAACATTCCATCTCTTGTCTCTCTGTACCTTTGCACATTCCTGAAACATCCTTTCTCCCCTCCGTCTCTGGGAATCCATATCTGCCTTCGAGAATCAGCCAAAGTGCCAAATGCTCCAAGAGGTTTTTCTCAGCTCCTCTAGCTATTAGTAAATTCCTCCTGCTTCCCCCACTTCCCCTAAAAAAAAAAAAAAATCACTGTATTTATTTTGAATCTCTGCTGTATGGACTAGACTGTGACTAGGTTGTATCCCTGCCTGACTTATGTTCCAGCCTCCATACCTTTGCCCAGGAAGATTCCTGGGTCTGGAATGCATTCTCTCATCATCTCTGCCTTTTGGAACATGCAACTAATGAAAGCACAGCTTTAAAAGGAGGGCTTTCTTGTTCACCCCCAAATTAAGAAAAACAGCTAACATAGCCAGGCACTGTGCCAAACACTTTATAATCATTATTTCAGTTGACCTCATAACAACCCTGAAAAGTAGGTGCTACTTTTATCCCCATTTTACAGGTGAGGAAACGGAGGCAAACAAATTCATAGTGTTCTCTCCCTCTTGATATTACTTTGTGTAAGTCTGTCTGACCTCAGAGTGAGGTAAACCTGAATTCAAACCCCAGCCCTGAAATATTTAGGCTGTTTGACCTTGGGCAAATTACCTAACTTTTAAGTGCCTAAGGCCAGTGGTATCAAACTCAAATAGAAATGGGAGCCACTAAACCTCATATAAGGATTCCTGCCGCATATTGACTCAAAAACCACGTTAGCATCATCTATGGTCAATTGCATTGCATTTGTTAAAAATAAATTTTGTGAAATAATCACATTTTAATCTGGTTGGGGCTAGCCTTGGCTGTGTTTGACAGGTAGTGCTCTGTAAAATAGATAGAGATACATATATGTGATTTATGTTATATATACATATACATATATGCATGTGTGTGTGCATATATACACGCACACACACACAGATTATTGCAGAGCAAAAACCAATCTGCCTTGGTAGATGGAGTTTCCTCCCTGGGGTCTCCTTATACTGATAAATCTCTATACACTTTGTATTCCTACAGTAGAATAACCTCCTTGAGGGCCATAACTACATGCTTTTTGTAATTGTAGTACACAGTACCCTACAGTTAGGTAATTAAGTAATATATATTTATTACTGAATTGAATTGAATTGTGCTCAGGAAAATGTTAAAGTCAGTGAGAAGGTTTTCCTTGGGCTGTCAATCCAAACTGTATTGGCCAGAGCTATTGAGACATCCACTTTATCAATCACAGGTTGTTGTGTTGTATCCCTGCCCTTGAGAAGCTCCTGGTCAAAGGAGGCAGAGTGTCTTTCTCTATAATATTTATTAAGTATCCACTCTTACTCTACTAGGATGCATTGAGGTAAACTCTAGTGATACAAAAAGAGGCAAAAGTCAGTCCTGCTGTTCTCGGAATTTACAATCAAATGCCCCTAGGGCAGTTTAGAATTAACCCTTTTGTGTCCAGGACATGTTTGGCAATCTCATGAAGATTGTTTTTAAATGCACAAGATAAAATGCATGGGATTACAATGGAAACCATTTGTACTGGTGTACACTTATCAAAAAAAAATTTTTTTTTGATGAGTTCACAGACCCTAGGATAAGAGCCCTAGCCCTACGGGCTTCCATGGTTCCATGGTAAAATATTACTAATAATACTTGTAGGGCATAATAATAACAGTTTTATTTTATCTTTCAGTTGTATAGTTCCTCCATGGCATGTTGTCATCTATTATTTCATCTCTTTAACCCTCGTAAACAACGAACACCACATAGTAGATGGGGGAAGGGTTATTAGCTCCATTTTTACAGATGATAAAATTGAATCTGAGGGACATGAAATGAGATTTGCCCAAGGTCACTTGGGCTGGGTAGGGACAGAGCTGGGACTGGAACCCAGATCTCCTCATTCTCAGCTCATGCTGCCCTCAAGGGGTTAGGACATCACTTACGTTGTCTTCCATCTAGGTCAATGCCTTTTCTTCCCAGACTTCAACCCATCTGGGTATACTCAACCTTTTTCTTAATTACAAAGGTGCTTTAATTAAAGTATTTTCTTTAATTACAGAGGAGACTATTTGCTGCCAAGATGATTTTCCAAAATGTGTTTACTCCTGAAAATAGCTCTTAGCTGTACTCCCACGATCCCAAATAGAACATGTCCAAAATCAAATTCACCATTTTTCCTCCCAGGTCAATCTCTTCTTTATTTTACTCATTTTTTGCCAACAGCTCCTTCACTTTTCCCCATCATTCAAAACTTGAAAAATTTGTATCACCTTTGACCCTTCCCTATCCTTCATTGGTCAATCAACCATTGAGACCCATGGGTTCTTCCTCCTCAGTGTTTCCCTTCTTCTGAGGTCTCAGTGCCTCTGTCCTAGCCCAAACTGTCATCACCTCACACCTGTATCTTCCTGAAACAGTCAACCTTCCATCACCTCTTGGATCAAGTCCAAACCTGTAAGCCTGACATTCAAGGCCCCCTACAGCCTAAGCCTGAACCACTACTCCATCTTTATCCTCCATCAGAATTCTCTGTATGAACCATTCCCATCACCCCTCCTCATAAATACATACCATGTGTATTTCTGCTCTTATACCCTCCCCCTAAATGTCCTCCCTTGCTCTCTGCTCATTCCTAACCTCCCTATGCATCAGTATCCATCCCCAGTTCCACTTCATCCATGAAGTGTTTTTTGATAAAGCCAACTAACACCGATCGTCTGGATTGGAGTCACCTGCATGGTCTAGAAGAAAGATGGTGAATTTGGAGCCAGAAGCAAAACTGTGCTCTGACCTACCCTGCCTGTGTGACCTTGGGCAATTCATTCTCCCTTTGTTGGCCTCAATTTTGTTCTCTGTAAAAGGAAGGGATTTAACCAGCATCGATCTCTAAGGTTCCTTCCAGCTCTAAATCCTATGACTGATGCTCCTGACAACTCAGAGCACTTGTGTTTACCGTATATTGTGTCACCTCAAATCTTCAAATTAGCCCACGATTAGTCACCCTTGCATTATCTTACAATTCTTTTCAGGTGCAATAGTCTGATCTACCCAACAAGACTGTAATATGGTTCAGTTCAATTTAAGTCAAAAAAGTGAATTCATGCTCAAAAAACCATGCAACATGGCTCTTGTCCTCTTGAAGAGCTTATATAATCTGTCTTCTCCAGCAGATTGTCCTAATATCATTCTTCCTTCCTTCCTTCCTTCCTTCTCTCTCCCCCTCTTTCTTATTCTCTGTCCCTCCCTTCCCCCTCATTCTTTCTTCCTTCCTTCCTTTTTCTCTCTGCCTTCCACCTCTTCTCTCTCTCTCTCTCTCTCTTTCTCTCTCTCTCTGTCTCTCTCTCTCTCTGTCTCTCTCTCTCTCTTCTCTCTCTCTTTTTATCTCTCTCTTATCCATAAATCTGATAGGTAAAATATTCCATGCTCCCTTAATTTGCTTGTGATATTACTATTTTGAGCATTCTTGGTATACAGTGTAAGATGTTGTTCTATAACTAGTTTCTGCCAAACTTCTTTCCAGTTTTCTCAACAATTTTTATCAAATAGTGATTTCTTGTCTCAAAATCTTGTATCTCTGAGTTTGTCAAACATTAGATTACTGCTGTCATTTACTACTGTGTAGTGTATATTTAATCTGCTCCAGGCCTGTACTCCATCCATAACTGCTGTCCCCAGACTACTGCCTGAAACCCTTTCTCCCAGAAGCCCTGGCCTTAGAACTTGCAGTTAACAGTCTATGGACATTCTGCTGGTTCTGAATCTGAGCAGACTTCTTATATTTCCTTGCCTTTACCCACACCCTCCACTCCCAACAGAAGCTTCAGTAGGGATTCTTGGGTCTTGGCAAGGCCCCAAGTGCAGCCCTGTGGAGCATGCTGTGCATGGTCACCGTGCCCTCATGCCAATAGAGGCTGGTGGATCTGGTTACATTCCTGGGCAGGCCTCAGCCAGGCTCCCCTTCACCACTGACAAACCTAGAGTCTAAAAGTAAAAGCCTAGAGTCAGGCTCAAGATAGGGCTGGCTGTAAAAATGGAAGGAATGAGAATGAGACCTGCTGGGTGCAGAATGATTTGGGTCAGGGGACAGAGGAAGGTCTGAGGCTTCTTCCACAGTACAGGGTTTTCATCCAGGGCCATTCCTCCTATGGGTTTCTGCTGAGTGAGTGGGGGAGTGAGCAGGAAGGTAGGGAAGTCATGACCATTTATTATGCTCCTACTGTCTGACTAGCTCTGTTTTAGGGGGAGGCACAGAGGGAAATGAGAGAGAGTGAAGGAGAGAGTGAGTGAGACAGAAGGAAGTGAGGGCCTTCTCTTCAAAGGTGGTAGACTATGGGTGTGGGACATTCTATAGACTGGTTGAATTCCTTTTCACCTCTTTCTTTTTTATCTTTTGTTAAAAGAAACTCTGGGAAAGGGAACAAGGGATGTATTTGGAAATGGAGGTGTTTAAAAAAACAATATTAAAACTAAAAAAAGATAGGAGAAAGGAAGAGGGAAGAGTAAGAAAAGGAGGAAAGGATGGAGAGAAAAATGTAGGGGAGAAAAGAGTGTAGGAGAGGAGAAAGGCAAAAAGAGAGGAGGAAGATGAGATAAAGAGAGTAATAGAGGAATGTAGGGAGGAAGAAAGGAAGCTGTAGAGGAAGAGAAAGAAGGATGGATGTAGGGCAATAAGGGAGGGAGAGGGATGCAAGGAAGAAGAGGGAGAGATAGGGAAGAAAGAGAGGGGAGAGGGATTGGGTGGGGGGAGGAGGATGGGAGAGAAGAATGAAAGGAAGAAAAGAAAAGGGGAAAGGAGAGAGAACAGAGATGACAACTGTTTACTGGCCAGTACTTTATCCTGAGCCCAGTCTGTGCTCACATCCATAGTTACAGAAGGACTTGTCATTTTACTGGTACAGGGAACTCCTAAGTGAGTAAACTCTCTCTGCCAAGGCAGGGTAGCACCTCCTCATCTTTAAGAGTTGCCTAGAGCATTGAGATGTTAGATGATTTGCCCATGGTCAGAGAAAGGACTGGAACCCAAGCCTTCCTAGTTCAGTGTTTTCTCTATTATACTACTTTTTTCATTATTCTCAGTCATATATCATATTCCAGTTTTTAAAAAAAAAAAACAGCTATAGTTTAAATTTTGGTAGCCCTAACCCACATAGTAGCCCACATGGGGATGTCAAAGGAATATGGAGTCTTTGGTACCTTTGTCTTACATCTTCCTCCAACTCATCTGTGGACCAGTTTCCCGCTCCAGACCAGTTATGGGCATGTTATCAATAGCTTTCACTTAGAAAAATTTTCCGTGTAAAGATCTTGTGAAGTAGATCACTCAAGAATCACTAGCCTACTTTTATGGAGGAAGAAATTAAAGCTCAAGGACTGAAATTACTTACCTGGGATGACAGAGTCAAAAAGATTTAGAGCCAAGATTTGAAGTCAGGTGTGTTAGCTCTCAGCCCAGACTTTTCTCTATTTTGCCATATTGTCTCCGAAGACTCAAATCACTGTATATAACTGGTTAGAGAGGCAGGAGACTGGAACAGCTAGGTGGTGCTGTGTGACGCTGGGCAAGTCATTTAATCCTGATTGTTTCTCACTCCCCCCCCACCCCAAAAGGAAGGAAGAAAGAAAGGAAAAAGGAAGGAAGGAAGGAAGGAAGGAAGGAAGGAAGGAAGGAAGGAAGGAAGGAAGGAAGGAAGGAAGGAAGGAAGGAAGGGGGGGAGGGAGGGAGAGAGGGGAAGAGAGAGAGAAAGAGAGGGGGGGGATTTTTTTTGAAGAAAATACTTTGAAAGAAGTTAGATAGCTAGACATATCTTCAGATCATTCTTAGGAAAGAATTTGAGATACAAATTAGTACAGGTTAGTTATGGCAATGAGAAGAGGGTTTTAGAGATGGCTTACAATTCAGCTTGGGACAGCATTCATTCATTCATTCATTCATTCACTCAGATACATATTGAGTGGCTACCGTGTGCTAGACCCTGTGGGGGACACAGAGATGAAACAAAATGTGCTCCCTGCTTACTGACTAATAAAGGGGAATCAATCCAGAAGCATTTATTAGGTACTCTGAGCCAGGCTCTCTACTAAGCACTGGTAATACAAAGAAAAAAATGGAGCATCCCCTGGCCTCAAGGAGTTCATATTCTAACTGAGTAGGACACGGACGTGAATCTCTAATATATAAAGCAGCATTGTGCAGATGAAAAGAAAAAATGAATGTAAAGTCCTCTGTAAAATTTAAAATGGTATATATATATAATCTATATATATATGTGGGCTTTATTGTTATTTCTGCTGAGGATGACTATGGAAGATTTTGTGAAGAGAGAAACTTTGAACTTATCAAGGATCAGTAAGATTTAAAAGTTGGACATGGAAAGGTATTCCACAATAAGGCATGGCATGGATAAAAAACAGGAGGTGGGAAATGTAGAACTGTTCTGAGAAGTTTTCCAGAAGCAGAACATGTGAACAGCACCAGTGTAAGATAAAGCAGGAAAAGGTTGTTTGAAGTAGTTTGTAAAGGACATTGAACAGTAGACTGAAAAGTTTTTTTAATTGCCAATTAGCTGTGTGATCTTGGAAGTGTTCAGTTAGTACCTAGCTAAAGCTAACCACCATAATCCAAGATTCTGAAATTCCTCATCTGACCACAATTCTCTTATCCTTCCATCTCTCTCCACACCTCACTCTTGTTATAATAGAAGTTCTTAACCTTTTTTTGCATCATAGACCTCTTTGACAGTCTGGAGAAGCATGTGGGAAGCAGCTATGGAGCTCCATGGAAAGAGTGCTACTTCTAGAGTCTGGAAGACCTGAGTTCAAATTTTACTAGCTGTGTGACCCTGGGTAAGTCATACTCTCTGCCTACCTCAGTTTCTTCATCTGTGAAATGGGGATAGTAATAGCACCTACCTCCCAGGATTGATATGAAGATCATATGAGATAATATTTGCACAGTACTTTATTTATACTTTGCACATATACACATATATACACATCTATATAAATGCTAAATATTATTATAGACTTTTCAGAATAATGTTTGTTACTTACATTCATAATCGAAAGAAATGCTATATTTCAACTAGAGGTTAGTGAAAATAACATGTAATTTTTTTTCCTATCATATTCATGGACTCCTGAAATCTATCTATTAACCTTGGCCATCTGTGGACCCCAGATTAAGAGCCTCATTCTCTCAGCCAGTCTCCCATACTCTGACTTCACTTTTCTCTTTTCTCAATCTTGATCCTATAGTTAACCAGTTCAACTCTACTCTGCTCTTTATTCAGGAATCCTTTTGCCCTTTTGTCCTATAGAGATTTGCTATCCACTGGCCACTGTTTTTGGTCCTAGATTTTTGCTTTTGAGTGCCATTAGTTGGAGTCAAACAAGTGTGCCTATTAGACCCATTACAAACTGATGTTATCTCATTTCAGCTGGGCTCTCAATGCTGCACAGCAATCCTTTAATTCTTCACTGTGATTCATTGTTGTGCTCCCCACAATGTCTATGCCAAGGCTTTTCTTTCTTCATTATCTATATGACCCTTCCCCCTTTCCAGCAGAGGACCTCACCCCCTACTTTACTGAGGAAACAACATTCAACATTAGATTGCTTCATTCTTTGTATTTGTTAACTGCAGAATTTAGTCCAATGATTGGCACGTAGCAGGAATTTAATAAATTCTTTGTTTTTCCATTGAAAATAGAGGTTATCTGTCTATCCCAAACAGCAAGAACAAAAAATCCACAGAGAACTCTCTCTCCCTCCCTTTCTCTCTCTCTCTCTCTCTCTCTCTCTCTCTCTCTCTCTCTCTCTCTCTCTCTCTCTGTCTCTGCCTCTTTCTCTCTCTCCCTCTCTCTCTCTCTTTCTTCTCTCTTCTCCTCTCCCCTTCTTTCTCTCCTCTCCTCAAGTTGAAGTCACTGGAGATGTTAATCCCTGAGGAAACAAGCCCAAAGGGAACACAATAACAGCCTACAGATATTTCAAAGGCTGCTATGTGAACAAGGGAGCAACCTTAAAATATGTGACGCCAGAGAGCAGCACGAAGTCACAGGATGGATTTTGGCTCAGTTTATGGAAGAATGTCCTAATGGAACCACCAAGCAATGGAAGGAGCTGCTTCCTGGGATTGAGGTCCCCTGCCTCCATGAGATTTCAAACAGAAGGTAGAAGACTACTTTTTAGGAACATGGGACATGGGACATGGGACATGGTCAGATTAAAATTATTCCAGAAGTCACTGGGATCCTGATATACTTTGTTTGCTCTCCTGGGACCCAAATCCCCCTATCAAGAGAGTTCATTTTCTTTCTTTTCATGAAATCTCTAGGTACCATAAATAATAAGCCTGTAGATGACCCAAACGGAGTCGAGGTTGCCAGAATAGTCATCTAAAGCACCAAAAGTCCTGCCCTGCTTTGCTGAGTTATCCCAGGCCAGCCCTGATGCTTCTCCGAACCCTGGGAGGCTGCACTGTCAAGGGGCCTGGTGGCCCCATTCCAGGGTGGAGCCAGCAGAGAGAGGCCTGGAGACCAACCAGGGGATAACACTGTAGGGCTTCCTCTCTCCGCAGCTGAATTTCTCAGTGTTTCCAAACAGGCTGTTTAGGGTTATGTCAGTGAATTTGCCTTTAGGAGAGGCCCGTTGCCCTAGCCCAGAGAGTAAGAGACACCAGGCCCTATGGTTCTCCCTTAGGGAGAGACCTCTCAAGTTACAGGCTTATTCCTGAAGCCAGTCTTGGCATCCAGACCCCTGCCAAGTGATACAGCTGCCTCAGGGTGCAGCTGGTGAATGGACGTGAGCAGACACAGAGTCCTAACTGTTCCCAAATTTCCTAAACCCCCAAGAAACTTCAGCCTTGCTCCAGAGTCAAAACTCTAAGATGGAAAGGACAGAGAATGCCAGTGGGGTCTCCCTACTGCCTGCCCATCAGACTTGGAGCTGGGAGGAAAATTTGAGTTCAATCCCTTTGTTTTATCGATGAGGAAATGGCTCAGAAAGAGGTGAGGTGATTTAGCCAAGGTTACACAGGGTTTGAACCTGGGCTTCTCACTCCCAAGAGAGCACTCTGGTCCCTGTGCCATCCTGCCGAGGGCTCTTGGGGGATGTCAGAATCAGGTGGCCATGAGAACTGTGGCACCAAAGGTTCCCTAGCTTACTCACTGGTCCCAGAGCAGGCTCTACCAGAGGCTCCAATCAGGCAGACCCAGAGGCCAGTCATCAAGGCTTGCTCCAAAAACCATTGTGAAACAGGAAAAGTTTATTTTGGTGAACTTCCTGGCTTTTTCGCCCTCTGCTTGGCACTCTCCCACCCAGTACCCATTTCCCTTCTCCTCCTTTATCAAAATGTCTCCAGAAAGGATCTAAAAAACTCATTCTCACTAAATGAAGTGATTGTGATTGATAAGGCTTAATGTGCTGCCCCTCCCAGAGGTTTGTGCATTTTAACAGTACACAAACAAATTAATCTCTAATAGGAGAATTGAAATTTTGAGAAGGAGCTTGGGGAGAAGAGTAGGAGAATCTTCTCAGATGCCTGTCATCACATGAAGGTAGTCACCTACTCCATCTATGCATGAAGTCAGCCCTGACGGCAGGTGGGTTTTTAAGTCAGCTCCATGGTCTGGGTAGGAGTTTCCTGCTGTAAGTAAAAGCAGTCTCCTAGGGTGATAGGGAAACATTTGCGTGCTGACAGGGGCCTCCCCTCCAGGGGCCTGGTGATCAATGGGTCATCCATGGGTCAGATGATCAATCACTCAGCTTGCCCAAAGGCCTGAGTCACAGATGGGTAACCCAGAAGTCTCAAGAATCCCACACAATCATGGGACACCAGCCACACTCCACCCAACTTAGTTCAATGCAGTGTCTAATATACTCCAGGCACCGTGTTAGGTGCTGGAAACGCAAACAAAACAGGAACCTATTGTGTTTTCCATGTATGTGATAATTCTGAGTACATGTGTTCTGGGGTCTAGCTTCACTTGGGGCAGTGCCACTTGCCTCTGTTCTAGATCTGACCTTTCCTCTTGGAAACTTTCATGTCCCATACTGAAAAGTTCCATGTCCCAAACTTATCCATGAGGACCTGGGGGGCCACTCCCCAGCACTTTTATGCCTAAAATATTGGAGATGGGAGAGCAATCAGGCACCTGAGCAAGAAGATCTCTCCCAACCCCACCGGACCTACAGCCTTTAGCTGTTCCATAAACGGGGGATGAAAGTGATGAATGGGCCAGGTGCCCTATCCATTGCTTAGGAAGAGTGATAAAAACTAGGAGGAACCCAGGGGTGCCAAGTCCAAGAATATTCTCTGAAAGAGCCACCTCTGATCCCCCTTTTCTTCCTGCCATGGCCTGAAGACTTCTGAGCCAGAGGTCCCAGCAAATCCTTTACCCTAGCCTCTATTTCCTACCCTATTATATTCTGGCAAGATATGGTAACAAAAACGGCAGCAGCAGTATTTATACAGCCCTCTCAGATTTGCAAAGTACTTACAAATATTATCTGAATTGATAACCCTATAGGCAGGTGCTTTTATTATCCCCATTTTACAGCTGAGGAAACTAATACCAATCGAAGTTAAGTGACTTGCCCAGGGTCACACAGTAGTGAGGCTGGATTTGAATTCAGGTCTTTCTGACTCCTACCTTCTATGGTCAGGTCACTGCCCTGTGTTAGTTACTCAAATAGCAAGTGCCTCTTACACACAGGCGTTGTGTTAAGGGCTGGGAAACAGACAGGAAAAAACCCACTCTTTGCCTTCAAGGATCTCACATTCTAACAGAGAGACAAGGTGATAATGACTGTGTGCCTCTGAAATCTCTAGAGGGTACATGAAAGGTGACTGTGAAGGGAAGTCACTAGCAGTGAGAGGGATGGGGAGAGGCTGCCTGCAGAATATCAAATGGCTCCCTAGGGTGGATGGAGAGAAGACCTGTGCTTCTCCCTGGCATAGCTTCCAAGGCCCACCACAGACACTGACCAACCTTGTAACCCTATTTTTACACTCCCTTCTATGCATTCTATGCTCCAGGCAAACAAGGCTGCTTTATGCCTCTTGCACATTCGAATACAGGACTCTCCTGCCTCGGAGTTTTTCTTAGTTCCACCCCTGTCTCCCACACCTGGAATACCCCTCTTTCCTTATCAAATTCATCCTTATCTTTTAAAGTCCATCTCACAAACTCCTTCCTCCGGGGAGCCTTCCCTGATTCTTGGTAATGCCCCTCCCTCCTCAAACCAGAACCCACACAACTTTCTGTTGGTCAGCTTTTAGTTTTTGTCATGGAACAATGCATTTGATACGTCATAATGAAGGTAAAGATGGAATCATAGATCAGAAAATGTGAAGGTGGTCCTACTGGTCTGGGAGAGGGCCACGCACCTCCCTGATTGCCTTCCATTCCCCCTGGCCATGTGGATTAGAGTAGTCTGTGTTCTTGTCTTATTTCCCAACTAGATGTAAGCTCCTTGAGGGAAGGCATTGCATCTTATCTATCTAAACTTTGCATTTTCCCAAGGGTTTGCTGCACATTTAATAACTGTTGGGAATTCAGTTAAAGCAGGTAGGCTCAGAAAGAAATGAGGAGACCCCCCTGGCAGCTGGAGGGGAGATCAGGTGTTGGTGGGCCGAGGAGTTAGCAGCTGGTATTTTGGTTTCACCTCAAAAGCACATCCGAGGCTGAAACTCATCTCTGCTCTTAGGGGTAAGGGCAGGCATGAAGACAATCACTCAGCCAGGCCCTTTGGAGATTCTCAAGCCCTGAAAGGTCCTGTGTGACGGTAGGGCCTGGTTTGGCAGGCCCAGGCCTCCCTCTTGCCAGCTGTTTACTCCAGGTCCAATACTCCCACACTCACCCTGAATACTTGGCCCTCCACTACACAAAGCCCCAAACTCCTCAGTGGGGATTTTGTCTCCTTCCTCCCTCCCTCCCAGGGATTTTTTTTTAAATTGAGATTTTGAGACTATAGGCCTTCTTTTCTGGTTGGATTTAGGCCACCCAGAGCCATCTGGCAGGGGTGGAGAGTTGATGGAGAGGCCCCAGGGAGGTCCATGGGAGACCATTCTTCCTTTCCTCCCCCTACACATAGCCAGCCTAGAGCACCAGCAGCTGAGGAGGGAGGGACGTGGCCGTCTCCCAAACCAGCAGGATGGCCTTCTGAGTCAGAGCAGAAGGGAGCCAAAGATCCTCTTGAAGCCAGAGCTGGCAGCAGTAATTTCCCGCATGTCACGTGGGCCTCAAGCCTGGGACTGAGGAGCCTCAGCAGATGCAGGGCTAGTGAAAATAGAACAGCCCAAAGATCCCCAAGAAAAGCTGAAGGCCAGAGCCAAGGGTGGTAGAAAAAGCATCAGAGTCAGGGAAATTGAATTTTACTTCTGGCACTCCCGCTGTGTGACCTCAGGGAAGTTACCTCACTCTTCTGGGCCTCAGTTTCCCCTTGTGTACTATGAGGGAGAAATCTTATTCTAGAGGGTATTATGTTATCACATCTGATAATGGATACGGAAGTGCTTTGTTGAATACAAAACCCTGGTCAGCTATAAGAAATGATTCTTGAAGTCAGAATGCAGAAGGAAGCAGAATATTTTCTCTTTTATGTTCTCTTTTTCGTTTGGTTTGGTTTTTCTCGAGGTTTCTCCCATTCGTTTTAATTCTTCCATACCACATGATTAATGTGAAAATGTGTTTAATAAGAATGTAAATGTAGAACCCATATAAGATTGTATGCTGTCTTAGGGAGGGAGGGGGAGAAAATTTAAAATTTATGGAAGTGATAGTTGAAAACTGAAAACAAATTAATTATATATAAAAAAAGATGCTTCTTGAGTAACCACCAATTTTAAGTGAAGTAGGAAGGGCTGTGTGACTGAAAGTTGGCATTTTCCACAAACTACTAGCAACTAAGGAAAAGACAGAAATCTATGCTAGATACTTGTGAATGGTAGCAAGGTAGACAAAGGTGGGTGATCGCCGTAGAGGATTGCCATGGCAAGTGAGGCAAAAGTGCAGGGTAGTGGATAGAATATTGGATTTAGTGACGTTGGCTTCTGTTCCTGGCTCCATTAGCTAGGGGGCACAGTGAACAGAGTGCCAGGCTTGAAGTCAGAAAGACTCATCTTCCTGTGTTCAAATCTCACCTCAGACAATTCCTAGCTATGTGACCCTGGGCAAACCGTTTAACCCTGCTAGCCTCAGTTTCCTCATGCATAAAATGAGCTGGAGAAGGAAATGACAAACCACTCCTTTGTATCTTTGCCAAGAAAACCCCAAGTGGGGTCACAAAGGGTCAGACACTTCTGAAAAGACTGAAACAGCAAACAAACAAAAAAAAACCCAAGTTCAACTTTAATCAAATTACATCATCTTTTTACGGGAAAAATTAATCACATTATCTCAGAGTTAGAAGATTCCTCAGAGATCACTGAGTCCAGCTCAGAACTGAACAGGGATCTCCTCTCCCATATTCTGGAGGTAATCTAGCCTCCTCTTGGAGACCTCCAGTGCAGGGAAACGTGTTCCCTATTCTGTTTCCGGGGGGCTCAAAGTCTTTTCTTTTATCAAACCTAAATGGACCTTTATCCATTACCTCTAGGGTTCTGCCCCGCTTTGACCAAGCAGAAGAAATCGAATTGAATCTCCTCATTGTAACCTTTTAAATTCTTGAAGACAAGCCCTCATGTGCCTCCTAAGTGTTCTTAAGATTTAATGTCCCTACATCTTCCAACTGAGCTTGACATGGCATGAACTCAAGGCCCTTAACCTGGCTGGCTTTCCTTCTTTGGGAGGGATAATTCTCTTCTCAATGTCCCTCCTAAAAAGGGATGTCTTAAACCGAACACAAGGCTCTAGATGCAGTCAGTCATTCAGTCAGTCAATAAGCTTTTATTAAGTGCCTACTATGTGCCAAGCACTGTGCTAAGGGCTGGGGCTACAAAGAAAGACAAAAGACAGTCCCTGCCCTTGAGAAGCTCCTGGTCAAAGGAGGCAGAGTGTCTTTCTCTATAATATGTAGGGTTGGAGCAGATGACCTCCAAGGTCCCTTCATGCTCTCCATTTCTGATAGTAGGACTGTTCTCTCCCCAGTCTTGGATGCTACACCTCTCTTAATGAAACCTAAAATAGCATGGGAATAAGAATCCTCGCCTTGCCTCCCTCATGGGTTTGTTGGGGGGATCAAATGAGATAATGGATAGGAAAGTGCTGCGTAAACTGCAAAAATGAGAAAGAGTGATGGAGAGGGCAGCTCTGGAGGACCTGACCACAGAAATCCTGATGAGAAGGAACAGCAGACTCAGCAGCTATGGGGGAGGAGAAGAGCTGACATGGCTGTAAAATGATGAGGAGTTCAGACCAAATGATCTCCAAGGTCTCTTCTAGTTTTGACCTTCTATGACTCTGGGACCATGAAAGTGAAATGGAAGGTAGGGAGGTAAATATTACCCTCTCAAATGAAATAGCAAGAGATGATGAGGGTGAGCAACTGCCTAACCCAGATGTTAGCTGGCTCCTAGGGGTTGGCTACCCTCTAGGACCCCTCACTTTCTGGCTTTTTCCTCCTTCTCCTACCCCTGAACCAAGGGCAGCTAGGTAGTGCAGTGGATAGAGCACCAATGCAGGAGTCAGGAGGACCTGAGTTCAAATCTCACCTCAAATACTTGACACTCACTAGCTGTGTGACCTTGGGCAAGTCACTCAACCCCAATTGCCTCATCCTGGGGCATCTCCAGTCATCCTGATGAATATCTGGTCACTAGATTCAGATGGCTCTGGAGGAGAAGTGAGGCTGGTGATCTGCACAGCCCTCCCTCACTCAAAACAAAGTCAAGTGCAAGTCATGTCATTATTTCTATGATGGTATGGTCTTCTTCAGCAATGAAGGACGAACACACCCCTGAACCTCACTTTGCTCCAATAGCCTCAGTGGACACCAGCTGCAGCAGGTCCTGGGTCCAGCCAACCCTCCTTCTACCTCAGTACCGTTAGAGGACCTGACTCCTGGCTCCTTCCTGAGCTGAGAACATAGACAATGGGGAGCTGGGGACACCAAAGAGATAAGTGGGGCACAGCCGAAGGATGCTCCTGCCTCTAGGCGTATGATTTTAGTGGGGCATCTCTGGATACCTTCTTTCACCTCATCCCTAAACAAGAGTGGATAATTTCAGCCTTGTACCTCCAAAATCTTTCTACCACCTTCCTCCTGAGGTCTGAAATCCCTTTCAGAGAGGGCCGCTTCCCACTCCCCCATCTAAGGTTGAAAAAATGAGAATCAACTTGGGAAAGAGGGGACATACCAAATGAAACTGATTAGAAACAAGGCTTATTTTTATTGGATGCTTTCCTGACAGCAGGTCTTTCTAGGGCAAAGAAAGGAAAAAACAAGAAGCCACTGTAGAGGGTTAGGGATGGGGAGTTGGAGACAGTTCAGGGGTCTATACCAGAAGGGCTCAGAATAGGAAAACTGAGGGCGTCTAAGGAATGCCAGTAACCCACAGACCTGGGTTTATGGGTCCCCGGGGGCAGACCTGCCTGGTGGCTGTTGGCCGTTTCCTGTCTGCTCCAGACTGACATTCCCCTTTAGGCGCCTGAAAAAGAAAGTGTGGCTTCCCCTGAGACCCTGAGCAGTTTCAGAGACAAACGGGCCCCTCCTCTGCTGGGCTTTTGTAACTGGCTTTCTGTAATGTAGTGGAAGGAGACCTGGATTAGCAGTGGGAGGGTGCTAAATAGTGTTTAACTGCCGCTTGGGGGGGAGGGATGCACATAATAATTTCAAGTTTAACCTGCATAATGAACATTTTCTGCATTACTTTATTAAGTCTAGGTAATCAATAAAATAATCAATTAAGTCTTGATATATAGTATTTGTAATTTCTGAGATGTAAATGCTCCCCCAGAAAATTTAACAATCGGCTCTCAAAAACCAGTTGGAGCTGATTCCAGCCTACCATTGAAAGAGTTGAGGACCTGACTTTACCTTTTGCCACAGACCCTCTGTGGGACCCTAGGAAAGTCACACTACCCCTCCCTGGACTTCAGTTTCTTCAAATGTAGTAATAGCAAAAATAGTAAGTAGTGTTTATATAGCCCTTGAAGGTTTGTAAAGTGTTTGACAAATACTTCATTTTATCCCTACCACAACCGTGGGAGGTAGGTGAGTTTAGCAGGGCATCTTGCATACAGCAGGTACTTAATAAACATTTATTGATTGATTTTTAAATGATTATTATTATATTACTTATGATCATTATCATCATTCCCATTTTGCAGTTATAAAATGAGAGTTGAACTAGATGATCTCTGAGAGTCTTTCCTTGAGCCAAAGCATGTCCTGACAGAGTTTGGGGATAAAGTTACTCAGTCATTGGCATGAAATTATAGAATGTAAAGCTAGAAGGGCTTAATGTTCACCTCATTCAACCCCCCCATTTTACAGATGAGAGGACTGAGGACCCAAGAAAGGGTCACACAGCTAATGGGTAACAAAGGCAGGCTTTCTGATTGCTGATCACTATCTCATACTGCCTCCCTGCTTAGTTAGATCTCTGGGCAAGAAGAGTCATAGACGCACAAGGGACCACAACAGCCAACCTGGCCAATCCATACCTGAAAGGAATCCTCACTCTCACATACCTGGCAGATGAGCCTCCAGGTTGTCCTTGAAGCACTCCAAGGAGATAGGACCCACCTCCAGAAATCCAGACCCAATGATCCAGAAACCATCTCATCCAGAGATGGGAACCTGCGGCCTCGAGGCCCCATGTGGCCTGTTAGGTCCCTACTTGGGTTCAGTCAAAGGGCCGCACTTGAGGACATAGCAGGCCACATGGGCCTCGAGGTCGCAGGTTCCCCACCCCTGATTCTCATCCATTCCCTTCCATCTTGTTCTGACCATGCTACTCGATGACCCTGGCCTGAATCATAAGGTTAATTCCCAACTTTGCCTTTGGGGTTTCCCCCATTATACCCCCTTCCTCCCTTCTGATGTGACCTCCTGGGTTCTTCTCATGCCCTTTTGCTGCAGATTCCTGCAAGGAGAGTAAGGGGTTAAATGGTAATCTCTTCCAGGGCCATTTTCTATTTTAATGGGGCCTCTTGATGCTAGTCAGTTCAGTACAGGTATTCAGTATCTGTAAGGATCCACAGCAGCCTGCCTGCCCTTTGCTAAGTCTGGGTTAAGCCAGCACCTAATAAATAATGACTCAAATAGAGCTTTAAGGTTTATAAAAGTTTTCCCTACAGCCACTCTGTGAGGTAGGCAAGACAGGGCAGGCATTAGTAATAGCTAGCATTTATATGGCTGCTATAAGGCTTACAAAAATGCTCCCCATTTTGAAGATGAGAAAACTGAGACTCAGAAAAATGAGTCAACCCACAAAGCAAATTAGGAAAAGGGATGAGACTTCCCTTCACTTCTCCCTGACCCTCTGAAGAAAAGCTAAATAGGTGAACAGATGGACAGACCACAGAGATCCAAAGGACTTTGGGGGTCATCTAGTCCAAGTGAAATAGGTGGACAGATGGACAGACCACAGAGATCCAAAGGACCTTGGGGGTCATCTAGTCCAATCCCCTCATTTTAGTAATGAGGAAACTGAAGCCTACTATTCAGAAGCCTAGTTAATCCCCAAACAAATGGAAAGTGACCATGGCACCAAGGTGCTCACTCACTGTTCTCATTCTCCGTACCCTGGGCACTTTTCTGATTGGACACCCTAAAAATAGTTTCCTTGTGAGATCACCAGATATATGATATCATCTAAGCAGAAGAGTCTTCCCCAAAAAGGAGAATGCATACATATAACTCTAGGCATCATGGGTTGGTCACATTGGAGCAGTTCCTAAAATATCACTTCCTCCAAAAAACCTTCTTTGACTGGGTGAACAGTGGGAATTCCCCTTGAGATTCACTTTTTTCTCATCTGTCTTTACCCCCCACCCCAACCCCACCCCCAGTCCTTATAGGTCCCTATATTACTGCTGCTTCTGTAGGGACTAGAGTATGTTCTACATATGAACAAATACTTAAGATGTAGAAATTCTGCTTTACTAAGCAAGGTCTACTGTACACTTTTGTGGAAAGAACACTGGACTGCAAAATCTGAATTCTAATCTCAGCTCTGCCACCTACTAGCGGTAAGTTCATTAACTTCTCTGGACCTCAGTTTCTTCACCTGTAAAATGGGGATCATCATACCTGCCCTCAGAGCCTTATGTGACTCCAGGATTAAAGGCAATGCGTCTGTGTGACATTCAAAACCCTCTGGCCCCTATCTTTCTTTCTGGTCTTATTTCTTATAAAGTCTCCTCATGTATCCTCCATTATGGTGGAACTGACCAGCTAACAGCTCTCCTGAGACCAGGTGTCATCTCCTCTTATTACTTTGCCTGATTTCATGGTACCAGGAACATCCCCCCAGTTTAAGAAGAGCACCAGAGCTTAAGAACAGAGTAGAGTGACAGACAGAATGAAACTATGATGGTGAAAGAACTTCAGTCTATGTCACATGGGAATGTTTGTCCTGGAGAAACGAAAAATTAAGGGAAGGACATAACAACTGTCTTGAAGTATTTGAAGGACTATGATGTGGAAGAGAGACCAGACTTATTCTGTTATCTACTTGGACCTCTAACAAACGATGGACAGAAATGACAAAGAATCCCTTAGATTTGATCCCAAGCAAAACTTGCTAATAATTAGAACTGTCCTAGAGTGGAATGGGCCACCCCAAGGGATGATGGGTTCTCTGTCCTCTGAGGTCTTTGAGCAGAGGCTGGATGACGCCCTTGTCAGGCATGTCAGCATGGGGATTCCTATCGGGGGTGGATTGGACTAGATGGATCCTGAGATATCTTCTAAGTCTCCAATTCTGTGTCCAATGATTCTAGGAGATTCTCTTTGCCTCCATCACTTTGGAATCCCTAGCTTCTTCCAAAACACACCTCAGTGGTTACCTTCAATTTGGAGCCTTTCTTAATACTGCTAGCTGTTCATGCTCTATCCCTTTCTTGAAATTACTTTGTATGTCCATTGCATTTAATATGTTGGTATAAGTGCTATATTTCAGAAGAATGGAAACTCCTGAAAGGTAGGAAATGGTCTTTTTGTCTTTATCACCTAGTACAGTCCCTTGCACATAGTAGGTGTTTAATAAATGTCTATGGAATTGAATGATCAAATGAAATTATACATAGAAAGTGCTTAGAAAAACAAGAGCATTATCCAAAAATGAGTTACTCTCATTAATAGCAATGTGTAAAATACAATATTGGGGTAGTTTATCAATAATGTCTGATGAAATACATTCTGGATTCTCAACAAAATCATGGATTTTTCAGGTCTTTTTATTGTTTTCCCTCTGACTTCTTGAAGCTCAGCAACAGAACTTTGTAGGCTGAAGGTTGGGTCACTTCCCTTTTCTGAGCCTCAGTTTCCTTATCTGTAAAACAAGGGGAGGTTGGACCAGTTTTTGACTCCTCTTGAATGAGCTCTTTCTTAGTCTTTCATGCCACTAATACCTTCACCTCTAAGGTTACTTTGCATTTGCTTTAAAATGATATATTTATCTTTATATTTGCCTGTTAGAATGTAAGTTCCTTGAGGGCAAGGACTATTTCATTTTTTTCCTTGTAGCCTCAGAACCTAACATTATCAGGTACTTAAAAAATGTTGATTTGATTGATGATCACTAAGGTCCTTTGCAATGCTACTTTCTGAGATTCTCATAAGTCTATATTTCCTGCTAGTAGGATTCCCTCAGGAGCTAAGCCCCAGCCCAGCTTCCTCAGTCTAAGCCATGAAGATCCCCACTTTCTCTGCATCATAGGAAAGAAACCTTCACATGGTTTTACCTATAACCAGAGCAAACCACTCTACTGAATTTCGGGGGAGCATTACACTAGAGGGTTCCTAGTTAACCCACTGATTTCCCATGTGTTTGATTGTGGAGCTACAACTTCCAGCTGTCTCTCCTCTGCACTGCAATATATTTCCAGCAGGAAGAAGTAGGAACCTCCTCCATCCCTGGAAAACTCCCCATCAGTGTCTGCCCCTCCCCCTGCTAATATGGAGGCTTCAGACAAGGAGTAATCAATCATGCTCCTCCATGTAACCAACTCCGATAGGAATAAACTCAACTACTCTTCCACCAAATAACAAATGGCTCCTTGAATTATTTTTTCTGTTAGGATCACAGTTAATAATTTATAGCACTTTCAGATTTGCCAAACCTTTAAGAGAGACAAGTCATAGCTCTAGAGTTGGAAGGGATCTCAGAGGTCATTTGGTCTAACCTACTCATTTTACAGATGAGGAAACTGAGACTCAAGAGTTTGAAGTAATTTAGTGAAGGTCACATGGGTAGTAAGTAGAAGATAGGGGATTTGAACCCAGGTCCTAAAATTCTAGAGTTAACCAGCATTCTTACCATTGTTCCCTACCACCTTATGAAAAAGGGAGTTCTTCTTAAGGCTGGAGGTCCATAGGTTAAAAATAATGGTAGAGCTTCATGCAGGAGAGAATCACATAGAGGAGACCATATGGTAAAGCTGAGAAAATGCCACAATTGATGGCAGAGATTTGAATAGCTGCTCTTCTACTTAATACCTGGGTGACCTTGGGCAAGTCAAGACTTAACCTCTCTGGGCCTTGGTCTCTTCAAGGAAAAGGATGATGTTGGACTAGGTGACCTCTAGCTTTTAAATCTTCAGCCTTCTGATCTCTTCCTCTAGACAAGTTTGTATCCAGCTCATCCAAGACTGTTTCTCCCTTATCTTCTTAGTAATAAATATTGAGTTATAACACATTCAAAAAGCCTACTATAAGAATCAAGTATATACTAGATCAGGAAACTTTACCACAATGTGAAGCATCTCTGGGCCTAAATTGGCAGGTTATTGGGGCACAGCAGCTTTGGACAGTTTCTAGCCTCATTCATCTTAGAAGATGGCTCTTACTTACAGATTTTCTCACCTTTGTATGTCTCTGACCATTTCCCTGCTCTTAGCCATTCCCTGTCTAGGTCTTCCTCTACTTGGTTCCCCAAGAAGTCTGTCTCCAACCTGTCTCATTCTCACTAGATGATCTCTTCTATTTTCCCAAGTAGGCTGAGATCAGCTGGCAAAATACAAACTTCTTCCTCTGTTTGGCATTAAAAACCCTTCAAAACCTGCCCCCAAAATAGCTGGTGTAGACCCTCATGACCTCATAAGTTTGTTCCTGTCAAGGAGGAGGATTTTCTGGAGTCAGGAAGACCCAAATTCAAATCAGGCTTCAGTTCTATGCTAGTTATATGACACAGAGAAAATCACTTAAGTTTTATCTGTCTTGAAATCTGCATCTGTAAAATAGGAAGAGTGATAGCACCTACTTCTCAGGGTTTTTATGAAGATAAAACAATATACAAATAATTGTAAAGTGCTTTGTAGACCTTAAAGCATTACGTAAATGCCAACTATTAGCCTAAGATAGCCTTCTGGTTAGACTTCCTGCTTCCATCTGGCCCCACCCCAGTCCATTCTCCATCAGTTGTCAAACTGGTCCTAAAAATCAGGAATGGTCATATCAACTCTTCCCCACTCCTGTTCAATTGATTTCACTGACTTCCTGTTCCCTCCAGTATCACAGATGAAATCCTCTGTCTGTCTTTCAAAGCTCTTTATAATTTGCCTCCTTCCTACT
The DNA here is from genome assembly GCA_023548195.1 of Bettongia penicillata ogilbyi. Lineage (NCBI taxonomy): Eukaryota > Metazoa > Chordata > Mammalia > Diprotodontia > Potoroidae > Bettongia > Bettongia penicillata. The sequence continues at coordinate 7,004,281 of JAJHZJ010000067.1, read as the reverse complement.
TTTCCAGTCTTCTTTTACATGTTTCTCCTCCCCTTCATACTCTTCCTTCCATCCAGGGACATTGCCTCCCTTGCTGTTTCTCAAACATGACTTTATCTCTTGATTCTAAGTGTTTTCACTGGCTGTCCCTCACACCTAGAACCTCTTTCTCCTTATCTCTGCCTCCTCCTGGCTTCCTTCCAGTCTCCATTATGGGTTTAGTCACTTAACCACCTAGTTGCCTCAGTTTCCTCATCTGTAAAATGAGCTGGAGAAGGAAATGGTGAACCATTTCAATGTCTTTGCCAGGAAAACCCCAGATGGGATCACAAAGAGTCAGACTAAAAATGACTAGACAATAACAGCTAAGTCCCACCATCCATCTACAAGAAGCCCTTTAATGCTAGTGCCTTCCTTCTGAGTTTGTTTCCAATTTTCCCATCTATTTCTTGTTTATACATAGTTGTTTGCCTGTCATCTTGTCTACTGGACCATGAGCTCCTTGAGGGCAAGGGTTGTTTTTGGTCTTTGTGTCCTTGGTGCTTAGCACAGTGCCTAGCACACAGTAGGCATTTAATAAATGCTAACTGACTCTTCTAGCCTTATTATATTACTCCCTATCACACATTCTGCTGTCCAGCTAAACTGACTTTCTTGCCATTTCCCTATGGTAATGTTCTGTCTTTGATCTCCATACTTTTGCACAGTCTATCACTCATGCCTGGAGTGTATTTCCTCCTCATCTCTCTCTCTCTCTCTCTCTCTCTCTCTCTCTCTCTCTCTCTCTCTCTCTCTCTCTCTCTCTCTCTCTCCCTCTCAGATTCTTTCAGAGTTCATCTTGAACACTACCTACTTCATCAAACCTCCCTGGTCTCCCGAGCTATTTATCTCCCACCCCCACAAAATTCCCATGTATTTATTATTTATATTTTTGTTCATGTTTTTGCGTAAAATGAGATATTTACATAACACACTGACTACTTTAAAGATAATTATGATAATTATTGCTTCCCTAATTCAACGTAAGCTGCTTGAAGGCAGGGACAATTTCACTTTTATCTCTGTACCACCAGAGCCTTGCACATAGTAGGTCCCTAATATATATGTGTTAACTGATCTCTGTCATCTTCATTTTAACGGATCTCTCCCATTGACTTCTCCTTCCTACCAGTTTCTAGGGATTCCTTCTTCCAGTAGAAAGCTGATTCTTCCACCTCAATCCAATAACATTAATTGCCTACTATATGTTTGTGCAAAGCTCTGGGGATACTAACTGAAACAGTCCCTGTCCTTATATTCTCCTGGTGCTAGGTCTTGTCCCGTCCAGATTCCTGAGAGGCTTGATCTCTATGCTTGACCCTCTTCAGCATCTTCAGTCTCTGTCATTTCCCATATGCATGTCTCCCATACAGTGAAAAAAAAGACCTAAATCCTGGGTTTGTTTTTGCTGCTTCTCTCCCCTTTCCTTAAACCTACTATAGCTGCCCCATTTCTCTTTATCTTTTCACTGCCAAATATCCCAAAAGATCCAGCACTATCATAGGTAAGATGAGTAGAGAGGCTAGCTGACTCTCTGTCCGAGTCCAAGAAGAGTCTGCACCTTGTTAAGGTCAGCTTTGCTGAGTCAGAAACCTCCTTCCATAAAAGGTTAAATAAACCTCCTCCACAGAGTATGGTATATACAGTGTCAGAATGGTAGTCAGGAATGTCTCACTTTGAATTCTGCCTTACACACTTGCTGTGTGACCCTTAACCTCTCTCAGCCTCAGTTTTTTATCTGTAAAAGGGGGATAATAATAAAACCTGGCACTAGGACTGTCATGGGAATCAAATCAAATGAGATACAATATGTGCTTTGCAAACCTTAAAACAGTATCTAAATGTCAGTTGTTAGTATGCAATACTGCTCCCTCATTTCTTCTAGTAGATCAATTTCTTTTGAATAATTGAATCTTTTCACCATCATGTTCTATTTTGAACTTTCATACTAGCAAGTGGAGCCATAACCAGGGCTAGGTAATCAGAGGTCTTCTCCAGGGTGCTGATTTATTTTTTTTTTTACTCTGAACTTAACAAATATAAAATAAAATGAGCCTTTCCATACACAGAACAGAAAACAGAAAAGGGGGATTGTACATGAAACTCTAGATCTATATGCAGGCTACTTTCTTTTAAAAGCCATTTTAAGGTATAAATTTAATTAAAATTTTATTTTAAAGTTTTAATTTAAAAAGAGAATTTTAAAATAAATTCAACACGTAACTTTGAAATCTGTCTTGCTTATCTGTAACCTTTTCATGTCTTCCCTCTCTTCTGGGCATTAAAAGTAAATTTTTCAACAAAAAGGTCTTGAAATTTAGGAAAAGTCAATAACATTGTTGTGGGTTTTGCTTCCTTCTTCCCCTCCCAGTGGTTGCAGTCCTGGTGACCCTTACCCATACCCACCAAGCCTCATTCTTCTTTGTGGTGTGTGAGGTATTATGGGAGGATTGGTACCTCTGGTGTGAGGGCTTGCCAGTTCTTTTTCAGGGCGGAGCTGAGAATCTAGATCTCTTGCCTCCTGTGTCTTCTTTCCTTTCTGCCATGCCAGGTCTCCTTCTTATTTTTCATTTACTGCGTTTCTTATTATCTCTGTGCATTGCTGCATGGAAATCTGGATTTGGATACTGACCCCTTTCCTTATTTTCTCCTGAGAACCACTGTCTTCCCCCCAACCCCGTGGTTGTCCTTCTTTGGTTCTTTGATCCTTCTTTGATTTGTCCTTCTTTGATTACAACTGTTGTCCTCCAGAGTATCAGGTTGTACAGTTTTGTCTGGTCTTCCTCTCTCCCCCTCGGCCAGAGCCTAGGAGGCTCAATGCTGATGTTCCATCTCCTCAACTCGTCCCTGACCCAGGACTGTTTGTATATTAGGAGTTTTTTTTGACATTGTAAGGTTGCTGTATGGAAATCCATGAACCCCAGAGTAGAGAGATACTTTGTGGGATGATGAGAACATGAAGCAGAAACAGAAGTGATACATCCCTCTCATTTTTATTCTTTCTACTAGGACTCAACTAAACCCCAAACTGGCTTTATTTAGCAGTGGGTAGGAGATGGCCTTTGTACTGTAAAACCAATGTTAGTTTCAAATCATAACTTTCAGAAACTATGGAAGGAAGCAGGCCCAGTGGCTCAGAGAACAAGGATAGAGCAAAGGGTCAGGGGTTTTTGCAAGTCCAGGCAACATTCAGAGTAGCTTCTAAGGCAGGTGTTTTTTAAGTTGTTTTGGTGTCATGGACTCTCTTGGTAGTAAAGGTACTATGGACCCTTCCTCAGGCTCACATTCTTCAATTCACAAAATAAAATACAGAGGATAGCCATGGAAACCAAAGGTTAGTGAAAATAAAAAAGAAAAACTCTTTTTTCTCATCCAAGTTCACAGACCCTCTGCAATCTATCCAGTTGCTGGACTCCAGATAAAGAATCCTTGCTGTAAGATTTTAAAGGAATTTCTAAAGCCAGTAATTTCTTCATCCTTCACAGCAGGAGCAAGACTTCTTTTTAAAATTAAACTTTGAAATTTGACCAAAAGCAGAAAAACTTTTCTTGCTGAGAGTAATCTTTTACTCTTTTTAGAGTTTACATGGCGGGGAGGGCAGCAGCAGTGTGTGTATTTTGGTTATGAGGGTGTGTTTGGGGAGGGGTGTTATTTACTGTGGGGTGTTATTTACTGATCAGATTCTATTGTGTATTCTATTTCTCGATATCTTAACCCCTTATAAACCGTAAACTCCATGTAGGCAGGGCTGGCATCTGACACCTTTTGCATCTCTCTTGGTACACAGGGCCTAGCTCTTGGCCATAGTTACTATGAAAGTGAACGAGGGCCACATAAGGACTGAGCATTTTGTAATTGATTACATTGGCCATTTTGTAATTTTATCTGTTTTACTCCTTTCCCATAAAAATACAGGAATTGGGTCAGGTGATAAGAGAATAATAAATCTAGAACTATAAAGAAGCTCAGAAGTCATTGAATTTAATTCTTTAATTTTACAAATGAGGAAACAGGCCCAGAGAAATGACATGATTTGCTTGAGGTCCTTTCCCAGTCCAGGACTCTCTGATCCTTTCTTCCCTCCCTACCTGACAAGAATGTTATAAAATGATGAGATAAAGGAGGAGAGAGTGCTTTGGAAAGTAAAAAGCACTAGGATGTAGCATGTGGGTTTTATCTGGGAACGTGTCTTTCCCAGTAACCAATGTGACCACGGGCAAGTGACTTGCATTCTTTAGACTTTCCATTTCCTCATTTGTTAAAATGAGGCAGTTTGCAATTTGGAATTATGCCAGAAAGGTCATTAGACTGTTCCTTGGCTAAACTATCTCATGCCTGGGCTTATACCCCAAAATAATGAAACTAGTAACAAAACCCATCCCACCTATAACAAAAAGCACTCTTTGGGGCATCAAAAAACTATGTGGATGCCCTTTGACTGAGGAATGGCTGACCCAAAGGGAGCATATTAACGTGACAAACTTTTGTTGTGCTTTAAGAATTGAGGAACATGTGAGATTTTTAAAAAATGTGAGATGGTAGGCAACATGGGTACAGTGGAAAGAATGCTGAATGTGGAGTGCTGGAGTCACATGAACTTTGCTTCAATCCTGGCTCTGCTTTCTTTGGGACCTTGAATAAGTAAGTCATTTGATTACTCTGGGTGCCAGCTCAGGTTGAACTAACTGGCCACTAGTTCTATGGTTTAATGATAAATAAAATGAGGCAACTGGACCAAGTAATCTCTTAGCTTCTTTCCAGCTCTGGCATTGGTTGATTCTGACACTCTTTTAGTGACTTCTTAGTAATGTGGAAATCCATTCAGAACCTTTTTTCAGCATGCAAAGTGGGTGATGTTGGCTATTCAAGAAGATTGCATGCTGTCTTGGGAATGGAAGAGGAGAGAGAGGAAGAAATTTAAAACTTATGGAAGTGACTGTTGAAAATTGAAAACAAATAAATAAATATATATTTGGGGAAAAAAAGATCTCTACTTCTCATTTCTGAAGTCTGATTCTCTGGCCTTTAGATCTGGTCAATATAGTTCTTATAAACTCCTTAAGGTCAGGGACTGTGTCCTATTCTTTTTCATATTGCCCTCAGTCCCTCATCCACAGTGGATACTTGGTCAGTCTGCCAAATGAAATAAATAATCCAAAGGATGCATCAGGGCCCCATGATATAAAGTCAGAAATGAATGCTCTGCAGGTAAATTCAGCCGCACCCCAAACTTGTTCATTCTTCCTTACAACAGTACAATAGATAGATTCCCTGGCTCCCAGCCAGATGGTGAAGTAACCTCATTTGGGACCTCTGACGCTCCTTCTCCTTGTTCTTGGCAAGGAGATCCCTCTGGGCCACTCCCAGACTGTCCCGAGGCCTTAGCTGCCCTGCCCAGCAACATACCATTCCTGCCTTCTTGCCAACTCCGGTAGCCATTTCCAGAGCAGAGGGCACATAGCCAGCAGTCTTTCCATCAGGCACCAGGCCCAGCTTTCCTGTCCCCTCCCTGCTTTTTCCTTATTATTACATAATTTGGAGAAGGAAAGGGGGAATGGTATAGCTCACACTGGGGATGCCGTCCTTTTCTAGTAGTATGATTTAATACTGTTTCAGAGCCGGTTCTGATTCGGAGAATCAGGAAAGGCCAGTTCCCATAGAATTATGAAGTTGGGGAAAATGGTCTTTGGTGCATCCCTACCTACCTTTGCTGACTAACCTGGCTGCCCTCTCCCATCTTCTTCAGGCCCTGTCTTGGTTCTCATTTCATCAGGGCCATATTCTAGCCGGCTAGCAGCTAATAATAGGGTGTTAACTGATAACAGCTTACTTTGCTCCCCTCCTAAGGGTAATTGCCCTGGATTTTCACTGGGGACTTTCCAAACCAAAAGAGTGACATATAATGGTGGAATTTCAGGTACCATGATAGTAAGGAGGAGAAATATTTATGGGTTGTGGGAATTATTCCATGCTCTCAGAGAGCATCCTACAATACTACTGTGGAGGTAGAGGAATTGAGTTACATAGGTGTTTTCATGCTATGACTACTTACAAGGTAGGCCCTGGACCTGGAGCCAGGCCTAGGCAAGACCTTGGAATAGACAAATGCCCTGAGAACTTCCCCCTGTCTCAGACTGATGAAAACCACTGAACTGGGAGTCTTTGACCTGGTGTCTTGTCCTAACTTTGTCAGTGGCTATTTTTGTTACCTTGAGCAAATGGGTGTGTTGATTTACTGATAGTACTGGCACTTAGTAGGTGCTTAATGAATATCGATTGATCGTTTGACTGTAAGCCCCTTGTTGTTGCATTCCCTAGTGCCTAGCCCAGTGTCTGGAATCTGAGAAACACTTAACCGCTTATTGACTGTTTGACTTAGTTTTCTCCCCTATAAAATGTTGGGGGGATGGGGAGTGCTGAACTAGGCAAATGATTGCTAAAATTACTATACAATTTTGCAATAGCTTTTGAAACTTCTTTGCCATAGTGCTTCCATGGTGTCATCCCCCTGCCCCCCCAACATTGATCATCTCAGGTTTGTCTGGTCCATTCACATCATAGTTAAGATTTACCTTTATTTATTTATTTAAACATTCTTCTTTTTTTAAATTTTACGCTCCAAATCCTTTCCCTTCCTCCCACACCTCCACCGCCTACCGAGAAGGCAAGGAATATGATATCAATTATACGTGGGAACTCATGTAAAACATATCTCCATATTGGTCATGTTGGAAAAAAGTAAGAGAAATAAAATGAAAAATTATATTTAAATTTGCACTCAAAATTCATCATTTCTCTTTCTGGAGATTGGATACCATTTTTTTATCATGAGTCCTTCGAGATGATCTTGGATCATCGTCTGTCACAGTTGATGATCATTATAATGCTGCGTGAAGTTACTATGTACAATGATCTAGTTCTCGGTTTCACTTTGCATTATTAGTTCATATAGGTCTTACCACATTTTTTTTTTCTGAAACCACATTTCCTCAACATTTTTTTCTGAGAGCATCTTTTTAATTCTATTTTTTTCTCTAATTGTATGTTTGGCTCAAGATTTTCAAATGTGCCCCTTATGTCAAGGTAACTTATGGTACTAGTCAAGCTACACAAGCGTGGATTTGGCAATGATGACACTTACCTATCTATCTATTGTTCCAATAGTTGGCATTTAAACTGTGCTTTAAGACTTACAAAGGACTTTATACATAGTATTTCATTTTCTTCTTATAACAACACTGACAGGTAGGTGCTATTATCAACATCATGTTAAAGATAGGGAAACTGAGGCAGCTATACCCACAACTATTATTTGAATTCCAATCTCCAGTGATCTCTCCACAGAACCACTTTGGTACCTATAAATATGTAATGTTTACATACATGTTCCAATGATACTATTTGCATGTTTACACCTCCCACACATCTATATGTTATATACTCCCTTCTCTTCCCTCTCCCTCACTTCTGCAAAGAAAGGGAAGGAGCTTTCTCCTCCTTCTTTGGGGACAAGGTTGGTCGCTCTAATTTTATAGTATCCAGTTTCAATTTATTTGTTATTTTTTCCATTTTACATTGTTGCATCTATTGTCTTTTTTTCTTTTCTTTCCTTTGCATCCTCAACATTTCTTTTAGCACTTATAGTACTTTGTCACAATCATATACCACAACTTGTTCATCCCATCCGCTTGATTTCCAACTCTTTGCCACCACAAAAAGAGCACTATAAAAGTGTTTGTGTGTGCATGTGAGCATGTGCTATCATGTGTATGTATATACATAGACATATAGGGACTGGGAAGGTGGAGCAGTGGATAGATGGCTGGGCCTGGAATCAGGAAGACTCATTTTCCTGAGTTCCAATCCAGCCTCAGATATTTACTAGCTTGTGTGACCCTAGATGAGTCACTTCACCCTGTTTGTCTCAGTTTCCTCATATGTAAAAATGAGTTGGAGAAGGAAATGGCAAACCACTCTAGTTATCTGCCAAAAAAAATTCCAAATGAGGTCATGAAGAGTGAGACATGACTAAAAACCTAACAGTTGAACAATAACATATATGTCCTTTTCCTTTTCCTTTGATCTCTTTGGGATATAGACTTCATAGAGGTAAAGATTAACCTTTAAACTGAAGTGAACTTAATCCCCTAACGGCCCTCCCTGTCATCTAAGTGGATGAATTACTTTTGCTCCTATGTTAACTGGGGAGGGCGAGAAGACTCTCTAAAGTAATGTGCATTTTAATAGGGCTTAACATCATTGTGATATTGGAGTGAATTCAGTGTGCTGAAGAGGAGATTGGCTTCATTGAAGTGGAAGGGGCTTAATTGGTGAGTAATGGGTACTAAAGTAGGATTAGTAGAGTCTGGACACATTATCAAAGGCTCAGAAATCAGGCTGAGGATCATGGACTTTAAACTTAAGGCAGAGGAAGAGGAAAATGAGGTGATAAAAACCTGTGTTTTAGATAGATTAACCTGGCCTTGGTGTACAGGGTACCTGGAAACTAACAGACTGGTCAGAGGTCCATTAAAATAAAAACATAGGCATGGGAAAACCATACGGTAAAGAATACAGAAAGGAAGGTTGGAAGGTGCCATAGTTAAAACTTGGAAATGTTGCTGAGGGCTGATCTTGGTAATGGAAATGATGGAGAGTCAAGAGCTATATCTGGGAGACTCTTCAAAAGAAGAGTAGCAGAACTTGATGTCTCTGAAAAAACAGGCAGGTTCAGAAGGAAAGTAAAGAATCAGAGATGTCTCCAAAATCACCTAGGTAATTTTGAGATTGAAGGTACCAAGGAAGTTGGAAGGGGGAGCCATTTTGGAAGAGAAAATGAGATGAGTTCAGTTTTGAATAAGATAAATTTTAGATGCTAAAGATTATGACTACCTAATGAGAAAGTTCCGTAAAAGTATGAGAGTTAAGGTAAGATGGTGAGCTGAAGGATACTTTCTAAGGATTTCGAAGGGTGTCCATTCATTCTTATCTCTCTAATTAGGTTGTAAAGTTTCTGCAGAGCAAGGACTAGAGAAATAGCCTTTGTTTCTGGGTTCAATGCCTTCCTTCATGTTGATTGGTAAGTTGAGTTACATAACACTTTTGTGGATTGCCTGAGTTCTGGAGATATGGAGATCTGGAGATATGTATGTATGTGTGCATATCTATATATACACACATATATACAGATACACATACATGTGCATATATACTTTATAGTATATATTTACTTACACATATGTATGTATGTACACACACATATCAGAAAGTATCCCATCATTCAGGCACTTAAAGTCAACCAACACTTATTAACCACCTACCCAGTACCAGGTTATGTGTTGAGATGGATATGGACTCTCTAAGATGGTATGGATATTCTCTATGCTGTAGGATAGGAGAACAGATGTAGATGGCTAAGGATGTAGAACAGGAAAAATGGTGATGAGAAAGAAACACACTAAGGGAATATTGGCCAGAGCAGGAAGAAAAAGGTAAGAAAAAAAGAACATTGGCCATGGAACCTGAGGGAATGGGAAAGTTTTAAGACAAATGGAAAATGGTTGGAGAGACTTTTATTCCCTGTTTTGAAAGATAGAGAGGCAACTTAGTATAATGAAATACATTTTGGACTGGAAATCTGAGACTGAGACACCTGGGTTCAAATCCAACCCCCTGTAATTTTTAGGTTTACGTCATTGGAAAGGTCCCAACTTCTCTAGCCTCATAGAAATAGTAAAAGCATTTACAATGCTGTCAGGCTTAAAACAGATAATGTTTTTAATGTAAGTGCCCTGCCATCCTGAAAGCAGAGCGATGTCTAAGGCAGGATAGTGGGGGCTTTGCCTCAAAATTTAGGGATTGCATATGTTTAAAATAACATACATGTTTTAAACATGTAACTATTTTAATACTTCCATGTTTGGAATTTATTATATTATATGTAATATATAATTAATATATATTAATAAATAAATTATTATATTATATTAATATTGTATATTATTATATATTATATAATATTATATAAATATTATATTATATATTAATAAATAAAAAATAAAAATATATAATATTATACATTAATGTATAAATAAAATACACATCAAATAATGTGTGTCTAAATTTTTTAACTTGTTGCATTTGTATTTTTATGGCATTTTAACTCTTACAGAATTGAAATAGGAGTGAGATTATTCCAGGCATAGAAGATAGCCAGTACAAATACATATAGTTGAGAGATGTAGTATCACTTATGAGGAAGAGAAAGTATACCTCTATAGCAGCATTGTAGATTTCCTGGAGGGGAGTTAAGTGTCAAAAGATTGGAAAGGTGAAGGGACCAGATTATGAAGGACTTAAAATCCAAGCAAAAGTTTTAAAAATCTAATCACCTCTGAAGTTTATGGAGTAAAGGGGAGGTGACATGGTCAGACCTGTGTTTTAGAATGATCACTTTGGCAACTGAGTACTGGATGCATTGAGGTGGGGAAAGACAAGGTAGGGAGACCAAATAGGATATCGCAATTGTTTAGGTAAGAGGTGATAAGGGTCTAAAGGAGGTAGTTGTATGAGTAGAGAGAAGAGGACCTATATGAGATATGTTGTGAAAATGACAAGATTTGGCAACAGATTGGTTGGATATATGGGATAAATGTGAATGAAGTATCAAGGATGATACTTCATCCTTGATGAAGTATCAAGGAGTGAGGTAGGGAGCTTCCTTTAACTGAGAAGATGGTAATAGTAATAGAAAAATTGAGAGGAGAGGAATATATAGGGGAAAGATAAAGAATTCTGTTTTAGGCATTTTGAGTTTGAGATGCTTATGGGACATCCAATTCAAGATGTCCAAAAGGCAGTTGGTGATGTGGAACTGGACAGAGTTTAGGGCTGGATACATAGATCTGGGAATCATATGCGTAGGAGTGATAATTGAGCCCCTGAGATCTGATAAGATCATCAATCAAGATGATTTAAAGGGAAAAGAGACCCTAGGACAGAGCCTTGAGGGAGACCCTTGGTTAGTGGGTGTGAGCTGAAGAACCGGCAAATGAGACCAAGAACAATCAGTCAAAGTGTCAAAGATAAAGACAGATTGAAAGAAGGTAGAGGACTGAGAAAAGGTCATTAGGTTTGACAATTAAGAGATCTTTGGTAACTTTGGGGAGAGCAGCTTCAGCTGAAAGACTAGGTTGGATGACATATTACAGGCAGTTTAGGAGTGAGAGGAGAGGATGAGTTTAGCAGGATGATAGCTAGCTGGGAGTAAGAATATGGGCATATTTGTAGGCAACAAGGAAAGATACAGCGTACAGGGAGAAACCAAAGATCAGAGAGAGAATGGGGCTGCTATTGGGGGTCTTAGAGGCTGTCTAATCTCACTCCCTGATTTTTAAGATGAGGAAATGGACTCAGAGGAGAGGAAGGATTGGAGAGTAAGCATCCTAGAAGGATTTGAACCCAGCTTCTCCTTCCCCCCGCCCCACCATACCATGCTACCTTGCCCTTGAAGAAAAAGAGACAAAGGCAATGAAAAAGGAAAAGAGAGAAAGTCATAGGATTTGGAGATCGTCTAGTCCAATCCTTTTCATTTATTGATGAGGAAATAGAGAAATAAAATGACTTTCTTAAGGTTATAGAAATAATAAGCACAAAATTGGGGCAAGGAGGCATGGAGGGATCTCCTCCATCAGCAAGGTAATAAAATCCCTTAAGAAGCTTTGTGCATTGAAAAAGAGGCAGGCTACCTATGTGGTATGGTTTCAGAGACCTACAAAGGTCCTTCCCACAATCCAAATCCCAAAATACCTCTACCCACCTGGCATACTGATGCCTGAAATTGCACAATTGTACATTCATTCACTTACCCTACGGCTTTGTCCAGCATTAAAATTCAAATACTCTAGGGAGGAGTAATATGCTGAGTCCGGGGTGTCCAAACTACAGCCAGATGCAGTTAGGCTGGTCCCTAGGAGCTTTGCCTGCCCCAGATGTTTAGCTTGCTTGTATTAACAGCTAGTCAGGGAGGGCCTAAGCACCTGATATTTCTGGCTGTGGGGCCAAATTCTGGGGAGTATTTAGGCACACCTGGCCCAGGCTTAGTCCCTTTTACAAAGCTGTAGAAATTATTGCTGACTCACCACAAGTCACAATGGAGGGGAGATATGCCTCTGATTCATTATATGTGTACTTTGCCTGGACTTTTTCTTTATCCTGATCTCACACTTGACCTGTGCTAGTTATCTGGATATGTGTCGTATTCCCTAAATTCCCTGATAGCAGAGACTAACTAATCCATTTTAACTTTGCTATGGCTTCCTGTCTTGAATATGGTATCCCCCAGTGTTCTGAGGAAAGTGTTTTCCCATTCTTTTGCTAATTGTTTGAATTCAAATTAGTTATTTTACTCTAAAAATGCCTGTTTCCATTCTAAGGGTCTGAAAACTATATTCATGTGATTTTAGAGGTTTCCAGTGAAACTGAGATGGGGGTTGAGCCAAATGACATAGTCTTTTTGTGTAATTACCCTGTGTTGAATACCGTTTTTGTTCATGGGAATCTGATTTGGGTAGGTGTTCGTGGAACATTCTAGAGAGTCAAGCAAAGTCTTACATACATTAGCATTGTAGGAGCACATCAGAAATTTGAGGTCTACATTGATATTTTAAGGTGTAAATTGCTTGCATGCGTAGCATGTAGCCTTATATTAGCCAATTACATTGCTTACATGCAGTGCATCTGCACTGGTAAGTTACACTGGGAATTTATTTTTCCTTTTCAAGTTCTAGGCTGTAATTTAATAGTAGTTTGCTTTTCAGGGCAGACTGTGATAGCAAGCCAGACAAGATGACCCAAGAAACTATTGTGTCACTGTGTATTGAAGTATATGTTTGTGTCTTGCAGTGTATTGTATAACTGTGCGTTGAAGTGACTTTGTATATTTGTGTGCTGGGGGGCAGAGGAGGAAGGTGGCTGCCATAGTTTCTCAGTTACTAGAAAATGGCTGCTTGGCAGTGTGATGGGGTTTCCTTTTGGCTGAAGGTGATAATGAGGATTATGATAAAGTTTTACACCATATGCTGTGAATTCTTTGGAGGAATTTCAACTTACTGCTACATTATATGAACTGCTTGAGACTGTGAGGGCATTTCCAGATCCCCAAAGAGACCATTTATGGATGGGCCAACACTCAGAAATTAATTATAAAATCCACCACTGCTGACCAAATGTTGGTGTGAGTGTGTGAAGTCCTTAACATGAGAGCAGGGTAGTCTGAGGACAGTGCAAAAGTTCTGTTGAGGAGAGGGACACCCTCGTCATCCTCTAGTAATCCAGTGGCAACAGGGTCAATGGTGGATTTCATTGGAAAAACCATCAGCCAGTCACATGGAAAGTCACAGAAATTTTCAGAAGGATGTCCCCACCCATTCAAGGATGAACTCCTTGAGTCCTGAGTAGGACACGCCATGGAAGAGGGAAGGTAGAAGAGACTGAAGCAGAGAAAACAAGCTTAATGGAGCAGGCAGGACTGCTCTCTGAATTCACTTCCATAAGCAGTTACTAAACACCAAGTGACTGCCAGATTGCAGACCACAGGCTAGAGGGGAAGGTGTTACAAAGACAGAAATGAAGTTGTACCTTCCTTCAAGATTCTACTTGAGAGATTGGAGGAGGGAGGATTTAGCAGAAGAAATTGAAAGAGGAGCCCTTGGAGGTTAGAGACAAAGGAGAGAGGACTTGGACACAATTGAGTAGAGGGGCTGAGGTTGGCTCTTAGCCTAGGGGAGAGTGTGGGGCCTGAAAGCAGCTAGGGAAATGGGGAATGTTAGGAAGACAGGCAATGCTGGGGACCCTGATACTGAGAGAGAGGACACCAGATTAAACAGAGCACTTGCTTGGATTCACATCCTCGGAAGAAGGAGAAGAAATTCATTGGGATTTGGTTGTGCTGTCTAAAGACAATATTGGGAAACTTGGTACAATTCAGGGCATAATTCATTGAAGGTTTTGGTCATCCATGACAGTTTTAAAATCTGCATGTATGTATGCATGTACACATACACATATGGAGAGAGAGAGTTACAATAATTTCACTAAGATTTATAAAAATGAGGCTCCCCATAAGGAATTCAAATGGACAGATTAAGTGACACACCTCTGATTACACTGGATGAGGAGACATCCAAATCATGAATGTAGAATTAGAAGAGATCTCAGAGACCATCTAATCCAGCCCCTTTGGTTTCCCTATGAGAAACCCAGGAAGTCAAGAAATCATTAGAAGCAGCCATTGAACCCAGGACCTTTGACTTCAGAGCAAATAGTCTTTCTACCATTTAATTCATTCAGGCTAATAACAGCAATAATAATAGTAGCTCATAGCATCTAACATTTATATGGTGCTTACTGCATGCTGAGTGCCTTACAACAATTACCTCATTGGGTCCTCTAACAACCGTGGGAAATAGAAACTATTATTATCCCATTTTACAGGTGAGGAAACTTTATAGGTGAAGCAAACAGAAGTTAAGTGACTTGCCCAGGGTCACACAGCTAGTGTCTATTCCTCACTAGCTGTCTATGATTTGGGGTAAATCATTTAACCTATCTGAGAATCTCCACCCCCACCCCCCATCCCACATCTATTAAATGAAGGGTTTAGATTCTTCATGAATGAAATGTAATTTCTTCTTGGGATCTATCATTCAGGAAAGTAGGACACTTCTGGTTCAATTGTCATCACTGCTATCCTATATCCTGAGTTCTAATAGAAAAGACCAAGAAACATTAGTGGGCTAGTGTTATATTCTTGAGATCCTGGGATGACCCCACACAGCCCATTTTTGCTTCCTGATACCATTCTAATAGAACTCAGCTTCTGGTAAATCAAGGCATGTGTCCATCTGGTCATACTTACGGCAAATAAAGCTTAGCCTCTCAGCACTCACTCAGAACTCACTGCTGTTCCTGAAGTCAACTGTCTTTGGCTTCAGTCTTTTTTACCTTTCTGGGATGCTCAGCTTTGCTTTCTGACTGGTTCTTTTTCCAAGGAGCTTAGTTTCAGCTACTTTGGTGAGATCTCATTGATCTGAGCATCTGTAGATTTGAACTCATCTTCCAATTCTAAATCCAATGCATCAGAGAAGGAAGACAATATTGACAACTAGGGAGATTGAGAAAGCCTCAGGTTTGAAATAAACCTTGAAGGAAGTCATGTATTCCAAAAGGTCTATAGAGGTGAAGAGGGAGTACGTTCCAGGCATGGCCATAGCAAGCAATGAAATGCCCAGTTCAGGGAATATATCCGTAAGCTGCTTTGGCAGGAACATAATACATTAAGGGGAGTAATCTGAAACTACTCTGCTAAAGCAGACTGTAGATATATTCTAAAGGCAAGCCAAAAAGCTTTTATTTCACTGGAGAGGCAATCAGGAGCTACAAAAAAAAAAATTGGGGTTGTAGAATGGTATGTTCAGATCTATGTTTTAAGAAGGATTATTTTGGGTAGCTTTGTGGAGGAATTAGCACATAGTTTTAATTATAACCTAAATTTTATTGAAATGATAAAATAAATTTGCTAATTTTTAGTTTGGGGTTTTGTTGCTGTTTTATGAAAAGCAAAAGGGCCAAGAAAGAAAAGAAAAGAAATGTAGCCTAGGCTCTCTTGTTTTTGGAGATTGTTCAGTAGAGAAATGTGAATGGACTTGGTCTCATGTGCATGACAGGGCTGGCTTGTGGAGAACCAAGCAAGCCTTTTGTATTATATAATGACTCTTGCCTCTAGGCAAAGGCTTGGGGGTAGTTTTGTACCAGAAGAGTGTTTGGGTGCCGCCTCAGCAGAGGTGGCATTTGCCAGTAGCCAGTTCACTGACAGAGACTCATTGTCATCTACAAATTAGAGTTCATAACTTTGAAATGGGCTGTCACTGATAAGTTTTGAAACTAAGTGTGTGGAGCTCCATTCTAAACATGGACATCAGATCCACTGGCTCACAGTCTGAAAAGTGCTAAGTCAGATTCCACCAGCCATAAATGAGCCCACTGTTAGCCCAAGTTTTCTGGCATTACTAGTCTGTGGAGTCCAATGTGGATACATGTACCCTATCCTATAAACCCTAGACAACAGAAACCTTGGATATACCCACTGAAGGGATGAAAATAATGTTCCATGCACAGAGCAAGATCATTTACCAAAAACAAAACAAAACAAACACAACTGAGAATCTGGGACTTCCTATAAGTGAACTACTGATTGGAACATATGTAACAGCAAGCCTTTGGAACTAATGTTCACATACTTTTCTCTGGAAAGGGATAAAAATAACGTAAGAAATTGCCCAAGTGATGGTGGACCCCCCTCACCTGTTCTATGCAGGACTACTGCATAGTAGTCTGGGAGCCAGACAGCTTCCAGAGCAGGGGAGCTATAGGAGAAGTATTTCCTGATGTATGGCTTGCATCCTGGGATTCATTCTGGTCAGGGTTGAGATCCTGAAAGCAAACTACTTAAGTCAGTATTTGACTTGTAAGGGGAAAAAAATCTAGGACTACATCACATCATCCTCAAGAACACCTATATCAAGAATGTTTTAATCACACATTGATAGACATGCTAGTGACCTGATAGCTGAGCAAAAGGCTCAGTAGAATCAACAAGTGACTTTTCTAGCATATTTTATGGTGCCATCAAGAACAATTCCAAAGCCTTTACTCTAGGACTTTTTTTTGATGCTTGGAGTATTAACGCTCCCTACTGATCTTTCCTTTAACATCTTGGAAGATGGAGTGACATATAGACACACAATCCAGAGAAATGGGTTGAAGGAAGCCTCTGGCTTTCCATGGCCACAGATCTGATTAGAAAGGGGAGGAAGGGAAGCAATAGTATGATGTATTCATTGTAAGAACTGTAAGAAACTCCATCAAAGTGATAGAGGATTGCAACAAAATTTTGGCACCAGGAAACAGACAAAATATATCTTTTTCTGTATGGTAGAGCAGCTGCAAAACACCTCTTTCCCCTTTCTACTTTTCCTTCTCAAATCAGGGCAGACAAAAGCAACAGGCTCTTCTGAGAGGCTTCATTCCTGTCGTATACTGGGTGACACTGAAGGACAATAGCTGACAATGAAGCTCTTATCCAATAAATTTCTATCTCTCTTCAGTCAATCAGGAATCTTGTGGCTGAAGCCTTCTGTCACTTGACTGCTCTGCTGACGTTCCCTACTTCACACAGCTCCAACAGAACTGGCTTTCTATCCCCTTCTGAGTCTGTTCTCTCTCTCTTTTTGCCCCCTCAACCAAACTTCTTCAGCATTTCTCAGTGCCTTTTGGTTGACTGTGACTCACATTTTGTATATGAAGCAAAAACTCACCAAATCTCCCTTATGATATCTACAGTTTTAATATAATCGTCTTCTAGTCTGTAATTATATGATTTTTCATATTGTGAGTTTTGCATTCTTAAGTTTTAAGACAATTACATAAAAGCGAGCTCCAGTTATTTATCAGTTCACTAAGCAGTCCTCTTCCAGGTTGTCTTTGGAAAATCTTTTTCTTCACATTTACACTTTGGGTTTTTAATTAACAACAGTTTTCTCTGCCCTTTCAGTCACCAAATTATTCACATGTAAAAAAGGCATCAGCCTGGCACTTTACACAGTGAAATTTAGTCTTTATTTTTATGATAACCATGATAGATTTTCTGCTCCAAACTTTTCATATCCTGTTGGAAAATTGTTTGTTATACATAGATTTTTAGCAGTTTTTATTAACTCAAAGTTTGCTTCCTAGTCCATTCAGGCACCAACCTACGAGAGAGGAGGTGCCTCACATCCTTTACCAGTAGATTTAATTCTTTGTCTTTATATAAAAGTACTTTTTCTTGCCCCTTTCCATACCAAACTGATTCATATGAAAGGGCAGTACCTTAAAAGGACAGTACCTTACATTTGTTTTACTAGTACCTAAAACAGTATCTTAAACACTTAAGAAATATTTGTAGGGCAGGGCAAGGACTATTATCTTCATCTTATAGATGGAGACCCTGACATCCAGGACTTTCTAGTAAATCTACTGAGTATTGCTCCCTTTCTGTGTTCCAAATAATATCAAGTGATTTCAAGTCTTCAAAGCTCTAATGTGCTCCAAAGGACCATGAGCCCCCTCCGCTACTATTGAACCAGAACAGGAGTTTGGGGGTCCACACTAGCCAACTGCATCCATGAGCTGAGATAACAGTGCCTGTCATCAGATTCCTGTGAAAGGGAAGTAACTAAATATATGGGAGATACAAATTCAGTCTCACTCAGGATTATCTCTGGACATCTCTTCAGAGCTTCATGTACAGCTCTTTTTTTTTGTTTTTTTTTTGGATTTTTTTTCTTCAAAAAAAAATTGTGAAACAAATTTATTTGTATCTTTTTTTTTGCTTTAAATCACTTTTTTTATTTAAATATTTATTTATTTATTTAACTTTTTACATTCATTTTCACAAAATTTTGGGTTCCAAATTTTCTCCCCTTTTATCCCCTCCCCCCACCCCAATACCCCAAGCAATCTAATTTTCCCTATCTCCAATCTACCCTCTCTTCTGTCATCCCTCCCTTCTCTTGTCCCCATCTTCTCTTTTCTCCTGTGGGGCCAGATGACTTTCTATTCCTCATTAACTGTATGTCTCCTTTCCTAGTAGCAACAACAATACTAAACAGTTGTTCCTAAAACTTTGAGTTCCAAATTCTCCCCATCCCTCCCTCCCCACCCATTCCCTTTGGTACGGCAGGCAATTCAATATAGGCCCTATCTGTGTAGTTTTGCAAATGACTTCCCTGATAGTCGTGTTGTGTAAGACTAACTGAATTACCCTCCATCCTATCCTGCCCCTCATTGTTTCTCTTCTGTCATTTGATCCTGTCCCTCCCCGAGTGTTGACTTCAAATTGCTCCCTCCTCCCATTGCCCTCCCTTCCATCATCCCCCCCTTGCTTATCTCCTTCTCCCCCACTTTCCTATACTGTAAGATAGGTTTTCATACCAAAATGAGTGTGCATCTTATTCCTTCCTTTAGTCAAATGTGATGAGGGTAAACTTCTTGGTTTTTTTTCTCAGCTCTCCTCTTTTTCCCTCCACTAAAAAGCTTTTCATACTTTTCTTACATCTCTCTCATTTCTCTTCCCAGTTTTTCCTCCACCTGTCTAACTTGATTTTCAAAATCCTTTTTGAGCTCTTCCAAGGCCTGAGCCTACCTGACAACCCCCTGGGATGTCTGGGATACAGAGGCCCCGCCCTCCACATCTTTCCCTGATGGCAAGAATATTTCCTCATCATCAGATCCGAAAGGTGGGATCATTAGCATCTGCTCAAAAAAGCTCTCTATAGTCTTATTTTTCTTCCTTTTCTGGGCATTTTCCCAGCCAGTTACTTGACTTCTGCGATTCCTGTTCACCCCCACCTAAATCTGCCCAGCTGGTGCTTGGCATCTGAGATTCAAATGGACTTTCCGCGGCAGGCATGGCTGCTATTCAATGTGAGCTTTAGTTCTGGTGCTGGGGTGGGGGCAGGGCCACCTCCCAGGCTCAGCTCCCTCAGGGGCTTTATGCAGAGACCTTCAGAAATGGAGCGGGTGGGGCAGGGCCATCTCCCAGGATCAGCTCCTTCAGGTGGTTTATGCAGAGACTTTCAGTAATGAAGAGCCTGCCTGCTCGGGGAGTCCTGGGGGCCGCCACTGCTGCCTCTGCCTCTGCCGCTTCCTGCCCCTGCCTCTGCCTCCCCCGCTTCCTCCTGAGGGGGCCCAAGCCACGGAGACACCCTGCTCCCCTCTCGGCCAGCCCAGATGCGTCTCTCACTGACCTGTAGAGTCTGGGGGCGGAGGGACCTTCCAGGCTGCCGGAGGTTCCGTCCCTTGCTCCCATCTGCTCCTCTCGGCCACCCGGCCAGGGCAGCACTGGGGTGGACTCTGCTTTTCGGAGCTTGACGGACCCTGGGGACGGCTCTCCAGGGCTCTCTGGAACGGAAATCTCTTCCACTGTGTTTCTGCACACCCTGCAGTGATCCAGAACTTGTGGGGAGCTCTTCTTACATTAAATCTATGGGCTGTGGGTTCGGAGCTCGCATACGTGAGTCTTTCTACTCCACCATCTTGACGCCACCCCCCCATGTACAGCTCTTGAAGCAAGTGTGAAGGAAAGAGACTTGCCATTGTAGATTATTGGTGCTGTGATGAAAAGTGATGCTGCGTCCTCTGAAAGATCTAGTTGTATGAGTACACAGAAGTTCTGATACAGCAATTGATCTATTATTTCACTGGTGTGGGGTTTTCTTCTAATGATGCAGCTTGCCCACCCATCCTGTGGGACGTTTTCATGTCCCCCTCCCTTATACTCACCATTCTTGCACTGCCTTTTAATCAGGAGCACAGGGGCTGCCCAGAGGTTATCCCTTATTCTTTCTGTGTGACTGGTCCATCTTTTTTTTTTTTTGGTCACTCATTTATACATGACATTCTTTATTCTTGCATGTTTTGCTTCATAATTTTCCTTGTTCATAATGAGGATATTCCAACCAACTAGAAATGCAAGAAATATTTTATAGAATCAAAGTATGTTAGAATTCATTTAGTCCAGTCCCTTTATTTTATAGATGAAGACACCCAGGACCAGAGAGGGGAAGGCACTTGTCCCAGATTTATCACCTAATTAGTAGTAGTGCCAGGACCAGAACCCAGCTTTTCTGACTCTGTTCAGTGCTCTTGAAATATTTTACAAAAGAAACTTTTGCAGCCCTTTGTCAATACCACGCATGAATCTTGGCTCCTTCCCTGAGTCAGGTTAGCCACCCTTTGGTGTATTTATAGCATCTGGGACATACATCATCTGCCAGACCAGGAGCAGTCTCTGATGTAATACCACCTGCCTGCTCCAAGTTCAAGTTTGTCCCTGATTCTGATTGGTGCAACTGTTTCTGCAATGGCTAAGCTTACCCTGAGTAAACACAAGCTTGGTTCTGCAGAGCTCTGGGATACATAGCCAGCTGGCACGGCTCCCTCCTCCCAACTTTTCTTCTACTTTCAGTAGCTAGATTGGATGTAAAAACAACTGCTTTCTATCTTTGCCAATCTCCAATAAAAAATATCTCCTGACTCTTAGATAAAGCCTTTCTTTACCCTATCATGCTCTAAGCAGGGTAAAAAAGTTGTCTCATTATCTTCAGACATTAGTCTGAAAAGGGGTAAAATTGAACCCAGCAAGAAGGAATTTATCTCAAGTCACTGAGAGTAAACACTGAGAGAAAATAAAGTGGTTTGATCTAAAACAAAGGTTCTTAATCTGGAATCTAGGAACTCCAGATATATGTTGGTATATTTTTAAAATGTACGTTTTTAAAATATATTTTTATCGTTATTTAAATGTAATTAGTTATCTTTTTCTAGCCTTAACCACTGAATGGGTATTGCCTCAGTCAAACTGAGACCTGGGAAAGACCTTAGCTTAAAAAAGGCCAAGGTCTCCCCCTGCATCCAGAGCCATCTCTAATCTTCCTGATCTGTCTCTGGCCATTGGACCCAGATAGCTCGGGAGGAGAAAGTGAGGCTGGTGACTTTGCACAGCCATCCCCACTTAAATCCAATCTACTTGCCAATCATGGTGTCACCTCCCTGATGTCATGGTCCTCTTCAAGAACAAAGCACAAGCAACACCAATTTAATTTATTTCATGCATTTTAAAACATCATTCCGGGAAGGTGTCTATAAGCTTCGCCAGGCTGCCAAAAAAGGTCTGTGACGCAGAAATGGATAAAAACCCCTAATCTAAAGCAAGGGATTTCAAACATATTAAAATGTGTGGATCATTTGTCAGTCAAGAATTGTTTTAAGGGAATAAAGCACAGCTTATATTGGTTTATAGTCAATATGCAACCTGAGTTCAAGAGCCTTGGGAATAACAAAGCCCTATGTCACCAAATCTGGTTCTAGGCCAGCCCTCACAGCCATCATTGGGAGAGATTATTGTGAAAAGGGGGCCTACCTTCATAACCACCACTGACAACAGCTGACCAAGTGTCAGGAAGACAGGCACTGGCAGCACCCACTCCCCACTGCCGGACCACTGATTCTGCTTCCTGTCAGCCCAGCCCTCATGGTCATCATCTGAGGAAGTGGTTCCTGTGGAGAAGGAGCCAACCATCCCTATCAACTGCTAACCACCTGCCATGCACAGGGGCAGGCAAGCCAGTCTCACTGAAGCAGTATGCACCAGGCAAGTCAGACCATTCCCAGGGCTTTGACAACCATCTCCCCTCCGACTCTAATGGAGACAACCCAAGACCCAGAACCTGAGAGTCTTGGGAAGAGCAATATTTCCAGTCTAGTACCCTCAGCCACTAGTGGGAAGCAATGCCTATGGAAACACAGCTTGGCAATCAATCCATGTGTCACAGCCACAGCTACTGAAGACCCAGAAAAGAAAACTCTTCCCACCCAAGGCTTTGGCACATTCAAAAGGTTAAACATCTGACACAGATTCAATTTTTATCAGTGGAAATGGAATTAAAGAAGATGCATGAACATCTGCTTTGCCAGTGCTCCCCAAACGTCACGGGACTTTTCCATCTGATTTGAAGCTGAACCCTTGTCAATTAATTTGTCTTCCCCATCAGACTGTGAGCTCACTGAAAGTAGTAACTGTCTTTACTTTTCTATTTGTATCCTCAGGATTTAGCAAAGGGTGCTCTGTATATAGTAAGTGCTCAATAAATGCTTCATTCATTTATTCAGTGCTCCAGTGCCTTTAGGGATACTTTCATATGGCCATTTCTAGTTTAAAATTCTTCTTTTGAAAACTGTTCACGTTTTGGCCACTTATCTGTTGAGAAATAGCTCATTTGTTTATCAGTTCCCTTTGTATTTTGGATATTAGACTTTTGTGAATGCTATTTGATGTAAATATTTTCCATTTTGGAAGTTTCTTTTCTTATTCTATCTAAAAGCTTTTTAATATTTTTGTAATCATAATGATGATCTTTTATTATAATGTCTGTCCTTTTTTGGCTAAGAATTCTCCTCCCAACCATAATAATGAAAGCAATTGTGAAAATACCTCCTTTTGTCTTCTATTTTCTTTTGGGTGATGTGACTTTTCGTATTCAATTTATGTATCTATTTGGAGCTTATGATGATATGTAGTATTTGCCTAGTTGATTCCCAGGTTTCCTGGCAGAAACAGGAAGTAAAAGAGGGTTTTTTTCTCATAATATATCAGGAAAAGATCCTTAAAGCTTTGAAGAAATGATATTATAATAATTAGGGTAGTAGTGTTAGTGATGGACATCATAGAAGATGGGAATAAGATTTCTCTTATTATAAGAGATTATAGTATATATTTTTTATTATGTTTATATATTTTACATTATATTATAATTATAAGAAGTATCAGTAGGATAATTCTTCCATCTCTAAAAAGGCAGCATTTAACTTCATCCAAAGTAAAGTCTACAAGAAGCTTAGAGAGATGCAGGATTCTTGGCTCAGTAAGAAGATAGATGAAATTCAGTTTTATGCTTATGGTAACAATACAAAGTAGTTTTATGATGCCAAGAAGGATATTTGTGGGCCAAAGACCTATGGTGCATCTCAGCTACTCAGTACCGATGGAACCGCTCTGATTGGTGATAGTACATAATCCTGGAGAGATGGGCTGAATACTTCCTTAGTGCCCTCAATAGACTGTGATCAGTCAAAGCTGAAGCCATTGACCATTTACCTCAGATTGAAGACAATCCTTCTCTAGCAGAACTTCCAACTTAAGAAGAGGTATTGAATGTCATTAGGCTCCTCTCATGTGGCAAAGTGTCTGGTACTGATTTCATTCCAGTAGAAGTCTCCAAGGCAAGGGGTCACAAAAGAGTGGACAGAGATTTTCTAAGTTATATGACAAGAGGAGGTTATTCCCCTAAGAGATCAAGGATACCTCCATTGTCCATCTACATAAAGGAAAAGGAAATAGGTTGTCCTGTGACAACCGCGAAAGGGTCTCTCTCTTAGTCACTGTTGGCAAGATTCTTGTCAGAGTCTTTCTTAATCTGATGATACCTTACCTGGAAGATGATCATCTACCTGAGACCCAGTGTGGCTTCAGAAAGGGCTGAGGAATGGTCAAAATGGTATTTGCTGCCCAAAAATTCCAGGAGAAATGCCAGGAGCAAAATAGGAGTCTGTATACAATATTTGTTGATCTAACCAAGGTCTTTGATACTGTCAGTCATGAGGATATGTGGAAGATCATGGAAAAATTTGGTTGCCCCAAGAAGTTCATTAATATTTTCTGCTGGTTTTATGAAGACATGCTTGTCTGGGTTCTGGATGATAGACAATGCTCTCGTGCTTTCCCAATCACGAATATAAAGAAGCAGCACTGCATGCTTGCTCCCATGCTTTTTAATATGATTTTTTTTTGCAATGTCAGATATTTTCAACATGAAAAATAATAACAAGGTTAGATACTGCAGTGACAGTAAATAATCTAACTGGAAAAGGCTACAAGTCAAGACTAAAGTGGAAGGAGAGTTGTTGTGTGACTTTTTGTTAGATTGTGCACTCAATGTAGCCTCTGAAACTGAGATGCAACGTGTGGATCAATTCTCTGCTGCTCGGATTCCCCACAAGACAGCACCACACCATCCATATGTGAAACCACTGGTTACAGCAAATGGAGTAATTTTGAATGTTGTGGATAAGTTGACGTACCTTGGAAGTATACTTTCCAGGGATGTCCACATGGATGATGAGGTTGATAATACATTGCCCAGCTAGCTCTGTGTTTGGGAGGCTCCAAAAGAATGTGTGGAAGAGAAGAGGTATTAGGCTGCCTACCAAACTGAATGTCTATAGCACCCTTGTGCTGACCTCATTATTGTATGCCTGTGAAACCTGGATAGTCTATTATTGCCATGCCAAGGAAATGAATGGATTCTATCCAAATTGTCTTAGATTCTAAAGATCAGCTGGCAAAATAATGTACCGCACTCTTGAGCTGAACCCTACTGCAGAAAGCATAACTTGGGTGAGCTGGTCACATTCAAATGCCAAACATCCGCTTGCCTAAAAGATTATTTTACAAAAAACTCACCCAAGACAAGCCTCACATGGAGGTCAGAAGTGATACAAGACATTCTCAAGGTCTCTCTGAAGAACTCTGCTATCAGTTGTGAGATGTGGGAGACACTGGCACAAGAACATCCAGCATGGCATGTCCAAAGCAAAGAAGGTGCTGTGATCTATGCCTGAAGCAGAATTGCAGTAGCTCAAAGAAAACGTGAGATGTACAAATTTAGAGCCATCTCCATCCCAAAAGTTCATATGGACTATTTGTGCTCAACCTGTGGTAGAGCCTTCTGAGCTTATACTGGTCTGATCAACCGCAGTGGGACAAACTGTACTTTGACCCTATCATGATGTCATTTTGGTCCTCTTTGAGCATGGAAGACAAACAACAGCATGTTCTTTTCTGGGTTACACCGTCTGGGTTCACCACAGATAGGGTGACTACCCTATAATTAGGCATTTAGGGCCCCTTAGCTGCAGCTGGAGCTGCTTGGCTGAAGGCAAGGGTGGGGCCTAGCAGCATGGCTGATTATGATAGCTAGATTTCAAGCTGGAAGGGACATGACAGGTCATCAAGTCCAACCTCTTTATTTTTATCTTAATTACTACTGAGGGAATCTGAGGCCCAGAGAAGTTAAGTGACTTGCCCAAGATCACATACGTAATAAGGAACAGCAGCTGGATTTGAACCCACACTCTCTTATTTCAGATCTAGTATTCTTTCCATCACATTGCCTCCTACAATTTCAAAGTGCTATCTCAGAAGTGAAGGATAAATCATCACTTACTGGAGGAAGGGTAGAAAATAAAAGACATGGCAGAGCAGTAAGATTTGAATTCTTAAAGGATGAGTAGGATTACAGTTGGGACAGGAAAGTAGAAGTGGTTGAAGGTAAGGTGTTTCAGAGAAAAGAAATCATATGTGTTTGTGGGAAGGCATGGAACATAGACTGGAGATAGTAAATAATTCAGTCTGGAGGTGGTCAGGGGGTCTGGGAAAGGCATGGATTTTAATATGATTTTTGTGGCTAAAATCTTTAAGCCCTGTATGTACAAGCCTTGAAATATCGCTGTCAACACTTCTAATATGGATACGTTCAAAAAGCTACATAGAAACCTCATGATCAGTTAATTTCACATTTTTTACAATTAAGATTTGAAAATGAAATTATTTTGATTTCCCATGCTTCCTAGCATGAGGCAGCTAGGTGACACAGTGGATAGAGTGCCAGACCTGGAGTCAGGAAGACTCATCTACTTGAGCTCAAATCTGGCCTCAGACACTTACTAGCTGTGTGATCCTGGGAAAGTCATTAAACCTTACTTGCCTCAGTTTCCCCATCTGTAAAATGAGCTGGAGAAAAGAGGGCAAACCACTCCAGTGTCTTTGCCAAAAAGAACCCTTAATGGGGTTACAGAGAGTCAGATATGACTGGAAAATGACTGTATGACAAGTTTCCTAGCACAGTATATGCCATGTAATGTTGGAAGACAGATATCTGTGTAGCTTTGGAATGATTTTCAGAAGTTTTCCATAAAAATTATTGCAATTATTCAACTACCTGACAATTTCTTCTGATTTAGGTCTGATTTTTGAAGATATTTTTAAAAAATCTATCCTTTTCTTCCTTATCCTGTTTGGCATTTTTGTCAATGACATGGATGGCAACGTTACCAAATGCACAAATTCCCTGATGGAAATTACAGAATCATAGAATTCCAAATGGGAAAGAGACTTCCATGACTAGCTACTCCAATTCATCCTGGAAAACTAATCCCTGCAAAAGCACATCAGCTAATAGCCATCCAGCCTTTGCTTGGGGCTCTTCAATGAAGGGCAAGTCACCAGCTCCCTATTCTTGATGTTTCTGCTTTTGGGAGGTTTTGTGATTTGTCCTGAATTCAAGCTAAAAACTGCCTCTGCAGCTCCATCTGCTACTTAATTTCTGCCCTCTGGAGCCAACAAGACACTTTTCTAAAATGGCTTTTCTAAATGACGATCCTTTGCATACTCAAGGTCTAGCTATGAGACTGCTTCCTCTACCACAGAGTAGGTGCTAACAAGTAATGCTTGTTAGCTTGGCTTGACTTGACCATCCCCAGTTCCTTCCACCAGTCCTCCCCTGGCATGCTCTCTTTATCATTCTGATTGCTCTCCTCTGGATATTCTTCATTTAACGACTGTACCTTCTAAATTGTGGTGCCCGGAACTGGACACAGCACATCAGATGGCATCTGATTAGGGCAGAGGACAACGGAATAATCACCTCCTTGTTATTCGAAGTTATGTCTTTCTTGGTAGCTAGGTGACACAGAGCATTGACCCTGGAGTCAGAATGACCTGATTTCAAATCTAGCCTCAGACACTTAACTAGCTCTGTGACCCTGTTTGCCTCAGTTTCCTCACTTGTCAAATGAGCTGGAGGAGGAAATGTATCCAGTATCTCTACCAAGAAAATTCCAAATGGATCATGAAGAGTCAAACACATCTGAACAACAACTAAAGAAAGCCTTGAAGAAAGCTAGGGATTTCTAAAAGGAAAAGTTGAGGGATGACGGAGGAGGGGAGTGTGGGCTAGGTATGAGAGCCTGTGCAAAGACATGGCGATACAAGATGGACTATGGGGAACAGAAAGGAGGTCAGTGTTGCTAGAAGGTGGCATGTGTAAGTAAGAGTAATACAAAATAAGTCCAGAAAGAGAGATGACAACCAAATTTTGCAGGGATTTAAATACTAAACAAGGGAGACTGTTGTTTATACTAGAAACAAAAAGGAATCAGTGTATGTTCTTAAGTGAGGGAGTGACGTTATCAGACTCACCTGTCTTTTAGATTTTCTTGGAAAATGTGGAAAGAATGATTAAGAGACTGAAAAGAGACTAGAATTAGGGAAACTTGTTGGGAGGCTACTGCAATACCCCAGGAGGGAAGTGATGAGGGGCTGAACAAGGGGAGACAATGCATGAGGAAAAAGAAGGATATGACAGATGTTACTCAGGTAGAATTGATAAGATGTGGTAAGGAGAATGGAAATTCAAGGATGGCCTTGAATCTGACAATCTGGGTGACCCACAAGTCTGCCTCCTACCTTCCTTCAAGTCCCAGCTAACAACCTACCTTCTGCCCCCCTTATTTCTAGTGTATTCCCTCTGTTATTTCCAATCCATCCTGAGTTTATTTGTACATGGTTGTTTTCACATGTTTTCTCCCGCATTGGATGATGATCTCTTTGGGGGCGAAGAGATTTCTTTGTAATCTATCCCTAAGTACTTAGCTTATACATAGTAGGTGCTTAATAAATGTTTACTGACTCACTCACTGGAAGGATGCTTTTGAGTTCAAGAAAAGAAAGTGTACTTCTTAGGAGACTTTGTAAAAGATAATCGCCTTTATTGGATCCTGTGACTTAATCTGAGATTTGGAAAACATGGAAGTTATAACTAAGACATGATACGTGAAGGGCATCTCAAACTAAGACTATGAGAATTAGGATGAAGGAGACTTTGTGATTAGAGATGGGGGAATGACAATAAGAGCTGACAGAGGACTTCTTTACACAGCATTATTTCATTTGTTTCTCATAACAACCCTGTGGAGTAGATGCTTTTTTTCCTTCTTTAAATAATATTTCATCTTTTCCCAATTACATGTAAAGACAATTTTTAACATTCCTTGTTTTTATTTTGAGTTCTAATTTTTCTCCCTTCCTCCCTCCCTGAGTTGGTAGATGCTTTTAGCTTTCTCCCAATTATAGATAAAGAAACTACAGTTCAAGGAGGTCATGGGCACATGATTCATAAGTATCTGAGAGGAGATATGAATCCAGTTCTTCTTGACCCTAGGAAAGAGGTCAAAGGTGACTCCTACTCCTAGGTGACATGAAAAATAGTAACTGCATTGATGAAATAGGGAAGTGGACAGGGGGAAGTGTTTTGAAATGAGTTGAGTTTGGGGAAGTAATGCTGATTTAGAGGTGATTAGAGGATATACTGTCCCTAAAATATGCACTGTCATTTACTGCCCTGCCTTGTGTTGTTAAAAAAAAAAAAGTCAAGCCTGCTTAAGGTCTCATTAGCCTGAATTCAGTGTAGAACCAGAAAGCCCAGTTCCAGAGCCTGAAGAGCAAGTGCTCCTTCTACTCCTTTGCCTTAATGGTCAAAATGATGACAGCTGGTTTGGGGTTTATTGAGATAACGTGATTACAAGATCATCAATCTGATTCAGAAAAAAGATACAAAGGCAAAAGGGCCAAAGTCAAGCAAAGCAGAGTTCCACTCACTCCCTCCTTCAGGTTAGGATGGACACCTAGATTCTTGTCTTTGCTCTGCTGTGATCTTATACAAGTCATTTCCCTTATGTGGACTTCAAGTTTCTCCTTTTGAAGGGGTTGGGCTAAAATTCAGAGGTTCTTAATCTGAAGTTCATGAACTTCTTTTTAAGAAATTAATATTTTGATAACTGTATTTCAGTGTGATTGGTTAACTTTGCAACCTGATATATTCTATTTTATACATTTGAAAACATAATTATGAAAAGGGGTTGCTAGGCATCCTTAGACCAACTGCCAAAGGGGTCCATGACCCAAAAAAGGTTTGGTACCTCTACAGTAGATGGTTTGGTTTTTTTTTAAGATATCTTCCAGTGCCGACATCTTCTAATTCTCCAAATTCTAAATTGACTAATCCTTGCAGTGATGGTGATCTACCTCCTTCAGGAGTGAGTTGACGTTTTTTGATAGTGGCATGTATCTTCATTAAGGCTCTGCTCCGATACCTCATGGTACTAGAGATGACCTTGGGTTTTCAAAAGCCCAGCCAGTAGAGCGCACATTGGCAGGCTCTCACAGGCTGTGAAGGCTCCAAGGTAGACCCAGAGATAGACTGCATGTCTGTGATTTGGAGACCAGCCTAAATTCAGAAGGTGACTACAGGCTGATGCATCTTTCAGCTCTAGCAATTCTCAAATGCGATGGAAAAAGCCTGCAATCTGCATTCTGAGAGGGAATGGTCATGCAGATAAAGTCATAGATCCCAGAAGTATTGCAATAAATGTCAGTCTGCTGCAGCTTGGAAGGCAGTAAGTCAGTCAGTCAAGAAACACATGGATTGCCTCCTGTGTCCTAGGCACTGTGCTAAGGATACAAAGAAAGACAAAAGCCTGTCCCACCCTTTCATTCTAAAAGGAGAGACTGCATCCAAAGAACAAGGTACAAACAAGTCTCCATTAGTGTTCTGTTAGTTTTTCCCTAACGTGTCTAGGACTTTTTATAGTCTTTTATTGATGGTTTGTGCTTCTTAAACCTATGGTTTTTGAAAACTGGCTTTGCTTTCCTGAGTAATTTTTATTGTTTGGGACTACATTTCCAAAACATTTGTTTTTAACCTCTCTGTTGCCCAAGGACTCCATAACCTACTTCAAGGACATCCCAGCCTGAAAAGGTCAATTACTTTGTGAGTTATTTACTTACTTTTTCAATCTTTGTTTGCAGTATGTGCATGCCTTTGATTTCTGACCAGATCTGTGTGATTTGTCTTAGATGTCAAGCTGCAGGAAGGCTGGTACTATGTCTGTTGAATTTTGAAGGTGGCAGTCCAACTCGGTTCTGCCACTTATTGACTGTATAACCTTGAACAAGTGACTTAACTTTGTTGGGACAAGGTTACCTACCTAGGACAAAGATGCAGTAACAATGGCTTCCTTTTATAGAATTCTTCAAGATTTGCAAAGTGTTTCCCTTGCAAATTTATGAAATTTGTTGTCTATTATTATTTCCATTTTTAGAAGGCAAAACCAAGGCAAAGAAAAGTTGTGTCTTGCCAGCATATGTACATATGTACATATATGTATGTGTGTACATATATGTATATATGTACATAAATAACTATGTAAAGGCAGCCCAGATGTTTGCATGCATGTGTACATATATGTATATATGTACATAAATAACTATGTAAAGGCAGCCCAGATGTATGCATGCATGCGTGTGTGTGTGTGTGTGTGTGTGAAGTGAATATAGAGGGCCAGTATTACAATCAGGATAATTCCAAGTCTGCCTCTGATACTGGTTGTGTGACCCTGGGTAAGTCATTTAACTTTCCAAAGCCTTCGCAATTCTCTAAGACTCTAAGTTGCAGGATAGTTGTTGAGCTGCATCAGTAGAGACAGTTTTCTTACTGGGAGCTCACAAGACTGATGAAATTTCAGTTCTCAAACGCTTTCCTGCCACCAAAGAGAAGCATATAAATTCCAACTCTCATGATGACAGATATCATAGTATCAGTTTAACAATGTTTCTGTGGTATACAAGGCACTAGTTGGGTGCAAAAATGAAAGACAAAACAGTTTCTGCCCTCAACGAATTTGTTTGTACAGAGGGCATCCAGTACGTACCCAGAGAAGTAATTACAAAGGCTATTAGAGTAACACAGGGTAATTTCAAGAGGGAGAGAATATGAACAGCTGGGGGGAGGGGTGGTGTATAGTGGAGACCAGGCAGAGATGGTGCTAGAAGGGGCATCTGAAGGAAGCCTGAGGCAGAGGTAGGTGGTGGGCATGGCAGGCATGGAGGTCCATCTGTACAATGACAGAGAGGTGGAATTTGGAATGTTGAGTATGATATATAATGTATGCTAATGTAATAACTATTTATAAACAGTCATTGAGGCAAAGTGGCATAGATATGGTACTGGACCCAGAGTCAGGAGACTCGAGTTCAAATTCAGCCTCAGTTACTATCTGTGTGACTCTGCACAAGTTATTTTGCCTCTGTCTGCCTCAATTTCCTCAACTGTAAAATGGGGATAATATTTGTTATTATATTTATTACATAAATGCTAGGTATTATAATTATATTGTTGCAATGACAATAAAATAAGGGGAAATAGTTGACATTTAATGTTTCTTTCAACAGTAACGTAGGATTCCAAGTATCACTCCCTGGTTGTTCCACTTTTTCAGTCCTGTCTGACTCTGCTTGGGCTCTGATGGTTCAGAGTGAGTGTAAATAGTAATTATTTCCTTTTTGACCAAAAACCCCGAGGGTCTTCCCCTCCCAAATTGATTTTTGTTTGTCTTTTGGCTTGGTGAAAGAGGTCCTTCTTTGCCTCGTTTCTTATCCAACCTTAATCACAGAATGGCCGGAATGGCCGTTGGCATCAGTTAGGAAAATGAAGGAAAAAGCCTCTTTTGCCAGTTGTTGGTCGATTGTAGAATTTACTGTCATCAAGTATTTATTGAGGCTAAGTATTGAACCAGGACCTGAAGTTTCTCAAACTACCTGGATGGCCTTAAAAACCCCAAGGGTAAAAAAAGGTAGGACAAGTCTCATTTATCAGTCGATACGCCACACCTCACAAATGAAGTCAACAGACACCTAATATGTGTATTTAGTGCACTGTGCATTAGGGACATAAAGATTTAAAAAAAAAAAAATTAGTTCCTGTACTAGTAGAATAGATTTAGAGTTTGGGATAGGAGTAAGGGAAACTTTAGAAGTCATCTAGTATACTTGTCCACTGAGTTTCTTTTATATACTTTTCACATTCAAATATACATTATAGTTATTTGTATATATTTCTCTGTCATTGTCTTTCTGTCTCCTCTCTCTTTCTCTCTGTCTTGCTTTCACAGACATACATACTCACACATATATGCACGCACACACACAATCTTTTCATTTTCCAGGTGAGGAAACCAGGACCCAGAAAGGCTAAGTGATTTAATGGCCAAGGCTAATAATGACCAGAGCTGAGATTCAATCCCAGCCCATTCGAATCCAGAGCCAGAATTTTTTTTTTCAATTACACGAAATTACCTCACCTCAAGCTGTTTATATTCACAAAGACGGTGCAGGTGGTTTGCTTCTGTATCCACTTTGTCAGAACTGATTAAAAATCACTTGAATTCAATTTATTGAAATAAACATTGTTAAATGCCTTCTATATGCTAGGTCACAGAGTTACAAAGATGAGAAATCACATACATACTTAGCCCTTAGGGCTTACAATCGAGTGTATGCATGCATATATGTGTGAGTATGTATGTCTGTGAAAGCAAGACAGAGAGAGAAAGAGAGACAGAGAGACAGTGACAGAGAAATATATGCAAATAACTATAATGTATATTTGAATGTGAAAAGTATATAAAAGAAACTCAGTGGAATAGCATGACAGATTCAAGGAAGAAGGGAAGATTTTGAACCGGAGGATCAGGGAAGACTCCATGGAGAAGGAGTCAAGTGATGCCTGAATTGGGCTTAGAAGAAAAAGGATTTCAGTGGAGAAACTGGATAAAAGAGCTTGTTCCTGGCATGGATATTTGCATGAACAGTAACAGAGACAAGAGAAGAGGCAGGGCAAGACTGAAGAATATGAGTACTCTGGAACTCAGTGCTGGCCATTCCTCTGCCCCTGTAAGTGACTGCCTCACTTGATCTACTGTATGAAGGAAGCCCTCAGACATTCTTTATTCCACTCTGGGCAGCTAGGCGGTGAATTAGATAGAGCACCAGGCCTGGACTCAGGAAGACCTGAGTTCAATTCCGGCCTCAGACACTTACTAGCTAAGAGACCCTGAGCAAGTCATTTAATCCTGTTGGCCTCAGTTTCCTCATTTGTAAAATGAACTGGAGAAGGAAATGGAAAACCACTCCAGTATCTTTGCCAAGAAAACCCCAAATGGGGTCATGAAGAGTCAGACATAAGTAACTGATCAACGCAAGTCATCTTCTGACCGGCCACCCTGCTATTGAGCATCTGTCTCATCCCCCTCCCCCCACCTTTTCAGCTGCGGAACCATAATGAAATCAATATTGCCTAGCTGCTGAGAAGAGTGTGTTTTTTTATTCTTCTAAACTAAAATATTTCTCCTTGTCGTAGATAGATAGATAGATAGATAGATAGATAGATAGATAGATAGATAGATAGATAGATGATAAATAGATAGATAGATAGATAGATAGATAGATAGATAGATAGATTGATAGAGTGAAGAGTGACCAGGGAATCTATCTATCCACTCATCCATCATCTGTCTGTCTATCTATCTATAGAACATAAGCTACTTGAAGCAGGGAATTTTTCTGCTTTTGTATTTGTATCTGCTGCACTTAACACAGTAGTTAAGCACAGCACTTATACCTTTGTGTTCATTCATTCAGAGTCCAATTTTACTGGAATGTAGAATGTGAAGAAAACAAGTATAAAATAAGGCTGGAAAGTTATGTTAGAATCAAATTGTGGAGAGTCTTGAATGTCAGAAATGAGGAAATTACTGAAGATTTTTGTCCCTATAAACATCAGTGAAATCTTACTGCTTCAGCTGCTCATTCAGTAGTTTCTGCCGGTGACATAGAACATACAGACAGGTGAATTCAGCAGCATATGGTCAGTCTGCTCTACAATGATCCAGTAGTTTCTAGGAACACCTTGATTTACAAAATCAAGGATTGCCTGTAATGTGTCTAGTGTGCTGACTTAAGATCTTTTTAGTAGAATGATAGAAAAAAAATTAAGGCAATATGACATTAATAAAAAGCTAGAATCTAGAACAGTAGACATAGTGGTCCCATGATACCATGCTCTAGTCAGATCACAGCTCACCGGATACCATCTTTTAGAAGGAAAATTAACCAATTGTTCAGAGCAGGATGACCAGGATGACCAGGAGGGGTCTAAAAACCATGCCAGACAAGGTGTTATTAAAGGGAAATGTGTTATAGAGAATTAAGTAGTCACATGATCGTAGCCTTCAAATATTTGGGGATGGTATTTAAGAAATAGATTTATTTTGCCTTGCACTAGAAGACAGAATTAGGATTAATGGGGGGAGGGAAATTCAGAGAAGCAGATTTTGGCTGAGTATAAAGAAGAGTTATTTGATAACCAAAATGGGCAGGTGGGCCTGAAGTGGCAGTAAGCTCCCTGTCATTAGTGTAGCGGTTTAAGCATAACATAGACGAAGGGATGTAACAGCCAACAAAGTGGGATTTTTTTTTTTTTTTTTTGGTTTGGTTTCTGTTTGGAGTTCAGTTTCCCAGGCTCAGGCTAAATTGTGAGCATCTGAAGGCTCAATCTCCTTTGAGCCCTGAGAGTTCACAGCTGTGCTGAGTCACGTAGGTTTCATGCCTACTGACTCTGAGCCAGTCAGGAGCTGAGTGTTTGTTATACACACTGGGAGGCTGGTATTTTACTTTGGAGGTTTGCTTATGAGAAGGATCTCGTGATTACTTTGTCGAGACTCTGAGTGGCTACATGTTCAGACCCAACATCCCACCCCCTGACTACTGAGATGTAAAGGCTCTCTCATCCAGGGATGTATGTAAAGTATATAGCAATATTGCTTTGATTCAGGCAGTAGAGCCCTGTCTGTTGGCCTTTACTTCTCTGCTTATCTTTTCTCTGTATTTTCTGTTTGCTAAATGTAATTTAAAAAAGATTGTTGACTCCTTAAATGGCTATCATTCCTAGGAAAGAAGATCTCAGAACCTGTACTAGCAGCCAGTATATCAGTGTGGTTGCTGTGACATGGGATAGTCTGAAGAGCTTAGGAGAAGTGAACTGGAAGATTTGTAAACTGCCTTCTAACTCTGAGATTTACTACATTTTAGGACTTAGAGCTGGAAGGAGCTTTGGAACAGGTAGCAGGAAGTAGAAGGTCCAGAATTCAAAATCAGATTTTTTTATCCTACATCTTTGTCCTTTCAGTTGTGTCTGACTCTCCATGGTCCCTCTTGGTGCTTTCTTGGTAGAGATATTGGAATGGTTTGCTGTTTCTTTCCCCAGCTCATTTTACAGCTGAGGAACTGAAGTAAACAGGGTTAAGTAACTTGACCAGGGTCACAGCTAGTAAGTGTCTAAGGCCAGATTTGAACTCCAGAAGAGGAGGCTTCCTGGTTCCAAGCTCAGTGCTCTATCCACTATACCATCTAGATGCTCCCAAATCTATTGTCCCTCAGATATCACGTGTCTTCCTCCATGTTTTTAAGGCTTCTTTTTAACAACAGAATGAATCTGGGACCTGAACTTATGACAAACTAAAGATTACAAACTCCCTGAAGGATCTTTAAAGTTTCTTTAAGCCTTTCAAACTCTATGATTCCATTGTTACAATATGTCTATGAAAGGTTGCTTGTATACAGTGGAAAAATTTACCTACTGTACTGCCACAGAAGGGAGGGGTAGAAATCTCACTCCACTCTAGCCTCTACCTTTGGAATATGGGTGTTGCCTGTCTTCTGAGTCTCTTTTCTTTTCCTCCGCCTACTCTCTAGTCACCACCCTTGGTTCCACCCCACAAACAGATTTCTCTGAGCATATGTGGAACATATGGAACAGTGGGGAACCTAGCACAGAGAATCAAAAGTTTGAAGACTTTAGTGACTTTTCTTGGGTAGTTCCAAATTGTTTTCTAGAATGGCTAGACCAACTCATTACATTACCAATGTGTATTAATGAGCCTTTCTTTATTTTAGTACTTCAATGCTATTTCAATCCTGATCACCTTTGTCAATTTGGGGATTATAAAACTTCAGGGTGATTTGGGTTTGCATTTCTTATAATTAGTGATTTTGAAGTTGCTTCTAGGGTTGTCTCATTGCTTTTGAAAAACTGTTTATGTCTTCTGAGAACTTATTTGTTAGAGAACAGCTCTTTTCTTCATATGTTTGTCAATTCCCTAGATGTATTGGTTAGCAGATTTTTATCAGAAACATTTGATTGATTTTTCTCTCCTCTCCCCACTTGATCAGTTTTCTTATTTTATTGCTTTGCCTGTACAAAAACTTTTTAATGTTACATAATTAGAATTTTCTACTTTATTTCCTACGATCTTCTCTTTCTCTTGTTTAGTTATGAATTATTCCCCATACCACAGTTCTAAAATATATCTCCTCCTTTTAAAAACATTTTGAATGATATTTAGACTATTTGTCCATTTAGGGCTTATTTTAGAATACAATTTAAGATGCTGGTCTCAACCTATTTTCTGACAAAAACTCTTTCCAGTTTCCCCAGCATTTCTTGTTGAGTGGGAGAGTTCTTCCCCTTAATAGTTTGTTTTCATGGGTTAATCTAACACTGGGCTACTGTGTTCATTTGGTTCTGGGTCGTCTTTATTTAGTCTGTTCCACAGTCTTCTCCATTTTCACATAGTTCTTCTGTTTTATTATTATTATTTTTAGTATTATTATTGCCATCCTTCTGCATATAATTGCCCTATTTTTCCCCTGGCATTTTCCAGCAAGGTATAGTGGAAAAGTTCTGAGCTAAGAGGACCAGAGATTTAGTTCTGCCTTTGCCCTGGGCAAGTCAGCTCTCCCTAAGGTCCTCAATTTCTTTCTCCAGAAAATGAGGAGATTGTACCAGACTATCTCTAAGGTCCCTTCCAACCTAACAATCTGAGTCTGAAATATCAACTAACCTGTTAAGGTGTAAACATCAAGGGGAATCTCTTGGGATAACCCCCTCCAAGAAACATCTGCATGTTAATGGATATTTCTTTTTGAAAAATCTTTTTAATGGTGGAATTTCCTGTACCATGAGAGATAAATGGGGGAGATTTTTGCTCACCAAGTCAACCAGTTGCATTTTTCTGTCTACATATCGAGCTAACCTTGATAGTGGCTCATCCAAAGTTCCATAGTACAAGTAGTCAAGTGGTTAATTGGGATGCCTATAGCATTGATATTTAGGTCATCCTTCAATTCCTCTTCCTGACGTAACAAGTGAATGAAAAGCATTTAGTGTTTACTATGTGACAAGCAATGTGTATACAAAAAATAGAGAAGCAAGATGGAACATTCCTGGCCGTGAAAAACACTTCATCTCCTGTCTCTGGGCATTGTCACTGACTGTCTCCCATGTCTGGAATTTTCTCTGATCATTTCTGCATCTGGACTTCCTTGATTTCCTTCTAGTCCCAGAAAAATCTCACCTCCTTTCCCAGAAGCCACTTCACTTTAATGCATTCCTTCGGAGACTACCCTCCATTTATCTAGTGTGTATCTTGTTTGTAAAGCTGTCTGCATGGTCTTCCCCATGAGACTGTAACCTCCATGAGAGGGACTATTTTTGGTCCTTGTACCCAGAGGGCTTAGCACATTGTGTTGTTACTCAGTTGTGATTCTGTGACCCCATTTGAGGTTTTCTTGACAAAGATACAGAAATGGTTTGCCAATGCCTTCCCAGCTCATTTTACAGGTGAGGAAACTGAAGCAAACAGGGTTAAATGACTTGCCCAGGGTCACACAACTAGTAAGTGTCTGAGGTCAGATTTGAATTCATGAAGATGAGTCTTCCTGATTCCAAGCCTAGTGCTCTAGGTGCTGTGTCACCTATCTGGCATACATTAGGCAATTAAAAATGCCAGCTGACTACCCTCAAAGAATTTATATTCTAATGGGGGAGATGATGAATATAGGCAAATCATAACCAGGGAAATGAGTTATATTCTGGAAAGGCACAAAGATGAATGAGTGGAACAATAGATTAGTCCATTAATATAACCTTTGTAGAGACAGTGATAGTGACAGTGATAGCTCCCAAATATGAGGACGCCAGTCCCTGGGAATGCAGATACCAATGGCTTAGTTCCTCCCTATCAGGTCCTACGGGCTGGAATTCGGAAGGCTAGGAAACTGCAGCAGCATTACCAGGAGCAACAGTCATAGGAGTGACATTATCAGGGTCACACAGAAAATAAGTGATATAGCCTGCACTCATCTGGCACATCTCAATTGCTGCCTTCTCTTCGTTATACTCTCATGCCATTCTTACAGTCTCTTTAAAGTCCCAAAAGAATGAATTGCTTAAAAAAAAAATTTTTTTTAGTGATCTTTTGTCTTTACATCACCC
This sequence comes from Bettongia penicillata ogilbyi, assembly GCA_023548195.1. NCBI lineage: Eukaryota > Metazoa > Chordata > Mammalia > Diprotodontia > Potoroidae > Bettongia > Bettongia penicillata. Next base: position 6,965,318 of record JAJHZJ010000067.1, on the reverse strand, counting down.
AAATTTCCCCTCTAGACCTCCTTGCCTTCCAGAGAGCCTTTCTTTATGACAAAGAATTTTTTAAAAAAAAAATTCTCCTTCCCCAGCAAAACAGAACAATACAGTAGAAAACAAAACAGAAACCATGATATTATATGTCATATGAACACTTTGTGAAACTTCCTTCCCCCCTCTCTCACCCAGAAGGAGGCAGTGGAAATGTCTTCTCATGGCTCTTCTCTGGGGCCAGGCTTACAAGCTTATTCTTTGTAGTTTGGAGACACATTTTCAATTATTTTGTGATCTTTCCATTTCTATTATAATGATTGCGTATACTGTCTTCTTGGCTCTGCTTACTTCAATTTGCAAATCCATGCTTCCCTGGATTTATCACACGCAATTTCTTACAGCACAGTAATATTCCATGACATTCGTATACCGTCATCTGTTTAGCCATTCCTCAGGTGAAGGGCATCACTTTGTTTCCAGTTTTTTAGTTGTTTTTTTGGTTTTTTTGTTTTGCTTTGTTTTGCTACTACGAAAAGTGCTGCTATAAATATTGGTTTGGAGAGAACCTTTCTTTTTATCAATAACTTCCTTGGGGTATATGCCTAGCAAAGAAACTTTGGGGGCCAGAGATTATAGACATTTTAGTTCTTTTATCTACATAGTTTCAACTTTCCAGAATGGTTGTACCAACTTGCAGTTCTACCAGCAATGCATTAATGTGCCTGCCTTTCTGAAACCCCTCCAATAATGAGTAAGGAATGAATTTCTTCTAATGGTGGAATTTCAGGTATCATTTTTTTAAAGTGAGGAAATATGGAGAAAAATATTTGGGGGCAGAATGTTCTCTCCTATAATGTAAGCTCCATGAAGAAAAGAGTTGTATTTTATTTGAGCTCTATAATCTTTCACGGCACCTAGCACAGAGTTTCCTTAATATAAAGACATGATTTCTGTGATGTGGGTATTCTGTCCACCCACAGATTATAATCCCTGTACAATTTAGATGAATTACTATGGCTAAAAAAGGAATCTCAGGACAACCTGGTGATGAGCATCTATGAATTTAGCCATGTTGATCCTTCCAAGAAAAAAGCATATAGTTGGTCATGGAGCCTGTACCTAAAGCCTTTCCAGTTTGGTAGGGCTGCTTAAACTTGTGTTATTTGAGAACTCAGGATCACAAGGACAGGGAGTGCACCTAGTAGGCGCCTAATGTTTGTTTAAAAATAGCTAGGGCCTTATTGTGAAGGGCCTTCGATATCAGACTGAGGAGTCTATACTTTATTCCTTGGTAAGTCGGGAGTCATTAATGGCTTTTGAGCATGAGTTTAACACAATTAACGTTAGACTCAGTAAAGCAATCTGTTTCTGAGGGTCCTGGCAGTATTTTCTTGAGTTTGTTCCTTAGTTTAAAAATAACCACTCTGCCTTGAATCCTGTTGGGTAATCTCTTTGCCTAAAGTTTAAATAAATAGGTGTTGCTATTTTAGGAGAGACCTAGGATAAAAATACTTGACTTACTTTGAAGGATTTTTTTTTAGACCCTCTAAAATAACAGGACAGTATAATCCCTCTCTAGAAGCTTATGTCTTTTGGATCTTTTCAAGTCACAACATAACCAAATTCTATTTTAAAACTGGTCACTCCATATGCAAGTTAACTTTTTTACATAATGTGGCTGTGCTTCCAGTTGCAGATGTTTTTAAAGCATGCTACCTTTTATTCTCTTATGATATAACATATTTCATGTGTGGCTTAATCACAAAATTTAGGTTATTTTCCTTTAGTTTCACGGATTGTGTGTATATAAATAGTGAACTACAACAAACCCAGTTTTCTGATCTGCAGGTCAAAAAGCCCTCTTCTTTTCCATCTTATTATATTATGTCATCATGTAATGAAAGATAATGTACTTTAATAAATATCTAGAATTGGAAGTACAGCCCTATTATGTAAAAAGATTAACCTACATGCAGAGAGATCAGATAGTCTCAGGTGGTGAATTGCTTCTCCAACTGAGGAATCCCATTTTAGGCAGGCCCAGGGTGGGGCCAGGAGTGAATATGTTTGGGGAATGCTCCCTAACTTCTCCATAAATCACTTCCACGGACTGGCATGCAGTAAGGCATGCAGCAAAGCATCAGTGCCAAAAGCACAAACTCCAATTTGTGTAGATAATCTGCAAGGATTTTCTATTGTCAGCAGCCCCACAGGGTGCATATTTGAGCATGGAAAGGGAGAGCCAGGCTGAATATTAACTATACCATAGGGATTGGCATGAGATCTAATTTTGCTGATTCCGACAAAACTTTTTAGAGTTGGAAGGAATCTCTATGTTCATCTAATTCAATGCACTCATTCTATGGACAAGAGAACCAGGAAAACTAAGTGTTATGCCCTGGATCACACTAAAGGGCAGAGTTAGAAGCAGAGTCTGAATTTTACAGTAACCAGTTCAGTGCCCTTTCCATTACTGCTGTCTTACTGGAAGGATCCTATCTGGAGTTACAATAGTAGATGATAATGATCAATGACAACTGTAATACAGATGTAGATTGGAAAGTATGTTAAGTGGTCATCTAATGACCCTGATCCAACCCTATGCCTTCATCAGGTAATACAAAACTTATTAAATCATACCATTAGATCTTATCCCATTAATAAAATTTGAATTATTTAAATTAGCAAGCGTTAGTGCTAACCCTGTCCATATGCAAGTAGTTGTAGCTATCTATCTTCAAATGGACAGATGGATCTTATCCCAAATCTGAAAATACGTTCAAAGTTGATGTGTCAAAATTATTTTTTAATTTTAATACTTATCTGGATATTAATTTAATTATATGAAACCATAAGCATTTCCTATGCTGAATTTAATACGGAAATTTGTATACTCTAATATTTATTGTCCTGAGTGAATTTTGCTTAGTTTAATTCAGATGTAAATTGATATCTAATTACCCTTCTTGCTCTACTTAGGAATTTGATGCTAAGCTTGGTTTCCAAGGGTCCTAAGCAGCTTTTGAGGGGCCTGAAGAGTCCGACAGAACTGAAACAACTGAACAACCACAAGCAACAAAAAGCAGTTCTTAGGCTTTGGCCAGTCAAATGTTTATCTGTTAAAAGGTAGATTGTTTCTGCACATGAAGAATACCTCTATTCATGATACTATTTGTTGAGTCTGTTGAGTCTCCATTTATGTCACAGAAGATCAGGCTTACTTAAATCCATACTATATGGCCAAAATGGATTTTTCTGAGGTCACAGCATTAGAGCATCTCAAGAGTTGTAAAAGAATTGAAACACCATCTAGTCCAACAAAAACATATACCTGTCTTGCCTTACACCTATGTGGATTGGCTCTTACTGAAAACTCTTTATTCTGCGATGCTAGATCAGCAGTTTTCAAACTTGTTGGTCTTGGACACCTTTAACACCCTTTTAAAAAGGTGTTCATTTATTGTCAGTGTTCCAAATGCACAAGAAAAAAAAGAAAACTCCTAACTCAATTCCTCCCCTCCCCATCCCTACAACATTCCCTCAACACAAATAATTCCTTCTCTCCACTACAAACAAACATCAATTGTTCCTGGAATTTCCATTAACAGGGCACCTAAAGAAACAGCTTAGGGAAAATTAAACAGGATTCAAACAGCATTCACACTTTCCCTTCTCCCTGAGACCCATCCCTTGTAAAATAGACATATATACAAAGTGATCTGTTTTGGCTGCTACTTTAAATATCTTGGTTTTTTATTCTTGGATCATAGGGGTATTTATAGATTCTCACTGTATAGAAATAATAAAAACACTAATTTCTCAGTCACCTTCATATTTCTGTGGATCTTGCTTATTCCTGGTGGGAGAGAAGTAGAGGTGGAGAAGTCTCTGACTTCCACTGGAGAAGGCCCATCACTGGCTATTACATATCTGACAATATATTGGAGTCTTTATGAACTTTTCTCTCACCTCTTTGTACTTGGGCTTCAGGTTTTTGCACCACAGGGCATAAATTTCTATCAGAACATCTTTATCAGTATTCACAGACTCATTAGTTCTTAGCAACAGCCACCTTCACGAGATGCTCCTCATTGTCTGTGATAGACTCAGACTGCAGGCATCTCTCCTTAGGCTGTCACCAAAGTCATTCTGCAGGAACTGCTTCAAGGTCTTCCCATCCCTGGGACAAATTTCTGTCCTTCTCCAATTCTGACAGCAATAAAAAGAGCCTTTCCAAGACAAATTCAGAAAATTCCTTGCTAAAAGTGTAACTAAACAGCAAAATGAGTTTCTGTCCAGCTCCTGGGAATTCTATTACTCAGTTTCTCCTTTGCATACATCTGATCTACAAGTAGACCCAGTAGTCAATAGTCACCTTTGTTGTATCCTGTCATGTTCAGACTAAAACCAAAAATGTTCTCCTGGAAGATTTTTTTTTTTAACTTGCTACTAGTTATCTTTTCCTCTCTGTCCTTTCCAGTGTTTTCCTCAAACTTGTTAGTCTGAGGTGGGGGCCAATCCTCTTTCTTAGAATCCTACTTCTTTACTAAAGTATCAACACTGATCTATGCAAAGTGGTAATTTTCCCTCAAGTTGTTTTTAGGAATGCTGAGTGAGAATCACTGAATGTCTTTGAAAAGAAACATGCTACAGAAGGAGTTTTGTCCCTAATGAACTTCTCCAATTCCTCAGTAATCATGAGAAGAACAACGTTGAGGGGTGCTTTCTTCTTCAGATTGACCATTCTACATACTGTTGAAAGGCCATCATAGGTATTTGATCCTTCACCATTTCTAAATGTCTTTACAGTGGGATAGTCATTCCCTTACAGATATTTGATATGACTTTGTTTATTTATGTGCTTTGAGTTAGAAGAAGAGTCGACCTTTGCTAAAGGAACTACTTATTCCTTTAAGCCTGGTTCCTACAGCTGCACATTCTGGAGCAAGTCTCTTGCAAGATCCACACTAGGGTGCAAAAAACTCCAACCTGGGGCTGACACTGCCCTTTTGGGTCACATACTGCTCAAAGCTGGAGTCTGTGAGTTCTAGGATTTCTAAGGTGGCATCAGTCATAGGGCATGGGCAGGAGAAGTGCCAGGCTGGAGAGTAGAGAGGTGGAGATGCAGGTGCTCACCACTAGTGGAGTTGGTAGCGAGGTAGGGTCAAGGTAACAGGGAGGGAAGTCAGAACTCTCATTCCTTCACACTCTTAAAAATTACTGAAGACCCCTAAAGGAGCTCATGAGTGAAATATTTACTGTACTAGACATTAAAATGCCTCTGTATTACTACTATGTCAATAGTTTTGACTCTAGAGATCCCCTGAAAGGGGCTAAGGATTGCGATCTGAGGACCTCCATGTTAGATTATGTAAACTTCTTGAGAGCAGGGACCAGGTTTCATTCATCTTGGTGAGACTGGCACAAAGCACAGTAGGAGCTCAGTAAGCATTTTTATGGATAGGTAGATGAATTAATATGCTGACCTGGCAAATTCTCCTAGAAGGGAGCATGGGCTGATCATGCTAGGGGTCATGACTAATGACTGTGTACAAGCTGATAAAGCGTATAGTAACCACTATTTTGTACTGTTTCCATACCTACTCTAAAAAGTTGTAATGAACTTTTAGTAATTAATAACATAACTGCATGAAAAGCTATTATGAAGATAATATGATCATTAACAAAAACAGAAAAGTTAAACATACAAAACAAGGACAATTGTTTTTAAATCCCCAAATATTTAATAAAGAATAATGAAAAGAATTCAGAAACAACCAAAATGTATTTGCTCTGTTTCTTTCCATATCTATCTGAAATTCTATTGCCTTCGACTTTCTTTCTTTTCACAAATACATAGATATGAGGTATCATGGCATAGGAGATGGAGAACTACTTTTCAGGGTGATTGGGTTCAAATCTCATCTCCGACAGATATGACCCATGTAATCCTGGGCAAGTCACTCAATTTCTCAGTCTTGGGCAATCTTTAGCAAAACAGTTAATGATGTAAATTGGCAAAAGGGAGCTTCCTCGTCAGGAGTTCCTTACCCTGATGAAATCTCAGATCTGGACAAAACAAAAAAAACACATTCTCCATAAACACAAACTACCTTTACTTTTAGTACATGGACTAGTCTTCCACAGTTTATAATCTTAAAGAGTTACCTGGGACACTGATACATGAACCAAGTGAGACTTGACCCGTGGGCCATCTTGAGTCCAGAGCAGATTTTCTATCTGCCACACTGTTTCAGTATATATAATCAGTATGCACATAGTGCTGGTTCTGTAAATGTTACTTTGTTTTGCCTTATAAAGGTCTTTCCATATTCCCATGTCTGCCTCATATTTGTTCTTTCTAAAGCATGATAATATTGTGTTGATACAAGATAAGTTACTCAGCTAATCTATAATTGTTGGGCATAAAAGTGGTGTCTTTTTTGTTATTACAAATCAGGCAACTATATTTCTATACAGTCAGGCCTTCTTTTCCCTTTAAAATGTAATCTTAGCAATGGAAATACCTGGATCAAAGGGTGTGATCAGTTTGGTTACTCTTATTGCACCCTAAAATGTTTGTGGTCAGAATCACTGACAATTCATTTGGTGAATTGTCTTGTGACATTCAATATGATGAAAGTAATCTCTGAACTCAAGGAGAAAATTCCAGATGACAGAAGAGGAGGGTTACTCTGTATCCAGGCTGGGTGACCTAAGGTTAAGTTATGACTAGGGATTAAGTATAGCAATATTTGGAACAGTAGTCTCCTGTAGTGGACAGAGATGGATGGGAATTCAGAGTCATGGGTTTGAGATTCAGCTCTTCTAATTCCTCAGTGCTCAACTATGCCATTAGCCCTTTCTGTACCTGCCCCTTTAAAATGGAGAAGACTCACAGAGAGTATGTAAATTGTAAAGGGTTACGTAAATGTGAGTTGTTAAGCATTCTAAGGTGTAGAGCACAATAGTAGAGTATAGCAGCTCAAATACTGTCATGTATGAACTTGATTCTTGGTTAAGAAATTTTACGGATTTTTTTTAAAACAAGAAATGGGCAATGTGATTATGTTGTAACATTAAGGGTGGGCTTGGAAATTTGGTTTAGCCATTCACTCACAGGTGGGATTAACCCTCATAGCATTTTCTCTTTTGTAAAACCAGAATATTAAACTAAATCAGGGGTTCTTAACCTGGGATCCAAAGACCTTTTTTTAGTAGTTGGTTAACTATATTTCAATCCTATGTATTTTATTTTATGCATCTAAAATTATTCTGAGAAGGGGTCCATAGATCTCACAAGACTGCCAAAGGGGCAGGAAAACAAAAAGATTAGGAACCCTCTAGATAAAGGAAAATGGCAAATTTTGGAGGGGATATGGAAAACAGGGTCACTAATGTACTGTTTGTGGAATATGTGCAAAAATATTTTTAAAAACTCTTTTGGTGGTAGCAAGGAATAGGGAATTGAGGAAATGACTATCAACTGGGGAACAGCTGAACAAATTGTGATATACTATTGTGATGGAATACTATCATGCTATAGGAAATGACAAGCAGAATGCTTTCAGAAAAATTTGGGAAGACTTACATGAACTGATGCAAAGTGACATGAGCAGAACCAGGAGATGACAGTGCACAGTATCAGCAATGTTGTAATGACAATCAACCATGAAAGACTTAGCTATTCTCAGTAATACAAGACAATTCTGAAGGATTCACGATGAAAAATGCTATCCACTTCCAAAGAGAGAGAGAACTAATGAATTCTGACTACAAACTGAAGTATATTTTTTTACTTTATTTTTCTTGTTTTATTTTGCAACATGGTTAATATGGAAATGTTTTGCATGATTTCACATATATCATGTAATTGATATAACATTGCTGGCATTCTCAATGGGTGAGGAAGAGGCTGGAGGGAAGTAGAAAACTTAGAACTCAAAATTTTTAGAAAGAATGTTTTAAATATATTTTTTTATAAAGAACCCCTGTGGATTATGTTAGAGGTGATATTTAGAGCTTATCTAGTCAGTTCAAACTCAGCATTTTACAGATGAAGAAACTGAAGCCCACAGACGTTAAGAGAACGCAGGACTCTACTGACTCTTGTATCCTATGGTTCTCTTGATGGTCCTTTAGCCATTCTCTTACTTTTTTATTCTTTCCCTCCTCCACTCATATGCATTCATTCTATCTCACTGAATGGTCATATTTTTCATGCACTTGGTCATTTATTTAGTAGTCACACCTAATAACTAAATTCAGTATTCATTTCAGAATATCATCTGCCACTGGAATAGAGAAATGTATTAGGATGCAAAGGGGAAATCAAAGCCTTTCTTCTCTGGGTGTGGGGGTGGAAAGGTGAGGGCCTTAAAGTAGGGTATAGAAAAAGGAAAAGGAAAATCCTCTAATGAGGAGAAAACTAGTTTTGAGTTGAGGCACAGAGAGAGGCAATAAGGAAAAGGGTGAGTTTAAAGGAGTGTTTCTTCACAACTGAAGCATATTTCATAGAGAACAATAGAAAAGGAAAGGGAGACAAAGGATGAGATGAAATGGGAATTGTGAACTCTAGGCATGAGCTGAACTGAAAGAGGAAATAACAGTAACATGACATTGACATATAGGATTTTAAGGTTTGTAAAGCACTTTACATGCATTATCTCTAACGGCAGGTGGACGTTCATACCAGGAACACAAAACATGTTAATAGTAGTGATGTTCCAGATAAATTGAGCCTTATTAATTAAAGATGTTTTAGGAGGAAAGCCCATTCAGTTTCTGAATGGAATATTTTTGTAGTCCAGCACTGCCTAAACGTATCCTGCAACCAGTGCATTAAGGCCTGCTGGTGGGGGGAAAGCAGGAGTTCAGTCCCATTCAATTCAGCAAATAATTATTAGTAACCTTTGTAGCTGCTTTAAAAAAAAAAAAAAAAGCCTGCCATTACTTCCTGCCAAATACTTCCTGTTGCTTCTTTATTCAAAATCTCTCTTGGATTCACCCCCTTCCTTGTGATTTCTGTCATCCTCGTACAGACTCCATGCTTGGGTGACTTTTGGTTGTTATTGCTCATCCTTGGTTCTTAAAGAGGACCAATGACGTCATGAGAATATTCTCGACTTTCTTGTGAATTTTTTTTAAGTGAGGCAGAGCTTCACAAAGTCATCAGCCTCATTCTCTCCACCATGGTCACTGGTGTCCAAGATTAGATGGCTGTGATTAGATTCTCCAGTCTCTCTGACTTCACAATCTTTTCCCAACCAATCTATCCTGCACCTCACAAGCATATTATTTTTTCTAAACTGTTACTCATAATTTCATTCCTTGCTCAAAAAACTCCAATGACTCCTATTGTCTACTACAGCCAATTTACATTTTTCTATCCAGCTTTGAAAGGTCTTATTTAGCCTCATTTTATCTAACCAGTCTTATCTCCTTTCGTTCTAAACACAGACCTTTCACGGCTCAGAATGGTCTCGTCATTGTACTTATCAAAGGTCTGCTGATTCCTTTGTCCATGTCTTTCTTCCTGCTCCTGTTTCCCTTCCATTTTTAAATCATATTCTTCATTTAGGGCCTAGCTCAATTGTCACACTCTCCCTGGAGCCTTCTGTGATTAAATATAAATGTCAAAAGGCTATAATAAAAATATTTTGTCCTGAGATTTGAGATTTTATAAAATTCTAGACAGTTGAAGTGATGCACTCTTAAATTAAGTAAATCATTAGTAGAATTGGGAAGCTGTCTAGTTAAAGCTTTTTTTTTAAAAAAAGTAATTTCTTGTGGAATACTAATGAAGTCTTTGCAGCCTAAATGTTTACCTATTAGAAATCTACTGCTGAAATTCACAAAGTGTGAAGCTAATCTTTTCTTTAATTCAACATTTCTCAAAAGCACATGCCAGTCCAGGGTGTATGCTGGCTCATGATGCAAAGAAAAAGTGATGCTATGTGAAAGGGGTGGGGGGAGAAAAGGGGGGCACAGGAAGAGTATAAAAAAACCACATTAAATGAACTTATACCACATTATCTCATCTAGAAATGTCACGTTAGAAACAGATCAAATCTGACACTGAACAAAGCAGTCTACTTTTCTTATAGGAAGTACTATTCTTTTGTACATGTTCTCCCTGAGGTGTAAAACCCTTTAAAGCTGATTTGAAATATGCAAATAGTCAAATGATATAGGACACTTTTGTCCCACTTCCTTTGTTTCAGCTCTAATACAAAAATTTCTATCTTGTTTTGGGGTCTTTCAGGGCTTCGTTTTATAGGACCATTCATTCATTTAAGCTGGAGTTTGCATTATTTATTGGTATGAATAAAGATTCTGAAAAATAATCTTGCTACTGGTTCCTGAAGGTAAATAGGGGTAATAAGTAAGAACTATTGTGGAGAAAAAAATTATAACAAAGATAAAAATATTTTTCTTTGTGTTTAGATTCATATTTATTTTATGAAGAACCCCCTCTCACACATTCAGTTTGAAAGAAACTATTTGGGTCCCTCACCCACACAAAACTATTGCTTACATCATTCCTACCCCACCCCATCCCCTTTCAGTAGATCCTTTCAATCTTAGCTCCTACTCCAATGAATGTTCTAGACTCCACAGTCACATTTATGGGTTGGTGACCCAGCTTCTAACATATGGCATTGAGCATAGAGCCTTGTACACAGCAGATACTTGACAGACTGACTAGTGTTGTAGACTGCCATGGTTTCAGATACACATGGCCTACAAAAGAGAGTAATCAGCATCCACATTTTTTTCTTTTGAACTTTAAACTGGTGAGTGCCTCAACATGTCTGGCAGTCAGCAGCATCCAAATTAATACTGGTCAGAATACTTCAGGGGGTTGTGTTTGTTCATGTTAGAAATTGAAATAGCATACAGTCTTGAAACTTATCAGTGAAAGTCCTCTTTAAATGAGAGAACTCAAATTTTAGATGGGACAACATCTCATTGTCAGGGAATTTTATATTGACAAATTCAGTGGGCTTCCGAGGGGCATCACGTTCCTGGTAAGAAACCATTTCCAAGCTCTCTATGTTAACATTAGGATGTAACACAAAGGGTTTATTTGGATCTGCATAAACTCTGAACTGTGCAAGAAACAATTGAAGGCCAACTCTCACTTCTCATCTCAACAATTTCCAGATGATGTCGAGTACTGTAGCCAGGTTTCCCCTTATTGCCTTTTTGCTTCCAGGTCTTTTCAATCACATATACATAAGCAAGCTCATTGAAAAGCTGTGTGATGGCATTGTTTTCAACAAATTTTTGAAAGCAGATAAATTCTAGAAAAGTCTTTAGATCTCAAACAAAACAAAACAAAAAACAAAAACTGGACATGGGAAACTGAGCAGTGCTTCTGTCTTCTCGGCCTTAGTGCTTGCCCACTAGTGAATCACAATGGGATTGCCATACTTGACGTGGTTTCTATAGAACTGACACTTGCCTAATGATAGCTTGAGACTGCTGCTAGCCAATCTAATACTTTCAGGAGCCTTTTCTTGTGTTCTTCCAAAAACTTTCTAAATATGATGACACACAGCAAGACTCCAAGTAAGTGATGCTACCAATTACTTTCTTTGTAGGCCACTGAAAAGTAGTGGGCCCCCCTAGAAATTCCTTGGGCCATCCACTCAAAATGTTAAAATTCTATTGAAAAGGTGACAGCCATTTTTGCCCTTATCTTCTTCTACCTTGAGGATCTAATGGTACTTATCACACAAATGAAACACTGAAAAACACTTGTTACCTAGCAAACAGTCCAGGACACCTTGAACTTGTGGCCTGGTTTAGTGTTCCCCTGTATTTCTCTTATGGCGTGACTGATAATACATATGCCTGAATCTTCTCAGTCTTTTCTCATACCATAAAAATTCCTTTGGACTCTCAGACTTCATGCTGTTGTGGCTAACACTAGTCATTTGAGGTGAAGATGGAAGTTTGTGTTAGAGAGGACAAGTTTCTGAGAACTATCTCAAAAAGGTGAGGAGTACTGCTCCACAAGCATCTCACCTACTGCAGGGAAAACATGCCAGCTCTTGCACTATGTTTTTCCCTCACATTCCTGAAACACTGGAGAGTTACCAAAGTTCAATTTCTCTGGATACACCCTTGGAGTGGAGGACTTGGTTCTTCTTTGACGCTCTCTGTCACCGTTGGTCACTAGCTTTCAGTAAGGTTCTGCACTGATTTGGGTATCCAAACATTGAACCCCAGTTCATTGCAGATGACAATCTGCTGCTACTCTGAACATGCTGGAATTGGTAACAATCATTGCTAAAGGTTGAGAGGCATTTACCAGGTCTGGACCCACAAGAACCATGGTGGTAAATGTCTTGCTGATACCTACAATTTCCCTAAGGAACTAGAAATTCACTCCACTTAAAACCAAATAAAAATCTTCTTCATCAAATCCACAGACGTCTAACCTTTGCATAGGCTATATAGGTATATGCTACAAGTATCTGTAATGGTATTTAGAGTTAAAGATCTTCCCCGCCCATTAATAGGCCTCAGATACCTTTTGTTAATTTGTAATGAGGCACTGGGTTATGAGGGCCATGCCCTCTGGCTCTGAATAGGGTGTACACACACACACACACACACTCTCTCTCTCTCTCTCTCTCTCGTGAGATTTTACTTTGAGGCTCACTCTTTGGAAAAAGGTTCATGTGCCAGATGAGACTCTGGGTAAAAAAGCCCCCCAGCTTTGAAAACCCAGATGTTGGTAACTATGTATGTATGTAATGGTCAGACAGTTGGATCTGCCTGTTGATCTGTGATGTATGTATTGCTTATGGTCAGACAGAAGCCCTCTCTGTTGGTGAATGTGATTGAAGTAGATTGTTGGCCCCTCAAAAGTTGCTTTCCTTTTAGAAAAACATATCTAAGAACCTGTGCAGCAGGCCCTCCTGTTCATGCTGGGGTGCTTGCTGCTACAGTATACGTGTAATGATTGGAATACAATCATCACTTGAGATCCACTGTTCAGCCCAGCAAGATATTTTATATCTTGAGTCCTCACTCTCACTCACGATGGGGTCTTATGATATCGGAACAATTGTTAAGGCATGTACCCATTCTTGACCTTTTCTTAGGTGTCCCATGCAGTTCAGCTTCTGATAAAGTAAGGATACATTCTCCCCTTTTCTGTGGCTGTCTAGCCCACATTCGTAGCAGCAAATAGCTTGGCTTCTTTGGATGAAACCCATTCTTTTGGCATTGTTTCTGAAAAGAGTTAAAGTTATGCAGATTTTTCTCCATTGACCTATGTTGGCCATTAGATTCTTCAGTGAGCTCTGAGTGATCTGAATCAGTTTCTGTTTTGTTGCTGAAGGCCACACTGGGGTGGAAAACCTGAGCCCTCAAGGAATCCAGATTTCACAGGGGATTTGTTCTGTGAAGTTCGGATTCAGCCAAAGGGCCACATGTGGTCTCGAGGCCTCAGGTTCTCCACCCCAGGTCTATACCCAAGGAAATGTCTTGGATCTGGGGGCCGTTTTCTAATCTTCCTTTACCTGCTAACTCAACTATATGAGTTTTGAATAACTGGCGCTGCACTCTTCGATTACATAGCTGTAATACCACTATTAGGTCTATATTCCAAAGAGATTTTTTAAAAGTGAGAGGGGTGGAAGACTTTCTTATTCCAAGATATTTATAGTAATTCTTTGTGTGGTGGCAAAGAATTGGAAACGGAGGGGATATCCATCAATTGGGGAATGGCTGAACAAGTTGTGGCATATGAATGTAATGGCATACTACTGTGCTATAAGAAATAATGAGTGGGCAGATTTCAGAAAAAACTGGAAAGACTTATGTGAACTGATGCAAAGCATGAAGTGAGCAAAACCAGGAGAACATTGTACACAGTAACAGCAACATTATGCAATGATCAACCATGAATGACTTAGCAACTCCCAGCAATATAGCCATCGAAGACAGTTCTAAAGGTCTCAGGAGGAAAACAGCTATTCACATCCAGAGACAGAACTGATAGGGTCTGAATGCAGATTAAAGCAAACTATTTTCACTTTAGTTTTGTGCTTTTTTATTTCACAACATAACTAATATAGAAATATATTTTATATGATTGCATGTCCAGCCTAATTGCCATGGGCTGCAGGATCCTCTTACCTACTTCAGGTCTTCCGTGATCAGCCAGATAAACATATGAGAGAAGAGACTGCCGGAGTGAAGCAGAGGTGTAGGCTTTATTACAGATACAAGCTACATGCAGTGGGGTTCTCCCCACGGGAGCCTCCTCCTTCCTGAGGAGAAAGGCTTTCCTGTCCCCAGTTAAGCTCTCCCAACTACATAGTTCGCTCATGGACAGCGTGTTCTCAGCCCCTTAGCCAATTAACAAAACCTGCTCAGACCACAGACCAACCTCAAGGGTGGGATGCTCTCCCCAGCAAGTTCCACTGAGAAGAGGTGGAAAAACAAGGTAACTCGTGTCCTCAATTCTCAGCTGTTCTCTGGGAGGCCTCATGAGGGCTCAGCAGTTAAGCCCTCACCTTTACCTGACCCGAGATGGTTCACGTGAGAACTAAGCTTGTGCCTTAACAATTGCACACTTAATCTCTATCAAATAGTTTACTGTATTAGAGAGGGAGAGGATGGAAAAAATTTGAAAGTCAAAATTTTTAAATGAATGTTAACATTTTTCTTTACATGAAATTAGAACAAATATTAAATACGCTAAATAAAAATACTAAAATATCATCATGCAGCTGTAAGGTAGATACAGCAATATAAATATAAAATAAAATTCCCTTGTGCTCTTCAGCCTAGGGTGTTCCATGTATTCTATAGACATACCCGAACAGGGCCCTCTCTCCAGCTTTAATTTTTCTAGTTCTAGTACAATACCAAAAGTTTTCTCTTCTTATTGAGATGTTATAAGGAACTTCAAACAGATTTTCTCAGGACTCTTACGCTATGAAACTCTTATGCTATCTGAAGATTAGAGTTAAAGACCATAAATTCAGGACACTGAATATTAAATAAGTGAATGGTATCAAGAACAGGTTCTCCAGTAAAAATTTGTTTTTTCCACATCTGTCATTCTGCTCATTTGGTCAACAGGGATGCCCCTCTATAAAATTTCATAGATTCCATATCTAGCTATTTTTTGTTACCATGTCCTGACCTACTGAAGCCATTGCTGTCACTAATTCAGCAGCTGCTGCAGGTGATGTTCCTTCTGCACTAGGAGCCTGGGCCACTCTACTAGCATGTTTGTCTTCAGTCTTATCTTGTCTTGGATCATTCCTCCCACAAAGAAAGCTTCAAGTTTTCTCTCTAGATACTACTCAACACTGAGTGTTTAACTAACTGGAATCATTTCAGTCATGTCTGAGTCTTCTGATTTGGGGTTTTCTTAACAAAGATACTGGAATGGCGTATTTCCTTCTTCAGCTCATTTCCCAGATGAGGAAACTGAGGCAAATAGGGTTAAGTGGCTTGCCCAGGATCACACAGCTAGTCTGAAGCCAGATTTGAACTCAGGTTTTCTTGACTCCAGGCCAGGTCAGGTGCTCTCTTCACCTTGCCACCAAGCTGCCACCACAGTTAAAGGTTATACCCAAAGGTAGTCCTTGGAACAGGTAAGTCTTGTGAATAAGCACCAGTCTTCCAATAACCGCATAGCCATAGTGATCCTTTAAACATGAAATATATAATAGTTGGTCAACTGTGTCATTTCTGTACTGACACACAAAGAAATCAGTGACACGAAAGTATAATGGTTAGAGTAAAACAATTGGATTGGTCAGTCTGAATTTTAGTGGGGAAAAAGCCTTTGGATTATTAATTACATTCTACAGAGAAAGAAAAGATCTGCAATGAGTCCTTTAATTACTAGAGTAAATAACCTTCGGCATGACTTCAATGTTGTCTTGCTGAAAAAAAAAAGAACCTCAAAATTTCAAAACAATATCCAGCAATGAGCCACTGCTATGTATCATTCTCTGAGCATATTCAAGCTTCCACAACCTGTTGAGATCCATCATCTATTCAGAATCACTCTTCACAGACAACCATTTTCCACTGGATCCTTCTGATCTAGATTAATCATATACCATCATGTTATTGTAAAAACATTTACTTTAAACAGAACACAAAGTAAAGAACAAGGATTTCAAATCAAGCAACAAGCACTCCATTACGTATTTTTCAAAATTACCCTCACCACCACACATTAGGAGCAGTATATAGAAAGTCAGTCACAGCTGTTAGTTTCCACAATGGCAGCATTGGGTAAGCTGGGATTCTCTGCATGCATTGCTATTTCCCTGTGATATGGGGAGCATTGTAGACAGCAGTATTTCCTCTTGGCACAGTAGCTAGAGAGCACAGCACAGAGATCATTGTGGCTTCCTAGCACAACAACCAGTCAAACAGGATGTCAGAGCAGGTCACACCATCTCTCTCTGTAACATCAGTTCAGTTCAGTCTATCTTCTATTTTTCTCCTTTGACCCAGTTCTACCATTTGAACTTTTCATTTTTTGAAAGATCTCTGTCTAGCCTTCAAATTGGATGTGCTGAAAGTTGCCAGCTCAAGCACAAGATTTTTGCTGCAGTCCAGAGACTCTCAGATTCCTATATGTTTATCTTTATTTTAGGTATTCTAATTTGTAGTTAAGTAACATTTTTGAGTACTTACAGGATGTGTGGTACTTTATTACCTTTTTATTTTATACATGCATGCATTACTTCCCAAAGTTGGGTGACACACTTGCCCGTATAGTAGGAGACGGACTACCAAATTAAGAGAACAGATCCAAGAGATCACAAGTATAGGAGGCTAAAAACTTGATGTGCTTTGTTGGGCCAAAGATAGAAACATGAGCATGAGACTACTGATGCTGGCATTTGAACAAGTGTAGTTGACTGACTTGAATATGAATGAAAAGGCATTAACTATTCTGAAATCGCTCTCTCCCCAAAATATACCAGTCCTGTTTTTAATTATCCTCTTTTCAGTACTCTTCCTCCTCTTTGACCTTCCCCATACCACTTGACATCTTTGATTACCTCTTCATCTCTGACAGCCAATCAGAGAGCTATCTGAAAAATTAGGTCCAAAGTAATAAGTAAATCTTCAAATCTTGTGGATATATTTTGACCTGAGGGCAATATGGCTCTTTGAATTCTCCTCCTTAGGTTTACCTGGTCTGCTCTGTCCTAATTCTCCTCCTCCCTAGTCATGTCTTCTCAATTTCTTTCACTCTTTCCACTGAACAAATAGGGATGAAGTATCTGATAAATGTGTTAGCACTAGGGATACAAAAACAGGAGAGTCTCTTCCCTCCAGGAGCTTACATTTTCTTACTCTTGCTTCTAAAATTCCAGCATCCTTCAATAACTTTGTCTATGGGGAATGATCAATGTTGGCAGGCTAGTGGGAAGACAGATACACTAATGCATTGTTGAAATAGCTGTGAAGTAGGCCAATCTTTCTGGAAAGCAATTTGGAATTATGCAAATAAAGTGACTAAAATGTCCATATCCTTTGCCTCAGAGTTTCCACGGGTAGGCATGTATCCAAAGGAGGTCACGGACAAAAAAAATACATATGGCAGCATTTGTGTGTGTGATAGCAAAGAACTTGAAACAAAGCCTGTGCCCATCAATTTGGAAATGGCTAAACAAACTATGCACCTGAATATAATGGAATATTACTGTGCTATAAGAAATGATGACTATATGAATATAGAGAACATATGATTTATATGAATTTATGCAAAAGAAAGTAAGTAGAACCAGGAAAACTATATATACACACACATACATATATGTGTATATGTATACATACATACATGATGTGTGTGTGTATACACTACACAATGATGTAAATGGAAAGAACAGCAACCACAAAACAAGCAAAACTAAATGTTTCAAAATTATAAGGAATAAGTTTGGCCCCAGAGACAAAATATGAGAATTTTCTCCACATCACAGCCAATTATCTAGTCTTCTCTCTCATTCCTTCTTCACACATAGCTTCCAAAGTAATCTCCCTTAACACAGAATTCTGCCCATGTCATTCTCCAATCAAAAACTTCAGTAGCTACACACCGATTACCAAATTAAATGTAACCAGATCATAGACATTCTTTTAGAGCTTCCACATAAACTTTATCTAGCTTGGCATTCAAGGCCCTTTGCCATGAGTCTTGTAGATTCTCCCTTATTCACTCTGAACTCAATGAAACCTTGAGTACTCACTGTTCTCTGACCACTTTCTGTCCTCTCCTACTTCCATACCTTTGGGAGCACATAACTTCCATGCCTGAAATAGATCCTTCTGTCCCCTTTCTCTACTTATCGCTATCCTCTCTCTCTTTCAAGGCCCTGCTGGGGTGACATTGCCTCTATGACCCTTTCCCTGATTTGTCCAGTTAGAAGTGATCTATCATTCCTTGAATTTCTGATGTCACAATCTAACCTTTCCTATTCTCTAAATCATTTTAAAATCTACTATATGACAATTCATTTAGTTCTAAAAATAGATTGGTTTTTCCTGATAAATCTATTAATAATAACTGCTGATGTTTAAATAGTGCTTTATAAAGTTTATGAAACCTTTCTTTACAACAACCCTGTGAGACAGGGGGCTACAATTATTATTATCCCAATTATCCTAAAAAGGATCCCTGATTTTCTTCGTTGTGAGTGCTCTCTCTGATGACACAGATTTTGACCCATTTTCACCTTAGTAAACATCCATGAGTTGTTATGGCCAAAAATTCATCATATGATGATAGGCCTCTCAGAGCTTGGCTGGTCTGGCCTCAGGTATACAAAATCTCTGTTACCACTCCCATATTTGAAACTTTTCCAACATCATCGGGCATACCAGTTATAATAATCTCTATTATCCAGATAAGAAAACAAGTCTGGAGAAGTTAGGTAACATCTCAATGGTGTCATGTAGCTAGAGAATGGAAAAAAGTACTGGGAGTGTTGGAGTCAAAGGAACTGGGTTGAAATCCTGGCTCTGAAATCTAGAACCTTTGGCAATCATTTTTCATCTCTGGGCTTCAACCTCTTCTCTGTAAAATAAGGGATTGAACAAGATGGTCTATAAGGTACTTTCCAACTTCAGATCTATAATAAAGGTGGGAGTTTGAATCCAGATCTCCTAGCTCCATGTTTGGTGATCTCAGAATTACCAGGGCACATTTTTAATTTAAAAACTGCTTGGAAGGAGAACAGAAAAATAAAACATGAAAAACCAAAAATAATAGGCAAAAGAAAAGGGTAGAGAAAGAAAGAAAAAGAACTATGCAAGATATCTTCCAAATTTAAAGTCTTAATCTTGCTCTTAAAAAGGCAGGCATTATAATTCCAAAGAACATGGGCATACAATTCTTATGTGGTTGATTTGAGTCTATATCAACACTTGTAGCCAAGGTTCATAATCTAAGAGACTAAAGGAAGAAATTTATATGAGGAATAAAGGATACTGTCCCCGAAACTCTTCAAGTGATCTCCTTACCAGAAGGTACTATTGTCTATTAGTCAGGAATGCAAACTTAGTTAATAATAACATCAAAATTATCTCAGCATGTTGAAACAAGTTTCTGGGAAAAGAATGCCCTGAGAGAGTGGTGGTTACTTGACTAGACTGTATCTATAACACTGAACACTCTATGTGCCTTCAGCAATACAGATTCATAAGAGATTCTGAAGTATGCTCCAGTGAAAGAATGGATCCTCAGAAGTTACAGTCAAAAGAAAACTTTCCAGGGCACCCTATAGGATCATCCAGATTTTTAGCTAGAACAAATCTAACTACTTCAGGACTGCATACATAATAACACTGGCAACTGAAAGGAACACTTACTCAATTCTTTGAAGCTAACTTAATGAAAGTGTGTGTGTGTGTGTGTGTGTGTGTGAACATATTTGTGATGATTTCCAGACCTGCCTAGAGAGAACTATTTTCACAAAAGAAAAATGTAACTTCTTTTGTTGAATATGGATCGTCACCAGAAATGAATCCAATAACGAAATCGCCTTTTGAGCACTATGTCCTTGAAAATGAGGTTTAGGACGACAGTGGAATGCAATTTTGATAGGTCTAGCCCCTACCAGAGTGCAAAGAATTTTTAATGTAGGTTGTATCTATCAGTGAAAAGTGGTTCAGAAAATTAAGATAATGATCAAGATAATATAAGGCCAAACAAAAAATTCCTAATAACCAAACCCTCTGCCTCAATTGTCTGGTAGTTCTTGAGACATTCTCAATCATTCAATGAGCACTTATTACGTGCCACTGGGTGTCAGGTACCAGGTCAGGTGTTGAGGATAAAAATGAAACAGTGGGTCACTTTACTAAAAATATTTTTTAAAAGTATCTTCATTTTAAAAAGTGTCTTAATTCTTTACTTTCTTTTGCATAAGAAGGCATAAAGAATCAAGGTTCCTGGAGATAACGACTTCTGTTTCAGTCACTGGGTAGCAGTAACAGTGAAACAACCAAACAAACAAAGATTTAGATTACTTCTCATCGTTCTTTCTGACCAAACTTCTAGTTAGCAAACAACTAGTTTACTTTAGGACATCCTGGGGTCACAGTTTATTTCCAATTTCACCTAACAAAAATTAAATACCTAGGTCCCTGGAAATGGGCTAAGATACTGTGGCATTACAAAAGAAATTAAATCAAGGTTCCCCCAAGGAGCTTATAATATACTTGAGAAAAGACTTTCAGTCAACTGGTCATGTCTGATGTGACCCCTTTTGGGATTTTCTTGGCAAAGATACTAGAATGGCTTGCCATTTCCTTCTCCAGTTCATTTTACACATGAGGACACTAAGGCAAACAGGGTGAAGTAAATTGCCCAAGTTCACACAGCTAGTAAATGTCTGAGGTCAAATTTGAACTCAGGTCTTTGCTGACTCCAAGGCTAGTACTCTATCCGCTATCCCACCTAGCTTACTGGAGGAAAGCTAATTCTATTATAGAATATACATGATATATAATTATACATGATTCTATTATAGAATACTACAAGATTTGGTTGATTAAAGTGTTAAAGTAGATGGCACAGCACATAGATGATAAAAGATATGAGAAGGGAAAGGCTAGGGTAGGGTAAAATAAGGAGGAATGATTTCATGGAGAAAATGGGAAGAAGGCAGGGCTGATGTACAGGGGAGAGGAGGTAGAACATTCAAAGGAAGGGAATAGCATTACAAGAACATTCACAGGTGATCTGTATATTGCATTTAGGAGGCAAGAGGAAGAATGGAAGCCTTTGAAGGAAAAAGAAATAATCTGAGAAGTAAAAAGGAAAGAAGAGAAAAGATAAGAATTTCAAGAAGGGAAATGATCAATTTTCCAATATTGCAGAGAGGTTAAAGATTAGGCTTGAGTAAAGACAACCTAATTTATTTAGTGGGCTTTTACGTAGAATATTAAGGCAATGAAAACAGCTGCTATCACTACTAGGATTTATGAAAGGAAGGAAAGAAAGAAATGATGGTTCTCAGCCTAAACATTGCAAAGGACTCACGATGGAAAATGCCATCTATATCCCAGAGAAAGAACTGTAAGTTGGAACGCAGAATGAAGCAGACTCTTTTCTGTTTTGTTTTTTTCTCATGGTTTCTCCCATTTGTTGTAATTCTTCTGTGCAACATGACTAATATGACAATGTATTTAATAGGAATGTGTGTTGAGCCTATATCAGATTGCATGCCATCTTGGGGAGAGAGAGAAAAATGAAAACTTATGGAAATGAATGTTGAAAACTAAAAATTAAAATAAACTAATAAAAATTACGGATAGTTAAAAAAATAAAAAGATGGTGATTGAAAGGGGTAGGAGGGTCATCTAACGTTTTGGGGGGTTTTGTTTTGAGAAAGATGTGGTATGGTGCAAAGAAGACTATGTGGGTCAAAGAACTTGGGTTCATATAATCTTAGAAAAGCCACTAAATCTGTCCAGGACTTCGATTTCTCTTCTGTAAAATGAGGTTGAAACAGAAGGTCCCGGAGGTTTCTTCAAACCTCTGAGCCTACAATCGTACTTGTGCTCGCACTGTATTCTTCAGCAGAATGTAAGCTAATGGTCAGGGACTGTTTTCATTTTTTTCATGGTATCTTCAGCACCTAGAAGTGCCCCGTACATATTAAGTGCTTGAGAAAGGTTCAACTGAATTGAGAGAAAAGAGACGTTCTTTCCCTTAAGTCCTACCTAGCTTTCAAGTTCCAGTCCAAGATCCTAAAGGATCTTCAAAAAACTCATCTCTCTCATCTAAACTTAGGCATTTAATTCTCTTCTCTCTTGTACTGGTCAGCATTTTATTTGTATATGTTTTGTTTTCCCAGCTGCAGATGGGCAGCGACTTAGACCAAAACTGAAAGGGAAAAAGAGAGCAGGCTGACTCACATTTGAAAGACTGGATAGCACTTTCCATAGCCTTCAACTGCTCCTTGCCACCAAAGGTTAGTTTTTAAACTCTGATGCTATCCTGTTTATGCTGAATGGCTGTAAATCATGGAAACGCAGGGAATGACCCTAAAGGAAGAGCTCTAACATGTTGAATAAATCTGTAATTCAAAGATGTTTGGAGAAAGATAAGACAATATGGATAGGGTGAAATTTATATTGAAGATTAAGTGTACCTATACCAATGAATTAATGGATCTATAAATGTACTGAATTAAATCTTCCCATCTAGATTGTATATAGGTTGATCGGAAACAGAAATTATACTATATACTTCTTTTCTATTCCCCACAGTTACTAACAGTGTTGCACACACAGCAGGTTCTCAAAACTTAAGAATAAAGTTTAACAGAGAAAAGATTCAGGATATGGCAATATTAGTATTAGTGCCTAGCATGGTACAAAATGGAAGACAGCAGTGAAAAGAGTTCAACCCAGAGGAAACATGAGGCTAAGGTATCTGATAGGTCATCAACACATTTAAGTCATCAAGGATGATGGTAACCACAGAATTTTTATGAGGAAACATTCAATGTGATTACTGAGGTTCTCTAGAAAGGTAGGAAAGGATCCTGTTAAATAATAGTGCTAAGGATTTCAAGATAGCAATGGGAAATATCATGCATTCCAAATGACAAGAGTTATTTAATGGCCTAGAAATGGCAATATGGGACATTTGCCCTATGCAATCAGGAGGAACAAAGTCTTCATGGGATAGAAATATGAAGTATGTAAAATTATTTGGATAGAGTCATGTCTTCTCAGGTGAGACCATGTAGAGAAGGTAAGAATAAGGTTTAGAATAAGGAAAATTTCCTCACAATGTCCCCTAGGGCAGAGTAGAAGTAAGGATAGAATGGGGGATATAGGAAGTGTAGGTGACCTGAACAGATATAAATGTTTGATTAGAAAGAATTTAGATATCTGGGTTAAAATGTCTGTTGGGTTAGCTAGAGTCCAACAAATATTTAGGGTGGAGAATAGTTGGGTTGTATACAATAGCTGTTTAAGTACTTTAAAGGCCATTTTATGGAAAAAGTTGGCCAAGTGAAATTACTTTGTGTATGCTTAGAGGAGAACTTGTGTGTGTCATCCTTCGTTGGGAAGAAGACCGTCATCACAGAAACTATAACATGACTTGCACTTGACTTTGTTTTGAGTGAGAGGGAGGGTGGTGCAACCAGAGCCATCTGAATCCAGTGACCAAATATTCAACAGAATGACTAGAGATGACCCAGGATGAGGCAGTTGGGGTTAGGTGACTTGCCCAACGTCACACAGCTAGTTGAGTGTCAAGTGTCTGGGGTGAGATTTGAACTCAGGTCTTCCTGATTCCTGTGCTGGTGCTCTATCCCCTACACCACATAGCTGCCCTTAAGAACTTAGTAATGCAGGCAGCTAGGTAGTACAAATGGTAAGAGTGATGTTTCTAGAGTTAGAAAGACTTAAATTTAAATCCCACCTCAGACCCTTACTACCTATGTGATCCTACAAAAATCACTTAACCTAGCTATGCCTTGGTTTTCTCACCTCTGAAATGAGGTTACTTATATCACTAGATTGTTGTGAGGCTCAAGTGAGATACTATTTGTCAAACATTTGCAAATGTTAAAGCACCATATGAATACTAGTTACAGCATTCAGCATGTATTTAAGACTGAGCAAAAAAAAAAAGGGGAGAAAGATAGATACATACCTGTGTAGGAGGCAATTTACATCTATGTCCAGTCAATAAACATTTTTTAAACACAAGGCACTGTACTAAGTAGAGTATAATTATTTATCACTGCTCTATAATACTTCGACTTTTTAAATAATGGCTCATTTCATTGATGTGGCCATTCCCTTCGATGGTATAGAGAACACGAGATGAGAAACTCGATCCTGACACATATTTTGTATTTTATTTCTTTCATTATCCTATGCTTTGTCTACCTTTGCTTTAAGACTTTTGAGGGTTAACACATGGATTTAATTTTGAATATACTGGTAAGTTTTTCGCTTTCTTCACTTCTTCATCCTTTTCAATGGTGTTAGCACCTAAGCTGCAAATATTCCTGGTGTTCTTTTTACTTCTGCTTATCATCAACACTGTGGAACAAGATGGCCAGATTTCTTTCCAAATGATCATTCCTGTTGCCCTTGGATGTAGAATAAAACCAGTTTCTGCTGTTGTTCAGTCATGTCTTGTTCCTCATGATCCCATTTGGGGTTTTCTTGCAAAGATACTGGAGTGTTTTGCCATTTCCTTCTCCAGCTTATTTTACAGATGAGGAAACTGAGGCAAGTGGGTTAAGTGACTTGCCCAGGGTCACACAGCTAGTACATATCTGAGGCCAGATTTGAACTCAGGAAGATGAGTCTTTTTTTGACTCCAGGCCCACCACTCTATCTCCTGTGCCACCCAGCTGCTCAAAACCAACTCCACTAATCCCATAATTTGCTCTCCATAAAGAACCTGAGCCTTTTTTTTTTTTTGATTTAGATGTCACTTCTTTCTTCCTTCTGGTTTCAATTAGAGTGAGAACTGCAATATTATTATGATTCTGTTCTTCAGGAAGTATGTCAATTCATTTGTCACTGGACAAAGATATCAAGTTTAGACTACAACAGCTGAGATAATGTTAATAGCTGCTTTAAAAGTGATGTGATTTTTAATCTCCTCTCTCCCCTTAAACGTGTGATTGAATGTATAAGGTCAGCCTAGGTTACGGAATGTCCTGAAAAGCCAAGAAGAGGGGCCCGGGCATGATATGGGACACAGTTGGGTGCCATTATGGGATCTCAATCAGGGGTAATGATGTGATAAAAACACTGTTTTAGGAGGATTAATCTAGTTCTAATAGGAGTGGTGAGATGGATGCAGAGAAACCAGTTAGGATGATATAATCTAAGTGTGAAATGATTAGGCCTTGAAATAGGACGGTGGCAGTGGGAATGGAAAGAAAATGACAGATGTGAGAAATTTAAGCAGGGAACATTGGCAGGACTTGGCAACTAACTGAACGTAGAAGGAACCAAAGAGGGAAAAATCAAGGATGTCTCAGTATGATAAGACTTGTGAGAAACCTTACAGATCATGTAGTGCTGACCCTTTATTTCAGTAGATGAAGGAAATCAGAGCCAGAGAGGACAGGTGACAAATATCAGGTTATACAAGTTGCACAGCCACACTTATAACCTTGACTTTCAGAGGAAAGATCCAGTTGTGGAGTCACAGGAGTTGGGTTCAACTCCTACCTTTGATCTTTGTGACTTTATACAAGTTACTTAACTTCCCTGGGCCTCAACATACTAACCTATAAAAATGGGGTCAGTGTAGAGGTTTAAAGAAATCATACAAAGTGGTCTCTGATGTTCTTCCTAGGTCTACGTCCATAATCCTATATCTATACCCCACTGCCTCTTTTTTCTTAAGACAGAATTCATTGTTGTCATATGGTCCTCTCACTTATGAGTAAGTGTTGTTTAACTTTCTTCACAAGTCTGATGATACAACCTTCTGTCCTCAATCCGCTTTATTCACAAAGCAATGCAGTTACAACTTAAACTTCACCACTACCTGGGCCTGTGTTACCTCCCAAGATGCCAAACTCCAAAGCTATTCCTTAATTCTAATTCCCTTTTTCTTACTTCTCAGTCTGATTTCTGTCTTCACCCTGATTTCCAATCAGTTAATCATTCAATAAACAGAGTCCATCTCCAGCATCACTTGCCAGTCTTGACCCCTTCTTTGCCAGTGACTTCAAAGATCTTGGTTTGTCCCTCTAATCCTCCCTAGGTCATTTCCACCGTCCCATTTTTTCCTCTGAATCTGACCCTGGGGTACTAAATATGCACAGAGAAAGTCACCATATCAAACTTATTGGAAAATAGTTGAATTCATATGGTATATGAATGTGTGAGGAAACTGAGGCAAACAGGGTTGAGTTGCCCAAGCTCACACCCATAGTAAGGGTCTAAGCCTGGATTTGAATTCAGGTCCTCCTGACTCCAAGGCTAGCACCCTACCTACTGGGCCACCTAGATTCTCCAAGTGTATTGGATCTTTCTTCAGGTGCCGGTAGGACAAGGTGACCTTTCCAAAACATGAAATTTTATGATCCTGGGCAGAGAACTGGATTTAAGGAAACAGTGTGGTGTGAGAAGAAAATAGGGCACACATGAGGCAGGGGAAAGGGATTTGCTGAGAAAACAGAATCCTATGTATTTTAAAATAGGAAATTAAAAACAGCAGCACCATAATGAGAGTTTGGAGGGAGGGGACAGACTGGTGCACCCAGTAAGTAGATAAGGCCACACCTGGGGCAATAGACACCTACACACAACTGAGGCCTGACCCCAATATTTCCTATGGAGCGCTGCCTGGTTAAGCTCTGTTGTCTAATAATCTTTGAAGCCTGACAGCAGTCCCAGCCTCTATTCAGGTGGCTATTCTCCTGGAAACTTCAAAGTGCTTTGGGCAGGGAAAAAAAAAGAAACAAAAACTGGGCAGGGATCAGTTGAAGGAGGGAAAGAAGAATCCTTTAAACACCTGTGCCCACTGCTCTCCAAAAAACAACTGAAGTTTATAAAGCCTTTAAAATTTACAAAGTCCTGTACATATCATGAATTCAATAGATCCGAACCACAACCCTGTGAGGTAAGTCACACAGATATCATCCTCCTGAATTCATCAATCAGTAATTAGGGTTGTGAATCTCAGAAAAGGGAAATAGTATGCATGTAGCTAGTCTTAGCGGGAGGGGTCCGATCCTCAATCTCTAAGTGACACTGGGCTCTAAAATAAGTCTCCCCATTCACTTTCAAGGCACACCCTTGCCCTGAAGCCCCCTTACTACGTTAGGCCAATTACAGCTTTAGTTCTTTATTACTTCAACTAACGTTTATTGAAGGCTAACTCTAATTGTTGGGGATACCAAGACAGCTAAGTCACTGAACCTGCTCTTGAGGAGCTTACAACCAAATGTGGGTGTACAGACAAAAATGACTGTAAGAGAGAATGACTAATTGCAAAAAAGAGGTCCAGGGAGTCTCATGATAAATTTAAGTAGGAAGAAATCACCTCCTCAGCATGGGGGGGAAGGGGTAAGGAAAAGGAAAATATTAAGGGAAGTGCCAGAGATAAAGCTGCTGCTTTATATTTGTTTCTCCAAATTGCAAACTCCTTAAAGGCTTGGGGATGACATGATTATTCTATATTTGCCTCTATACGTGCAAAGATTTCTGAGTATATTTTTTCACCGAATCTTCACAACACTCTGAAGCGGGTGGTCTTCCGGATGGGGACACTGAGGTGCGGAGCGGTCAGATGACTCCCAGAGTCACTGCAGCTGAGTCACACAGGGTAAGAGCTCGGGTCTCCTCGGACTCGGGGCCGGCGCTCTCTCTGTACACTGTGGCACCGAGCTGCTGAAGGAGCCGCACGGACTTGGAGCCAGAAGGGGCCTCGGGGGTACCCGGCCAAGCCTGCACTTTACACAAAGGAGGGGCGGGCAGCGAGTCCCCCCCAAATCAGCGCGCTGTATTCCTAGTTCTTGGCGTCCTTCGTAAGGTCCAATAATGAAATCCCAGAACGGGCAAGGTAGTGAGCCCGAGTCCGTAACGCGAGGGCGGCTGCCCCCGGGCGGTGCGGGCGCGCCGTTTATGCCAGCGCAGGTGAACGCGGTCTTCGCTCAGGGGCTCTGGGTGCCAGTCCCGTCGCGTCCTCTCCCCGGTGAAGGGTGGGGCCCTCAGCTCCGCACGTGGCCGGGGATCCCGCCCCCGGCACCGTCCGAGGCTGCTGCCGCCCTGCACAACTCGGGGTAACCGCGGCTCCCCCGGGTGCCGCAAGCGCAAACGGGGCGACCTACGCGGCGCCCCGACGCCGCCCGCCGGAACCACGCCTCTGCCTCGGCTCCCTCCTCCGGGGAACGAGCTTCGCTATGAGGGGCAGCACGCGCACGGGCCGGCGTGGCCGCGCTTACCGTCGCGGCCTGTGCGCACGCGGTCCGGCCTTGCCCGGCGCCTCAGCGTCCCCAGCCGTAAGGAGGCCGCGGCGTCGCGGGGCGCCGTCTGTGGGGGAGCTCGCTCGCTTGGGACCCCCGCGGCGCCGTGGCCCGGAGCGGTCCGGCCTCGGGCCTCGGGCAGCCCCCGCCCCGTCCTGCGGCGCCCCGGTGCCCCGTCCCGGCCTCAGGCCCGCGGCTCGCCCGCCAGCAGTCCGAAATGGCGGCCGCAGACGCGCCGAGGCCCCGCCCCCGGAGGCGGGGCTGAGCCAGGGAAGAGGGAACGATACCGGAGCCGATGAATGGGCGCCTGGGCCGTGGCGGCGGCGGGGGCCGCGGGAGGTGGGGGCGGCGCGGGGGAGGCGCCGCAGGTTAGGCCGACGAGCGCCGAGCCTCCTCGTCGCGGACGCTGAGGCCGCCATTTTAGATGGAGGCAGCGAGCCGCCGCCAGCAGTGAGGAAGCGAGTGTGAGCGGGCGCCGGAGCGAGAGTAGCGTGGGCGCCGCGGCGGGCAGGGAGCGCCCCTCCACGGGCTCGGCCGGGCCGGGCGGCGGCGGCGGGCGGCCCGGGCCCTCGACTCCGCGGCGGCCGGCGGGCGGGCCCCTGCCCGGGGACGATGCGGGGGCCGCCCGGGGCCCCCTCCCCCGGGCTGGGGACGCGCCGCCGCTGATCGGGCCAGGGCGCTGGGCGCACTCGACGCGCCGCCGCTGCCGCCTCGGCCCGGGCCGCGGGCACGCACGGGACGGGACGCACGCGGCGCGCGCCGGCCCCGCAGGTAGGCTGCAGAGCCGGCTCGGCCCGGCAGGCTAGAGCGGGGCCTCCGGCCCGGCCCGGCTCGGCTCCTTGCCTGAGGAGGCCGCGGCCCTTCCGGGGAACGCGGGCCGAGGGAGCCTCGGCCGGGCAGAGCCGGAAAGGCCCTGAGCCCTTCCCGTCACAGATGAGGAAACTGAGGCCGGGAGTGGGGGTGGTTCGTAGATCTAGAGATGCGAGAAACCCTCCCCCCTCGGCCCATCCCGAACAGATGAGGAAACTGAGGCCCTGGGATGGGGGCGATCGTAGGTCTGGATTGTAGAAGGGACCCCCGACGCTTCGGAGCTCAAGGAAGGCGATCGGGGAAGTGACATCCGCGAGTCGGACAGACGCCGAGGCTCGCGGTGCGAGGCCGGCCTGGCAGCCCCCAGTTTGGGTAAACACTGGGGAAGGCTTCCCAGAGCGAAGTCGGTGTCAGGACCAGCGGGACCTGTGCGGTGCAGCAGGAGACGGGGAGAGACCCTGCGCTCCCAGCAGGGCCTCTCCTTTCTGCAGTACTGTCCCCGCCTCTGCCACCCAGGGTTTTTTATTTGGGGGGCTCCGGGTGGGTGAAAATTGAGAGGAGAAAGTCATGAGCTCTCCTTGCGTGCGTGTGGTCGGGGGCAAGTGGGATAGTTAAGAGAATCTGTGTTCTTTGGCGCTGAAGATGATGCTTTTGCCTAGGGAAAATGGATTGAGGGCATGGTAGTTTTTGGAGAAAGGAACTGGGGCTGCCTTTGCTGTGATGTGAAAGTAAGTAAATTTAATGCGATTCTAAAGCTAAGGCGGTGTTGTAAGAAAAAACTCATTTGCAAAAGGTTTGGGAAGTATTGGTCCTGGAGTGTGAACTGACCTCTGCTCTCTTCATGAAGAGATTCTTTTTCCATTCCTTCTCATTTATTTCATACATCACTTGGTCAGTTTCCTTTTGTGGAAATAATGTTAGCAGGACACGGTCAGATTCTAGGGCAGATGACCAGCTGCATGGGGCACACGACAGTCCCAGCATATGTTAAACATAGACTGGTGTCCTATGGAAATTAGTTTATTTTAGTGTTTGTCCCTTTAAATGAGAATTGATGATTTTTTTTTTCTGTTTGAGAACCAGATTTCTTTTGCGCTCTCCATGCTGAAACCATTTTGAAATGGCGGTTTTTATTATAGCAAAACAATATCAGTTGTTTTTTCCTTGTTACTTGGTTACATGGGATTTCAGGTTGTGTATTCTGTACTTAGGCAGTAATGAATAATGTTCTCTTATGCCTTGTTTTTTATAGGTTACCTTAAAAGCAAAATGGTAAATTGTAAAATGTAGTTCAGACTAATTTTTAGTATTCTAGTTGTGTATATTAGTATATGTTGGAAACGGTTGGGCAGCATCTAAACATGCAAGATGAAATCTGAGGATTGTGGATGGTAGAGAACTTGTAAAAAGACAGTTAACTCCCCCACCTGGAAACACACACTCCACAACGATAACAATGTAGTGTGCAAATAGATGTGCAGTACCCATGTTGTTTGCCCTTGGTTCACAAAGGACCATGACCTCAGAAAGGTGATTCCATGACTTCTGAGTGAATTATAGTGGCTGTATCCAATCAAGGTTGATAAGTATGCAGTTAAATTCTTTCTTAACCTTGAAATGCATTCGTTTTCTGATTAAAATCATTTTTACACACAAAAGGTTCATATCCATAAGTTTGTTAGAACGGCACTAATGCTCTTGTATTGACTGTGGTGACAATGTTTCTTTGTTACAGTAGTTTCTAAATCTTACTGTTTTGGTATGTAATGCATATACAGTTAAGTCAGAGGCTGATATTTAATATCCCTAATGCTAGTCAGGTTGTTTTGAAATGAAATAGTTGTTTCATTTGAAGGCTAATACTAGGAGAGAATAGACTTGTTACTGTTTTTGTTTTGAACTTGTCTAATTAGGTACACAGGGGTTTGTCATTGTCCGTTAACGGAGACATGTTTGTATTTTCCAGGAGGGAACTATTTTATGTTTCACTAGCTCTGAGCGTTCTCTCAAATTCATGTTTAAAGTAGAAGATCTTTGTGAAATTCACCAAAAAAAAGTTTACTGGGTGTGGTTTAATACAACTCCGGGTTAGAAGAGGATGCCTGGGTCACTGGAGAATAACAATATTTGGGTTCGTAATTGAAACCTCAGACTCATATCAGAAGTTGATTGCTTTTGTAGTTTAAAACAAAAGAGTATGAAATCTGGAGTATTAAACATTAGGGTAAAAATAAAGATTACATTTTCACTCACATAAATATCATTTGCCTTTCCCTGCTAAGTTGTTGTTTCTTAAAGCTTCTTTGAATCAGAAAGCTTTCTGGAGTTATGTTTCTTGAAAGTAAAATTTTGTTAATCTTTATCCCCTGTAACTTTCAACTTAGTATCTATGTTCTAGAGAAATAATTCAGTTCAGTTTAATTTTATTCTTTATGAAATAGAATCTTAGATTGTTTAAATTTTTTAAAAAGCTCTATTCTATCCTGTTAATATTACAAGCTGTTTCTGCAAATATTCTGCTTAATTTTTATATGTGATTTAAAATTATAGCAACTTTGCAATTATATAAGATTTTAGCCTCATAGTATTTTATTTTGGTAATATATCATTTAATGGCAGAAAAACTACATGAGGTGTATTTTGTTTAACAGTATTACAGACACCTTGGGAGTAGGTCTTTAGCTAAACATCATTGTATACCTTAGTGGACTTAAATTTCTTATCCTAATGATTGTTATTGAAAGATGGTAGATTAATTTGTCAGTCATTGGAAGTGTGGAAAGGGTATAACTGAGAAGCTTAAACCTTAAAACGTTTTAAATAGACTTACAAAAGTTCTGTTCATAGGAGTGAAAATCTTCAAAGCAAAAGTCTTTGGATTTGAAAACTGAATTACTCCAGTGCATTTGGAAGGATAGGGTTTGAGCTACACTGCTCAAGGTGGTGGTGATGGGGGAGGCAAGAGAAGGACCCAGCTAGAACAAGGAGGTTCCAGATATGCAACTTGGTATTTGAAAATTACTTCATGATGAGCTTCTTTGTGATATTTCTTTGTATTTGGGCTGTGGGCTGAAAGGTCTTAATAATTAGAACGTTGCATTCTTAATATTGCAGTGCTCTACAATCATTCTGGCTTAATTTGCAGTGTTTTCATGTAGGTTTTTCATTTGAGAGACTTCTGTTTTTCTTCTAATAACGCTTCTAGAATTAGATCTGTGTGCATTCAGATGTCTAGTGGGGTGTGTATCCTTTTGTTATTGACTTAGACCAATCACAGCTATATGAAGATTTTTTTTTTGAAATCACTAACAAAGTGTGCTAATTAGCATCACATTCCAATCAGTGCACATGGAATTTCTTGAGAACACTTGACAGTCTAGTTTTATTTTTAGACCAGACTCTTAGGAAAGTTGCCTCATTGACTTTGGCTGGGGTGTGGTGTGTTGGTTAACTTAGTCTTAAAACTGTCTCAAATTTATAGAATCTTTGATTGAGGTGTGAAAACTTAGATACATTTTTTCCCCTGAAAATCAGTGTTTTAAGGGAACCAACTATATGCCTTGTAGATGTGTGTCTGATTGTTTCTCATAGATCCTGGTGTAGCTGAACATTCATGTTATTCCTGTCTTTTCTATCTGTCTCACTTGAGTCGAATAGTAGGAGTAACTGTGATATAAATTTTTCCTTTTAAGATTTTCCTTTTCTTCATGCCCCTCCAGTCTTTTCTGGAAGGCAAAAATGGTATTACTGTTTCTTTGAAGGAGGTTAATGTTTGTTTAAAATTCTGCTTTTCTCCTTCAAAGTAAGAGAGTCAGGCTGAGTCAAGGTTCCTTTGTCTTGCCATTTATTCATTTTAGATTTAAGGACATCTGGATTGCTGACTTGCCTACTTTGAGAATGCAGATCAGTCTGGAGGGGGCATTTCCCTGGGCATAGATAGGTCAGCATTTCCTTTTCTGGGGCAAAGAGAGTTAAGAAAGGGACTCTTTTACCATGGTTTGAAGTACAGGATAGAGATCCCAGTCAATACCTATAATTGCTTTTGTATTATTGACTGAGTTATATACACTTTTTTTCTCCTTTGAAAAAGACTAAGTTCTAAAGAACAAATTGTTGTACACTAATTGACCTGTTAGACAAGAAGTTTCAGTGCTGCAAATGCTCTTGGGCAGAGCTGGTTCTGAAAAATAAAAAAAAAACATTACTTCTCTGTATACTTGGACCAGTTTATCTCTGAGGTTCCTTTCAGCTCTGAATCTTCTCATTCTGCCATAGCCTGATCCGTTGTGGGCAGAACTTCCCTGAAGAGCTTTATTTCTGGTAAGAAAGGTCCTATCAGGAGTATTGGAGACTCTGAGATTCCTAAATATACAGTGTGGATATTTGCCTCTATATGCACTGGATATCCATTAGATTGAGAGCTCCTTTAGAACAGCTTTGGCACAGTGCCTGGCACCTAGTAGGGGTATAATAAATGCGCACCGACTGACACCAACTGGTTCATCATTTTTATCTACATTAACTCTTATTAGCTGACTTTGTACTGTTAGAATGAGCCTTAGACAATAAAGATTTCTTCAACTAGAAAGATATTAGGGAATGTATATAAATGCTGTATCCCCGACCTTATCCTATGACTTTAGTGAGCTGTATAATTGAGACAGGAGAGATTATCTATGACAACCTCTGGCACTAATTAACTTAGTTCCCTGGCAAATTCAGTTCAAGAAGCATTGATTAAATGCCTATTATGAAGCACTGTGTTAGGTGCAGGAAATAAAAAGATGAAAAACAGGTCCTATCATCAAGGAGTTTACATTGTCCTAGTGAAATAAAACATTTATACAAAAGTAAATACAAGATAATTTCAGGAGCAAGAGACTCCAGAAAAGGTTCCACTCAGAGGCAGCACCTTATTTGGAAAGAAGGTAAGGATTGCGAGGATGGGACGATGGTGTGGAAGAGTCGGTTACAGGCATCCTGGACAGCCTGAGGAAGGGGACTGCAGCAGGATACGGAAGGTCACATTCAGATTGGCCAAAATGTAGAAATAATACAGAATCAGTCTGGAACCATAAACTCGAAATAGATTGTGAGAAGTGCTTTAAATGTTAACCAAATGAATATGTATTTACTCTAGAAGTAGTAGGGAACAGCAGAGGACTCTCAGGCCTCCACTAGGCCCTAAGGGAACCTCATGAGACCTTTCTGGGGGCAGAGGGCAGTGTAAGGTACACCGATCTTTTGTTGTCATGTGCATTTTCTATATATGTCCCTCACTATCATGTTGCTATAATTTTTTTGTCTACTTTCCCCAGGGACCTTGTGTGCAAAGAGAAATGATGTCTCTGGTTTGAAAGGAATATTTTGTACCAAATGTCATAACCATACCTGCTTAGTAAATGCTGTTGCTAAAAGGTAAATGAGGATAGTCAAATTGTCAAGCATTTATTAAGGATTTACTGTGTTAGGCCCTGTGCTGAGTGCTAGGGATAAAGAGAACGCTGAAACAGTCCCTGTCCTCAGGGAGGTCACAATCAATTGGGGGAAACAACATGCAAACAACTGTGTGCAAGCGTAGATAACCGGACAAACTGTAAATAATCTGAGAGGGTTAGCATTACAGAAGATCAGAGATTTTAGCTGAGTCTTTAAAGAAGCTAGGAAACCAGGAGGCAGTTAAGGAAGAAAAAACTGGTCGTTGGGACTACCAGGGCAAATGCATAGAATGGTTACTTACTAGTTATCAGTGGGATGCACATCTCTAAGGGCTTGTGAACTCGACTTCTAAAACTTTGACCATATGTTGTCACTGGTAATGGGGAAGGAATAGTAACAGATTCCAGCCTGTGAATACAAGTGCCCAGTTGGGGGAATGGTCATAAAGGGAGTTCGGTATTGTTGCATGGTCAGATTAGTGTTTTAGGAAGATTCTTTTGGCAGCTGTGTGGAGATAGATTTGACGAGGGAGAGACTTGGACCAAGGAAGTAATTAGGAGGTTGTTTTAGTAGTTAGGCCAAAAGTGATGCACTGATGGTTGCTGTGTAAGTGGAGCTGTCAGAAATGTTATAGAAGTAGAACTGACAGAACTTGGCAACTGAGTGGAGTGTGTGTGGGGGGGGGTTGTGTGTAGGTGAAAAACTGAGGTTTGCTCTGAAGTCGGCAACTTCATGACTGAAGGGATGTTGGTATCAGCAACAGAAATAGTGGTTTTGAGGATGGCTTGATTTAGGGGGAAGCATGATAATGAGTTCTATTTTACACAGGTTTAATCTGAGAAACCTGTGGACCATCCAGGTAGAGATGGCCAGTAGGCATTTGTTGATACAGGTGTAGAGCTCAGGTGAAAGGTTAGTTTGGTACTTAACTGCATTGAGATAGTCCCATGGGAGCTGATGAAGAAATGATGATGATGGTAGCTAACATTTACATAGAGTTTACTATGTTCCAGTCACTGTGCTGAGTGCTTTATAGTTATTGTTTCTATCCTCACAACAACCTTGAGAGAAAGGTGCTATTATTACCCTGATTTTATGGATAAGGAAACTGAGGCAAATAGGTGAAGTGGCTTGCCCAGGGCCCCACAGCTAGTAAGTATCTGAGGCTGAATTTGAACTCAGGTCTTCCTGACTCCAGATTCAACTCTCTATCCACAGCGCTACCTAGCTGAAGAAGAGAAGAGAAAATAAATAATTCAAAGTCTCCAGGAATGCCCACATTTAATGGGGAGGAGAAGGGAAAGGAGAGTGATGGAGGAGGAAGTAGGTAGAAGAACCCAGGGAAGAGCAACTTCAGGAAAGAAGTGGAGAAAGAGAATATGCCTGTGGAAAGGTTGGTCATGTGTGTTAAAAGTTCCAAAAGGTTATGGAGGAAGAGGATTGAGGAAAGGACACTGGGCTTAGCAATTAAGAGATCATTGCATCACATAAATTGGATGGTTTTGATTACACAATTTTTGTACAAACAGAACCAGTGCTTTTAAAAGTGGAAGGAAAACAGTTAACTGAGGAAACTTTTGTTCTTATAAAGGTCTGATGTTTGAGATAAATAAGGAATTGATTCAAATTTATAAGAACAAGAGTCATTGATTTGAATAATTTTCAAAGAAAGAAACACTATCAACAACCATATAAAAAAATTTTAAATCACTAATAATTAGAGAAATGAAATTAAAGCAACTCTGAGGTTCAACTCCATGCACATCACATTGACAAAGATGACAAAAAAAGAAAATGACAATTCTTGGAATTGTTTCAGGAAATAAGCACATTAACGCACTAATGATGAGCTCTGAACTGATCCATCCATTCTAAAACTAAGCCTCCCAAGTCCCTAAACCGTGCATGTCCTTTGACCCAGTGATACCACTACCAAGCTTATACCATAAAGAGATTTTGAGTAAAAGGGAATGAACCCATATGTACAGTGATGTTTATTACAATAGCTCCCTTTGTTAGAATAACTCTAAATTAAGAGGATGCCCACCAATTGGGGAATTATTGAACAATTTATGGTATTTGAATGTATCAGAATGTGACAACTCCGTAAGAAATTATAAAAAGAAAAGGTTTCAGAAAAACCTAGGAAGATTTATATGAATTGTTGCATAATGAAGGGAGCAAAACCAGGAGAACAACATGTAAGTAACATTGTAAAGAAGAACTACGATCAGTGAGTTGACAAGGCACTGTTTCAAAGGACTGATGATGAAACATGCTATTTCTCTCCTATGAACTCCATATGTAGAATGAGATTTACATTTTTTGGATGTGGCCAGTATAGGAATTAACTTTGCTTATCTATGTATATTTTATATATATTTTTTTCAATTTGTTAGTGGGGTGGGATTAAAATGGGGCGTAGGCCAGGAAGCCAAAAAGAAATAGAAAGAAAAGGAAGAAAAGAAGTTTCCTGAAACATTTATAAATGCATGAAGAGAAGGAAAGTCAGAAAAAATTACATTCAAATAGGACAATTCTGAAAGTCACAAATTAAAACCCACTTAACTATTCTTCATCATTTTAACTGCCATTGTTTTGTTTGTGCAAAAACTGTTAGCCTTATTTTACAGATGAGGAGACTGAGGCT
Organism: Bettongia penicillata ogilbyi; assembly: GCA_023548195.1. Taxonomy (NCBI): domain Eukaryota; kingdom Metazoa; phylum Chordata; class Mammalia; order Diprotodontia; family Potoroidae; genus Bettongia; species Bettongia penicillata. The sequence continues at coordinate 6,927,956 of JAJHZJ010000067.1, read as the reverse complement.
AAAATAAATTGCCTTCCCCAAGGTCAGTTTAGTGTTGGTATCATTATAGGAATTCGGAATTCCAATTTAATAGTCTTTTAAGGGCCATGAACATCTCTCTAAAGATAAACTACTTCATGTTCTCAGTTCAAAATGAACTCTACTGAAGACTGGACAAGATTCTTTGATTAAAAAATAAGATGACAGGCTTCAAAGACTGAACCTTCCACATTCTGGTGGCAAATCTACCTTTCTATCCTTATCTGCTTTTAATTTCTGGTATGGCCTATGTTCTCCAGACAAACTGGATTGACTATTTTTCAGCCTTGCACCTCTCCTTGACTTATGTTCTTCTCTCCATCCTCTTTTAAATCACCTTCCCTCATTTTCTCAGATAATACCCTTTGTTCAGTACTGAAACCACTCTGGGGAGAGTATATACAAATAAGAAACAAGATGAAACTCTAGTGAGTTTTACATCTTAATGGAGGAGTGGTGTGGGTGTGGGTGTGAATAATGCAAAGTATTGAGGGTAAAGGAGAAAGTCAGACAAAGTAAGAAAATTTAAGAAAGGAGAGTGGTTACTTGGCAACTGACAAGAGTAGAGAAAGTTTCCCAGAGGAAGAGAAGGATTTTGACAGGTGATGATCTGAAGGAGATGCATGTACAAGGCAAGGAGGACAGTTTTGGCTGTGTGGAAAGAGGTTAGAGTGTATAGCTGGATGGCAGCTAAGACTCTAGTTTGTTGGACACATAGAAGGCTAGGGCGTACTGTTAAGTAAACCTGGAGAGCTAGGTTGTGTGGAGGCTGAGGAGTTTGTGTTTTAGCAAACCCTAGGCAGCAGAGAGCCACCAAGGCCACTGAACAAGAGGAGACGTGGTCAGACCTGTGCATTACAAACATTTTGCCATTCTAGGACCACAGGGGACCGTCGATGTGATTTTTACAGTAATGTTTAGATGAGAGGTAATGAGGGACTAAACCAGGGTAGTGCCAGTATTAAATAGGAGAGGAATAGATGGATATAGGGCAGAGATTACGGAGTTAGAATTCATAGTACTTGGCAAGTGATCGGATATGAAGCCCAGGGGAAAAGAAAGAATCAAAGATAACACTGATGTTTGAAGATTGGATAACTGGGAGGACAGTAGTGCCATTAAGCCAGGCTGATAGAGAGGGGAAAAGTGGGGAGTTTGGCTCTGAACATGGGATCACAGAATTTAAAGCTAGAAGAAACCTTAAAGGAATATTTAGTCTGACTCCTTCATTTCACAGCTAAAGAAACTTAAGACTGAGTCATGCTGATTTGGGGGTTAGGAGTTACAGTCACCTGATTTCTTAGCTGAGACAGGGTGGTCAGGTAATTTGGGACTCTGATATATAAATAGATTAAATTGGGGGGAGCGGGATTTGCTTCCATATAGGTATACTTCCTTTATACAATAAATATTTCTGATAAATGTTGATAAAGTAAATTGCCACAAAATAAAATTTGCTATAAAAAATTATAGCAAATACATTTCTGGACCTCTTGCCTTACAAAAGGTGAGAAGCATGGGAGTACCAGTAAGAATGAAGTGACTTTTCTGTGGCTGGCTCAAGGATGATGGGATAGGAGATTGATGAAGATGCCTTGCCAAGATGTGAACATCGTGCAATGTTTTGTATGCAGTGGAAGAGAATCTTGTTTGTCTGTTCATTTGGGGAAACATCAGTTTAACCAGTGGATCCACCTATTGCACATTTTATACCATTAGTTTTTGTAAAGGATGATTTTAATGAGAGACGTCATAGAGTAGTGAATAATGTGCTGGGATTGGAATAAGAAAACCTGAGGCTTATATCTCACCTCTCATACTTATGATTTTGGGCAAGTCACTAGACATTGCCGAGCCTCAGTTTCCTCAAGTGCAATATACTGTAAAGGGTTTGGACTATGTGGTCCCTCAGATCTCTCCCTTCCAGCTTTAGATTGGCGAAGCTGTGATTTTTGTAATATGTACTCTTAGATTAGTTGCAGTCTGCATGCAGGAATCTTATCTCCTTGATGTATGATTTTAATGATTTAAGGTTCTGGGTTTTATTGTTGTTTTTTTTTACATTTCAGAATTCATTAACACAATTTTCTGACAAAAAGGAAAGAAAAGTCAGTTATCTTTTTCTCAAAGATTTAAAAAAAAAAATAAATTGTTCAGAATGTGCCACTGATGCTGCCCTTCATATCCTTCCTTTCTGCCTTTAATAATGTTCTTATAGGGTTTATATATACAGTTCATATCAGATGTATTAATTTTATTCCCCCCCCTCCTGCAACTACTAGTAGCTTCCGTTTTGATACCTTCCATCTATGTTGTATATCTTGTATGAACCTAGCTATTCATGTGTCGTCTCCACTAGGAGACGGAGCTCCTTGAGGGAGGCAGCGGTTTTTGCCTTTCTTTCTATGTTTAATACTTAACACAGTGCCTGGCTCATTGTAAGCACTTCATATATACTTATTTACTCGACTTGGCCCGTTTTCCTCATGTCTCTTAGCATAGTAATGCTCCATTACATTTATTTATTATATCTTCTTTAGCCGTTCCTCAGTCAGTGGCCATCTGAGATGTATCTCATTTCACCACTACTACCAAAACTGCAGCTACAAATATTTTAGTGCCTATGGGGCTTTTCTTTTTATCATTAGCCTTCTTGGGGTAGATCAACTAGTGGGATGCCTGGATCAAAGGGGATGGATCTTTTAGTTTCTCTAGGCAGTTCAAAATTACTTTTCAGAATGGTTATACCAATTCATACACACCCAACAGTTCATTAACTTGCCCTCGCTTCATAATCCTTCTAATACTTTCCACCTTTTATCATTTTTGTTTATTTGCTAGGTGTAAAGTGAAGTGTCAGTTGTTTTGATTTGTATTTCTCTTATTATTAGTGATTTGGCATATAAAATGAAGGCTGTGACAGAAATTTTCCTTTTTCTCTAATTCCTCCAAAATTCCTCCATTCTCCAACTCTCGAGTAGTTTACCAGTCCATTTGGCCATTCGTATCCCACCAACCCCATCCTTAATAATAAATTTGTTTTTATGTATGTCTCTAAACACCTATGCAGAAATTGGGGATTTTGTAAATTATTAATTGACAGGCAGAGCAATGCTTGATTTAGGAATTTAAATATATAATTTAAAAATACCTTGAGTTAAAAAACAGTGTTGAAAGACAATTCATTTTAAATATATATGTGTGTGTGTGTGTGTGTGTGTGTGTGTGTGTGTATGTATGGGTATATATTCGTGTGTGTGTGTGTGTATAATTTTTCAGTTACATCTGACACTTTTGTGATCCCATTTGGGGTTTTTTTGGCAAAGATACTGGAGTGGTTTGCCATTTGCTTCTCCACCTCATTTTGCAGATAAGGAAACTGAGGCAACCAGGGTTAAGTGACTTGCCCAAGGTCATACAGCTAGTAAGTGTTTGAAGTCAGATTTAAACTCAGGAAGATGAGTCCTGATACTCTAGCCACAGTACTACTTAGCTCTCCCCTGTGAAATCATATGTGAAGACTGACAAAAGTGTTTACATCAACACACTTTTTTGGAAGAATAAAATTCAAGAAAGCTTTAACTGAGTCTTTTAAAAATTTACTGTTTGTTTTTGGAAGGACAAAATTTCCTTGACTTTATTTTTAAAAGTCTATAATTTGTTGTCAGCATTGTGTTAATGTTTTTCCAGGGGATTACCTGACATTTACACAGTGTGTGTGTGGCTGTTTGTATGTAGCCTTCCTAATTGTTTGTTTTGTATCCCAAGTGCTTATCACTGTCCCGGACACTAAGTATTTGCTGGTGGATCCCAACCCTCAGGCAGCCTTTGCTTGCCTTTGTGATTCGTATCGGTTTGTGAACACTGGCCTCCGCACACTTGCATCCGAGCACCCATTCATCCATAGGCCAGTTGTTCTTCCTCTCTCTGCCATAGGTCATGGACTTGAGAAAGATAATTAAAGAACCTTAGGACTTCATAACTCACTGCTTCATCATACTCTAGTGAACTAGCTGAGGAACAGTGGTCTGAGCTAAGTGTCTTCTGAACTTCAGCAGACCATTGTCTCATGGCTTTATTGTAATGACATTTACTTTTTAAGTAGTTAAACTTTGGACATATCTCTTGTTCTTGTGTAAAGCAAGAAATTTTTAATGGTTTCCAGTGATTTCTTATAAAAATATAAATTAAAAATATAATTTGAGATACAGTCTTATGTCCTTTATTTAAAATACCCTTTAATTAGGAAACATCTTTATTAGGATGGTGCCTTTCCTGACTAACCCTCTTTAATACTGATCACTTTCTTTTCTTATCTCCCTTTTTTCAGTCTATAGGTTGTTGGACTTGGAGGCAAGAAGTCTTGAGTTCCAGTTTCAATGCTTTGTAGATGAGTGACTCCGAGCAAGTCACTTAACCTCTGTTTCTTCATCTAGAAAATGAAGGGATGGATGAACTCATTGTTACTAAGGGTTCTTTCAGCTCTAAATTATGGTCTTGTGACATATGTACAAAATTATTTTGTGTATATCTCTCCATTATGTAAACTGATTTTGAGTGTGGGGTCAGAGGCTGATACATACAAAGATGAAGAGTTTGGTGTCTTTTTGTTTTTACATTAGGATACATGAAGGAGACAAAGTAAAAATATTTACTACATATTTCAAAAATAAAAACCATGCATTTAGAAGAATTAAAATAGGTAAAGTGCAGAATTATTTCCCTGTCTTATGAGGGAACTCATTATTAACCTTGTACATTATCAATTGTTTATGATTTGGTCTTTAGCTCGTTTTTTAATGGGTATGAATTGATCAGGACCTATTTTCAAAATAAACGTTTAGTAGGCACCAATTTGGCATAGGAAGGAGTGGACACCATAGTACTGTGTAGTAGACCACCAGCATAGTACATCTTGAAAACTTGATGCCTGTCAACATGAGGAGCTGTGATTTAGCTATTTACACATGGGAGTTGTAGATGCAATAGGCTTGGGGAAGTTTCAGCTTATTTGAGAGTAGATCAATCCAATTTGTGGGGGGAGAAGGGGAAAGGAATTTTTTATCTTTAAAAGATGAATTTAAATGTTTCCCTAAAACCACTTTGATTAGCTCACTGCTTTTCTTAAATTCCTATTGGCTCAAGCTTGATACTAAAGGGATGCAGTCCAAATTCCTTAGCCTAGTATTCAAGGTTCTCCACTGCCTGGTCCCTTTCTAATGGTACCACCATCTTCTGTACATGAATCTCTGTTGCAGTTAAATTGGGTTCTTTGTTGGTTCCCAAATGTAAATGTATGTTTCTACCTTTGATCATCTAGTTCTTATGTCTGGAATATACTTCCAGAATTCCTGCCTCATCCTTTAAGACTTATGGCTCAACTCCAAACTCAAGTGCTGTGTCTTCCAAAGAGGCCTTCCTGACTGCCATAGCCCCACAATAGTGTCTGCCCTGAATTTCCAGTCTGTTCCTTCAATTTGACACTTAGGCATTGGCATGATTATTAGGCTGTAAGCAGTAGAAGGTAACTCCTAATGGACTTTTTTTCATTTCAGTAGTTTATTATTATTATTTTTAGTATTTTATTTTCCCCAGTTACATGTCAAAACAATTTTTAAGATTGGTTTTTAAAACTTTGAATTCCAAATTCTCTCTCTCCCTCCTCACTTCCCTCATTTAAGAAGACAAGCAATTCGATATAGGTTATATATGTGTAGTCAGAGCATGAACTTTTTTTTAAAACTAATTTTTAATATGAGTATAATTCCTCTTTTTTTCCTTATTCTTACATACTTTCATGGAAATTATTATTGTTTTCTTTAACATGAATTTTCTTTATAATTGTCTAGTTCTATATAAAGTTTTGCTAATCTCTCATCCTATAGTTTATTTTTTTAATTAATTTGTCATTTTCAACATTTCATTCCTGAAGATTTTGAATTTCAAATTTTTTTCCCCCTCCCCAAGACAACATGGAATCTGATACAAGCTATGCGTATACGTTCATGTTAAAACATTTTCACAGTAGTCATAGAAGAATTAGAACCAACGGGAGAAACTTCAAGAAATAAGAAACAACAACAAAAAAAAAGAGCAAATAGTATAGAGCATAAACTTATGGGAAGGAGATGTGTTTTATAATTTGTACCTCCTCAGTGTCTAGTACACGGCTGGACATACAGTTGCTACATAAATGTTGGTTGATTAATTTGTGTTTTTATTTTGCATTAAATGTCCATTTTCTTCTTCATTTGTGGGGTTGCTTCCTTTTGTGAAAAAGAGGGGACTTTCTACGAGTTGTGCTGCTTCTGGAATAGAAGATAGAATTTGAAGCTTTTGTGGGGGTACCTCTAAGTATCTGGAACATGAGAATGAAAACTTTATCATATTTGATCACATCTGTGGATAACACAGAGCTGCAGTGCCTTCCTTTCTCTTTCTTCGTAAGTGATTATCAGGATGGAATCACTCAGTCATTCCACTGAATTTGCCCAGCATTCCATTTTATAAGCCTGAGCTTCCTTTAGATCTTAGAGGAAAATAATTTAGAGGTTTGGTTTAAAAATGCTATCCTTCCTTCATATCCCACTTCTTCATCCCCATACTTCCCAAGGCTCTTGGAACATTTATTTGCTACTAGTTATTTAGACAAAATGTACACTAAGACAAATTTTTGGCCATGGTAACAATGGAACCTAGAGTCACACCTTTCAGATTGACTCTGTGGTATATCCAAATCTATTTGGATCACAAAGAGAACCACCCAGTGTTAATTAGTGGCTGATGGAGAAATCTCCCTGGCATGTTTTTTTCAATGCTGTTTTTATTTATTCCAGTGATAATCTTTTTTATCAACAAGCTAAGTCAAATTTTGATGTAAACCATGCTGAAGAAAATGTATCTGAAAGATTTACCAGACTGATGACTTTGCGAGTCCCTAAAGTGCATTGTTGTCCTTGTTCATCCTTTGTTTTCAAGAGAACCAGTGACATCACAGGCCGGTGTCTGGAGCATGAATTGGCTTTACATGAGGCAGGCGTGTGCCAAGTCCTCAGCCTCATACTCACTTGCAGAGGCAGAAGTCTTCATGTGCTTGAGATAGACATCCCCCAGTGGGTTTGAGGCCTGTCACTTACCCTCAGACTGTTCTAGCCTGTCTGCAAAGATGGTTTTACCAGGGTGTGGCTGCTGCACATTCTATAGCTTCTGAGTGCCAGGTGATCACCAAAGGTGGTCGGCCCATTGTGCCATTTTAAAACTAAGACTTACTAGAGATAGAGAGCTTTGGAACAAAGTCATGATATATATGGTTGGCCATTTGAAAGGATTTCCTTTCTTAGGTTTTCATTATTCCCTGTGTATGGCTCTTTGTCTATGAAATCGTCTACATTGGTAGTGGATTTTTAAGTAATCTAACTTCATCTATCTGGCTACAGTATAGAACTGAAGTCTCTATGTGTACATTATTCAAACATATATAATTTGTATTTAATAGGAAATTTGTGTATTATTTAATGAGCAGGTAAGTGGAACATTTGGTATTTTGTAAAGTGAAAAAAATCTTTATGGGTGGCCCTTATGAGAAAATATTCAGGTAGTAAAAAGATGATTTCTTTTAGAGTATCAGATTTTAAGTATTGTATTTACAGACACATATCATGTATTTCCCATTAAGGAATTCATGATAAGTAGTTTTCTCATATAATTTTTCACATTTTACTGCTCCTTTGAAATGGCCACAGCTTGCCAGCAGGACCAGATTAGTGTCTTTCTATTTGTGGGGTGTAGGACAAGAAGGATAGTGTAGCAGTCATACCCTCTGGCCTTCATTTCACAGAGGCTGGAGGTCCAAGACTTTTTTTCCCTTTTGGTGAAATGTGGAAAGAATAACAAAAGTAGAGTGGATTGTTTCTCCCTAGAGGTGGGAGCATTCTCAGTAAAACATCTGTGCTTAAAATGAGAATTTTAGTTGTATTTTAGATTCACTAGGACCAGATTAAAAATTAAATCTGTCAGGTTTGTATTCAGATGTGAACACATAATTCTTGATGTGCACTTTTTAAACTAACTATAGGAATATCATACTTTGTCCTCAGGATATTGGATGATGTTCTTTGGGCACCACTCCCTTAAATGTTACACACAGCAAAGTGATGATAACTCACTAAACCTGATTCTTTGCAGCTTAAATTGTCTCAGACAAAATTTTTAAAAGTTCTTTGGAAGAGTTTCGATGTACTACTTACAGCTGTAACTCTCAGCTTTCGGTGACATACTGTTCAAGGAAATCCTCCATGATATAATTTCCTTAACAACAAAAAATGTGAAATCAAATGTGGTTACATAGGGAACATTCGCATCAGATCTCTTGCTACAGTTTTATATCACAGAATCCTAGATAATGGCAAGGAATTAACCCCTGTCCTCCCACTTAGCTTTAAAATAGACTTCCTCCATGGTGTGGGGTAGGGTGAGAAGCCACAGTAGAAGTGGAAACCTAACTTTGATAGTTTGTAGAATAGTTAGAGACAGTGCTGATTTGCTTACTTAAAAATAGGCAAATAGGTACTAGCATGCTACAAAAGTGATTTTTAATCTTCATTACTGGGTTTTAAGGTTCTTGAACACATCAGCCTGTTACATCTCTCCCTATAGATCTGAGGCAATGCCTCCCATAATCATTGTAAGTAGTAGCCATTCAGCACATTTTGAGAGGCAAGGACTGGAAGAAAGACAGCATTTCTGAAAGGGTGGCAAACACACCAGCTTGTCAAAGCGGTTTTTATTGAAGAACTAAAGAAAGATTGCGCTTGCAGGAGGAAATAGAAGGCAAAATGATAGAGATACATCAAAATCATAAGACAAATAGTAGACATTAGAAAATAAACTCTAATGATGAGTTTGACTAAGTATCTTGGTTTTCATTCTCATTAAAGTTTGCACGCACAGGCATATGTGAATTGCTCTCTGAAGGTGGGGTCAGTCACTTCTCTTATTACTGAGAAAGGGTTCTTGTACCTTATTGAAATACCCCCCTTACACCGTAGTCCTCTGCAATGCAAATAAAGACCCATAAATCGCAGCGTTTGTGTGACTGTGGGCCCAGGCTATGGCCATTAGGATGAGAATACAAGTGGGAGAAAGGTGTTAAGTATGTTAGTGCCTGGTGCTTTTGTCACAACCTGCTGGTTATTGCTGGCACTTGAGGCATCAGTCAGGGTCAGCTTGAGGACACAGTATTGCTGCACTTGGAGGCACAAGTGCTAGCTCTGTGACCCTGGACAAATGACTTAATCTCTTTCAGCTTCAGTTTCCCTGTCTCTAAAATGGGGATAATAATGTTATTTACCTCACTGGGTTGGTGTGAGGCTGAGATGAGATAACTTACGTGAAGTGCTGTGCAAACAATAAAGTGTTATGTAATTGCTAAGTGTTGCTACCTCAGTGCTGGGCAGGCCGTCATTTCAGCCCTTGGAAAGTTTCCAGTAGTTTAGAAGTAAAACACTGGGAACCAGTTTATTGACTTTTATTTTGACAGTCTCTTCCCCTGCCCCCAGTAAAGTGTTCCCTAGTTTGCTACTGTATCAGAAAATGGTTCTCCTTTCAGTATCCCATTTAATTGTCAAGATGATCCCCAAATAGCCCATTAGATGTTTTTGTGCAGTAAATCCCATTTAGTGGTCTGTACGGTTTGATAGAGGGGATTTTGGCTAATTGTGAGCATACCCTTGTGTGTTTCTAGAAGAGATGAAATTATCTCCAACATAGCCAGCGGTCTATAGATAACTAGGAGAATATGCCTACATGGAGAAGGCAATTAAAGGTAAAAAGATTGGTAGGACATGACTTGACCTCAGTTTTAGGTTTGCTTTTTGCTTTTTAGCTGCTCTTTTGTTTATTAGGCCTTTTCTTTTAACAGCAATGCTTATTTCTTATACTTGTAGGGACTGCTTTCTTGTGTTGTATTAACACATAAAAAAACCCCAAAACATTGTGGATACTTCCTGATACCTCCTGTCCCTTCGAAACCTTCCCTTGTAACAAAATAGTAATTAAGTAAGACAAATTGACACACTGTTCAGTCTGACAGTGGTATACCTCATTTTCCAGTATGGACACCCCCTACACCACCCCCATCAGAAAGAATTCCCACCTACAAACAAGCAAGACCAGGCATGGTCTGTCTGCCACATCTGATAGCCATGGTTTTATTTCCTGTAACTCTCCTAGAAGGAAGCAGTATCATTTTATCTGTCCTCTGGAATTCATATTCATCATTGCATTTAATCTGAGTGGTTTATTTGTCTCTGTGTTTAATTTACATCGTAGTAGCGGTTGTCTGTATTCTTGTCCAAGATCTGCTTTCTTTGCTCCCCATCAGTTCGTACAAGCCTTTCTGTGTTTCTCTGAATTCCTCATGTGCATTTTTCCCTTAGTTCAGTAATTATACATTCATATACAGTTGTTCAACAGCTTTCTCCAAAAAATGGGCAAATGCTTTGTTTCTCTTTTTTGTCACCATAAAAAATGCCCCTATGAATAATTTGATTTATATATACAAGTAGATTAGTGATTTTTAGTTGAATGCAGTTACTGAGTTGTTCGGAATTTGCTTAGTGCAGCTTATTATATGATGTCAACTGATTGCCAATTATCAGGTTATCTTGATTTGATTTTTTCCCCTATTTTGTCATATTTTATCGTATTTTCAGGTGGTATGCCTGAATGTATTGCATTTTACAAGTGACTGAACTGAGGATTTTTGTTGAAGTTAATAGTTCATTAGAAATATATACCACTATTTGTGACCATGTTGCATTTTTAAGCATTATTAAGGGTTGGGAATAGGAACTGGACTTAGAATTTCTAGTTAAGGAAACTCGTTTTACCAGTGCAGGTTTGTACCTTTCTCTAACTTACTATCTTAGAGAGTTACCTAGAGCAAAATATATAGACTGGTGGGAGGTAGGATTTGAACACAGATCTTCCTGGTTCTGAGACTGGCTGTCTACTATGTCATGCTGCCCCTTAAACATGATTACCTGAAATCAGGGAGACCAGGATTCTAGTCCTGCCTCACGGACCCTCTGTATGGCTTTCTGTGAACCTCTCAGTCCCTGTACATCCTACTGTATTTCATTTGTAAGATGAGATCCCCAATGAGGCAGGGGTATATTCAGAGTGCCAGGTCAACATGGGGCTTAGCAATTTCATCCTAATGCCCTTCCATTTGGGGTACAGTTTTATTACAGAAGTAGAACTTGTTTTTTCTGCTTATGTGTATCTGCATTTTACTTTGCAGTAGGGGATAGACGGCTGGCCTTGGAGTCAGGTAGACCTATGTTTAAGTTCTGCTTCTGAAATGAACTGACTTTGTGTCCCTGGCTAAGTCACTTACTGTAACACTTAGTATTCTTTAAGGTGTCTGTAAGATCTGCTAGACCATCTCGAGTTGCTGAAAAGGTATTGACCTACATTGGTAGAGGGTGTTTTCCTATATCAGTGAAATCTCAGGTCTAGTCCCTGTCTTTAAAAAGTTGAAAAGAAGTATGTGATAAGAAGCCTGAACTGTGCAGACAGATTTGATGTGGGCGTCATTGGGTATGTGCACCTCTGAATGGAGGGGAAGTGTCCATTCTGGGTTGACTGATTTCTAACTGTTTCTTTGAACTTAGCTATCATCCTTTTAGGGACACTTCTCCTTCCTTCGATCCCTATCGCCTAACCTTAGGGCTCGTTGCCTATGGACTGGACCTGAGCTGAGCTGGGCATGACCTTTAGATTTGACCCAGGAGCATGAACCTTGGGTCATGGTTACGGTGATCATGTTCGTCTGGATGAGTTACACAAAGTCATGTTATACAATTAGAGAACAGAAAAACCATGTGTTTAGGTTGGGTTGTAGTGGAAAGAGCATTGGCTTAGGAGGCAAAGCGTCTGGGTTCCAATTCCTCCTCTAATATGAGACACTTACTCTCTTTGAGCTCAGTTTTCTCATCTTTGAAATGAGGGGTTTGGTGTAGAGGAATCAAACACACAAGCCATGTGTGGTCTACAATTTCCCCCTCCCCAGCCCCCTCGCCCACCCCATGCAACTTGAACCTAAATTATAATGTAATTAGAAAATATTTAACAATATTTAAAATACATTAAAACATAGGCAATATTAATATGTGGTTTTCTAAGTCAATATGTGGCCAGCAGGGCAGTTTAGTGACACCTTGGCCCCCAATTCTATTTGTGTTTGAAACCATTGGTCTCTTCTGAGCTCTCTTCCAGATCTATAGCTATGACTTTATGTCCATGGTTACAAGAAATGTTTTTATAGTCGGTTATGAGTCAACAGGCATTTATCAAGGGCTTACATCACTAATGATACAAAGAAATACAAGAAAACATTGTTCCTGTCCTCAAGGAACTCATATTCTCACGGGGAAGACAGTCTGCAAAAAACTACATACATACAAGATACATACAGCAAATGAAATGAATCTTAGAAGGTAGGCACTAGGAAGAAAAGAGGACTGGGCATCAGTGTGGAAAAGGGCCTCATATCAAAGGTGAGATTTGGAGCTGAGTCTTGAAGGAAGCTAAAGAAACCAGGAGACATTCCAGGCATGGGGAACAAGCAGTGAGAGACCTGAAGTCAAAAAGGGGAATGTCATGGGGGAAAACCAGTGTTGACTTTTTTTGCAATTAATACAGATATCACTGTATAGACATATATAACAGCCACATGTTAGACACACAACTCTTAAATGTTAGAATATAATACTGGCGAGGGGTGGAGCCAAGATGGCAGAGTAGAAGGACGCACGTTTACGAGCTCCGAAACCAAAGCCCTTAGAATTAATGTAAAAAGAGTTCCCCATAGCTTCTGGGTGAATACAAGGTGTGCAGAAGCAGAGTGGAAGAGATTTCCGTTCCAGGGAGCCCTGAAGACCCGTCCCCAGGGTCCGGCGCACCCCGGAAAGTAAACCCGACCCCCAGCGCTGCCCTGGCCGAGGCCGCAGAGAAGCTGATCCGAGCAGGCTTCAGAGACAGAAGCTCCAGCAGCCGGGAAGGTCCCTCCGCCCACAGAAGCTACAGGTCAGTGAGAAAGAAAGCCGGGCTGAAGGAGAGGGGAAGCAGGGCGTCTCCGTGACTCGGGCCCCCACAGGAGGAAGCCGCGGCGGCAGGGCGGCGGGGACGGGGGCAGGAAATGGCGGAGGCGGAGGTGTGGGCGGCGGCTGAGGCGACGGCGGCCCAAGACTCAGGAATCCCCCAACAGCAGGCAGGATCTTCATTACGGAAGATTCCTGCATAAAACCGGATGGAGCTGAGCCTGGGAGACGGCCCTGCCCCCAGCCCTCTCTGTTACTGAAGGCTTCTGCTTAAAGCCCCCAAGGGAGCGGGATTTGGGAGGCGGGGCCCCCCACCCCGCCCCCACCCTTTCCATTCCTGAAAGTCTCTGCAATAAAGCCCCCGAGGGATCAGTCTCGGAGGCAGCCCTGGCCCCACCCCAGCACCTGAACTAAAGCTCACTGATTGACAGCCAGCAGGAGGAAAGCCCATTTAAATCTCAGAGGCCAAGCACTAGCTGGGCGGATCCAGGTGGGGGTGGAAAGGAATCTCAGAAGTCAAGTAACTGGCTGGGAAAATGCCTAGAAAAGGGAAGAAAAATAAGACTTTAGAGAGTTTTTTCCAACAAATGCAAATGATCCCGACCTTCGGATCTGAGGAAGATGAGGACGTATTCTTGCTATCAGGGAAAGACGTGGAGGGCGGGGCCTCAGTACCCCAGACACCCCAGCGGGGTGGTGGGTGGGCTCAGGCCCTGGAAGAGCTCAAAAAGGATTTTGAAAAGCAAGTTAGACAGGTGGAGGAAAAACTGGGAAGAGAAATGTCAGAGATGCAACAAAAGTATGAAAAACAGGTCCATACCTTGGTAAAGGAGACCCAAAAAAATGCTGAGGAAATTAACACCTTGAAAAATAGACTCACCCAATTGGCAAAGGAGGTTCAAAAAGCCAATGAGGAGAAGAATGCTTTCAAAAGCAGAATGAGCCAAATGGAAAAAGAGGCTCAAAAGCTCACTGAATTTAATAGCTCTCTCAAAATTAGAATGGAACAGATGGAGTCTAATGACTTTATGAGAAACCAAGAAATCACCAAACAAAACCAAAAGAACGAAAAAATGGAAGAGAATGTGAAATATCTCATGGGAAAAACAACTGACCTGGAAAATAGATCCAGGAGAGACAATTTAAAAATTATGGGACTACCTGAAAGTCATGATCAAAAAAAGAGCCTAGACATCATCTTCCATGAAATTATCAAGGAAAACTGCCCTGACATTCTAGAACCAGAGGGCAAAATAAGTATTGAAAGAATCCATCGATCACCACCTGAAAGAGATCCAAAAAGAGAAACTCCTAGGAACATTGTGGCCAAATTCCAGAACTCCCAGCTCAAGGAAAAAATCTTACAAGCAGCTAGAAAGAAACAATTCCAGTACTGTGGAAATACAATCAGGATAACCCAAGATCTAGCAGCTTCTACATTAAGGGATCGAAGGGCGTGGAATAGGATATTCCAGAAGGCAAAGGAACTAGGACTGAAACCAAGAATCACCTACCCAGCTAAACTGAGTATAATACTTCAAGGGAAAATATGGTCTTTCAATGAAACAGAGGACTTTTCAATCATTCTTGATGAAAAAACCAGAGCTGAAAAGAAAATTTGACCTTCAAACACAAGAATGAGAAGAAGCATGAAAAAGTAAACAGCAAAGAGAAGTCTTAAGGGACTTACCATGAGTGAACTGTTTACATTCCTACATGGAAAGACAATATTTGTAACTCTTAAAACTTTTCAGTATCTGGGTAGTTGGTGGGACCACACATACACATGTACACGCATGCACACACATACACACATGCACACACATACAGAGATAGAGAGCACAGATTGAACTGAATAGGATGGGACCATACCTTAAAAGAAACTAGGGTAAATGGTGAGAGAGAAATGTAGGGGGAGGGAAAGGGAAGGGGGTAACTATATGTCATTTAAGAGGCAGGTAGGAGTTTTTCTTAGTGGAGGGAAAAAGAGGAGAGCTGAGGAAAAAAAAAACAAACAAGAAGTTTACCCTCATCACATTTGACTAAACGAAGGAGTGAAATGCACACTCATTTTGGTATGAAAACCTATCTTACAGTATAAGAAAGTGGGGGAGAAAGAGATATTGCAAGGGAGTGGGGATGATGGAAGGGAGGGCAAAGGGAGGAGGGAGCAATTTGAAGTCAACACTTGGGGAGGGACAGGATCAAAAGACAGAAGAGAAACAATGAGGGGCAGGTTAGGAGGGATGGTAATCCAGTTAGTCTTACACAACACGACTATCAGGGAGGTCATTTGCAAAACTACACAGATATGGCCTATATTGAATTGCCTGCCTTCCCAAAGGGAATGGGTGGGGAGGGAGGGATGAGGAGAATTTGGAACTCAAAGTTTTAGGAACAACTGTTTAGTATTGTTGTTGCAACTAGGAAAGAAGACATACAGTTAATGAGGAATAGAAAGTCATCTGGCCCTACAGGAGAAAAGAGAAGATGGAGACAAGAGAAGGGAGAGATGACAGAAGAGAGGGCAGATTGGAGATAGGGAAAATTAGATTGCTTGGGGTATTGGGGTGGGGGGAGGGGAGAAAAGGGGAGAAAACTTGGAAACCAAAAATTTGTGAAAATGAATGTAAAAAATTTAAATAAATAAATTAATTAAAAAAAAAAAAGAATATAATACTGGCACACAAAGCCTCCAGGGAGAGTAAGTAAAGAATTGGTATTCTGTTTATGAAAGCTTGCTGAACTATACTTTAAATGGCAGCTCATCGACCTAAGCTTACTGCCCTGAGTGCCTTGGGCACTGATAGTACTTGAACCCAGTAATATAGCTCCTGGAATGTATGAGCCTAATACTTGAATTGAAGAGTTGATAATAAGCCATTTTATACATATTCTGTTTCAAAAGCTGTATCTGATCCAACTGGTTTAACCAACAATTTGTGGTTATAGCAATGGGGTAGGATGTGGTCCTTTAACTCTCTGATTGTCACCAGGGGGCATTGAGAATGACTTGATGGAGGATTTGCTCTCAGTGCTTAGAGGCTCTTTAAGAATCTTAAGAGAATGCCAGGGGCTCAGAGTGCTTGATGAAGTGTGGGCAGGTGTTAATTGAAATCAGTCACTTGTATGGGTGAAGGAATCTGGTCAGTTTCCCTTGTTGCAATGTGGGGGGGCGGGATATTGAGCAAGAAAGGAAAAGTCTGGAAGGTACATGAAACTGCATCTACCCTTAAGGAGCTTACTTAATGTTGGAGGAGATAAATTGTGTGTGTGCACATAACACACACATATGTTTATACAAAATAGATACAAGGTAATTTTATCTTTCTCTTTTTTTTTTCTTTTTAGGGAAGGAGCCACCCACCAGCTGGAGCATCAGGAAAGGCTCATGAGGGCTTGCGCTTGCTTTGAAGGCAGAGAGGAATTCTAAGAGCATAGGTGAGGAGAGGTTTTATTCCAGGGATGAACAGGCAGGCCTAGACATGGGACCTGGTGTGACTCTAGTGCATTACAGGGAGTAATACTAACATTGGAACCACATTGGGAGAAACTTCAAATACCAGAGAAGTTTGTATTTGGTCCTAGAGGTAGAGAAGAGCCATAGGGGAGTGGTGTGGCCAGACCTGGGGGACCTTCTTTTTGGCATGTGTAGAAGCTGGTTTATTTCCTCACTGTTAAGACTAGCTCTGCATTTAGGGCAGGAATCCTGAACATTTAGCAATCATAGACTTTTGGGGCAGAAGTCTGTGGTCCCTATTTCAGATTAATGTTTTTAAATACATACAATACACAAGATTTCAAAGGAAACAGTTGTGTTGAAGACAGGGGCAAGAAAGGGAGTAAACATTCATATGGCATTATGTGCCAGGCACTAGGCTAAGGGCTTTACAAATAGCCCATCTGAATACAGTTTTCAAAGAATTTAAATAAACCAAAAAAACCCCAAAACCAAGTTCATATGTCCCAGTTTAAGAATCTCTAATTTAGGGCAAGCTCATTTTTCCTAAAACAGTTCTTAGCACTTTCTCTTCACATACTCTCAGGGATGCTGGCCTTATGGCTGCCCCATCTTCCTGTTCTGTGCCTGTTCATTCGCTCTCCCTCCCCACTTCTATCTCCTGGCTTCCCTCCAGAACCAGTTCAAATCGCTCCTTTTGCAAGAGGGTTTTTTCTGGCCCTTCCTTCCTTCCTTCCTTCCTTCCTTCCTTCCTTCCTTCCTCCCTCCCTCCCTCCCTCCCTCCCTCCCTTCCTTCTTTCCTCCCTCCCTCCCTCCCTTCCTTCCCTCCCTCCCTTCCTTCCCTCCCTCCCTCTCCCCCCCCCCTCTGGTTTCCCTGTAGTCCTACATTCTGACCTGTGTGCTTGGTCCATTAATATTTTCTACTTATTGTAGTGCAGATTCTATCTACTCCCATCCTTGGTTCATGGTCATTTCTACCTAGTGAAATGCCTACTCAGACAATATGTCCCAAATATTTAGTCATAGAATATCCGTTTACAGAGGAGTAAAATGAGGCCCTGAGAGGTTTAGTAACTTGCCCTAGGGCACAGAGCTAGTAATGATCAGGCAGTAGGATTTCAGCCCACATGTTCCACACACATGGTCTGTTCACTAACTGTCAAGTAGTCACAGACAGTTTCTACCTGATATAAAGGAGATAATATTTATCAGAAAGGGAAAGAACTTTTCGTTCTATAATTGGAGGTCAGGAGTGAGTGCTACAGTAAGTACATTTTGTCAGACAAACCCTAAGCTACAAACATCCCATTCTTGCCTGTCTTGATAATAGGATTGATAGAGAGCAGCAGGGTCTGGGGAGGATGGACAGAGGCACAGAAAGCAGAGCCTAGGGACCAACTTTTCCTAGAATCAGCTACTTCAGCTGTACTGGATACAAATTGGAAACTGCACAGATTAATTTTTGTGAGACAGCTACAAAAGCAGGTATCTCTGCTTTGCAAGATTTGTGGTCTTCTTTTTACACTACTGCTTTTCTATAATTCACAAGAAATTGACTTACTGATTGATATAGTAAAAGTCCATAAGGCATTGCCCTACGCAGAATTTATTTAAACTCACATTAAAACCTTGTTCAAGACCTTTTGAGGGTTACTCATCAGCTAGGGCAGGCCTAAAGAACCTGTGCCCCCCCCACCCCTTCCCCAGGTCACTTACCAGCCTGAGGGCACATCAAAAGATTTCAAGAGGCTCAGGAAGAATGCAGAGGCAGCTGCAAGTGGTCCAGGCCACGAGCTCTGCAGGTCTGACCTAGGTCTCTCGGATCTTAACCCAGCACATGGTTCCCTCCCAGTGCCTCGCCCCATCTTTGCTCTTCTGTCAAGAGTCCAGATCATTTTCCATAGGCTAGCTTCAGTTTTATCTACTTCATGAGGCTTCCCTAATTCTGACATCTTCTTTACCCCATCTGTGCTCCCATCACGTTTTGTACTATTCATAGTTCTTAGGGCTTGGATTATAGGAATAGAGCTTTAGAGTTGGAAGGGACCTTAGAGATAATCTGATCCAATCCCCTTACTTTGATGTGCAGAGAGTGCTGGACCTGGAGTTAGGAAGATCTGAGTTCTAATCTGGCTGTAGAGTAGACCCAGCTGGGTGATCCTAGGTAAGTACTTTAACCTCTGTTTGCCTGAGGCTCCTCAGCTGTGTAATAGGGGTAATCATAACAGCTAATTCCCAAGGTTATTGCAAAGATTAAATGAGCTAATAATTATAATGTGCTTTGTAAATTTAAAGTGCTATATAAATGCTAGCTGCAATTACTATTATCAGTAATGAAGAAGCAGAAGCCTAGAGAGTGTAATTCGTTTTACCAGGGTCAGGATTCGAACCCCCTAAGTCCTGCACTTGTTTCATGCTGTCTGCTGCTGCTAATCACTTTCTGCCTTGTATCAGAGTTATTTGTGTATTTGCCTCAGACTCCCTACTTGCTGGGAAACTCTGCCTCACCACCAGCCTCCTGAAATTGCTTCCTCAGTCTTCTCCTCTTCACAAAATCCAAAGGCCTTCTTCTCTTTCCCCCCAGTTTCTGACCTGTAGTATTTGACACTGTTGACTACTCCCTTTTTTAGAGATTTTCTCTTCTAGACACATTATAGTTTATTGGTTTTATGCCTCTCTGTGTAACTGTTCTTCTCCTTTTCTGGCCCCTTAAAGTTGGTGTTTCCTAAAGTTCTGTCTTTGGCCTTCTTATTTCTCTCTACATTTTAGTAGGTAGAAGTTCTGGATTTAGACTCAAGATTCCTGGATTCAGAGTCAAGACCATGGTTTAAATCCCAGCTCTGCGATTCTAGATAAAAGTCTGTTAACCACCCCAGATCTCAGAGTTGGAAGGACCCTAGATGCTGTCCAGTTTGACCTGTATCTCTCCATCATACTCAATTTCACCTTTGCTGGATGACTTACACTGAGGAGGAAGAGCTTACACTGAGGAGGAAGAGCTGCTACCTCCTGGGGGGCCTTCTCTGCACTTCCACCTGCTCATCTTACTTTGAAATCTGTGAACTTGAAGAATTTTGATAATTGTATTTAAGTATAATTCTTTTACTCTGTAATTCTCCTTATTTTAAAGTTGCCTTTAAATGCATTTACAAACATTATTCCGAGAAAGGGTCCCTAGGCTTCACCAGACTGCTAACAGGGTCCAGGACACAGAAAAAGGTGCAGAGCCCCTAGCTTCTTCCTCAGGCTCTAAAGTGCCTTCCAACTCTCCAGTCCTGGGCTCTACCTTAGTAATCTCAGTTACTTCCATACTTTTGGATTTCATTTCTTGGCCATCCTCTCTCTTCAGCCATGACAAAACATCGTCTGAATGGCTTATCAGGATCTCAAACTCTGTGTTTCTAAATGGAGCTTATTTTTTTTCGCAAGCTTATTCCTGATTTCATCAGTTCTTTCTGTGACATGACTATTTACTTCTCTTGTGTTCTTAACCTTAGAGTCATTTTTGATGTTTTCCTCTCCCTCCCACCTTGGAAAGCCTTTGTCTTGGGACCCTTCCTCTCTTTATTGACAACTCTCTCCGTGGGACCACAATTTTGTGACACACTGTAGCTGTACTTTATTCACTCTCTCTGGACCCCACCTTCTTCCCTTCACCTGCCGTATTGCTACCTGAGATATCTCTGCCTGTGCGGCCTGCCTCAACATGAAGGATTCTGTCTTTGGGACTACCATTTGGGGAAGGCTCTCAGCCATACTTCAACTCATTCTCAGCTGGCTTTCCAGACTCCCCTTTCCTCCTCCCCCTTGCTTGCTTCTTCAGGGCAAAGATTGTCTTATCAGCTTGTATTTGTATCCCTTGTACTTAGCACAGTGCCTAGGATGCAATAATTGGCCTATCTATTTATCTCTCTCTTCTTGCATATCTAACATCACTGGGTCCTGCTGATTCACTCTTGAGTGAAGCTCTTGAATCTACCCCCCTCTGCAACCATTGCCTTGCCTCACTTACTTAGTACAGGCCCCCATCCTGCTCCCACCTGCTTAAACAGTTGCAAAACTTTCACATAACTTTTGCTGTCAGAACCTCTCCTAAAATCTTCTTTCTACCGCAGCCTAAATCATCTTTCTTAAACATCTAATCATGGTGCTCCAATTCTCAAAGAGCTTCTAAAATTTCTTATCACAGGGCCAAATGTAGGAGTGGAATCCTCTCGCTGCCCAGATTGAATTTTAATGTTACGAATGAGCATCCCAGTAGGAGCTCTGTGTGATGCACTGCACACTCAGCTAATCAACCACCACACATTCAGGCCTGTTTGGTTAGGGAGAAGTGGCTGCCGTTGTAGTTACTTGCCTTTTTTTTTAAGAGGCATTCAGGGTTAAGTAACTTGGCTGGGGTCAGTCACACAGCTAGTAAGTGTCTGAGGCTGAAATGGAATGTGAACTCATATCCTCTTGACTCCAGGATTGGAACTCTCTCCACTGAACGACCTAGCTGCTACTGGTTGCAGTTTTGCCTCTGTAACTGAAGTATTTATAGTCTTCCTGGGTTTAACAAACGTGATATTCCAGATTTGGCCTTCAGAAGACGTATGTTGGCCACTGTCTCATAGTCTATTTCCGAAGCCCTCTCACCCCACACCAACCCCAACCTGTGCTGACTTAGTGGGTTTATGCCATACATTGGTGACGTTTGATACAGTTCTCATTTAAAGGTAAGGTTGTTGGCTTAGTCATTGCCTCCATATATTTGGATGTGTAGACATCAAGTGTCACATTCCACCCCTGACTCGATCCTATTATCCTTCCACTGTGAGAGCTTTACAGTAATATGGTCACAAATCTTCACTTGCATGTGAGGTGAAAAATTGGGCTATAAAGTTAGGAAACAGTGTATTCCCTTGGGCTAGGTCTTTAAGACCTTGTCTTGAGGATGGTTTTTGTTTTGTTAATGAGTCAGATTCTGATTTTTCCCCTCGCCTTAACTCCCCCTTTTTGGAATCCTGTAGTCTGTTTTTATGTCATTGGAACTACAGGGTGCTTTAATACAATATATATCCCATCCCCCCACATCTGTGAGAGAGCCAGAAGTTTTAGTTGTCTGGTGAATAGAGAGATACTCCTGCGGAAATACTGGCAACACTTTCGTACCTTCAATGCATCGGTGAAATTGAGTTAGGGTTAATGATTCAGTACTTGAATCTTATGGTTAATACTGCAAAGGATAAAAGCAACTATGAGATCATTGGTCCTTGCCCTCAAGGAGCTTACTAAAGACTCTAGAACGCTGTACTGTGTGCCTATGGAGAGACATCTCTGAGTCACACTCAGGGCAGATGTTTGGGTAGCCTGCCATCTGTCCCCTTTAGATGCTGTTTTTGGCCAGAAGTCTTTGTTTCCCCAAAAGCCACACCTTTCCTGAATGCCACATAGTGCACTGGCCTGTGTAATAGCTAATGTTTGCTGTATATTGCTGTTTTCCTAAAGGTGGGTGAAGTCCTATCATACTGTATGTCTGTGCTAACTGTGACCTTTGATGGCCAGAGTTTTAAAGTCAAAGCTGTGACAAATCTTACAATATCCAATTGATTTATTTCCTGCTAGTTGATAGCTTGTGCGGCTAGGTGCACAGTGAATAGAGCAGCAGGCCTAGGAAGCAGGAAGACTCATCTTCCTAAGTTCAGATATGGCCTCAGACACTTACTAGCTACGGGACCTTAGGCAAGTCACCTAACCCTATTTGCCTGAGTTGCTTCAGCTGTAAAATGATCTGGAGAAGGAAATGGCAAACGACCAAAACGGGACGCAGAGTCAGACACAACTGGAGCAACGGAACAACAATTTATTATTATGCCTGAAAAAATCAAGGTAGCCTATGGCCTCCCTGTTTGTATAGTTTGGTCCGGCAGGCTACAGAGCTAAAGGAACTTTAAAACCATTTTTTGTTTGGCCTGTAACACTAACAAGTCTGTACATTTCCATATATAAAGAAGAACAGCAAAGGGACTTTATATGAAATTAAATTTAGAGTAACATCTCACACCATACACTACAGTAAGCTTCAAATAGATACATAACCTAGATATAAAATACCATATAAATTAGAGGAGAAGGTATTGCCTTTCACAGCTGTGGAGAGGGGAAGAGTTCTTTAACAAACCAAGGTGTTTAACAAACCAAGACAATTTTGATTACATGCAATTGAAAGCTCCTGCATAAACAAAAGCAATTCAGTTAAAAATCAAAAGGGAAATAACTTGCAAATCTTCAGCAAATTTCTTTGATATTGGTGTGAAAAGCATCCTCAGGCATCCTTTCTACCTCCTCCTCCTTCAGTCCCTTATCCAGTGAGCGGCTTTGTCTCTTGATTCTGTCCCCACGACATGTTTTGCATCTGCTTTCTTGTCTGTGCTCAGTACTGCCCTCCCCGCCCCCCATCAGCCTTCTCTGCTCCATCCTTCACTCATCTTCCAGAGCCATTAAAGAACAAAGCCCTTTACTCATCTGAGAGTACAGGACCTATTGAATCCTACATTGAAAAGTTGTATTTAAACATGGTTTTTCAGCCAACTGCAAATTAGAAACTGGAACGTTCGTAATAGTATTAATGATATCTTCCGTTTGCATGCTTTTGCATTTTCAAAATATTGTTGCATAAAATATCTTATTTGATTGTACCAACAATCCTGTGCTCACAGGCAAATGAAAAATGTAAAAATGAAAACAATTTTATGAGACTTGCTCAAGTTCTCGTTAACTAGTAAGTGACTGAATGCTTCCTACTCTCTTGACCAGGGGTGGGGAACCTGTGGCTTCTAGGCTAGATTCCTCCCCACCCCACCCAGTCCCCGCCTTGCTCTTGATTCTCAGTTCAGGGTTCTTTCTACTGCATTGTACTAAAGCAGGTGTGAGGCTTTCAAAAGTAAACAAATTAACAGAAGCAGTGTGACAAATGACAGAAGAGACTGAAAGCTATAAAATTCAGATATAAAAGTTAATAAAAACTTGATGTCATTTTGTGGAGAGTAATTGGAGTACAACACATCAGTGTTCTCTGAACTGACCAATATTTCATTTGTTTGAGGCCCCTGAGTAATTAAGAAAATCTTAAATTATTTGTACTATTATCTGTTTATAGTTAGAGAAGTATACAACTTTTATATTGTAATTTCCAATCAGAACAATTTTTTTTAAAAAGTTAGGTTCAGCTATCCAGATTCCTTATGGAATACTTTGCTTTTTTCACAATACTGAATAAATTAAGTGTTGTTATAATTAAGCATATGGATCAATTTCATTGAAATACATATACCAAATGAGACATATCAGTGAACACCAAAGATATAATTTGGTTAAAAAAAAGTTTTTCACTTACTTTAAAAGAAAATTTTATATATATATATATATACACACATATGTGTATTTCTTTATAAAAATATATAGATACATCTATCTAGGTATATGTTCTTTAATCAACAAAAATCTGCCTTCTCTCTCCTCCCCCTGCCCCAGAGAACCCTTTTTACAGAGATATATAGCCAAGCAAAACAGATATCCCCATCAGCCATGTTCAGAATCCATTTCTCATTCTGCCCGTTGAGTCCTTCACCCCTCTGTCAGGAGGTGGGTAGCATATTTCATCATTAGTTTTCTGGAATCATGATTGATCATTAAACTGATCAGAATTCCTAATTCTCTCAGTTGTTTGTCTTCACCATATTGTTGTCTTTGTATAAATTGTTCTCCTGGCTGTGTTTTCTTCACTCTGCATTAGTTTATAGTAGTCTTCCCAGGTTTCTCTTATCCATCTCCCTCATTATTTCTTACCAGACAAGAGAATTCCATCCAATTCATGTACCATTACTTGTTCAGCCTGTTGCCTGCTGATGGACACCACCTCAGATTCCCATATTTTGCTACCTTAAAATGAGCTATAAATATTTTCTTATATCCTTAAGGCTTGGGTTTTTTGGACTAATCCTTCCCTTCATGTTCTCTTCTTCTGATTTCTCCTTCTTTCCTTTCCCTGTTGAGCGAAATATATTTTTGTACCTAACCGTGTGGGTATTCTTTGCTTCTTTGACCACCTCAGAAAAGAGTGAAGCACAAGTGTCAGTTACCTGCCTGTGCCCTCTTCTTGTTTATGTAGATACCTGCTTGGGAACCCAGGTAGATAACTTCCCCAACTTTCTTTTTCTTTCCCCCCCTTAGTGAATTTCTTTTCCTCTCCCTTTCCATTCTTTTAAGATTATCAGGATCTTAAATCACTCCCAGGAATTCTGGCTAACTAGACGCCCTCTGTGACTCCTGATGGTGATAGTTTGTAGGAGACACATGCATCATCTCCTCATATTTGAATGTAACCGGTTTATCCTTATTTATTTAGTCCTTTATCATTTTAACTTTTTAACCTTTTTATGTTTCTTTTAACTTCTCTACAGAGCTCTGGTCTTTTCATCAGGCATGCCTGCAAGTCCTTTATTTTATTAAAAGTCTGTGTTGTTGTCGTCTTCTCTGTCTCCCCTCCCTCTCCATCCCCTGCCCCCCTGGAGGATTTATATTGAGTTTTACTAGGCAAGTAATTCTTGGCTGTAAGCCTGTATTCTTTGCCTTCTAGAATATGACATTTCAAGCTCTCTGCTCTTTTGTAGTAGTGATTGCAAAATTATCTGTGATCCTGACCGTGGCTCTGTGGTACTTGAATTTTTTCTTCCTGGTTGCTTGTGATATATATTTTTCTCTCACCTAGCAGCTCTGGATTTTAGCTATAATGTTCTTGGGAGTTTTCATTTTGGGATTTTTTTTACAAAGAGGTAACTGGTATATTTCTTCTATTTCTGTATTGCCTTTGGTTCCAATAATAGTCCAGCGTAAATGTCCAAGCAGTTCATTGAGTCTTATATTTTTTTCTCCCCAATCTGTTTTCCAGGTCATTGTTTTTGCTATGAAATATTTTAGATTTTCAGTCTTTGGACTTTATTTTAATATTTCTCATTTCATGGAGTCATTGCCTTCTCTTTGCTCTGTTCTTAACGTTTAGTGAGTATATTGCTTGAGCAAGGTTTTACACCTCTTGTGCCAAGCTGTTCATTCTTTTTCCAGTACTTTCTTCTGTAGCTCTCATTTCCTTTCCATGTTTTTTCTCTTGCATTTTCATGTCATTGAAAAGAATTTTAAACTTTTAAAAGTCTTGCTTCATCTCTTCTATTTGTGTCCAAGCTGTGTTTCCTTTGAGGCTTTAGTTGTGGATATTTTGAATTTGTTCTCTTCTTCTGGATTTGTGTCATGAGCATTTCTGCTTTTTATAATGGGATTCTTTCTTTGCTCCTTCTTCCAGTGCACATCCTGCTGATGTTAGAGTCTGGAGTTGATGTTAGGGTAGGGCTCTGTGAACTTCTGTTGGAAGGGTCTCAGCTGCTCCTGCCGCTGCTTTGGGTATTGAATGTTTTGTTATTCCAGCATCTCAAGGAAAGCTGAGCTTCAGGACACGCAATAGTTGCATTGCTACCAGTATCTGATCCTGGACAACATCTGCTCGCTTCCCTTCTGCTCTGAGCCATGCAGATTCCTGACCTAGGTTTATGTCTAAGCAACAGTAGACCACAGCTGGACTCAGGCACTGTCAGCCAGTTGGGGAGCTGTGCTGCTTCTGAGTGCCAGAGCTTCAGGCTCCCCTTTGTGCTGAGATTGCAAGCTTCAGACTGGGCTAGAGGTTAGAACTGATGTCCTGCTCTGCTCCTGGGGTTTGAGTCAGACTGCTATGGCTTGTTTCTAAACTTTTACTCTTCCCTTATTACCCTCCTGAGATTTCCCCACCTGAAACTACTGCGATGGAGGGTGGATCTCCTCGTCAGTTGCCTAGATCTGTGATCTAGAACTTAGTAGTGGATCACCAAGCCTCCAATTCACAGCTGGTCATTTTTGGTAGCCCTTATAGGTCTGGGAGAAAGTGATACGGATTTGGGACCCCTCTTTGCCTCTCTTTAGGTGGGCCTGCTCCACCACAGATTTTTTTCAAATGAGAACGAGTTCAACACATCTTTGAGTAAAACCTCACAACAAAACATGGCTTGGGAGCAAATTCAGCCAGAATTCCTAGAAGAGAAGAAACGAGTTTAAAAGTTAAAAAAGATTTTTGTCAGTGAAAGAGAGATGCAATCTGTCTCCTTTGCTGAGTGGGGTTAGAAACATAACTCAGTGTAAGTTTTTCTTGGATTTCCCAATCAGGGTTTGATTGGCTGAATTTTCTGGGTCTCCTTGGAGGAGAGCTTCCTGCACTTCTTCCTACTCTTCTGCTGTTGTCTTGGCTCCTAAAGCTTTTTACTTTCAAAATTTTGTAACTTTTTTTTTTCTCTTAACCTGCCATACTATGATTTTATTTAATTAGTTTTATCCTTTGTTCTTATTTTCTTCTTTAGACAAACATATATTTGAAATCTGTTTTGATATACCGTGTTAAATCTTTCAAATGGATTTTTGTGCCAGTCTTACATATAAAATTAATAATTACGGAATATTGGAGTAGGAAGATCCTCCTAAGTTCATCTAGGCTAGTCCCATTTTGGAGATAATTCTGTATTCTAGAGTGGTTTTTAAAAAAATACGTCTTTAAAATTAATTTTTTCAGTCTCTCCCTTCCCCAGTCTTCCAAAATAAAAAAAAACAAAACCCTTGTAACAAATATGTGTCATCAGGCAAAATGTGTGATCCTGTTGGTCATGTCCAAAAATGTGAGTCCTGTTTATTTAGGCCATCATCTCTCTCAGGTGGAAGGTAGCATTTTTGATCCCTGGGATCATTGCATTGATCAGCATTTTTAAGTCTTTCAGAATTAGCATTTTTTAAAATAGTGTTGTTATTGGATGAATTGTGGCTCTGCGTATTTTACTCTGTATCATTTCATACAAGTCTTCTCAGGATTCTCTGAAATCATCTGTTTGATACTTTTTTTGTGGCATAAGAATTTCTTTGCATTTATGTACCATAATTTGTTCAGCCATTTCCCAATTAATGGGCACCCCCTTAGTTTTTAATTCTTTGCCACCACAAAAAAAGAGCTGATAAGAATTTGATGCATGTTTTCTTCGTTAATCTCTTTGGGGGATAGGCCTAGAGGGCGTCTTCATTTTACTAGTTTTGTGGGTGTGATTTCAAAGTGCTTTCCAGAATGGTTGGAGGATGCCATTTCACAGCTGCATCAGCAGTGCCTAAGTTTACTATCTCTTTTGTCATTTTAACACTTGGTTTTTTTTTTTGTCACCTTTGCTGATTTGCTGGGTATGTTTTAGAATGTGGGTTGCTTTAATTTGATTTCTCTAATCATTAGTGATTTGGAGCATTAAAGTACATTTTTATTGGTACTTTTCTTTTAAATCACCTGTATGTCCCATTGTATCCTTCTTCCCACTCCCTGCCAGAGAGTTTGTGACTTGTTCGAGGTTATTATTAAGTGAATTAGAGGCAGCTTGGTCTAGTATAAAATATGCCAGCCTTGTAGTTGAGAGCTCCAGGTTGGAATGCTGCCTTCAGCCCTTTGGAGCTTGTGTGACCAAAGGGAAATCACCGTCTCTGAGCCTCAGTTTCCTCACCTATAAAATGGGACTCTTGTAATGCTGCAATGAAGTAATGTATATAAACTATTTTACAGATGCTTTATGTGTCAGCTCTGGTGGTGATGATGATTTTTAGTACTTGAACAGAGACTACAATACAGTATTTAATACACATACTGTTATAAACAGTGTCAGTTTATTTAAGTAGACTGGAAACCAAATTTATATGTTTTCTTAAATTGTCAATTCACATCAAAACCTGTTTTGAACTGAACCAATATTTCATTTGGTTTGAATTCCTCCCTTTCTTGGTATCCTTCAGCTAACGATAGTCTAACTATCTGATAAGATTTCCTTGGCAGTGACCATATACCATGTAGTATCAGTTAGTTTTAGGAGGTGATACTGCACATACAGTATTTTTTTTAGCTGTTTGATGTCTTTTCAGAATAGTGGGGGAAAAGCTTTACCAAGTATATGTTACTTTCATTAAGACTAATGGTTAGACTTTCTTTTGTTTTAAAAGGTTAGTTTTGTGACTAAATAACTTTTAGTATTATAGTCAGTATTGAAAAAAATGCCATTTTAAAGACTTTATTCACATTTTGCTCATATAAAGAAAATTTTAGCTGATTTTAATAAAATGTCTTAAAGTCTGTAATTCCAAAAGTCAAAAGTTAGTTGGTAGGGTGCTGTAGGCGAATAATAAAATGAAAATGGAGTAAACTGCATGGAATGCATGTCCTTTTTAGTAGCTTTGATTTGTTATGTTTTTTTTTCTTTAGAATCTTCCCTTTGAATTACATAGAATATTAGTTTTCTTTTATTCAAGGGTATTTCATTTAGTAGAGCTAGGTTACCCTTCTCAGGTAACCAACAGAAATATTAGATAACTGTATATAGCTGTTAAAAATATTTGGAGCCAAAAATATTTTCTAATGTACTTGGCATAATTTTTCAATGGCAATTCTGGCAGAACTTTGGTGTGAAAAAATAAACCTTACGTCTTACCCATATTGTCCTGGTTAGGCCAAGAAGACCAATCAAGATTGTTTTACAGAAGATCAACTAAAACCCAAAGAAGTTAAATTCTTGCCCATGACCATAGTTGGAAAACATCAAGGAGAAGCATCACTTAATGGACTTTTTACTTGTTGCATTTTATTCATACATCACAGTCAACTTAATGGAAAAATTTTTGTCCTTGTTAAGACTTTTACCCTTATACTATTTCCTTTGTACTATTTTAATTGTAGATATTGTTTTCCTCTTTTGCTTATTTCATTCGATAGGGGTTCACATAAATTTCATGTTTCTTTAATTTTCTCATATTTGTCATTTCTTACTGCATGGTAATATTCCATTAGGATAATATTATGCAGTATGTTAGCCAGTCTCCATCTGGTGGGTAGATCCACTTTGTTTCTAGTTCTTTTATACTATAAACTTAACGGTCCTCTACAAACACACATTTAACAGACAAAGAACAACAAATAGGATAGCATAGGAAATTTGAACTTCTGTTACATAGTTTTTTAAAAATTTATATTAAATTTAACCAGCTAGTAACAAAATTGTCCTGTTTCTGTTCCCTTCTGATTTTTTAAAAAATGTGTATTATTGATGTTATTTTCTTAAAAATATTGCTTATATCTAACAAATGAAAATAATGTGGCTACATTGGCTGTTCTTTTATCATCCTTCTGGGCCCCCTTTCAACTTCAGTCATCGCTTTCTCTACCTATAAATAAATTTAGATTCCCTCTCTCCTCCCCAAAATGAAAAAAAAATCCCGTTTTGAAAATGTATTTAATAAGAATTTATATGTAGACCCTATATAAGATTGCATGTTGTCTTGGAGGGAGGGAGGAAGGAGGGAAAGGGAGGGTGAAAAAATCTAAAATATTTGGAAGTGATTATAGAAAACTGAAAACAAATAAAATAATTTTTAAAAAAATGTTTTTTAATAAAAAAATACTACCTTCCTTTGAACCTGCTTCAACCTTCAAACTATTATCCTATTTCCCTAGAAAGACTACACTATACTTTGGGCTTCCTCACCATTTCCTTTTTAACACAAAACAGTATGTAGTGTTTTAGCTGGCACAGTGAATAGAGCTTTGGACTTGGAGTCAGGAAACCCTAAGTTCAGATGTGACCTCAGACACCAGCAGTGGGACCTTGGACAAAGCACTTAACCTCTGTCTTCCTCAGTTTCTTCATTTGTAAATAATGATATAAATAGCATCTATCTTCCAGGGTGGTTGTGAGGTTAAAAGGGGATAAGAGCTGCCAAACACTTTTTCAGCCTTAAAATTTAGTATAAATGCTTGTTAGGTAGTAATCTTCCCCTGTAGAACTAGATAAACTTTCTGCGGTTAGGAATGGGAGGGGGTTGCGCGGGAGCGGGGTGGTCTTTGGGTCTCTCCTGTCTAGCACAGTACTGTGCACGTAGACAGTAAATACTTGTTTTCAATTGATTTGTTCTTTTCTGGTTATTTTTCTTCTTGCCTTTTAAGTATATTCATTGTCCTAATCCAGGAATTCTGAATCCAAAGGTTGTGGATCCTCTCTGGAATAGATTTTAGGAGGTTTATGAACTTGGATGGAAAAAATGTACATCTTTATTTTCACAACTCTCTAACTGAAATTCAGCATTTCCTTCAATTATGAATGTCAAAAACAAATATTCTGAGAAGGATTTCCATAGGCTCCACTAGACTCCTAAAGGGGGTGCCATGACACAAACCCTGTTCTAATCTTACCTCAGTCTTTCTCTTTTCTACCCATATTCTCTGTCTTTATGGTTTCATCCGTTCTGATAACATCTCATTACTTTTATTTGTATGAATCCTAAATCTGTCTCTCTGATCCTGTCTCCTACCTGTGTTCGTAAAGCACAGTTCCTACTTCTCTGAATGATGTACTAATATTTCCAGGTCATAACATCCAAAATAGAATTCATCTCTTCCTCCTCTTGAGTTTGCTGTTTACTTTCATGATACCGTCATTCTCCCAGTCAATCAAGTATTTACAAAGTGACTACTGTGTGCCAGGCAAACGCCCACTCTTAAAACCTTAGCTATCCCTCTCCTCACCTTTCCCCTTCATGTCCCAGCAGTTCTCCCCAACAATTTCTCCTGCATCTCTATCCTCTCATTCTTATCACCTTGGTTTAAGACCTTGTTATCTTTTACCAGAACAATTGAAACAATAGTGGAGATGACATCGTGTTGGAAAAAGCATTGGATTTATGTTCACATGCTTACACTGATACTTAGCTGTTTGGGTCTTATTTCTCATTTGTTAAATGAGGAAGTTTGACTAGATTCCCTTGTTAAGGTTCCTTCCATTCCTGAAACTTCATGTTCACCTTAATTGGGTCCCTGTCTCTAATTTCTCAACATTTCATTCTATCCTTAGCTCTGCTGACAAAATCTTTGTTCTGCTGAAAAATCTTCAGTGGTCTACAGAATAGAATATGAACTTCCTAGCTAACATTTGAGGCTCTCCTAGCCTGACTAAAACCTATCCTTTATCTTATCCCTTGTACATAATGTGGACAGTGCCTGGAAATGATTCCCTTCTCCTAGCCACCCACCCTCTGTACACTTTACCTTTAAGTTGAGCTTAAGGGTATCTTTTCTTGCGTGATTTTTTCTTCTTGCCTAGCTGGAAGGCATCTTTTTCCCTTGAATATCTTATGCCATGTTGTCAGATACCTCTTGTGGACTTCATAATTTTCTACCTTGTAAGCCTTTGGGGGAAGGGACTATGTTGAACTTAATGAGGAATTTTACTTGTTACATTGTAATGTGCCTGATGATATTTTTAGTTAAACTCCTAGCACTTAAAAAAAAATGTAATGTTAGTGCTCCCCATCCAGTACTGTTCTGTATTTCCTGTGTTTAAATAACTTCACAATTGTTGTCATGGTGTTGCAGTCTTCATAGTGCAGTGATATAAAGGAGGCTCATTAAGCTATTCTACTGAGTGAGTTAAAGCATTTATTATTATACTTATTTCTGCCTTTTACTTCTCATAATGAATACATTTTAAGAGACTACTAATCACTTATTTCCTTTGTTTCCGTCTTGTGTATGTATCCCTTTAAAAACATAAGGTGGCTGGTGAGTTCTCTACCTTCCACAATGTTCTGAGATGCTACTACTGAGATGATTCTAACAGGCTTATCTTCAGTGAATAATTGAACATAATTGAACATAACATAATTGAATAGTAATAGCTATAATGTAAGTAGAACAGCAGTGATCTTCAAGAGGATAAGTGATTTACCTAAGGTCAGACACCAATAAGTGGAAACCTAAGAGTTCAGTAGACTGATAGCCCATTACTTGTTTAAGAACACTTGACTATCTTTCTATCACAGAGGCTTGAATAAGTCAGACAGTCCAAGGTTCTTTGCTTATTGAAATAGTATGGGGCTTTTGACAAAATACAATACCCATTCCTGTTGAAAACACTAGAGAGCATAAGAATAAATGGAACTTTAAAATAATAATCAGTATCTGCCTAAAACCTTTAGCAGCATTATATGCAATGGGGATAAGGTAGATGCATTTCCAGTAAGATCAGGGGTGAAACAAAGATGTCTGTTATCACCACTGTTATTCAGTATAGTACTAGCAATGTTAGATGTAGCAATAAGAGAAGAAAAAGAAATTGAAGGAATTAGAATAGACAAAGAAGAAATTAAGCTATCACTCTTTGCACATGATATGGTGATATACTTAGAGAATCCCAGAGAATCAAGTGAAAAACTACTTGAAATAATAAACAACTTTGGCAAAGTTGCAGGTTACAAGATAAACCCACACAGATCTTCTGCATTTCTATATATTACTAACAAAGCCCAACAGCAAGACATAGAGAAATCCCATTTAAAACTAGGGTAGACACTATAAAGTATTTGGGAGTCTACCTACCAAAATAAATCCAGGGACTATATGAACATAATTACAAAACACTTTTTGTGCAAATAAAGTCAGATTTAAGTAAGTGGAAGAACATCAGTTGCTCGTGGGTAGGCTGAGCCAATATAATAAAAATGATAATTCTACGTAAATTAATTTACTTACTCAGTACCATACCAAACAAACTATCAGATAATTATTTTCTACAGCTAGAAAGAACCCCAGAATGTCAAGGGAACTAATGAAAAAAAATGCCAGGGAAGGTGGTCTAGCTCTACCAGATCTCAAATTGTATTATAAAGCAGCAATTATCAAAGCCACTTGGTACTGGCAAAGAAACAGAGGGGTAGTGGAATAGGTTAGGTACTCAAGACATAGTAGTCAATGAATATAGCAATCTACTATTTGATAAACCCAAGGACCGCAGCTTCTGGGATAAGAACTCACTGTTTGACAAAAATTTCTGGGAAAACTGGATAACAGTGTAGTGGAAACTAGGCATAGAACAATGCCTGACACCGTACTCAAGAATAAAGTCCAAATGGGTACATGATCTAGGTATAAAGACTGATACTACAAACAAATTAGTGGAGTAAGGAATAGTTATTTATCAGAGTTACGGAGAAGGGAAGAATTTTTGACTAAAGAGATAGAAAAAGTTATGAAGTACAAAATGAATAATTTTGATTATATTAAATTGAAAAGTTTTTGCACAACCAAACCCAAGGCAACCAAGATTAGGAGGGAAGCAGAAAAAACTGGGAAAGAATTTTTGCAATTGGTGTCTGATAAAAGCCTCATTTCTAAAATATATAGAGAACTGAGTCAAATGTACAAGAATAGAAGTCATTCTTCAGTTGAGAAATGGTCAAAGGATATGAACGGACAGTTTTCAGAGGAAGAAATTAAAGCTCTAAGTCATGTGAAAAAATGCTCTAAGTCACTATTGATTATAGAGAGATGCAAATCCAAACAACTCTGAGATACTGTATCACACCTATCAGATTGGCTAACATGGCAAAACAGGAAGATGATAAATGTTGGAGAAGATGTAGGAGAGTTGGAACAGTAATTCAGTGTTGGTGGAGCTGTGAACTGATCTAACCATTCTGGAGAGCAATTTGGAACTATGCCCAAAGGGCTACAAAAATGTGCATACCCTTTGACCCAATAATGTCGCTTCTAGGACTATATCCCTAAGATATAAAAATGGGAAAGGGTCCCTCCCACATGTACAAAAATATTTACAGCAGCTCTCTGTGGTGGCTAAAAACTGGAAATCAAGGGGATGTTCATCAATTGGGGAATGGCTGAATGAATTGTGGTATATGAATATAGTGGAATACTATTGTGCTATAAGAAATGATGAACAGGAAGACTTCAGAGAGGCCTGGAAAGATTTATATGAACTGATGCTGAGTGAAAGGAGCAGAACTTTGTACACAGCAACAACCACGGTGCAAGGAATTTTTCTGGTAGACTTAGTACTTCATTGCAATGCAAGGACTTAAATAATTTCCAGTGGTCTCTTAAGGCAAAATGCCTTCCACATCCAGAGAAAGAACTATGGAATTGGATTGCAGAATGTAGCAGATCATTTTCTTTTGTATTATATTTTGGTTTGTTTTATGATTTCTCCCATCCATTTTAATTCTTCTATGCAACATGACTAAGGTGAAAATGTATTTAATAGGAATGTATGTATAGAACCTATATAAAACTGTATGCCATCTCAGGGAGGGAGTGGAGAGGTAGGGGGAAAATAGGGGAAGGAGGGGGAAAAAAATCTAAGCTATCTGGAAGTGACTGTAGAACACTGAAAATAAATAAGATAATAATAATAAAAGAAACAGTATTGGTCACTATGGTCCTGAATGTGAGCGATGACCCATAAAGGGGTGGCTGGTAGAAGGTAGCTTTGTTATTTCTTTGACCCATTCAGATTTTAATCACAGATATCCATACTGAGATATGTTGTGGAGATAATAATACTTAGAATTTGGTTCAGGCTAATTCATTTCATATATCATTTGGTGGCATCTTGGAACTACCATGTATTTGGTTCAACTATTTGTATCTTTGCATGATATTATAAGTTAACTCTTACAAACTTCAGTGTACCCTTCTTTCCCCGCCAGTCCCCAGTGGAAGGATTTGATACTTCTTTTTTGCAAGTACACCGTTTCTTTTGGGTGATAGTCTACATACATCTTATCGTAATTCATTGCCTTTTATCGAAGTATGGGGTTTTTGGGGGTTTTTTGGATGCTATAAGATCATAGATTTAGAGCTAGAAGGAGTCTTAGAAGTCATCTATTTCAGCTCCTTTATTTTACAGATGTGGAAAGAGTAGCTTGCCTAGGGTCACACAGCTAGTTAAGTGTCTGAGACCAGATTCGAAGTTATAAAGATGAGTCTTCCTGACTCCAGGCCTGTCACTACATCCACTCCACAACCTAGTTGTCTTTGTTGATAACTAACAGATATTTTATTCCAGAGTAATAAATATGTGGTAGAAAGTGCTATACCAGCGTTAGGTGGCATTGCCACCATAGAATACCATGATATATTGGCAAAAACTCTGGGCAGAGAAACCAGAGGTCTGGAGTCTGGTTTTATCATAAGCACTAATTCATTGTGTAACCTTGGGCCTTGATAATTTGTTTCATTTTGGCTATTTTAACATATTATTTCAGAATTACAACTATCTTGTTTCTGTCTTTTGCTAGGCTTAACTGCTGTTTAAATTGCATCAATGGAGCATTTTCAGGGAGCTTGGAAGACTATCAGTAATGGTTTTGGATTCAAAGATTCAGTCTTTGATGGCTCTGGCTGTATTTCTCCTACTCTTGTCCAGCAGTTTGGTTATCAGCGCCGGGCATCAGATGATGGCAAACTTACAGATTCCTCCAAAACAAGTAACACCATCCGAGTTTTCTTGCCAAACAAGCAAAGGACTGTGGTAAGTATATAATAGCTTCTGCCAAACTTTGTGATGTGATTTGGTTGAATGAAATGTTTTCATTCAAATACAAAGTTATTATATTACTCCAACTTTACTAGCTATATGACCTTGAACAAATGCCTTCCCATCTAAGTCTCAGGTTTCCTGTGCTGTGAATAGGGGGAGTGCTCCAGCTGACCACTCTCCACAGGCCTTTGCAGCATCAGCTTCCTTCTGGCCTCCTCTTACTGGTCTCTGTCTTCCCTTTTACATTCCCACTAGTTTCCACACTTTTCCTTTCCTGGTGCCGTTGCCTTTGCCCGTAATGGTACGTAGCGCACCTCCCCCGAGGCAAAGCAGGTATTCATTTCATTGATGTTTATAGTTTTTATATTATTATTTTATATTTATATAAATTCATGTTGTTATATGGATCTCACAGATACCATAGTCCAACTCTTCCACTTTATCGATGGGGAAACTGAAGCCCAGTATCTTTACTTTTCAGTACTATGCGGCTTAGATAGAATGAGACAATGTATTTAAAGTGTTTTATAAATGTTAAAAATGCTTATAAATGTCAGCTGTTGTTATCGTATTCTTAATTTTAAAAAGTCACATGAGGACATGGGACTAAGCCAGGATTCAAACCTAGGATTTTTGAATTTGGAATCAAGAATCTCTCTCCTAGATCACACTACTAATAATTACAACATTTCTTTTGAACTTTAAAGTTTATCAAATGCTTTCCCACAACAGTCATATAATACAGGTCAAGAAAGTATTGTTAGGATTTTATGCACAGGTATTCTTCAGAGTAAGAGAAATATTAAGTTACAGTTCCTGCCCTCAAGGAATTGATAACAGAGAATAAAACAGAATAATACAAGATCAAGTACAGATGATATAAGTAGTAATGAGTCAGAGTGAGGAGACAACAGTGAAAGCTAGAATTGATGTTTTACTGGGAAGCAGATTTGTCTCATCTGTTGTTAGAAGATGAACCTATACAGTGAGAATAGATCAGGGCCTGAATTCTTATATTTCAAAACTCAGTCCTGCTTGTGTACTAAATTGACTTACTCGGTAGATTACATTAGTAACATTATTGGTCAGTTTCAAACCAAATTTGAAATCCTGTCCTTCCAAATAAAATCACATATTTTTAAAAATGAGACATTACTGGGAAAGGATACACGATCATCAACTATCTTTTATAGACATATTGTACATAGAGATCCTTTTAAACTGAATAATTATGAATGTATATTTAATTTTGATATTAAATACACATTGTATGCTATTCTAAAACCACCTATTTGTTTATAGGTTAATGTTCGAAATGGAATGACCTTGCACGATTGCCTTATGAAAGCTCTTAAAGTGAGAGGCCTCCAGCCAGAATGTTGTGCAGTTTTTAGGCTTCTCCATGAACACAAAGGGTAAGAATCTTCAAACATGTAAGCAAGTCAGCTTCAGTGACCAGAAAATACTTCCCCATCACAAATAACTACAGTTCTTTCTGCTGTCGGTGAATATTTACCTCACTGCAGAACAGTATCTGCCCTTATTCAAATCCTGCCAACAGTGACTCCTTGCCAGGCAGTTGACTATGGTAGCTAAAGGCAATACCAGTTTAGATTATAAAATTATACATGTAAAATCTTGTGGAAAAGAAGAGTTGATTATGAACCATTATTACCTTATGAAGCAGAAGGGCAGTGGAGGTAAAACAAGTTCAGAGAAAGCTCGGTGAGAGATGAGTAGTTGTCATCCCAAGAACATTGAAGGATGTAACTGGAAGGACCCATGACAAATGAGAGAAATGGTTCAACGATGATCTAGTTTTCATAACTTTTTTTTTTTTTTTACTATTTAGGACAGTTTGGCCTATTTAAGCATATATGCTGTGGAGGTAATTATTAAAAGAAAGGTCCCACGTATATCAAAATGTTTATCTTGATGCTTTTTGTAGTAAGAACAAACTAGAACACAGTAGATGACAGTCGATTGGTGGATGGCTAGAATGATTAGGGGTTGGTACATAATTGTAATGGAATGATAATTGTAATGAAAACGGAAAGTCATGGAAAGACTTACATGAATTTAGAGAAAGTAAAGTCAAGGAAACAATAGACCATGGAAATAGGAAGAACCACCACCACCAAATAAAAGATAAACCTTGTGAAATTACAAAGAACAAACTTAGCCCCCAAGAGGAAATAGGAGATATTTTTTCTCGTTTGTTTTAAGGGCTTGCTTTCTGAAGGGGAGAATAATACAATGAGAAATGTAGGTCATGTAACAATAAAACATATGGATAAAAAGGAAAAAAAATGGATAATTCAGCCACCATCTTTAAATTGATGCTTGAGGAAGGGGAAATAGCACCACAGAAAACAAAGCTGGAAAAAGCAGCTGGACTGGATCAAGTAAACCCAGAAGAGAGTCTTGCTGAGAGAGCCTTGAGGGACCAACACTCAAAATGCCTGAAAGAACATAGGATACAAACGGTGTAGAAAAAATCTTGGCCCTCCTTACCCCTCCAACTTCTTGATGCATGTGCAAAAAAAGAAAAAGAGTGCAAAGAGCTAGCCTGGCCCATCTGCTTCACTGTCATCTATGGAAAATGAAGGAGAGTCAATCAGCAGGTTGTATGGTTTCTTTTTGGCTCATTTATATGTGGACAGAGACCAGAGGTGTACAGGAAAGGCAGGCACATCTGGTTTATGAGCTGCATCACTGGAAGGGGTGCCCACACCAGTGAGATTACAGATCAGTGTGAGTCCATGGGCAATTAAAAAGAAAGCAGAGACTTGCAATTATGGGATTATTCCTAGGATATTATCTTGAAAAACACATGATAGTCTTTGTGAGATTGAATTTTGTGTAGTCTTTTTAACCTCCCTTTGTGGGACTTAACTTTTTTTTCACCCAATAATCATTTTTTATTATGGTTCAGAAATAGGATGGCAGTCTTCTGGCAGGAAGGTGTTTTGAACTTAATAATACTGTCTTTTAAAAAAGGAGAAAACTCCCAAATGACCAAATTATTTATTATGATAACCTCTTTATTGAAGAGGTGTTGAGTCCTCAGGACACTGCCTTTGGCATCTCTGCAACTTTTCAAACTTACTCTTCTGCCACATCTGATACACTGCACCTTTCTCAGAAACACAGATGTCATCCTGTTTTCTGACATCCAAAATCCATCCTGTTTTCTGAAATCTTTGTATTTTACTTTCATGGTCTATTGAATCAGGGTAGCTCAGTTTGATATAAATTCCCTGTCACTTCCTTCAAAACTTAGCTAGTCTTTTTGAGCTTGACAAATAGCACAAGTTACACTTGGCCCTCTGTACCTCTGTAGATGTATTTTCACCCATGAAGTTTCTGATTTCCACAACTGAGCCATTCTCTTAAATGACAGCAGTGATTGGGAAATGAACTTACGTCACCCTCACTGTACTGAAAACCCAGGGTGTCATGTTAGTTGTGCCCGAAGTGATCTCGGGCTGCAGGGGCTGCACCATTCCTGTGTCCAGAGCCTCTAACCTTTTCTGCAAGGAGACGTTGATAGTGGAAATCTTTTTCAGGATTCCTTCAGGCCTTCACAGTAATTGTCCTGTGCTTCAAAAAGATGTCAGCATTTTCTGGTTTGTTACGTCTGTATGCTTAGACTGCTCTCTCATCCATCCAGTTCACTGGTCTTTCTTTCATAGAGAGACCACTGTCTATTTTTAAATGTCATGAGGGCTAACCTCAGAAGCTAGAAGTTTGTTTGAAATTATCAGTTTTCTGTATGATCCTGTCTCCTGGAAATTTAGCCAAACTTTAAAAAATTTTTCTACTACACGGGGACAAAAAAATTTTCTAAGTGAACCACCCACTCTGTAAATAGTACTTCCTCGTACTAGTTCTAAACTTCTTTACACCTTTAAGGCATATTTCACTTAGGCAGTGGGAATGTAGTGAAGTCAATAGAAGCTTCTCCTCCCCTTTTTACCCTAGCAGGTTCGCTTTCCTTCAGGACCTACTGAGGACTGATAATAGTTCTGACAGGTGGGACCTCCAGAGGTCCAGCCCATGCTGAGTTATGCCCAATCTGTAGGATACCACAGAAATTGGAGCTGTTCTAGGGCTAAATAGTTTACTTGAAGAATCAGGCCCTTTCTAGGGCAGGTTTTACCTTCAAGGATAAATTGGAAATAACTTAGTCTTTTTTCTCTCTTTAACATTAGATTTGGCATGAGTAGCTAGCTGGGGTTGAGGGAGGGAAGATAAGTGTCTATAAAAGCATCAGCCATTGTATTAAGCACTTTGCAGATATTTTCTCATTTGATCGCCAGTACAACCCTGAGAAGTAGGTGCTGTTGTTATCCCTATTGTATGGCTGGGGAAAAAACTGAGACAAAGTGACTTACCCAGGGTCATACAACTAGTCTGAAGCTGGATTTGAACTCCAGTTTTCTTAATTGTAGACCCAGCTTTGCACTATGGTGCCCCCTTGTGGCCTCCAGTTGAGAGAGTTAGACTGGTTGATTTAAAGTCAGCTAGTGGGTAAGCAGTGCGGTATAGACTAGAGGTTAAGGGCTCGGCCTTGGAGTTAACAAGGCATGGTTTTAGATCCCACCTTTGACACATGCTAGCTTTGTGACATGGCAAATTAGAAATCATTAGCATAGGACTATATAATCTCTTCCTATAGTGGCAAAAAATGAATTTTCTATTTCAGAATGACAGCATTTAGTCCCTAGTATGGATAATGTAATTTTTTTGATACATTGTAAAATTCCTTTTAGGAAAAAAACACGTTTAGATTGGAATACTGATGCTGCCTCTTTGGTGGGAGAAGAACTTCAAGTAGATTTCCTGGATCATGTTCCCCTCACAACGCATAATTTTGTAAGTTGCTTTTCCTTTTATCCTTGTATGTTTTTGCATTTTTAGATTCATAACTTGGGAATTTCATGTTCTCAATAGCACTTGTGCTATTGACTCAGAAGCTGTGATTTTATAGCTTGTAATGCAGTGCTATTCAGACAAAAATATCTTTTTAAAATTCTTGTTAAGGATTTTCTGTATTCTC
The DNA here is from genome assembly GCA_023548195.1 of Bettongia penicillata ogilbyi. Lineage (NCBI taxonomy): Eukaryota > Metazoa > Chordata > Mammalia > Diprotodontia > Potoroidae > Bettongia > Bettongia penicillata. The sequence goes on along the minus strand of JAJHZJ010000067.1, from coordinate 6,886,853 downwards.
GACCCTTTAGCTTTGGGGGGTGAGGGTAAGGGGAGAGTGCAGAAATTAGTCATCTGACTTTTCAATTTACTAATTGTAATGTTTGTCCCCCATCTTCTGTATCTCCTAGGCTCGAAAAACTTTCCTGAAGCTTGCCTTCTGTGATATTTGTCAGAAGTTCCTGCTGAATGGATTTCGATGTCAGACATGTGGCTACAAGTTTCATGAGCACTGTAGCACTAAGGTCCCCACTATGTGTGTGGATTGGAGTAATATAAGACAGCTCTTGTAAGGGTTCTCCTTTTTTTAAACTGTATCAAAGGCTATAATGGGGGAGGTAAACAGTGTCCTGGAAAATCAGCATAGCAGGTGTTTATAGGACTTGTGAGGCCTTTGTAATGAACAAATCTGGGCTCAAGGCATATTAATAACATATATGGCAGAATTGAGGGCCAAAATCGTAAAATGTTGGACGCTGACCTTGGTGGCAAGAAGAAGTCATGTCAGCCACTCTTCTGTTCTGAGAGGAGCAGATATGTGCAGAGCAAGTGCCTGGCCAACCACTGAATTCTCAGCATGGTTCACTTAAATAAAACTACTGCACAGACATACTCAGTAGGAAACTTTGGGAGGTTGCATAGCATTGGTTTAAAAGAAGAGCTGAACATGAAGCAGCACACACACTTTCTCCAGTATGGGACACTCACATAACAATGGGAGGATATCAGTAGCGACAGGACTTGCCCAGATGAGATGAGAATTGATCATTAATGACATCTGTAGTCACCCAGTGAACACACATGTATGCCTTAGACGCCTGCTGAACTTCCATCCTGTGACATTTATGTTCTTTTTGAGTAGATTTGAAAAGTAAAGGATGTTACCTTGAATAGGAAGATGGAAATGGCATGTCCATGTGTACATATATGTATGTGTGTCTCTTCGAGGTCTTTTCTTTCCATCTGTTGTATTTCTTAAAATTTTTGATGCTGAGTTTGATGGGTAGGAAAAAAATCTAACAAGAACTAAATGAATACTTTTTTTTACTTTGTCTTTTTTTAATAACTTAAAAATTTTAGTTGCTTTTCCTTTTCAACATTATTCACATTGTTTTTAAAGGAGTGCAATTTAGATGAAAAGATAAAATTAGTTTATATTAAAATGTATACATTTCGACTGGATCAGAAGTAAATGTAGGCATTGTGTCGGTAGTTTCCAAGTTGTGATCAGACTATTTTTTCTACAAAGCCTAATTTGATTTTAGTTACAAGCTTTTCGGCAGTTGTCTTTTGTCTACCCATTAGTTGTCCGTAGGCTCAGACTTGTGTTCATTGGCAGATTACTAACACTCACATTCTGACTGTCCGGCATATGCCTTACTTTGCAGAAGTTTTAAATTAGTGGTGGAAAAACCTGAATGTGGCTGGGTCATTTTGGGGTTTAAAGCAATTACTACTTTTTGCAAAAAGTAAAAATATTAAATGAAAGGTGGCCTTTCTATACATTGTAGTAATAACTAAACCTTTCTTTATCCAACTTCATTTAGATTGTTTCCAAATTCCAATGTTGGTGATAGTGGTGTACCAGCACTACCTCCCCTAACAATGCGTCGGATGCGAGAGTCTGTTTCCCAGATCCCCATTAGGTAAATCACTTCCTTTTTTCTCCCAAATTCAATTTTGTTTTATTTTCAGTTTCAAATTCTCTCCCTCCCCTGCTCACTGAGAAGGCAAGAAAAACAAAACCCATTGCAACTCTGAATAGTTATACAAAATTAATTTCCACATTGGCCATGCCAAAGAAAAGCCAAGGTAAAGAAAGAGAAGAAAATATGCTTCCATCTGCACTGCATGAGTCCAGCACTTCTCTCCCTGGTGGTGGATAGCATGTTGCATCATGAGTTCTCTGGAATTATGGCTGGTCAGTTACTAAGTCTTTGAAAGCTGATCATCTGGACAGCATTGCTGTTACTGTATAAGTTGTTCTCCTTGTTCTGCTCATTTCACATTGCAGCAATTAATAAGTCTTACCTGGTTTTTCCAAAACCATCTTCTTACAGCACAATAATATTCCATCACATTAATGTACCACAACTTTTAATGAGCATCCCCTCAGTTTCCAGTTTTGCCAGCACAAAAAGAGCTGCTGTAGATAATTTTTGTACGTATGGGTCCATTTCATCTTTCTTTGATATCTTTGGGGTATAAACTTGATAGTGTTATTGCTGGGTCAAAGGGTTTAATAACTTTTTCTTTCGATGACTGTTTTGCCTCTGAGTCTAGTACTTCTGGGCAGTTTTCCTTGATGATTTCCTGGAAGATATTGTCCAGGCTCTTTTCTCCATCATGGGTTTCTGGCAGGCCAATAATTCTTAAGTTTTCTCTCCTGGATCTATTTTCCAGGTCAGTTGTTTTCCCAATTAGATATTTTACATTTTCTTCTATATTTTCATTCTTTAGATTTTGTTTGACTGATTCTTGCTGTCTCATTGAGTCGTTAGTTTCTATTTGCCCAATTCTAATCTTTATCAAATTGTTTTCTTCCGTTAACTTTTGTATCTCCTTTTCCATCTGCCCAATTTTTCCTTTTAAGAAGCTATTTTCTCCAGTTAATTTTTGTACTTCCTTTTCCATTTGCCCTTTTAGGAAGTTATTTTCTCCAGTTAATTTTTGAACTTCTTTTTCCATTTGTTCAATTTTCCTTTTCAAGGTGATGTTCTCATCAGGGAATTCTTTCTTAATAATTTTAAAATCATTGGCCAGTTTATCTTCTATTTCCTTCTTCAGCTGTTCCAGGAGAGCTGCTTGTACTTGCGAGCAGTTCATAGTCCCTTCTGAAGTTTCAGATGGAAGTACAATCTCAGCTGTGACCTCTTTGGGGTTTGTGTTTTGGTCCTTATCCCCATAGAAAGATTCTATGGTTCTTTCGGTCCTCTGCTTTTTCCTGTTCTTGATGTTGATTGAGTGTTGTGGCTTCTGGTTCTTTCAGTCAGAAGCTAGAGAACTTTTTGCTGAGCTGATGTGTGAAAAAGCTAAAAGCAGGTTTTTGTTTGGTGTTTCCCTGATCAGCCCTGGGTTTAGCTTGTTAAGTGTGTGGGAGTAGTGGTCTAGTCACAGGAGATCTCCTCAGCTGAACTGAGGCAAAGGCAAGCTCAGGGGCTGGTAATCCCAGCTGCCCTATTGTCTTTCTGATTCCCCTGGACAGCTGAGGCACGCCTAGATGCTAATGCGTGTTCCCACCCCTCCTGGGGCTCCTCTCCTGGCGCTGAGGCTTGCCTGGGTCCTAGTGCGAGTTTTCTCTGCCCTGGGTCCTCTGTCCTTCAGGTTTGCCTCTGCCACCATAGGAGGAATCCCCCTTAGCTATTTTCCTCGTCTCAGGTGTTGTGAGACTATTGGTCTCCTTTTTCTATTTCTACTGATCTGGGATTTTTCTGGGGAAATATTTCATGGCTCTTTCACGGTCATCAAGTCGGGGAGGAGAGAGTATTTACTGATCACTCCACCATCCTGGCTCCCGGAAGTTCAAGTAGGTGACTTACCAGAGTTTGATCTTCGGACTGAAGGTCTCAGGAGCTGCTGCGCTAATATCTGGCCCTCGGTGGCTCTCGCTGACTCGGTTCAGCTTGTCTCCTGCCCTTGGTACTTCTCCTCTGGTTCCACCCGCCACTCAGGTTTCTCGGGTCCCTTCTGCTCCGCTGCGCTGGCCACGCTGCGCTGTGCGCTGTGGGATCACCCCCACGGAACAGATCCTTCCCATGGACCTTCCAGTCCAACCTGAGCTCCGAATCCGTCACCATCTGTCTCCCACTCGATTCCGCACCTCCAAAATTTGGTCACATTCTCCTTTCAGAGGTACCTGGAGGAGTTTGTCCGAGAGCTTAGGTGAGTCGTTGCTCTCACTCCGCCACCTTGGCTATATAATGTGAGATGTTAGTCTATGCCTAGTTTCTGTCAGACTGCTTTCCAGTTTTCCCAGCAATTGTTGTCAAGTAATGAATTCTTGTCCCAGTATCTGGGATCTTTGAGTGTCCATTTGCTTGTGTATGTTATGTATACTTTCCGCTGATGAACCTGTCAGCCAGTATCGGGTTCTTTTTACAATTACAACAGTTTTGTAGTATAGTTTGAGATTTGGTACTGCTGGGGCCCTTTCCTCCCTGTTTTTTTCATCAGTTCCTTTGATATTCTTGACCCTTTCTTTCTCTGGATGAATGTTGTTACTGTTTTGCTTTGGTTTTTTTAGTTCTATAAACTAATTCTTTAGTAGTTTGGTATGGCAGTGAATAAGGAAATCAATTTAGGTAGTGTTGCCAGTTTGATTATATTGGTTCTGCCTCCCCATGAGTAATGACCATTTCTTCAGTTATGTGGATTTGTCTTTATTTGTGTGAAATGATTGTAATTGTGTTTATATAGTTCTTTTGTGAGTCCTGGAAGGTAAACTTCCAGATATCTTGTGCCATCTGTTGTTATTTTAAATGGAATTTCTCTATCATAAATCACTTTACATAGCACCAAACACATTTATTCATGCTCCATGTTATTCACCTGGAAGTAAATAACTGGAAGGAATCCTGCCAGAACACGGGTATGACTGAAATAGAAAAGTGGAAGACACTGACTTTTAGAGTAGAATCATGTACTCTGTATTCACTGCATGTAGTTGCCATTACCACCCCCCAGGCTCATCTCATAGACACTCATATGTGTAGATATTTATTCAGCGCTTCAGAGTTTATAAAACACTTAGGTCGTAACCATAACTTACATAACAGAAGTGGGGTATCCCCTTTTATACAGCAGATACATTTTTATTCCAAGTCCACCCCTGTTTCCTGTGCTTTGCCACTTGGGGAAATGATTCCAAAGACATAGTTCTCAGGTTTCTACTTTATTAGCCTTGTGGGAGTTACTCTTTTATAAGCAATATAGCTTTAACTGATTGAGTCTTGAGTCTTGAAAATTGAAACAGGTTTTGCAAGAGTTTGAGACATAGATACTTATTGCAATCATCAGTAAAACTACCTAAAATTAATGCAGAATGTGAAGCATCTCCAAAGAGTAGGAGAGTGATTTTTTTTAAAGGTTCAAAATGTTTAGGGTCATATTTTATGAATATATTTAAACCAATTCACTTTTCAAATTAGTATTCATCATAATATTCCTTTAAGTTTGTACACCTGTTGTAAAGTTGGAGCAGTGGTCTGCTCTCATGCCCAGGAGATTGATAGGGTCTGAAGTACACTCAGAAGCATGACCTGCTTTCATCACACTTCTGTTCCACTCAGGACTTGGCAGTTATGGATATTTCTTTAGTTGTTATGATGCTATAATTTTTACAGGGAAAATTTCTTTTTTTGGTAAATTTATTTATTTTTAGTTTTCAACGTTCACTTCCACAAGATTTGAGTTCCAGATTTTTTCTCCCCATCTCTCTCTCCCCTCCACTCCACCACACCGTGTATTCTCATTACTCCTTCCCCCAGTCTGCCCTACCTTCCTTTATCCCCATTTCCTCTGTTTTCTTGTAGGGCAAGATAGATTTCTATACTCCATTACCTGTATTTTTTATTTCCCAGTTGCATGTAAAAACAGTTTTTAACACTAGTTTTTAAAAACTTGAGTTCCAGCTTCTCTCCCTTCCTTCCTCCCCACCTATCCACACTGAGAAGGCAAACAGTTCAGTATAGATTATACATGTGTAGTTATGCACAAGACTTTCATAAAAGTCATGTTGTGAAATATTAACTATATTTTCCTCCTTCTTATCCTGCCCCCCCATTTATTCTGTTCTCTCTTTTGACCTTATCTCTCCCCAAAAGTGTTTACTTCTAATTACTCCCTTTTTTGCTGTCCTATCACCCCCCCCACACCTCACTTATCCTCTTCTTCCCTCCTTTCCTATAGTGTAAGATAGATTTTCATACCAAATTGAGTATGCATGTTATTTCCTCCTTAAGCCAAATGTGATGAGAGTAAGCTTCACCTTTTCCCTCTCCTCTCCCCGCCCCTCTTTTCCTCTCCATTGAATAAGCTTTTTCTTGCCTCTTTTATGAGATAACCTGCCCCATTCCATTTCTCCCTTTCTCTTCCCAATATATTTCACTTTCACCCCTTAATTTTATTTTTTTAGATATCATCCCTTCCTGTGCCCTTTGTCTATATGTATATAATTCCTCCAACTACCTAGATACTGAGAAAAGTCTCAAGAGTTAGAATTATCTTTCCATGCAGGAATGTAAACAGTTCAACCTTAGTAGGTCCCAACCTTAGTAGGTCCCTTATTAGGTCCCTTATGATTTCTCTTTCCCTTTCCCTTTTCATGCTTCTCTTGATTCTTGTGTTTGAAAGTCAGATTTTATATTAAGCTCTGGTCTTTTCATCAAGAATTCTTGAAAGTCCTCTATTTCATTGAATGACAGTTTTTTGCCCTGAAGTATTATAATCAGTTTTTGTGGGTAGGTGATTCTTGGTTTTAATCCTAGCTCCTTTGACTTTTGGAATATCATATTCCAAGCCCTTCAGTCTTAAATGTAGAAGCTGCTAGATTTTGTGATATACTGATTGTATTTCCACAATACTTGAATTGTTTATTTCTAATTGCTTGCAGTATTTTCTCCTTGACCTGGGAACTCTAAAATTTGACTAAAATATTCCTAGGAGTTTTTCTTTTCAGACCTCTTTCAGGAGGTTATCAGTGAAGTCTTTCAATATTTATTTTGCTTTCTGGTTCTAGAATATCAGCAGTTTTACTTGATGATTTTCATTTTTTTTATTTTATTTTGCAATTTCTTGGTTTCTCATGAAGTCATTACCTTCTATCTGCTCCATTCTAATTTTTAAATAACTGTTTTCTTAAGTGAGCTTTTGAATCTCCTTTTCCATTTGGCTGATTCTGCTTTTTAAAGCATTCTTCTCATTGGCTTTTTGGACCTCTTTTGCCATTTGGGTTGGTCTATTTTTAAAGGTGTTATTTTCTTCAGCATTTTTTTGGGTCTCCTCTAGCAAGCTGTTGACTCTCTTTTCATGGTTTTCTTGCATCACTCTGATTTCTCTTCTCAATTTTTCCTCCAACTCTTACTTGATTTTCAAAATCCTTTTTGAGCTCTTCCATGGCCTAAGACCACTGCATATTTATTTTGGAGGTTTTGGATGAAGAAGCCTTTACTTTTATATCTTCCTCTGATGGTAAGCAGTGTTCTTCCTCATCCAAAAGGATGAAAAAAAATAAGAAAGTAACCTTTTATTGTCTTATTTTTTTTCCCCTTTGTTGGGTATTTTCCCAGCCAGTTACTTGACTTTTGAGTCCTTTGTCAAGTGAAGGGTTGTAAGTTCTCAGTTCCTCCAAGGTGACACAATCAAGGAAGAGGAGTTCACTCCTCTCCTGGCCTGCACTCTGATCTGGGAGCAACCACAAGTTTTTCTGCCTAGGGTCTGCGAGTATAATTTCCTCTCCAGAGCCTTCACCAGCTCCACTAGGTCAGCACTCCTCCTCCCCCCAGGACCTGCATTCAGGGCTGAGACTCAGATCAGACGCTTGATTTCCCCCAGGGTCTTTAGGTCAGGGCTCCAAAAATGGACAGTGCAGCCACCCTGGGACTGGGACTAAGTCTAGACCAGCTCTCTTCTCACTCAGGTGAAAGAGCTTTCTTATTGACCTTTGAAGCTGTCTTTGGCATTTGTAGGTTGATTGTAATATGGGATCTGAGGCTGCTACTCAGTATTTCGAACCCTAAAACCTGCTCTGATCCCGTCCCTGCCGCAGCACAGCCAAGACTGGGGCTGTGCTTCTATCTGAGCTTGGTGTGATAGACCCTTCCTGTCAACCTTCCAGGCTGTCTTGGGGTGAAAATCTCTTTTACTTTGTCGTTTTGTGGTTTCTGCTGCTCTGGAATTTGTTTAGAGTCATTTTTTACAGGTATTTTATGGGCAATGGGGGGAGAGCTTCTACAGACCTGTCCTTCTACTCTGCCATCTTGACTCTGCCAGTGTATATAAAATCTTCTAATTTGTCTCCAAACATCTTTATGAGGAAAGCAATGCACATGTATTTTACATATGGTAAAGTTTAAAAATTACTGAGCCTCTTTTTCCCCCTTGCTAGTTCCCAGCACAGGTATTCCACGCCCCACGCCTTCACATTCAGCACATCGCCACCGTCCTCAGAGGGCTCCCTTTCCCAGAGGCAGAGGTCTACATCTACCCCAAATGTTCATATGGTCAGCACCACCATGCCAGTGGACAGTCGGATTATAGAGGTAATGGGACTACTTGAAATAAAAATTGTAAAAATTGCTTAGCACTAATCTCAAATAGCAAGAGATTTTATTTTCTAAGTTAGATATCAGTATTGGATTTCAGACTAGAAATATCATAATGGTTTCTCGTTTCCCTGTTGGCTTTATGACATCTTTTGCCCAACTGAGTATGTGTATGGGAATGTTGGGAATGAGACATCGGAGAAATCCTAGTGTGAACCTTTCCCTTCCAAACTTACACAGATGCTGGGCTACTGCAGTCATGTTACGGGATGCCAATGTTTTGGCTTTCTGTGTAGGGGATGAGGGAAGGGCCAGCTCTGCTAGGTGGAAAGCAAGTCAGGGAACAGGTTGCAGGATTATGCTATCGCATTTGGGGAGGGGTTCTGCACTGAGCAGAGTGCCCAGAGCTTGGCCGACAGCCACTTTTTCTTTTCTCGCCTTCCTTGTGGGTGTTTTTGTTTCCTTTTCTTTCTAGTTCCTCTTTCATAACAACTGAAAACACTCAAATGCTCCCTGTGTTCTTTCTTCTTCATTCTTCATTACTTTGGACTAGAATAGCAGCCTGAACACTTCTCCCAGGGCGTGGTGCAGACGGTCATGTTTGAGGGCAAGAGTAGGTATTCTTCTTCATGCCTTTGCTTTCCTGTGATTAACAAGACTGCCCAGACTGTGCCACAGCACAGGGTCGAGGCAGGACAGAACTTCTAACATTCCTATAGGGACTTGAAAGGTTACCTCCTGGAAGGAATGTCTGCTGTCTCGTTAAACTGTTTCTTAGACTTGTGTGTGTTTGTTTAATTTCACATGTCAATACATGCAAATTTTAGACTGTTTTTTCTTTTCTACTTGAAACTCTTAATTCTTCTCTGATTGGTTTCTGTAGCATTCATAATTATTTGTGTCTCATTTGTAGGCTGTGTATGTCTTTTCATTGATAGTTTGGTTGCTGCTTTTGTCAGTCAACACCAGAAAACTCTTGGCCGGCACGTGTCATTTAAATGGCAATGTGTTCATTCTAGCCTCCAAATAACTACTATTAGGATTGCTTCGCCCACCAGCTGTTGTTGCCAGTAACTTGAAATGAAAGCTAAGCTCTCATGCCCATCTAATAAAACTTTTGGCTCCAAACTTTGGGTGAGCTCATTTGAATGAAAATTCTGTCACAGAGGTTCTTCCTCTCAAAGCAGTTGGAGAAAAATTCAAGTTTTTCTATTCTAATAACTAACTAGCCTAATAATCTTAATCATCCCTGTTTTTTGGACTTGGGTTCAGGTTCTACTTTTTTCTGGTTATTTATAACTTTTCTAGTGCATGCTGTGCTTTATTTAAATTTTAGTATTTATAATTCCTTTTAATTGACAGGTTCTGAGAGGACAAGGCCATACAACCTTGGGAGTGCCTGCTGGCTAAGATACAGCATGTAGATAGGTTGAGGAAAGGAAGGCACTGGAGTAAAACTCATCTTATCATGTAGGAAATCTTTGCTTTGGTTTGTATTGTGACCTGCTTTAGGTAATTAAAATGACTAGTTTGGTTTTGTAGTGGGGTCAGCTGTTAAAAGAGCAGGAAGCAGGTAATAGAGCTAAGACTAGGATGTCAGGATGTCTCAAAGCATTCAGACAAAGTTTGCTAAGAGAGCTTGAGGAACCCAAGGATATAAAATAGCTTTGGTTCTGGTGTTGGGATCATATAGAGATGCTTATTTGCCCGTGTCTTTTTCCTTGCCAAAAATCTGAATAATTTTAAGCATTTTATGTATTTTATAACTACTTATTACTGTAATTACTTATACATATAAAATAGAAATGTTTGATTATCAGCAGTGGATATTCATGAGGAGAAAATGGAGTCATTTTATATACGGATGAGAAGTAAATGAAGCTTGTGTTGTCCTGCACAGTTAGTTCTGAATACTGGTCACAGAAGCAAGCCTTCAAAAGAAGGTCTAGAGTGCTAGAGTACACAAAGCCATGCCATGAGGCCTTTCATTTAAGACGGAATGCTGGTGGAGACTGGAGCTTGTTCCTCAGTGGAGGAGCTTCCTGGTGCAGTGGGAAGAGGACTGTGCTAGGACACCTGTTTTCTGGGCCAGACTCTGCCATTCTGAGTCACCGTCCACTTCCAAACCTACATGGGGACCCACTGAATGCCTGCGTGTAGTTAGGAGTCAGGAATGGTTGCATTGTGATCCTTGTTCTACTGAACCAGCAAATTAGGACGTGGCTAAGAAAGGGCTGTCTCACTTGGCTGACGCCGCAGCAGTCTTGCTGAGGTGAGGGATGGTCTCTTCTAGTTAGCAGATTAACAAACCATTTTATTCTGCACAGTAAGTTCTTGCAGATGTTGTTGCCACTTATATTTGTTCTGTTTAGTCAAAAGAGAATCCCTGTGGTCATGTTTTTATAATTTCTGAATTCTAGATATTTCACAGCCCTTTCTCCATGCTTGCACATCCTCCCTCCCCTGCCCCTCTCCACTCGGCGGTCTATTCTAGGGTAAAAGCTAATCTTTTTTTTTTCTGTTTCAGGATGCAATTCGAAGTCACAGCGAATCAGGTACTTGTATGTCCTCCTATAACACACAGGAGCACTGTTTTCTTCTGATCACTCTGGGTTTCCTATTGGCTCAAGTGTATCTGATTGCCTTTATCTTTGTGTTAAGCCTCCCCTTCAGCTCTGTCCAGCAGTCCGAACAACCTAAGTCCAACTGGCTGGTCTCAGTCCAAAACCCCTGTTCCAGCACACAGAGAAAGAGCCCCAGCATCCGGTACACAAGAGAAAAATAAAATTGTAAGTATGATCAGCTTGCTTTATTGTTTTACAGTAGTGAGGGATACTGCATTTATTAAGGGCTTACTGTGTGTGTCCAGCACTGGGGATAAAAACTGAAGAAAGCCAGATGGTCTTTGTGTCTAAGAAGCTTACATTCCTAATGAGGAGAGAGGCACATAAAGGGAACATAGCAATCTGGAAGAATGGTGGGGAGTGGCCAGGAAGTGACAGTGTGGCCTGAGCTAAGAAAGGCAAGGGGAAATCTTAAACTTTCTGAGTGCAGGGCGGTCCTGGGATCCGAGACCAGAGTTCGGGTAGGAAGCGGGAGAGGGACAAAATTGAGGACAACTGCCTGAGTACTGGCTATGAAAGAGAAAGCCAGCAATTTAATTTGAAGGCTTTTATAAAAATTTCAGTGTTGGACATCATTTGCTTTTGTTCTGTTTAGTCAGAACATTTATTCTGTTTAGTCAAAAGAGAATCTCACTGTGGTCATGTTTTTATAATTTCTGAGTTCTAGATATTTCACAGCCCTTTCTTCATGCTTGCCAGTGTTCAGAAACGCCACGTATGCTGGTGATCACCTGTGGGTTTATTTGCCCATGTTGTATTTTGACATTTTTACTTATTCCAGAGGCCACGTGGACAAAGAGATTCAAGTTATTACTGGGAAATAGAAGCCAGTGAAGTCATGCTATCAACCAGAATAGGGTCGGGTTCATTTGGGACAGTGTACAAGGGTAAATGGCATGGTGAGTATGAACCAAGCTGTTTCAAATTTCATTCCTTTGAAAGTGCTTTTGGGATGTGGAAATATGATCCACAAAAGGCCAAGGCGGTTAAACGCAGAATTCTGTGCCAAATTTAGGTTTTTACACAATAGTTACCTTCCTGTGCAGCAGGTGGAGCAGCATTTGGACAGGGGAGCTGGGACAGTGCCATTAAAAACAACTAACCTTTTGTAAATGTTCATACTCCCAAAGCTTTGAAGTTCTAATATCAATGACAAATAAAAGTTTGTTTTGTATTGTCAAGTTACATGTGTCATGGTGGAGACTCATTGCTTCTAATTCACAGATGTACAGTGGATGCAATTTTCTGTTTTTACCTTGGGGTTAAAAATGTTTTGTTTATGAGAATGTTGTTCATAGTAATGGCCGTAAGTCATTAAAAAAGGGTATGTTGGGTTCAATGTACTATGCTTGAGAATGCAAGGAAGTGTATAATGCATTTTAGATAAGTAGCCATCTGAAAAAAATTAAAATAGTTTTGCTCCTATAAAGGGTCAACTTCAGTAACCTGGAAACTCACTTATTGGAAAAGCATCTTCATTCCACCAGATAAGTGAAATGTTCAACTATAATCTAACTTTAAATTTCAAATCCCAATTGCAATAATGAGACCAAAGACAGAATATAAGTACAAGCTTAAATTTAAACATTCTTGTTTAAAAGTCTGATAAACAATAGTAAGAAATCATCACTTATTTGTATGGTGTTAGATTCCAGTAATAGGTGACCGTGCTGTGAAGTAGCGCTCCAGTGTAAGTCTTGGATCTAGAGCTACAAAGTTGAGTCTTCATAATGAATAATTACTTTATGAGCTATTTTACACAAATTTTTTAAAAATCCATTTAACTTGATGTATTTATGATGCCAAAAGCACAAATACAGCTTCTGCTAACCTTTGCTGAGGTGAGTATTCAGCACAATTTCAGGAGATGATGCTGAGAGTACAGGAATCTATTCACAAGAGGGACAAGGGGTGGTATGGCTAAACTAAGGTTTTGTAGTTCCTGTGTTTGTGGTGAACTCTGAGGGTGCTAGGAGGGTTTTACTTAGGATAAGACTTCAGGCCTACATTCTCCTTTAGTGAGCCTAGCTTTAATATTCATACCCTTGAGGAGACATCCTTCATGAGCTGTGCTCCCCTCCAACCCTCCTCCCAAGTTTGCTGCCATTCAGGCGACGAACTTCTCCAGACGCAGAGTCGAGGCACTTCACTCGCTGTCCTAACCCAAGGTCACTGGGGCTATAGTAAAGCATGGAAATAGCACTTTTGTGGAGGGGCAAGATTTTATGACTTTTAAAATGATAAAAGGGAAAGTTCTTGTTCAGTTTTACTCTTACTGCTGTTATTTTACTAACAAGTAATAATACCACCTCACATTTGTACATGTTACACATACTTTCCTTATGAGACGCCTGGGGCAGGCAGAACAGTAGTTACTGGCCCTGTTCTCTGGGACAGTGAAGAGGCTCCCAGAAATGAAGAGACTTGTCATGAATTCACAGCCATCATGGAGCAGAGGCAGGCCTCCAGGGCCCAGTTTCTGACTCTGATCCCATACACTAAGAGGGAATGCTTCTGGCATTCAACCTCAAGGCTTTAACTTGTTCTTGCCTTCTCAGTGGGGGAGGGAGAGAATTTGGCACTTAAAATGGAATTGAACTTTTAAAAAGCAAGAATTAGATCCCAAGATTAAGACAAACAGAACAGTAGACATTTGCAGGAACCCAGGGATACTGCAAATCCTGGGGATGTTGTCTGGAATAATTAACTGTTTGTATGCCAGTTTCATTCTTCCTTCTTGGCTAGGAAAATAGAAAACAGCAGCTCCAAGAACAAGGTTCTTGCCCATGATAGGCAGTCAGGAAGTATTCATTGACTAGTTGACTCAGATTGATTTCATAGGGCTTTGAATCATGAGTTTGCAAATTCTACCATTAATAAAAAAAAAAAGTTGCCACTTTTTATCATTTTTTTAAGGATGTGTTCCTTTTTAGGGGAATTAGACTATATTATTCAGTGAAGAAATTCTTTAAACAAAACTTTATCTCAAAAGAAATGTAAAACATTGGTTTCTTCCTGTGTTTTGAAGAAACCAAAACACAAAAGTTTCCATGAGCTGAAAGGCCTTAAAATTTTCCATAGGCTTCCCTCTCCCCCCACCCCCGTGTATCCATAAAGAATACATATTGCATTGCACCTATAAATACAGAGGAAGTCACAGCAGGTGACTTACTGTGTACTCAGCCCTGTGCAAGGGGCATGAAGATGTTTGGCATTTTCTTTCCTTGCAAAGCTTAATATAGTAGGAGAAATAGGACACTGCTCCCTCCCAAGCCCCCAAGGCATAAAACATCAGCAGTGTGTACTAGTCACTGAACCAGCCACAGTGTGCTCTGGGAGCTCACAAGTAGGGGAATGGGTTGGTGGGGAATTCAGGAAGGCTTCAGGGATGTGGCCTATGGAGAAAGAGAAGTGCATCTTAAGAGGACAAAGCAGTATTTAGTGCTTAGCATGTGCCCAGAGAAAGACAAAAGCACAACTCCTGCCTCGAGGAGCTTGCATTCTATCGAGGGAAACAACTTGGCACATAGAAGAGAGAGAGCGAGTGGAAGGAAGGCCATCTGACGGTTCAGAAAGTCTTCCTACAGAAGGAAGTCAGTGAGTGGAGTGTCACCAGCCTGTGTAGTGTGTGAAGGGGAGCTAAGTGTAATTGGATGGGAACAGGCCAAGTGATGAAAGGCTTTAAATGCCGAACAGGAATTTCATAGCGGGCCTTGGAGAGAGTAGAAAGCCACTGGTGTTTATCAAGTAAGAAGGGGAACAGAATTAAATGAGACTTAAGAAAATCACTCACAAAAACCATTTGTAGCAGAGCCTGTATTGTTGTGACCGCCTCCTTAGATGGAAATTCCCTGCTCTGTCGCGTGGATGACAACATGAAGTAAAAAGCATTCCTTTTTTGTCGTGTTGACTTTAAGTTAATTTGCAGGAGACGTTGCTGTGAAGATATTAAAGGTCATTGATCCAACCCCAGAACAGTTTCAAGCTTTCAGGAACGAAGTGGCTGTCTTAAGGTGAGCAGAGTTCTGTTGTCTCGTTTCAGAGACCCTTCTGCCAAATGTGTGTGATTCGTTCTGTGAAAACGTTCCACAGGTTAATTGTCTTAGTGAGCATACAGTGCGTCCTTACAGTAGTTCAAACTTAGAGGGGACCTCTGAGGTCAGTTAATGCACACATAACCTGGCCCTGTCATGGGTCCTTTCTGGCCCTCTTCCCCCATACTGCTCCTCCTCTCACACTTACCTAGGCCATCCCTTCCCCCTCTCCCCACTTTCTCCCACCCCACTCTGGTCTGTATAATCCAGCAAGAGCATAAGTGAGTGCTTTCCCCTTCCCTCCAGTGGACTTAAAACTCTTTGGGGCTAAGGACTCTCATTTTACACATCAGGAATGAGAAGCTGAGAGCTTCACTGATTTGCCCAAGGTCTGAGGGGTCATTAAATAGAGAGATGATTCTTAGGCAGTTTTCTGATTAGACTACAATGCCTTGACTGCTCTGATACTGTGGCTTTGAATTCCCAAAAGTCTGTCAGTAATCTTTATTTTGATGTTACTTCGTAAAGAAAATGGGAATTTTTTTTTCTTTATATTTTTCTTCAGAAAAACCAGGCATGTTAACATTCTGTTGTTCATGGGCTATATGACTAAAGATAACCTGGCAATTGTGACACAGTGGTGTGAGGGGAGCAGTCTTTATAAACACCTCCATGTCCAGGAGACCAAATTTCAAATGTTCCAGCTTATCGATATTGCTCGGCAGACAGCACAAGGAATGGAGTAAGTACTTCAGGAGACTAAATATTGACTTATTAGAATGTTTTGAATATGTCTTAATGTTTAGAATTTACTTATATTATATGTAATATGTACAAATAAAATATGTACCTAAGGACTTCGTGTGAATAGACTGAAGAAAGAGCCTCACAGTTAAAATAAGTTACAGCAAATGAAAACTCTCCAGAGAGTAACATCACTCCTGTCACTGATGTGTTTTCCAACAGTCTCACACATTCCCTGTGCTTTCTTCTACCCCTGGCTGTTCACCTTCTCAGAAGGTGAAGCCCAGTGTTCCCACCATGTCGGTGCTGAGGAAGGCTCTTGGGTCTTCTTTGTCCAGTGATGACAGAAATTAGTATTTCTGTAGCTCATCCTTACAGCAGGTTCTCCTCATGACGGATCTGTGGGCAGCAGAGTAAGTGCTGCCTTCACTGTAAAGTTTTTTGCCCAGTGTCTCATAGGCTTTGGAGCCTGGGTTCAGTCCTGATTCTAAGCTGAGCCTTTCAGCCAGAGATATCTCCCCCATCCTAGGTCAGTGAAGACAGTCTGCTGGACCCCAAGAGCTGGTTGAGTCATGCTTTGGTCACAGTGGACTGTAATGATAATTTTGTCTGGAAAGATAAAAAACTGGGCATTTTTGAGGTATGGAAATACACATGTGAAAACTGTTATTAAACCAAATAAGGCAGAGAAGCTCCAAGCTAGAAGAGAGAAATCCACTAGGGTTGTTTTTAGAACAGACCAAGTATTTGTTGAGGCAGAAACATACATTTGGCTCCCCATAGAAAAATAGGCACATGATGTCTCTGTGACATTGGTCTTAGACATTGACGCTCCTTGGGCTTCAGTTTTGTTGTTCTTAAAATGAGGGGATTGGTTTAATTGGCTTTTGAGGTCCCTTGAAGTCCTAGATCTGTCATCATCCTAGGATTATGGCACAGCCTTCCGTAGTGAAGCTGGATTAAACTCTGCTTTTTTATTGCTTCTTTTTATTTTGGAGAAACTAGTAGTGACACTTCGAGTTTGCGATTCTTTTTGATGTCCAGTATACAATAAAGAATTTCCTGATCAAGTAGCTAAAGACATTCACTGTCTCTGGGCATTATGGTGAGTAAGTGCTGCATGGACACCACCTTTAGAAGATGACAGCGGTCTCTCCCTGTCTGGCTTCAAGTTTCAGTGTCCTTGCTGCGCTGACCAGCTCTTGACCCTTGAACTGCATTCTGACACTTACTCGGTGCAAGATGTAGACCCTGAGTGAGTTGGTTTGGCTATTGAAGCCTCCAGAAAACCTCCTTGTAAAGCCACTTAAGTGATAAAACAGCCCTGCTTTTTTCCATGCACTTTGGAGCTTTGCTTTCTGGGGTAAACCTGGAAATGCCACCCGCTTCTGTACCCCATGTAGGATGAACATATTTTTACAAGCTTTTTTTTCTTTTACAGTTATTTACATGCAAAGAACATCATCCACAGAGACATGAAATCAAATAGTATCCTTTACTTATGCAGTTTTATGTGATTAATATGGAAGGACCCATGATTAAGAAGATCCAAGTATATACTTTGTCAATTCTCCATGGAGCCAGAAGCAGCCTTTGTACAAACTGAGGAACGACTACACAGTGTGAGGCTGGACATTTGTCTTCGTAGCTTTCCTGTACAGTAGCCATATAACATAAGTTTCTTATCATGGTCACTTTAAATTTTTTAAATATGTACTTTTACTGATTTCTTGTTTTTAAATCACCTATATTTCACAGTGTACAGTCCCAGAGAACCATCCCTTTTAAAAAAAAAAAAAAAAAGCAAACAACCAATACATCCAGAAAGTCCAAATCTTCCACATTCGTAGTCCCCCACCTCCACAAAGAATCACGTGATGCCTTCTCATCTCTTTTTGGCTAATCTTGATCACTTTTAATTTTTTTAAATGAATTTTTACTGTTGTTTTAAAATCCCCTTATATAGAGGGAAACAGAGTTCTGTAAAACTAAACAATGTATCAGAAAAAGTCCTCCATGTGCAGTATCTCCCCTAAGATCTCTGTACTTACGCAGAGAAGCAGGAAGGGAAGGTCACCTTTCCTTTCTCTTTGGGGTTATTATCACTTTACGGCATTTAGTTTCGGCTGCTGTTGTTGTGGTGTTTCCTGTTACGTTCTTGTGGTCGTATAGATTGTTTTTGTGGATCTGCTTCCTTCATTTGGTGTGTGTTCATGTAATAATAATGATGATAGCTTTTTGTACAGTGCTGTGTTCCAGGTGCTGTGCTAAGCACTTTACGGTCTTTATCTCATCTGATCCTTACAACAGTCCTGGCAGGTAGGTGCCATTATCCCCATTTTACAGATGAGGAAGCCAAGGCAAATGAGGATGAGGTGATTTGCCTAGGGTCACACAGCTAGTGTCTGAGGCTAAATTGGAACTCAGGTCTTCCTGACTCCAAGTCCAGTGATCAGTATGCTATAATGCCCCCTAACTGCACCAAAAGAGTTCATATGTAAGTCTCATCATGCTTCTCTGTTGTCAATACTTACAATACAGTTAATATTCATAGCATATATGTCCAACAATTTGTTTAGCCGTTTTCTAACAGATAGGCATCTGCTTTGTTTCTAGTTAAGTAACCCATGAGTTTCATTCATTTCAGTGTAGTGGACAGTTTTTAAGGGCTGTCTATGTACAGAGCACTTTGGTAGGCACCAGGGAAGATGTAAAGATCAAACAGTCCCTGTTTTCATGGAGCCAAAAATCTCATAGGTACGACAACACAAGAAAGAGATTATAACCATCTGAAATATTAAGTGCATTGGGCTCTGTTTTTATGTGTCTTTAAAGCCAAAGGGGGGAAGATCATCTTTTGACTGGAGGGATCAGAAAAGACTTCTTGGGAGAGATGGCATTTAATCTGAGCTTTAAACAGTGGGAGACTATTCCAAAGAACAGGACAGCATGAGCAAAACTATAGAGGTTGAAAGTGTAAGGGTCAGAATTGGGTAGCCATCCATTTTGGTTGGAGCGTAGAATTCATTATACAGAATGATTTTTGTACAAATAAAATGAAAATTATTTCATATAATTAGAGCAAATAAAATGAACATGTTTCAGAAAAAAGTTGGAGGTACTTTGGGAGTCCATTGGAAAGAAAGGCTGAGGAGTTGTATAGATTCTTCTGCTCTGTGAAGAGGCTGAAGGACTTCCAAGAACTGCTTTTGCTACCCTAAAATGCCAGGCCTAAAATAGGTCTCTCCAATAGAAATTAACCTTCATTTCTATAGTCTTCCAAGGGGAGAAATATAACAAAGATGACATTTGAATATAAGATATAGTAAGTCCTGAATAGTTGAAGTAATTTTTAGCTTTTACATTCTCTACTTTTTGAAGAAAGATACAAATGCCTTCCCTCCCCTCCAAAGAAGATGGTGTCATGGATTCAATTCAAAACAGTGATTTCCAAAATATAGCTTAGGGCGAGTGTACATTCAGTCTAATCTTTCATTCTACAATAGAAATTGATTTTTTCGAACACAGTTGCCATGACATCAGGTCCCTCTTTTAAAATGTCAGTTTATCTTTGTGTAGTCCCTTCTTGTTGTTTCTATTTTTGTATTTCTTGACTCTTGTGTTTCTAGTCTTTCATGAAGGCCTGCTTAGAGGTCCTCTATTTTGTTGAAGGTCAGTTTTTCCCCGGTAAGTGTATGCTCAGTTTTCCTGGGTAAGTTATTCCTGGTTGTAAACCTGTTTCTTTAATCCTTAGGAATATCACATTCCCAAAGCATAGCTGCCAAATCTCACATGACCATATGTGATCCTGGGATGTGTGATAAAGCAATGGCGTTTCAAAGAAACTCAGAAACACTTGTATGGACTGATATAGAGGGAAATGAGAAGAGAACAAGAACACAGATAGCTCATGATTTTGGCAAGTGATAGGCTAAGATGCAGAATAAGATACGTTTTTAGATATAACTAATATATACTTTCTTGTTAGGAGCGTTTTATTTTTTGCCTTGTGGGTGCAGGGGAATTGATAATTGGGAAAACAAATTTAAATTATGTTCCCATTTCTTGAGGGTGTCTTTGAAAATGAGAAAGGAATAGGTAAATTTTTTCTCTTTTTCAGATGTTTTTATGGAAGTCAGAAGTGTATTTTTTAAGTTTGATTGATGCCTTTTGTTTTTATATCACACTAATTTCTGAATCTATTACCATTCCACTCTACCTAGTGAGCCTTTTCTTTGTTTAAAAAGCCAGCTTAGCATCATCAGTTGCTTGATAGTGTATCTAGTAACAGTGAGGAGACACATCTTCTCATTTCTCTTTTGGGACCAAGATCAGTCACTATCACTGCAAAGCTTCTCAGTCTGTTCAGTTGTTCTTGTCATCACTGTGTTCCTGGTTTATTCATTCTGCAGTAGTTCATGTCTTCAGGTCTTTGGTAACCCAGAAGTGCTGTTCAAGTATTTTGGTAAAAACATAAAATATATATACATACACAGACCTTTTCTGTATTTTACTTCCTTGAGGTATGTTTTGAGTAGTGTGGTCTCTGGATCAAAGGGCATGGAAATTTTAGTCACTTTGTTTCAGTCTCAAATAGCTTTTCCAGAATGAATGAACACATTTATAGCTCATGACCAGTCTGTTTTGTGCCTTACTTCCCACACCACTTCCACCATTATCTATTTCCATCTTTTCCCATTTTTGTGTATGTTAAGTGAAATCTCAGTTTCAATCTGCATTTTCTTATTAGTAATTTAGAGCAATCTTTCATTTGGTTGTTAATATGTTGAAATTCTTTTGAAAAGTTTGCTCATTGGTTTTAACCAGTTATCTTTTGGGAAATGGCTTTTGGTATTATATATTTGGGTTAAAGCTACCTATTTATTTTAGATATTTTTAGATTTATCAGACAAGAGTTGATAGA
This sequence comes from Bettongia penicillata ogilbyi, assembly GCA_023548195.1. Classification (NCBI taxonomy): domain Eukaryota; kingdom Metazoa; phylum Chordata; class Mammalia; order Diprotodontia; family Potoroidae; genus Bettongia; species Bettongia penicillata. Next base: position 6,866,288 of record JAJHZJ010000067.1, on the reverse strand, counting down.
TTCTTTCCCTCAACTGAAAATTTTTGGTTGTGTTTTTTTCTCTGCTTTGTTTTTCTCTGGTTTAGGTATTAGCATAATATTTTACTCATGAAAGGAATTTTGTAAAGTGCTTTCTCACTTATTCAGAATAGTTTATCACATAGGTATTAATTGCTTTTTAAAATATTTGCTAGAATTGACCTATTAAGAACCACCTGCGCTACACCTTTTTTTTTCCTTTATGGCTTGCTCATTTTTACTTTCTGAGATTGCATTGTTTAACATGTTCGTATCACAGTCTGTTAATCTGAGTATTTTTTAAAATTCCTGTAGGTAATTATTTCCCTTAAACTCCTGGTTTTATTAGTATATAATTTTGTATAGGAGACCCTGATGATTCTTTTTGTTCTGCTATGAATTCATAGTTAATTTTTTATTTTTTCTTTTTAAAATCCAGTTAGCTAAAAGTTTTTCAGTTTTGTTACGTTTTTAAAGGTATGAGGAATCTTTTGTTTTCTATTTTTCTGTTTCTAATTTTCAAAATATATTTTTCCTTTGGTCTTCTTTTAGGTTAATTGGATAATTTTTAAAAAATGCATATTCAATTCATTAATCCTCCTTTTTCTACTTACTTAATGTATTTTCAAAGGAGAGCCAACCATGACATAATGAAGAGCCAGCCTCAGAATCACTAAGATCTGACAAAAAGTGGTTGTTTAAACCTAGTTTTCAAATCTATGATTTCCCCTAAGAATTCCTTTCAGCTGTGTCCAAAAAATGTCAGTGTTATGTCATTATTCTCTTTGACATATCTGGTAATGGTTTCTGTTTTCCTTTTTGACCGTAAGCCTCTGTCTCTTTTCCTCCTACACTGCTATTTTTATTGTATAAATAGGGCTACTAAAGGTATAAAGGTTTTAAGAATTTGTTTAATACTTTGGCCTTTTTATATTTGTTCATACTTTGTCAGGCATATTTTCATAAACTAATGTCCAGTAGTTCTCATTCACACAGTTATAGCAGGACTCAAACTCAAAAAGAAATGAGACCACTAATCTGAACATAAGGATCCCTGAAGGTCTCCTATTGACAGTTTGAAATTGTTATCTATACTGTATTTTTATTATTTCCCAATTAAATTTGTATTTGGGAGAGCTTGACACATGTGTACAGACTGCTCTTTGCTTTTCCTTTAAAGCACTAGATTTGGTAGAGCAAAATGCAGCCTTAAGAACTTTCTTCCAATTATGTGTATCCTGTGAATGTTATGAATATATGAGATTCCTTGATAAAAAGTAAACATAGAATTTGTTCATCAGTTCTCTGATTATCAGTGAAGCAAGGCATAAAAGACATTCACCAAAGGTGTCTGCCACGCAGGAGAGAGTCCATTTGGGGTTTGGCAGATTAGATCCTTCAGGTCACTCCTGTTTACAGATGACTTATGAATTTTAGCAAGCCCTGGGAAACAATAGAGCCTTCTAATTGAGACCTACACCTCCTAAAAATTCTTTGGCCTAAAAATTCACCCAGGAAAAGCCAAGTGGATGAAGAATTCATCCCTTCCAGACTATAATCTGAATTTGACTAGACAGCTTATTGAGCTGATCCATCATTACATCCATCTCATACAGTGGAGATAATGGCCAGTATGCTGACATCAAAATTGGATGGAGGATGAGTACTACTGCATTTGGGAAATCATAAGAGGGATCAATTACACTGTTTTCTGAAACATCAAAATAGAAATCACTCTTCTGCCATGCCTGCGAATCATGGCACACCATCTCCAAAGAATCAAAGAGTAAAGGATCCAGAGGGTAGGGGAAGGACACATGAGGAAACTAAAGGTGTCTCTTAGAACTACAGTGCTACAAAGAGCAAGCAAGGATGGCCCACGTGCAGGCCAGCTAATCAATTTCCTGGCTTATGCACAGCATGGCTTAGAGGATTGAAGTGGATCACTCATGGAGTTTTTCAGAGGATTAAACTTGTAGGGCAAGTGGGAAGGATGATGTCATGAGATGGAAAGGGATGCAGAAGGAAGGATGTCTAGAGTATGCTGAGGAAGGGCTTTCCAAAACTGATGTAGAAGAGAATTAAGGAATGGAGTCTGATTGGTACTCCTTCTAAAATTTCATAGTTAAAGTTCTTCTCTAATGTAGTACATGATTTTCTGGAGATGGTAAAGCCAAAAAAAAAAAAAGAAAAATTCCAGACTCTTCTCCAGATTTTTAGCTAGACAATACCACCACTGAGGCCCATAGTAAGCTGTCCTCCCCTCCACCCACATCACTTACATACAGTACAGAGTGCCAGGCCCAGGAAATGGGAAGATTCCTCCCGAGTTCAAATGTGGCTTCAGACATTGACTAGCTATGTGACCCTCCCTGGGCAAGTTACTTAACCGTTTACCTGTTTTCCTCATCTTTACAGTCAGCTGGAGAAGGAAATGGCAAACCACTCCAGTACCTCTGCTGAGAGGATCCCAAAAAGGGTCATGAAGAGTCAGACACAACTGAACAACACATGTGTGCTTAAGACTACAAATTTGTATAATAAAAGCAAACTAAGAGCAAACAAACTAGCTTTAAAAATAGGAAAGTCATAAGTGACAAAACGAAATTAGCAATTCAACCTAATTTGCTTGGCTCCAGGGGGGAAAATTAGGGTCAACTAAGAGAGACTTTATTTAGCATAAAGCATAAAAGAATGAACTGGTGAATTCTTTATCACTAAAGTATTCAGATCTCAGTTACTTGTTGGGGAAATCATGGTGGGGGATTTATTAGGCATTGGGCAGATGACTACACTCTGTGCTTCAGTTCAAGTGCTGTAATTTTTTGAATATGGGTTCCTTAACATATTTTTAGATATATTTCTTCATGAAGGTCTGACAGTGAAAATAGGAGATTTTGGTTTAGCAACAGTGAAATCTAGATGGAGTGGCTCTCAACAAGTGGAACAGCCAACGGGTTCTGTTCTCTGGATGGTAAGGAAATAATCTATATTTAAATTTAGCTTTCCTACTCATTTGATCAGAGGTGAGCTCCTAGGCCTCCTTCAGTTAACTGTGTGTTCCAGCTAACACTGATAAATGTTACAGTTTAAAGCACATATTAAAATTAAAGCACTTTATATGAGAAATAAAGCCTTGACTTTACTTTTTTTGCTTCTAAACAAAATCTCACAAATAAATAACAGCTCATTTATTTTCACTCTGTGAATACTTTTATTGCTTTTAAGTATATAAATTGAGGCACAGAGAGATGGTGATTTGCCTGGTCACAGCTAATGGCTTGAATATATGTTTTCTGTTGTCTTTTTTAGTCGCCTGTACCTAAAGGAGAGGGAGGCAGACAGTCCATATAGAGGTTGCTGGCAGGTTGTTTTTTCTCTGTCAAAATCTGCCAAATAGGTTCAACCCTATTGTGGTCACTGATGGATTTTATAATTTGCTATTGTAGAAAACAAGGACAAAATCCTAGTTTCTCAGTTGGGTTGTGGATGAAATAGCTCAAATCCTGTTAGGTAAAACTGTCCTCCACAGAGGCTCTTGGAAGATGCACATTGTCCATTCATGTAACAAGTGCTCTTCTAGTATCTACTGTGTGCAAGTCCAGCAAGTTCAGAATCATGAACTCCAGGTATCCCTTCTCACAGCTTCCTCATTAGGCTTTCTATACATGCAACTATTCTTGCAATTATGACTCAGTCTCTTCCTCTCTGCCTCAATGTGGTTATTCTCCCCCCTACCCTCAAAAAAGATAGATCCTATTTGTAAGGGAGATCTAGAAAAGTCTGCCCTCAGGGTCCTCTCAGAATTAATGGGAGCTAAATATATTTCCTGGATATTAATAAAAGCAAAAATAGTTTCTAACAATCTAGTCCCTCAACCATCCCTAGATAACATTTATGGAAAGTGATGAATCCTTTTTCAGGCTCCGGAAGTTATCCGCATGCAGGACAATAATCCATTCAGCTTTCAATCAGATGTCTATTCCTATGGCATTGTACTGTATGAACTGATGACAGGGGAGCTACCATATTCACACATCAACAACCGAGATCAGGTGAGTGCCACCAGCAGTAGGAAAGTCCATTTGAACAGTTTGGCTTGAGATGGGAGCCCAGATTTAATGAAATAAAAGTGCAATAACACCTTCATACCTCTTCTTCATCTAGATTATATTTATGGTTGGTCGAGGGTACGCATCTCCAGATCTCAGTAAGCTATATAAGAATTGCCCCAAAGCCATGAAGAGGCTTGTAGCAGACTGTGTGAAGAAAGTTAAGGAAGAAAGACCTCTTTTTCCACAGGTGTGAACTGCTCAGGTTTGAGTACCACTTGGGTTTATTAAGCCTGCTTTAGGGCCCAAGGGTGGACCCCCAGAAAGTGGGAGATTGGAAAGGACCTCCGTCGTCTTTCCTTCCTGTTAGGTAGCCAATTATGAGGTGGTAGAGATTTTCTGGTCTCACCTCTCCTTCCAGCTGGAGAAGGGGGTATGTTCTGGATCCCTATGTCCTGTTTTTATGTCATTTTGAACATATTTTGAATGAAGTTGTCTGAAATTTGCCCCTCCTGCTGCCTCTTTTCAGATATTGTCTTCCATTGAGTTACTACAACATTCTTTACCGAAAATCAACCGCAGTGCTTCCGAACCATCTCTGCACCGTGCAGCCCACACAGAGGACATAAACTCATGCACATTGACATCCACAAGACTCCCGGTTTTCTAGGCATATCTTGCACCATTGTCCCCAACAGGAAAGCCCCCAAAGTTCTGCTTTTCTTACCTTAATGGATGAATTTTTTTTTTCTTCAGAAAAAGCTGCTACAGATTTCTACATTCACGTACTACAGGGACATCACTCCATGTTGCCTTTTTCTACTATTTGTTTGCCCAATGAGATGTTTTCCACTCATGGTGTGTCGTGTCATAATGGTGTCATTTTACCAATAACTAACAGACAAGATGCAATACAAGCCAGAGTTTTAAAAATAGATGCCCTTGAGCCTTATTTTCCTCTACAGAGGCGGCTGTGTTTATTTGGCAATATTTTCTCTTGATCATTTTTGTTGGATCAATTAGTATTTTTATCGTAAGAACGGCTAAAATTCTTTGTGGGGAGATCCTGAAAAGTTGCAGTCCTAGAGGATGTTTCCGGATAAAGATGGCAATCCAACTCCAGAGAAAAGGGGATAATGAATTCTTGATACAAGTTCCTACAATGAGTGTTATCATGCCAAGGAATTTTAATTCTTTTAAAAGATGGCAAGTTACCTGATAGTTTTGCACATAGAAAACAATCATACGAAGGAATAAACTGTTCTGCATAGTACTGTTCTCACGTAGGGGCCATAAATACAGCCCTGCTGCAATTATTGACCTAAGGAGTGATACCTTGGTACTTAACAGACTTCTTTCTTGCACCCAATGAGATATACCCAGTTGTGGAATGACTGTCTTTTTGAATGAGGAATCCCTATGCTCCTCTCTCAGTATATTTTGCACTCTCAGCAAGCAGAGTGACCTACCAATTTGAAGCTGTCTTCCAGGAGATGCACTATATGAGGTATGAGTTTAAAAGGATTGATCTTTCATTTGTATCTGGCCCAAAAAAATCCGTTTGTCATGTCGCTTTACAGTCATACCTCGTATAACAAGGAAACTGAACATAGACGGTTTTTCTTGATGGTTTGGGTTTTTGTTTTTATTGCTCCTGAGAAAATGAATTTATTGTAAGCCATGGTTCTAGTGATTTATCTTATTTTAATAAAATAAGTTAAATTTAGGTTTTAATGGCCTCCTCTTTCATTTATTATGGGAGATTGTGTGTTATTTTAGAACATAAGCTTAGAAGTGTGTTTTGGCCATTTTCTAAGATTGTAAACAATTTTTTATTCTGTAGTAGAACGTAAAGTGGAAACAGTGAAAGTCAAGTATAGTTTTTATTCTAGCATAATAAGACTTGAAGTGCATGGCTGCAGGTGGGAGAAGCAGCATGCTCCATTGGGTGGAAAACTGGATAGGGTTCAGACCTAAGTCTTCTTAACTTCATCTGTGTGACCTTGGGCAGGCCACTTCATCTCTGGGCCTCAGTTTCCTTATGCATAAAATGAAGGTGATGATTAGAACAGATAACGGGTAAGAGTACTTCCACTTTAGGTCTGCATTTACTATTACTGGTGATGAAAACTCTTGAGTAAGCTTGGAGAAAGAGCTTTCAGACCCTTAGATGTAAAACAATGCCACTCTGGTTTATAGGTTTAAAAAATATTCTAGTGTATAGAAAATGAAAACGTATATAGGCTAAGTATTTACGTGGGGAAAGAATATTTAACTGAAATTTGAAGTAATAAATTAACATTTAAAAGCCAGCAGGCATTTCTACCTGGTAGGAACTCTCTAGTGTAAAAGTTTTCTTAACCACCTTTAAATGAACTTTGAACTATTTGTGATATATAAGAACCGATGATCTGAGCAGCAGTGCTGACGTTGGCCTTAGTGCTAAAACCTGTCTTAAGAGTTTCATGTTCTGGGAGCCTCAGTAGTACAAATGAGAAGACTATTTGTCCAAGTTATCAAATACTTGTACTGCTGGGTAAAACGCTTGAGATTTGGGATTTACTGCTCTTAACACTGTAACTTTCTAAACGGAGATGCTGATTCCCTAATTCAGGATGAATTTAAATAGCAGTATTATCCAAACTTAAGTTGGATAGACATCTGAAGCAGGTGCTCCAGGGTCTAGCTTGTTTACAACTACTTCTCTGAGGTATGGGTGCCTCTTATTTGACTATACTGATTATGTGTATATGTAGTATGTGTAATATTAGTATACATAGTCCCTTTACAACACATCTTTGTTTGCAAAATGGAATCCTCGTGGCCATTTTGAGCTAAAACAGTCACTGGTATCACAAAAGGGAGACTGACTGATTCTTCAATCTAGTTATTGCAATGAGATTCAAATGAACATTACTCTCAAAAAAGCTCAGACGGACTGACCATACCTGAGAAGTCAAAACAGCTTTAATAGGCAAACTTAAAATTAAGGTTTTACACTGCAGGTGTGATTTTCTATGGTATGTGCCTGAAAAGATGTAAAATTAGGTTTTTGAAATTCAGATCCTATAAAATGCTTGAGGCACAAGGGGGTATTGTTTATTTTGTTGGTAACTCTGGATTTTCATATACTGGGTTTGCTCGTGGGGAGAATATGCCATGTGGACTAACTAACCCCAAAAGAACAAAAGAATAAGAATACAGAAAAAGCAGAAAAACTGCCTTTTGTTGCCAGTGACTCTGTCCACAACAGCCCTCCTATTAGACTGGATGCCCCCTTTTGTGTTTTTCCCCACCAGGAAGTCACCAGCCAGGCAGGGACCACATCCACAGAACGGCTGGTTGGATTCTCTCAGCGATCTGTCGTTTTGTCATTGTGGCTGCCTCCTCTGTCAGTGAAGTGTCCCAAGCCCTCTATGACTTAGCAGATAATCTTCAAGGGATGCTGTAGCCAGCCTGCTGGTGAATCTCTTCAACCTTAGCTAGTCTTCAGCTGACAGCCATACAGAGGCATGAAAGTAACTGAAGGATTAATTAACCATGAAAATGGAGATTACATATACTTCTGTTAATTTTTTATTTTATATCCTTCAATGCTTCCATTGCTGTAATAATGGAGACTGGATCAGACAAAGGTTTAACACACCCTCTCTTAATCCCAGTGACACATCAACTACTGTTGCAGTAAACGTAAAACTCTGCAGCACACCCTCTGAACACACAGGCCTGGTCCGGCAGAGAGCCTAGAGTATGGGATGGCAAGAGGGTGGACCGGGGCGGGGGCTTCAGTTCATTCTCAAGGATTCGAGGCAGACTCTTCCACTCCTGAAAGGTGCATGAAAAGGTCACCGAGTTCAGTTACATCATCTTCCTCAGTAGCTGGGATGTGCCGGCTTTCTCTGTCCTCAATAAAATCCCAAAGCCGGACAGAATTGAAGAACTGCAAAACACATAGCCAAGAAGCCAAGCCATTCCGGCTCTTGTCAGTGAAAAACCATGAAACAGCCCATAAAAGCTACAAGAGCTACTCAAGCCTAGCTTTTAAAGAGGACAGAAAACAAACACCTTCTCCAAAGCAGTTTTGCTATTGGCTCAGATGTTCTCTTTGGATTCTGGCTTCCCACAAGGGTCCACAGAAATGAACAGAGATCCTAATGGGTGGGTCGAGGTGTGTTTTTTTAAAGCTTAGCATGCCAAACTGGCCCTTGAGAAGGGAAAACGGCCACTTGCCACCCCCTCCGCTCCTTACCCTCACGGTGCCTTCTGAACTGAGCTGTTTCCGAGGTTTCTCAGGTTCAGCTCTTGTCCCATCTGGGTAAGCATGGAGATAGAGGCATTTTCCTCCAAAGGGGCAGGTCCCCTTGCCTTGCTCAAAGTATTTACAGGCTTTTTTCCTTGAGAGGATAGAGAAAGCAAAAAAGTGGTCATTATTCTCTGGCCTGGTCTGTCTAGACAAGAGGATGAGGAGATGATTTAAAAAGCCCCTTTAGGGCTGTGGCTCTGGTCTACGATTCAAAGACAGCCTGTCCAATAAACTCAGTAGACCTCTACTTTTTCCCCATTTTTTTCATCTTCCTCTGTAAGTTATAATCCATTCTTAGATATTAGAGAAACTAAGACCAGTAAGGACTAGACAGTTACAAAGCCAGTGAGCTAGGAGAAATGAAACCAGTGACTACCGGCAATCTTGTTTATGGGCACACTTTTGCTAAAGCTCAAATTCTAGATGCCAACATCAACTGGTTTTAAAGCAATTAAAAAGCTCAAAGGAACAAGATCGTTGCTGTATGTAAAGAGTAGGCTTTTAAAGATGAGCCACAAAGTACATAGAAGTGCTTGCCATTAGGGAAAGAAACCCTAGGTACGTTGGAATCCAGTCTAGGATACCATGATACTCAAGCTTCTCCAACTCCTTGCCTCACAAGATAAAAAAAAAAAAATAAAGAAAAACCCATCTACCCAGAAGAGACTGACCCATAAACGGCTCACAGTAAGGAGTAACAAGATCTCCTTAACATTCTCTCATCAAAGATCCCTTTGTCCCTGTCAAGGCACAGCCAGTAGGCCTTAAGATCTCAGAAGCACCAAATAGCACAGTGTTCATCAAATACAGATTTTTTAAGAAACAGTTAATGTTTTAAGTTCATTCACCCATAGGTTAATAAAAAGAACAGATAAAAAGAAAAGGCAGGTTATACAGGAAGCTAATGAGAGGTCTTCAAAAAATTAAAAAGCTGGAGAGATGAGAGTAATATGATGAAATAAGCAATGGAAACTAACCAAGGTTAGCCCATAATGTGAAGAACTCTTCTAAGACGTGACAGGAGTCAGGACCTCCTGGCAGGCACCCCCTTCATCACTTACCCCATTCCCTGCTTAAATGCTTCAATCAGTTCATTTTTCTTGTTCTGGTCTTCAACCCAGTACACACTTGGAATGACAAACTCAGATATTACCCGGCATTCTGGACAGGACCTGTAATAAGCACAAGGAACTCAGCATCAATGAGCTGCCCTGTGCAGTAAATGGATTGGTACTTGGGGTTACTTTACTCATTCCAAGCAACCAAACCAGGATATGTTACTGCAACAAGAACCAGGGGAAAACTGCTTGGTGAGAATGTTAAAACCATGTGAATTCAATCCAATGACCTCAATTCAAAATTTACACACGCAAGGATGTACAACTGAGCAGATGTATTTACCTACTGTCCAGGTATGCTTACAGTCTAGCAGGGGAGGCAAGATACCAAAGCATAAGACAAATAAACTGATAAACCTTGACCATTCCTATGCAAAGCCCCCTATCAAAAACACCTCCCTTGATGGCCTCTGTCAGTGCCTAGCCTCCTCCCTCCACAGGATTCCTGACCAATGGCTGTCTCTAAGGAACAAGGACTCACTCTGCTTTGTCACAGCCCCTGTCAAGGAAGGAACAGCTATACCCTGACTCTATATTGCCCCTGTTCACAGGGCTCAGAGAACTGGAGTTGAAAGGGCCCTTTCAACCCCCCAAGTCTCATTTCTCCTCTTACAGGTAAGGAGAGCTGCTGGAGCCACCTCCTCTGTAACGTCAGCCTTTCAAGTTACATCCTTCCTTCCCCAAGTGTCTTCTCCTTTGGACTAAAGCCCCCTTCCTGCCTTCAGTAATCCACCTCCCTGGATCCTCCAGCCTTCCATTAAAGGATGCAGATACTCTTGAGAAAGGGAATCTGTCAGAGCCATTGCTATGATATTACCTGTTCACACTGACACAGTATTTTCCTCACAGCAATCCTATGAGGTAGGTAAGCAGTACACAAGGATTGTCATTTCCATTTCACAGAGGAGGAAACAGATTCATAGAAAGTAGGACTCTTGGAGTCCCCTGGCCATTAAGTTTCAGGCCTGCCCCTCACTTGTTCTTTCAACTATCTGAGGGAAAAAAAAACATGGACAACAGGATAGGGAGGGACCTGGGGGATAGGGAAGAAAAACACTTGGAAAATGGAAGTACAACCCTAAAAAAAAAACTTTCAGGCAAGGACCCCTAAATATGTACATTTATTTATTATAACTGCATACCTCAGTTTCTTCATCTGTACAATGGGAATGGATAACAGCATCCACCTTGCAGTGTAATTGGGAGGGATCATATGAGGTAACAATTGTAGAGCACTGAGCATGTGCCTGGCACTCTAAATGTTAGCTCTTGCTACCATATTAACTACAGTGCTGTTCTATTTGTATATTATAAAATTTACACAAAATGGATTAACAGCTTATACTTATCTAGAGCTTTAAGGTTTGCAAAATGCTTTCTAAACATTTTATCCTCATAACAGCCCTGTCAAGTAGGCATTATTACTCTTATTTTACAGATGAGGAAGCTAAGGCAGCCAGATCAAACGACTTGTCCAAGGCCACACGGCTGGCAGTTGTCTGAGGCAGGATTTGAGCTTGTGTCCACCTAACTCCAGGCATAGTGCTGTCTCCCCACTTGGGGGACACCTGGCTGCAGGGACGCTTCTAAATCTTTAAAGTTTCCTGCTGTGGGTTAGTACTTACTTGATGATGGGATTCTCAAACTGCTTGGCGCACCTCCACTGTCGGATGCAGGACAGACAGTATGTGTGGCTGCAGTTGGAGAGGATCCCAAACCTCCTCTCTGAGGCTGATGGTTTCTCATAGACCACCTCCATGCAGATGCTACATACTTTATCCTGACTTGCCTGGAAAGCAAAGGCTTTCTCCATGTCATGTTCAAAGGTTGCCATGCAGAGCTGTATTGCCGACAAAGGAAGAGATGGGTTTTTAGAATCCTCTGCAGCAAGGAGAAGGAAGACAACACAGGGTCCATCCCAGGCTGCAGGGCTGAACCTCAGCAGGGCTGGGAATGAGGGTCACTTGACTAGCCAGCTGCTGACAAGGGGACAGAGCTCTGATCCCCCACTCCTCTGGCTGCAGTCTTTCCAGTATACTAAAGGCTGTTGCCAGAAGGGCTGAAGAATCATCAGTTCAAACTGTGAGAGCAGAGATTCTGATCAGGCTCAGACCAATGGCTGAGAGCCCAGGGCTCTCTCCTTGGTGCCACCTCCTCCTACGCTCAAGCCTCAGAGCAGCCCCAACAGACACTCAGACTGAAAGAGCACTGGGGCAGAATTATTACAAGGAGCTACAAAGTTTCCCATCACAAGACTTAAGATTCTCTGGATCCAAAATCACTTTAGCATTGTTTTGACTACCTCTTTCCAATCTCCTTTCCTTATCTGTACATGAGTTGGCAGGGGCACCTTGAGCACTTCTCCCTAAGTCCTGCCCAGTGCCCCAGCCCCAAGCTACACCTGAAAGATGGGGAGGGGGGACTTTGCATGCCCCACAGACTTGGATCTAGCTGCATTCCAGAGCTGGGTAAAAACACATTTTTAAAAAATCATCATCATTTAGCCCAAGTCCTAGAACTTTCATCAATTTTCTAGGCAAATGCTTGTTCCTAGAAGAGGTCCACAGCACCACTCTCCTGTTCCACTTAAGCATCACTGTCTCCTACAGCGTCATGGATAGGCATGGGGAAAATCGACAACTTTACATTACTTTATGCAGTCTGAATTGCCTTTAAAAAAATTTTATAAGATCACAGGGGATTTTGCTCTTTACCTTCTCATGCGTCTTTCTTTGCTCTGAGTCAAAAGGATGCAGGACTTGTAATCTACAGATCTCACAAACATCCCCGTGGAGATAGACACAAGCATCTCCAAAGTGGCACTCGCCAGCAGCTGCGTACGGGCACAGTTGCTGCTCGTTGCTGTCCGAGCTCCCAGCTTCCAGCCCATCCAGGCCACTCCGGATGGCGTCTAAGTAGGAATGAGGCTTCATCTCCACACTATCGTTTGAATCACTGCAACCTCCCAGGTCACTCACTGCACAGGGCCTGGTCTTTTCTTCAGTTAAGCCACACAGATCTTAACACACAAAAAACACACCAAGGCATAGGCATATAAAAAAAAGCAGAAAATAGTCCACAAATCTGAAGGAAGCCCTCTGGATCCCATTCCCTGAAGTTAATCTGCAAGAATGCCCTATTCAATAAACCTTAACTTTGGCACACCCACCATACATGCACTTCAGTGCCCCTGTCAAAAACAGAACACTGGGATGGATAAAAAGTACTCGGCTGACCCACTGTAGCATTTTATGTCCTACTGTCCATTTCCAAGAAAAAGTTTGTTCCATTTTGTTCCAGAAACCTCTTCAACTGCTAAGGGCCACCCATTAAAAATACTTTATATAATTCCTTTCCCTCTAAGGATCCCAAACTATTCAATAGAGACTACCTTCCAATAGCCCCCAAACATGTGACTATATATGCCAACCGTAAAGCTATAGAATAAGAGCTCAATAGGAGAATTAAACAAGGACAGTGTATCTGTAAAGAGTTAGAAGATGTGATGTCATATTTATCCCAAGTATTTAGCAGTGAAACCCAGAAAAGACTACTCACCAAAGGAGAAGGCAGCTGACAGTCAAGTGACATGACAATTTTTCTAAGATCACGATTTTATTTTATGGAGATGATAAAATCAGAGGGAGGCAATTCAAACTCAAGCTGTGCTACTGTGCTTGAGGCAGAATGCCAGGCAGGAATGACTTACTGACCACTCAGCTACACTTTCCTAGTCATACCAGTTTTTCTATCTAAGGAAGCTAGAAGGAGACCCAGAGGAGAATTCGGTCCCTGGGCAAAACACAGTTCCTCAGTCTCTTCCATAAAAGATGCACAACTCGGAACAAGCAGGCGTGCAGAAAGCCAATGACAAAGGGAGTGTGATGCAGAGAGGGGAGAAAAAGAGAGTGCAAGGACAGACGCTGGCTCTGCCACTCACTCCGGTCTCTCAGCACCAGCGTTCTCTTCTCACGCTTGCCAGGTTCGTGGGAACTGCTTTTCATTATAGATGCAGTCACATCAGGATGAGGGTGTGGACTGTGAAATATCGGTGAAGGCAGACTGTGAGGCCCAGCACCCGCTGTGCCACTGCTGGCTGCTGCTGCCGGCCTCATGTGATCATATCTGAAACAGGCAACAGAGAGGGACACTGACATTTGGCACTCTTGTCACTCTCCGTCACAACCCAAGCAGCCTGGATGAAGTCTTTTCTGGAATTGCTGTGTACGCTGTTGAGGAGCTCAAAGGCTCAAGTATATCTAGGGAATGGATGGTGGTCAACACCTGTAACTGGCTTCTACTGCCCTCTAACAGTTCATTCTTACTCAAGAGTTCGCTCATTTGTACTAGAGGACCTGGAAAGTCAAACATTATGGGAGATGAGGTAAAAACAATGGTGACCAGGGCATAGAAAGAGACCCACTTAGCAACAAAAGTCTAAAACCACAAGAAAAAAAATTCTTGAAGGTGACATACATCTAAAAATAAAAACACTTCTGAACTAGGAAGAGAATCCCTTCAAAAACAGCTATGGTTTCCAGGTGCACTCATTCATTCATCGCCAGTAATTTGATCATAATAAGTCTGCGGTGCTGGAATAGAGAGAGCAGAGGAGTCAGTAGACCATGGCTCAAATGCCAGCTGAACCACCAGCTTCCCATGTGATTCTCAGAAATTTACTCGTCAGCTTCTCTGAGGCTGTTTCCCCATTTATAAAATGGGGAAAATTTAACACACATACTACCTTCCTAGCTAGAGGGCTTTATGAGTGAAAAGTTCTGTACATCTCGAGAGTGAGTCTGGAGATCCAGGGAACCCGAGATTAAATCTGGCTTCTGATTTCTGCTCACCGTGTCCCCCTGGGAAGGTCCCCATTTCGTCATCTGTTGGATTAGATAATCTCTAAGGCCTCTTCCAGTTCTAGCACTCATCAGTCCAACCCCAAGACATACAGGACTCCACTACTTCAGAGACGCTGCCTTGGGCACCATCACTCCATGCTTGTCCCCCTCCTCCCATATTCCCTCCCTCCTTCTTCCCCTCAGCCTCACAGAATTCCTCTTTTCCTTCAAAAAAGGCAGACCCAAAGCTTTTCCTGATTTCCCCCCCAATGGCAGTGTCCTTCTTATGAGCCACCTTGTCTTTACTGTCCGTTTTGTATTCAGATACACACAGAATGGAAGCTCTTGAAGAACTGCTGTAGTACTTGGAACCGAGTAGGTGCTTAATAAGTGTTTGTTAAATGACTGAAGACATAAATGTTCTGGAGCTCTCAGCACTAGAGGAACACCCATTACTCAGCACTGACTCATAAGCTGTCCCTGTAATATAATGGAAAAAAAGATTTGACCTGGAGTTGAGTTCTGAACCAGGCTAGGGCTGCGCACATCTTGACTACGTTACCTTTCAGCTTCCTCATTGTAAATTACAAATCATCTCTGTCTCTCTCATGGATATTTATAAATATAAAATAATACACACCTAAAACCACTTTGGAGATGAAGGTGCTTTTTAAACTTAGAAACAAGAGACGTAGAGAGTATATATACCCTGGTTTTGCTTAATTTTTTAAAAAACACAATCTGTAAATCAATTTGAAGATGACTCTCCATGATAAAAAAAATTCTTGTAAACTCAATTTAATTATCATTGCACTATTTGAATAGTTATTAAAGAGAGCTCACTTGAGTTTTTAATCCCCTGGGAAGTCTCAAAACTATTAGGAATTTTCTTTCTCCAGGAATAAATAGGAAGTTCCAAGATTATATTTCCAAAATAATGGTTAATATTTGGTCTGGAAAGTAACAATTCCAGTTGGTTAAGAAGTTCGGAGAAATGGGTTCTCACAATAGGATGACTTAATCAGCCATACCCTCTTAAAGGGTAGAGGGGGAGGGGAATTCTGCTTAAAAGGCAGGAAACTGTCAATACTTGCTTAGGAGGACCCCTCCCCCCATCCATTACCTCTACCGCCCCAACTCAGATCCACTATGAGGATTCAAGTGATTGTAGCTCCTTTCTCCTTCTTTGGGCACTTTCATACTTAAAGGCTTTATGAGCCCCAGTCCCAGAGGTGCTCTTGCCTGCAACGAGATCCATAGGCACAGTAGCCTTTCTGGTAGAACTTGCAGATTGTAGATGGCTTGCTTGTTGATAAGTCATGTGAAAACAAGCACTGACTCCCTTCACGACACACACCATGCATGAAATACCTGCAGAGAAGAACATCTATTAGAGGCACTGCACACATCACCTCATCTTCAACTCTCTTGTGTAAAACAGCAAGTTACATATGACAAGAGTCACAAAGACCCAGTTCCAATCCAGTCTCTGACTCTAACTAGGTGGCTGTGGGTAAGTCACACTTAAGTCTCCAAACCTTTGTTTCTTCATCTGTAAAAATGGGGGTAACAAGAGGTGTGGTATACCCATCTCACAGGGTTGTTATATGCCCCCAGTGATAGAATGTAAGTAAAGGTGCCCCGTAAACCTGGAGATGTTATATAAGTATCACCTATTATTCATTTAAATCTAATCATAGCCATTGCTCTTCAGTTGTTTCAGTCATGTCCATGGCCCCATCTGACGTTTTCTTGGCAAAGATACTAAGGGGGTTCGACATTTCCTTCTCCAGCTCATTTTACAAATGAGGAAACTGAGGCAAAGACAATGAAGTAACGACCAAAGTCACGAAGCTGCTACGTGCCTAAGGCCAAATCTGAACTCAGGTTCCATTTCTATCCCTGCTCCTCCATGAGTTCTTGCCTGACTACCCACCCCCAAGATTCCTCCTTTTCATCTACTCTGTTCTCATGTGTCTCCCCATTAGCAGGTGAAGTTCCCTGACGGCAAATGCTTGCCTTACTGGTGGCCCAAGCAGTTAGCTCAGGAACTTAATGGACGAGGCAATGTTCCTTGTGAATCTGCTGAGGGTCAGGCTCAATGCCTCACAGCATTCAGCACAGCACCTTGCCTGTTCCTAGGCACATCCCTTGTTGGGTGACTGAATAGAAGAAGGCAGTATCTACAAAAGAAAAAGATATGGCCAGGGGCCGGCTCATGCAGGTAATGACTGCTGCTATGACAGTCAAAAAAGGATACGGACTGGAACAAAAAAGGCTGAAGTCCAAACCTCTACAATAATGTTCACAAGAGTGTGGAACCAAAGGAAACCTCAAAAGTCACACCATCCAATCTTCTCGTTTTACATGTAAGGAAACGAGTTGTAGAGGGAATTACTGTGCTTTAGGCCTCCTTCCTTTACAGTCTTTCTGACTAGAAATCACCTCCAGAAGTGACACGGAAGTTTGTCATGTTCTTTTTTGTCAGGGTAAAACGTTTACCAAATCCTAATCTATCAAAATAAGGCCACCTCTCTGGAAAGTGAAAAAGCTTAAAAACGTTGAGATAAAGAGCTTCTTTACACAGAAGGAAAGAGAGTAAGACTTAAGACTAGATATCCTGCCAAGAGGAAGACTAAGAATAACAAAAAAATCAAAAAAGACATAAGGCCCTCTCAACCATCCCATTCCTCTGATTGTTTATTAAGGGAAGCAAGGGCTATGCAAGGAATGGGGTGTATGGTCCCAACCTTTTGTGAATAGGAAAGTCAGGAAAGGACAACCATGATCCCTTCTTCCCATAAAAAATATTTTAGCCCCAGATAAAGGCTAGAATAAGTGGATAGTCTCTCATAGTAACTTCTTTGACGGGGACAATACTAAGGTCTAAATTCTGAGTTGTCCATTTTTACAACGTTTAGTAATTCAATCAAAATAAACATTTATTAAGTACCTACTGAATGCAAGGTACTGTGCAGATATATAAAAACAACAGTCTTCTCAAGCAACTTACATTCTACTTGGGAATCACCTAAGTATGGTGTAAGACAAAGTAAGCAGAGGACCTGAACTAAGCCCTGAAGGAACCCAAGGATTCTAAGAAAGACTAAGGAGTGCGTGCCAAGTATGAGGGCTGGCTTCCCCAGACACAATGCCCCATTTAGAAAAGAGCAGATACACAGTGTTCCAAAAACCTTGTATAATGTATAAAGGAGAATAGTGTGAAATAAGGAAAGCAGGTGGGAGGCAGACTATGGACGGCTTTAACAGCCAAATGCCCTTTCTGTTTTATCCTAGAGTTGCTGAAGTATTTGAGTGGGAGAGAACTCAAAATATCACCTCAGGATATACACCCCTTTATAACATACACATCCATGATACACACACATGTATATTATAAGTGTATATGAGTATATATGTATACACACATATAAATTTTTTTTTTAAATAATGTATTATACTTAGTACTAAAAGTGACTCTGAAGAAAATTTCCAGGAAGTGCCAGGTATAATTTGTGGTAGACCCAGGGCACAGATGTTTTAAATATAACCACTATTAGGAAGGTTTTAGTTTGGCCCAGACTGTGCTCCCCAATCTCTGAGTATGAGAACCCATTTTTAACATCAAAAAATGCTGCAGACTCTCACATGTGGGAGACAGTCTTCAGATGATAGATTTGCTTACTTATAAATTCACAGACCACTTGCAAATGACACAAATTGGAAACCCCTGGACTAGAGCAGCAATCAGCAAACTTTCGGGTAAAGGGTCAGATAGTAAATGTTTTAGACTCTGCAGGGCAAGAGGCAAAACTGAGAATATTATGCAGGTACTAATACAACAAGAGAACAAATTCCACAAATTTTTTTTAGTTGATGAAATTCAGAATACAATAATATTAGCTGAGCACAAATTTCTGTAATACAAGATTAAATGTTATTTAATTAACTCAACACCAGCTTTCTTTACTTGGCTTTGTAAATGAGCTAGTTGGACACTTGCTTTGATTGCAACCTTATTACTTTTATAAAAAAGTTCTGTCAAGAAATGCAACTGTGATATTCTTTTAAATTTTGGAATTTTTCTGTTGTTGGTTTCCTATGAGTCGGGAATAAGGTAACAAATACTTGCTGAGTTGGCTGATGTCACCTAAGTTGTATTTCTGTAGCACCACTACAGCAGCGCTGCAGAAGAAACATGATGCTCAGCCATGTAATTCAATAACAAAATAACTCACACTCCACTGTGTCTTCGAAATATAATATCCAATCCACCTTTCTTTTCTTGTTTCAATAAAATGGGCATGCACTAACAATAGAAAATAAAATGCTCACTGAAATTTGTGGTGGTCGAGCAACAGGGCAAGGTAATGACAGCACCACAGACCACCTCTGTTGCAATTCCTCAACTCTGATTATAATGCTAAAGCAGACATATACAATGTGCAGTATTGTACAGTAAAGCTAACATAGCTGCCTTTTTGGAATGCAGATTCTTTCAGAATTCTTTACGTAAAGTGGAATTTATGTCCCAGCAAGAACTATCTGTAATCACACAAGAGGAGGGCCTGTGACTAAGAGGTAAAAAGCAGGGCTGGAGGGGCCAACTAGGGAATCACTGGGTAGAGACAATTCATTCAAGAAATGAGATGGGCAAGGTTGCCAAGACAGCATAGACAGAAAAAAGGGGAGGTCAAAGGGGACAAGAGAACCTAAAGTGAAACTGTGGCAAGGCAGATAGAACAAAAGCGCAAAGATTTTGCGTACAGAGGATAAGTTGTGGGAGTGAAGCACAGAGGGAACTGAGTAGGCTGACCTATGCCTTCTCAGAAAAATCAGAGTCAAGGTCATGGTGGAGGCAGCACAGTGAAAGGTCTGAGGGGACTAGAAATATATGGTGAATGGCAGAGGGAATAAATAAGTGACAACTAGAAGGGTTACTGCTGAAAGCACACCTCTGCCATGGCCCTAGCCAGGAAGCGCTATGGTCAGGGTTACACAGAGCTGGAAAGGAGCAGCGGGGACACTCCTTGCTGCAGCCCAGCATACTGCTTCACTAGCTTCTGCCCCTCTATCACACTCCTCAGAAGGAATGAGGGAAGGGAGGACATCTCAACACAACACCCTAGTCCCAGGCTGATCTTCCAAGTGCCTCCTGAGCCTCCAAGAGTTCTGTCCCCCCCAAAAGGTCTTTCATCCACTGTTTAAATTGCCCAATGGCAGATGCCTGAGAGGAACCTTTACAAGCACATTCTCTGGCATCACTGCTGTATTTCACAACCTTCCTCCTGCCCTTACACCTAAAGTTTACCTGCCAATACAAAAAAAAAAGTTTACCTCTCAAAACTTGTAAATTTAACCAACTGATTACTTCTCCCCATTGTCCTGTGAAGTACACTGCATCCTATGGTCCTGACAGAGATGAACTGATTTCATCCCCAGCACACATGATCCAAGCATCAGTCTCCTTTATTCTTCCTTCCTGAGACCTAATGGATGAACGAAGCATGGGTCACAGGGTCCTGACAGAGAATTCGCTGCATTTTTAAGTCCCCAGGACAGTCTAGATTGGGAAATGTTGGTCTAGATGGTTATTACAGAATTTCACAGCCCTCTAGAGCTGAAAAATCTCCGGAGGAGCCAAGAAGGCGGAGTAGAAAGACTCACGTATGCTAGCTCCGAACCTACAGCCCATATATTTCCTGCAAAAAGAACTCCCCACAAATTCTGGAGAACTGCAAGGCGCGCAAAAACACAGTGGAAAAGATTTCCGTTCCAGAGAGCCATCCCCAGGGGTCCATCGCACTCCGGACAGCGGAGTCCACCCCTGTGCTGCCCTGGCCACAGAGCCCCAGAGGAGCAGATCCGAGCAGGCTTCAGGGACGAAGGTCCCTCCACTCACAGACGCTACAGGTCAGTGAGAGAGACGTCTGCGCCGGCTGAGAGGAGAGCGGGGTGTCTCCGTGACTCGGGCCCCCTCGGGAAGCAGTGGCAGAGGCAGTGGCAGAGGCAGTGGCCCGGGACTCCCAGACCAGCAGGCAGAAGTTCAGGGCCATTACTGAAGGTCTCTACAGGTGGCCCTGCCCCCACCCACTCCATTACTGAAGGTCTCTGCATAAAGCCCCTGAGGGAACTGAGCCTGGGAGGTGGCCCTGCCCCCACCCACTCCATTACTGAAGGTCTCTGCATAAAGCCCCTGAGGGAACTGAGCCTGGGAGGCGGCCCTGCCCCCACCCGAGCACCACAACTTAAGTTCACATTGAATAGCAGCCTCGCCTGCTGCGGAAAGCCCATTTGAATCTCAGACCCCAAGCACTAGCTGGGTGGATCTAGGCGGAGGTGCAGAGGAATCTCAGAAGTCAAGTAACTGGCTGGGAAAATGCCCAGAAAAGGGAAGAAAAATAAGACTATAGAAAGCTACTTTGATGGGGTACAGATGTTCCCCCGCCTTTCAATTCTGAAGACGAGGAACAATTCTTACCATCAGGGAAAGACGTGGAGGTCGGGGCCTCTGTATCCCAGACATCCCAGGTGGATGTCCGGTGGGCTCAGGCCATGGAAGGGCTCAAAAAGGATTTTGAAAAGCAAGTTAGACAGGTGAAGGAAAAACTGGGAAGAGAAATGAGAGAGATGCAAGAAAAGCATGAAAAACGGGTCAATACCTTGGTAAAGGAGACCCAAAAAAATGCTGAAGAGAATAACACCTTGAAAAATAGGCTCACTCAATTGGCAAAAGAGGTTCCAAAAGCCAATGAGGAGAAGAATGCTTTCAAAAGCAGAATGAGCCAAATGGAAAAAGAGGTTCAAAAGCTCACTGAAGAGAATAGTTCTCTCAAAATTAGAATGGAACAGATGGAGTCTAATGACTTTCTGAGAAACCAAGAAATCACAAAACAAAACCAAAAGAATGAAAAAATGGAAGAGAATGTGAAATATCTCATGGGAAAAACAACTGACCTGGAAAATAGATCCAGGAGAGGCAATTTAAAAATTATGGGACTACCTGAAAGCCATGATCAAAAAAAGAGCCTAGACATCATCTTTCATGAAATTATCAATGATCAATTATCAAGGCCCTGAGATTCTAGAACCAGAGGGTAAAATAAGTATTGAAGTAATCCATCGATCACCGCCTGAAAGAGATCCAAAAAGAGAAACTCCTAGGAACATTGTGGCCAAATTCCAGAACTCCCAGCTCAAGGAGAAAATATTACAAGCAGCTAGAAAGAAATAATTCCAGTATTGTGGAAATAAAATCAGGATAACTCAAGGTCTAGCAGCTTCTACATTAAGGGATCGAAGGGCATAGAATAGGATATTCCAGAAGTCAAAGGAACTAGGACTCAAACCAAGAATCACCTATCCAGCAAAACTGAGTATAATACTTCAGGGGAAAATATGGCCTTTCAATGAAACAGAGGACTTTTAAGCATTCTTGATGAAAAGACCAGAGCTGAAAAGAAAATTTGACTTTCAAACACAAGAATGAGAAGAAGCATGAAAAAGTAAACAGCAAAGAGAAGTCATAAGGGACTTACCAAAAGTGAACTGTTTATATTCCTACATGGAAAGACAATATTTGTAACTCTTAAAAACTTTTCAGTATCTGGGTAGTTGGTGGGACCACACACACACATACACACACACACATGTGTGCATGCATGCACATACAGAGACAGAGAGCACAGAGTGAATTGAATAGGATGAGACCATATCTTAAAAGAAATTAAGGTAAATGGTGAGAGAAATGTAGTGGGAGGAGAGAGGGTGAAATGGAATGGGGTAAATTATATCTCATTCAAGAGGCAAGCAGGAGACTTTTTAGTGGAGGGAAAAAGAAGAGAGCTGAGAAAAAAAACAAGAAGTTTACCCTCATCACATTCGACTAAAGGAAGGAAGAAAATGCACATTCATTTTGGTATGAAAACCTATCTTACAATACAGGAAAGTGGGGGAGAAGGAGATAAGCGAGGTGGGGGGGATGATGGAAAGGAGGGCAATGGGAGGAGGGAGCAATTTGAAGTCAACACTCGGGGAGGGACAGGATCAAAAGACAGAATAGAAACAATGGGGGGGCAGGATAGGATGGAGGGAAATACAGTTAGTCTTACACAATAGGACTATTATTGAAGTCATTTGCAAAACTACACAGATAGGGCCTATATTGAATTGCCTGCCTTCCCAAAGGGAATGGGTGGGGAGGGAGGGATGGGGAGAATTTGGAACTCAACGTTTTAGGAACAACTGTTGAGTACTGTTCTTGCTACTAGGAAATAAGAAATACAGTTAATGGGGAATAGAAAATCATCTGGCCCTACAGGACAAAAGAGAAGATGGGGAGAAGAGAAGGGAGGGATGATAGAAGAGAGGGCAGACTGGTGATAGGGAAAATTAGAATGCTCAGTGTATTGGGGTGGGGGGAGGTGATAAAAGGGGAGAAAATTTGGAACCCAAAATTTTGTGAAAATGAATGTAAAAAGTTAAATAAATAAATTTATATTAGAGCTGAAAAATCTAATCTCTCCCCATTCACTTTACAGACAAGGCCAGAGAAGGGAAAGGATCCTGACTCCTAGGCCCAGTGGTCATTCCCCGGCACCTTATTAGCTCCCCACCAAAATTAGGCCTGTGAGAGCTAGGCAAAGTATCTCATTTACTGTGGATTCCCTTTTACTCTCCAGAAATCAACAATGCCTTTTTCTCTGAAAATCATCCTTCTCCCTTGTTTTCAAGAAAGATATCAGAAAATTAGACAACAGGGAATCCCCACATCTTCACAAGGGGGGAACATGGGCCAACATGACAACTTAAAATGACCCAAGTACTTTTTAAGAACCAAAACTCTAAGACCTCACATAGCCCTTCCTTTGTTTTCCCTTTATTTCACCTACTATTATAGTATCATATAAAAAATGACACAGAAATGTAAGCAATCTGTTGTATAATACATTCCCTCTGGACTCTTAAGATCCATGGGTCATACAGAAATGACAGAATTTCCAAGTAGAAGGACCTGTCAAGAGCCACAGTCGTTCCCTCACGCATGCAGAAACACACCCCCTAAATAAGGATGTCCCCCACCAAAGGATCACCCAGCTTTTGCTGACATAAGGGTCTGCTGCTTCTCTAGTCAGCGCTCTCTACTTTAGGAGACTTCCCATGGTTATAAAGTTTTTCTTCTCATTAAGGCTAAATTGTCCACTTTTTGACTTCTACTCACCCATCCTCCTGGTTCCACACTCAGAGGCCAACGAGACCAAAGCTAATCCTTTCTCAAGAAGACAGCCTACTTCAAACACTCAAAAACAATTATCATTTCCCCCCCCAATGCAGACACTAAGTCTTCTTTTCAGGCTAAATATTTCCATTTCGTTCAACAGATCCTCATGGCATGATCTTACGATCCCTGACCATCTTGGCTGCCTTCCTCAGGACACTCTCCTGAGAATGAATATCCTTAAAATGTGATGCGCAGACCTGAATGCAATACCAGAGATGGAGGGCAAGACCATTACCTCCCTCCCTCTCTCATCCTGGACACTCGGCCTCTCTATAACACAGTCTCTTCTCACACAACTGTGGAATCACACTGAGCTTGCCCAGTTCATATCCACAGATGTCCTAATGCCTATCAAGCCATGCCTTTGCCCATACTATAAAAGTTCAAAAAAAAAAAAAATTTTCACAACTATCCCTATTAAATTTCATTTTATTAGATATAGCCCAATATTTTAGCTGGTCTGAATCTTTTCAAATTCTGATATTCATGTATCCCTCCCCCAGTTGTAAATCTGATAAGTTTATGTCTTTATCCCTTACTGCTAAAAAGCTAAAACAGAACATTGCCAGGCCAAGTAAAGATCCCTGTGGCACTCCAATAGGGACCTCCTCCTAAGTGGACACTGAACCAATAACTTAACCACTCTTCAGATTTGGTCACCAACCACAGTTCCAAGTTCACCTAAAATGTACTATAAAGATCTAGCCCACAAGAATAAACTAGGAGGCTCTGTCAAATGATGTGATAAAATCTAGGTAACCTCCGTCCTCTTCAGCATCACTACGGACTACTACTGGTCAAAAAAGGAAATCAGGTTAGCAGAGTACACTGGCTCTTTGGGATCACTGCCCTCCTTGTCTAGATATTCACCTACCAACTCTGTCATAGAAAAAGTACTGATTTGGAATCAGAAAAACCTGGATCCAAATCCTGTCTCATACCCTTACTAGTTGTGCAACTCTAGGCAAGATGCTTAACCTCTTTGTTTCAGTTTCCTCATGTGAAAAATGGGCATAATAATAGAAGCTGACTTAAAGGGCAAGGGTTGGCTGTCACGTGTCAAGCACTACATAAATGTCAGAATTTTGCCATGAACCAAAGTCAAGTTCACTGACCTGGAGTTTTTAATTTTACTCTCCTGTCTTTTTAAAAAATCAGGCCCCCAGGCTAGGCCTGGAGCACCCTCAGCTGGCTCCCCTCTAGGTGGCTGCCCATGTCTCAGTAATCCCACCTGCTAGTTTTTTCAGCACCCAGGGCACATGATCCGTCTGCGACTCCTCAAGAGCAGTCACCTCTCTTACTTCCTTCTTGTTGATCATGGCTATCAACTCCCTTTCTAGACATTTTTGCTAAATCCATTTTAGTCCAAAGATTATTCTCCTTGGTAGAGAAAAAAGAAGCCAAGTGTGAGCTGCACAGCCAGCCCACAAGCCCCAGGCAGTGGCTCTGCCTTCTGATCCTCTTCTCTTCCCCAGTAATTTCTTCAACAGATGCACCATTTCCCCCTCTCCAACTTTCTTGGCTCTCCTCCTCACTTGGAGCCTTATCATTCCTGATCATATTCTTCTGTACATGTCTGTGCTGCATCCCCACTGGTCTCTTTAGAGTAGTCTTCCCCTTCCTCTTCACTGAGTCTGTTTCTTTTTGGGTCTTCAGAATTTCCTTCTTCCCAGTCCTACTGAGAAGACTCTGTATAAATTTCATTTACAGGATCCAACCCATCCTCTGAAAGATGCTTTTCCAAGACTCAAGGTTCCCAAGTCAGATTATGCACAATTTTCCTTTTCTCTTATCTCAAATTCTATAGTTATGTTGTATAGGACAGAAGCCTCTCAAGGCCCATACAGATCATCTTAGCCTGCATGGTTCTTCTTTTCATGGTAGAAAAAATACTCTGCAAGTAAAACATCTCCTGGACCAGGGTGAGCTTGAATCCATTCCCAATGCCATGGAATCCTTGATCTAAAATTCTTCTTTAGTCACATACACATACACTCCCAACCTCCCCAAGACATGCTCCTTTCAGTTGCATCCAAAAGTCCTGACCAACTGCCATTTCAGGGTCCAGTCATTTCCACGGTCAGAGGAGCCATGTAGCACAGCTTGCTGCTGCTGCTCTTGAGAGACCTCTAGAGACTCCTCATCCATCTATATACGTGTCCTTTCAGTCCTGCAGAGGTCTGATGATTCTAGTTGACCACAATTACTACTTTACGTTTACACCTTGATGCTAGGCTCAGGATCTGCTTCCTCAACTTCTCATCTATTTCCAGATCTTCTGACAATATTATTCCTGATATTATGATGTCCCTGATGACAAAATTCTTTATCTTAACCCAAATGCTAGTCTATGCTATGCTTACTCAACTCATAATTCCTGCATCTCCTCACAAACATACCTTACCATGCTCCCTCTTTCCATTCCCACATTACATTCTGTTCCTTTTGAATAAGTTAAATCATTCCACAGCTGTACTTCAGTCATGGGTTTCTTCTTACCCTTCCTGCCCCTACTTCTACTTATGAAGTCAAATTTGTTTCTTTGCGTACAGGTCTAGCTAACCTAAAGGCCCACTCTCTATCCTCCTCCCCACCACCTGACTAAATAAAAATTGTTTTACTTAGGTTAAAATGAAAACAACATTATAGGACCCCTAGAAAGTAGCTAATTGATGCCCAAGATAAACAAGAAGCTAGTAAGAAACAACTTTGATATTTTTCCCGAGCACAAGACAGAGGGGTCTACATTATCACACAACAGATGGTTGGCAAAGTGCTGGACTAGACACTCACTTTCTCAGACTCCCTAGAGGATTGTCAGGCCCCTTACCTGGAAATGGAGAGAGCAGCTCTACACTCTTAGCTCCACAAGCAAGCTAACAATGCTGACAATGAAATGAAATTAATTTATTTCTTGCTCCAAGCTGAAAGTTCCAATTTGAGCCCCCAAAGTCTACACTCAGAATGAACAGACCCATATAATCGATCTTTGAACTCAATACAATAAGGAGCTCTATAAAACAAATCTATTCTGATTTTCTATAGTCTTCCCAGTGCTTAGGTTAATCTTGAATCCTCATTAAATCCCTTATACCAAGTTACTGATATAACAAAAACCTTCTCTATGCATTTTCTAACACTGAGTTTAGTTTCTATTCGTTAACCGTATGGAAAAGTTTACGAATAGTTTCTATTTCTCTAAATCTATAATCCTATTATCAAACAGCGGTGTACAAGATGTTGGTTCACTGGCCATCTTCTCAATTTTTTCTCTCTCTATTCTCTGGGGGACCTTATCAACTTTGCTTCAACTCTGATCTTTATGCGGATGATTCACAGATCATCTCTCTTGTTGGCTCCAACTTCATATCACAAATTGCCTAGAGGTACACTAGACTCAACATTTTTGGAAAACTTGTTTATACTCCTGACTTTCACTGTTAATTTCCCTACATCTATCCATGATCCCACCACCCTTCTAAAATCACCTATTTCACATCCTTGCCTCCCCCCCACACCCCCAGCAACCTGTCAATTCTCTCTCAACCCCATCACCTGCACGTGGCCCACAGCACCTCATTCTCCAGTTACAATCCTGCTCTTTACCATGATGTAACCTCTCTCTACAAATACTGCCTCACCAGGACTATCCCAATGGCCTCCTAAATGCTCTCCCTATCTCCAATGTCTCACCCCTACCCAGCTACCACATGGTATTTCTTTGCTTTTTTAAATTTAGTTTTAAGCGTTCTCTTTTATACAATTTTGAGTTTTACATTTTCTCCCCTCTCCCCAAGATGGCATGCAGTCTGATATAGATTACAGACGTACAATCATATTACACATATTTCCACATTAGTCATGTTGTAAAGAAGTATTAGAAAGGGCAAGACCAAGAAAAAAAAGAAAAAGAGAGAGAGAGGCTTTGATCTGCATTTAGACACCATAGTTCTTTCTCTGGATATGAATAGCGTTTTCCATCATGAGTCTTTTGGAATTGTCTTAGATCATTGTGGTCACAGCATAACGTAGCTGTTACTCTTTTAATGTTCTCCTGGTTCTGCTCACTTCACTCAGTATCGATTCATCAAAGTCTTTCCAAGTTTTTCTGAAGCCTGCCTTCTCATCATTTCTTATGATATAGTATTTCATTACATTCATATACCACAACTTGTTCAGTCATTCCTTTCGATTTCCAGTTCATGGCCACCACAAAGAGAGCTGCTATAAATATTTTTGTGCACGTGGGACCTTTTTCCATTTTTATGATCTCTTTGGGATACAGACCTAGAAGTGATATTGCTAGGTCAAAGGGTCACATGATATTTCTAAAACACAGTTGTTTTTTTACGAAGTCTGTCTCCATCCTGCCTGTGTAAGCTTAGTGAACATCACTCTCCTCTTCACTCACCTGATTGTTTCAGCCAGACTGGCTTATTTGCTGATCCCTGTAGACAACACTACATCTCCCCTGTCCATGCCTTTATACTTATACCACTTGCCTGAAATGCACTGCCCTGCTCACTCAACCCTAATCTGTGGAATTCCTGCTTTCCTCAAGGCTCAAGTCAGATGTCACCTTCTACGGGGGATGGGCCTGACTTCATCCTCTCAGTAGCTAATGCCTTAACTCAGAAATGACTTTATATTTATTTTGCCTTTACCTAGTTGAGTTTATGCTTTTTCCCTTCAGTAGAGAGCCAGCTCCTTGGGGACAAAAATATGTTTTTCTTCTTTTTATCCCAAGGGCCTATTGTTTATGAAAGGTTCATTGCATGAAAATAGATGAAAATGTTTGCCCCAGAAACACTGATATATATAACCCAAAGTCAGGTCACTCTATCACTTCAGTCTTTGAGTCTTTGCATTTATAAAACATGTTTAACACTAATTATAATCATCTATGCAGACAAGCATTTTTATCCCTAATTCTCCTCCCCTTTCAACTGAAGAAACATTTAAGTGCCTACTTTAGTACATAGAAATGTGGTTGAACCCACAGCCTTGGAATACAGAAGACCTGGCCCTAGGCTGGCCTTCCTCACATAAGCTCTCAGCATCTGAAGACCAGAAATTATAGACCAGTTGCTTGTTCTGCACATGGAATCTGTGATCTAGTATGGGCATCAATACCCACATATCTCCACAAAACAATAATGCAAGAAAGCACAGATGGTACATGACAGCACTCCAGAGAACAGGGGGCCTGGAGTTGGGAAGATCCAAGTTCAAATGCAGCATCTCTGTCTGGCTCAGTGATGTCATCTGTAAAATGGAGATAACTGCACCTCCCTCTGTGATACTGTGGGGCTCATATGAAACCATACTGTAAGGCGCTTTGCAACCCTTAAACCGCTATACAAATCCTAGGTCCTGATGAGCAACAGGCCACCGGACCGCATGGTTCATGAGAAGAAAGCCAGGCTGGTGATGTTACACAGCTCTCTGGCTCAAATCCAAGTCAACCACGAGTCACCATCATCTTAATGTCGCCGTCCTCTTGGAGAAGGACGGACAGACACAACAGCACTACAAATCCTAGCTATGATTCGTTACCGCCACCACCGCCAGTGCAGGCAGGAAGACCTGACTTCAAATGCGGCCTGAGACTCCACTTCACCCTCTCTGCCTCAGTTTTCTCACCTGTAAAAGCTAGGAAAGGAAATGGGCAATCACTTCAAAGAGATGGGGTCACAAGTGCAGTCCGTAATAGGAAAGGTTATTTCTCGCTTGGGAATTAACTAGGTCTTGTATAAAATAACATATCTGACCAAGATTCCTAGGACACATCTTGACAAGGAGGGGCCCACCTCTGCCCAAAGCCCGCCGCTTGCGGGGGAGGTCCGTCCAGGGGCAGCCCGCTCCCCTTCATTACGTGAGGCCTGCAACGCCTTCTCTGCATCACCTCTGCCCTCCATCACCAAGCCCCAGGAGTCTAATTCTGCTTTCTGGGAAGTCCGCGCAGGAGGAATCTGAGCCCAGGCAGGTGAGAACCAACCTAACTGCGGGCAAGGTCGGGAAGGGCGGATCCCCCAAAGGTCAACAAGGGGGAAAACGATCGGCTGGGGTGGGTCAGCGTGGACGAGGCGGGGAGGGCAGGGGGCCGGCCCGGAGGGAGGGGGCACGAGCCAGGGCTGCGCCACGTGCTAGTCACAAATGTCATCTCGGGGAGGACCGCGGAGGGGGCAGCCGCCCGCTCCGGCTCCACGGCGCACCCCAGAAGAGGCGAGAGCTCGTCCCCCAGCCGAAGCGCACCACGGCAGCGACAGCCAGACTGCGGCTCAATCCAACCACGAACGCCCCCGCCCCCCCTGGGAGGACCAAGGAGGCCTCCCCCGGCCCCGCCCCGGGAGCCCCGCCCCCCTCCGGGGCTCACTCTCCGGGGCTCTCTCCTCACCTGTAAGAGGGGGTAACAGTAACCCACTTCGCAGGGCCGGGGCTGCCAACCCCCTACCTCGCGAAGTTGCGGGCAGGCCCCCGCCCGGACACAGCGCTGTAAAGAGCGGCTCCGGGTTTACTCCACGTTATCACGTGACCCAAAGCAGGAGGGGGGCTCCCCACAGTGGGACCAGGGGAGGGCGGGGTCAGCTCCAACTTTACCGTGGCACCCACAACTAGCGCTTAGAAACACTTTAAAGCTCCGGTCAGGGGTTGTTGCACCAAGAGGGGGAGGGGAGCGCCAAACTTCGAGGGAGCCTCCCGGGGTCAGCGTGACCTCAGCTGACCCTTGACCTGCGAAATGGGAAAAGCAGCGCCCGCCCCGCTCCCCCGAGCTTCAACCACACAACAGGCGCTCGGGGACAAGGAGGCGCAGGGGACGCCGGGCCGGGGCCGGGAAGCGCTCGGGGAGGAGGCGGCTGGCTCCCCTCCCCCTTTCGCCCAGGTCCCCCTCCCCCGGACCCCTCCCCCAGCACTGACCGGCACGTGACCTGCTTGGTGCTCATGATGGAGGGTGAGTGACTTTAGGACGGACGGCTGGATGGAGAGGCGGCCGCTCGCGCACCCTCGCCGCCGCTGCCGCCGCCGCCGCCGCTTCCGCTCCCGAGCGCTCGGCCTCTTCCGCCCGGGGCGCCGCTGCTCTGCCCCGTCCCTCCGCCCCGCCCCGCGGAGCCTCTACGTCACCGGGCCCTCAGCTCCGCCCCGCCCCGCGGAGCCGCTGCGTCACCGGGCCCTCAGCTCCGCCCCGCCCCGCCCCGCCCTCTCGGGCCTCACCTTGGTAGCGCCGGCCGGAAACTCCGCCGCCGTCACAATTGGTTCCGCCTCCCGGACGGGGGAACCCTCCCCCGGGTGCCGCGCGTGCGCACAGCCTGGCTCCTCCATGTGCGCCTCGTGTTCCCTCTGCAGCTTCGACTTCCCTCCGGCCCTTGCCCTGCCCTGGCCATGGTCTAGTCCCGGCCCCTACCCCTGCTATCCCAGCTCCCCTTCCTCAGCCCCCGTGGGCTCCAGCCATAGCTCCTCTAACCGTGGCTCCACGATCCCCCAGGGAGCCTCCGCCGCCCCGGCCCCCTCCTGCCTGTGTTTCAGCAGGCTGTGCTGAGCCCGCTCCCCCTGCCCTCTGTGACCCTCCCCGGACAAAGGCTTGTCCAGCGCCTTGTTTGTCCCACCGGAAAGCCCCCCGTGGGCGGATGCTTTCCACGTGTTCCTCTTGTCCTCCGCGTCCCTCCCAGAGCCCCTGTCCCGCCCGTCCTCTTTCAGCTTCCCTGCCCTGCCCCAGTGGCTCATCTTCGGCCTCCTCCAGTCTTCCCGGTCCGCGTCCCTCCCGTAACCGCCTTGTCTTAGCCCCGGCTCCCACTCCAGCCACTCCTTGTCCCAGACGACATTTTGCGTCCTCATTCTCTCCCAGTTGTCTCTCCCCGGATACCGTCTGTTCAGATAAGCCCTGCCGAGTCTCCAGGGCTGGGGGCACTGGCTCAAGTCACAGGTCCACCTGCCCCCTTCCAGCTCCCACACCCTGCCCAGGTTGTCCCTCCGAAGCCGTCTCACTTTACCCCTCCTCGCGTTGTCATTGTCACTGTACTCTTCCCCGTCCAAAGAGACCCTCTTCAGCCTTCTCCCCGTGTCCCACTTGTCCTTGGCTCTTCCCGTTAGCCCAGTTTCCCAGTCAGCCCTCCTCACGTTCCTCCCCTTGTCCCGGTGTTCCCTCCCAGGCCTATCCTTTTCCAAATTCTCCCTCCCTATTCTTGCCCCTCTACCCAAGCTATGACTCCTCTTCCCTCTTCCCCTTCTCAGAGCCTTCCTTAGCCCTGTCACCCCATCCCAGCTCTCCCTGGTCGGGCACCTGTGGTTGTCCTTCAGGCTCCTCCCCCTGTCCCTAGAGCCCTTCCTTAGCCCTGTCACTCCATCCCAGCTCTCCCTTGACAAGTACCTCCTTCTAGCTAAATTATCCCTCTTCAGACTCCTTCCCCTGTCCCTAGAGCCCTTCCTTAGCCCGGTCACCCCATCCCAACTCTCCCTTGACAAGTACCTCCTCCTAGCTAAATTATTCCTCTTCGGGCTCCTCCCCTTGTCCCAAGAGCCCTTCCTTAGCCCGGTCACCCCATCCCAACTCTCCCTTGACAGGTACCTCCTTCTGGCTAAATTATCCTTCGGGCTCCTCCCCCTCTCCCAAGGGTCCTTCCTTAGCCTCGTTACCTTATCCCAACTTTCCTTTATCAGATACCTCCTCCCATCTAAGCCATCCCTCTTTGGTCTCCTCCCTCTGTCCCAACTGCCTTCCAATCCCCTCCTTTTGCTTAAATTGTCTCTCTTTAGCCTCCTACCTCTTTCCCAGTTATCCGTAGGACACCTTCCCAAATCCAAGTTGTCTTTCCTTAGTGTTTTTCTTTTATTCCAATTGTTTTTCCTCATCATCCTGTCCCAGTTGTCTGTTCCCAGAGACCTTTTCCTTTCCCAACTGTCTTTCCTCATTCCCCTGTAATTGTCACAACTGCCCTTTGCCACCCTTCCCCTGTCCCAACTGTCCCTTCTGAGCCTTCTTTTGAGAGTGTCCTTACTCCGTCTTCTGTCTTTGCCCCAATTTTCCTTTTTCAGTCTCCTCCCCCTTTCCTGAGTGTCCCTCCCCAGCCCAAAGTCCCTTTCTGAACTGTCATTCCCCAAACACATCCCTCTTTTCCACTTATTTCTTGACAGCACCTTCCTATCCAAACTGCGCCTCTCCAGGCCCCTGACTCTGTCCGGACTGTCAGTCCCCAGTTCCTTACTCATATATGTATTATCCATACCATTCAGCCGTCTCATTGCAATTTCCACACTGTCCCTCCTGAGTCCATTTCTCCAAAAGAAAAAATCCTTCTTAAGCTCTCTATCTCTGCCAGACACATCTCCATCCAAATTATTCTCTAATAGCCTCATTCTTCCATCATGACTTGACCTAAGTAGCCCTCTGTCTGTTTCCCAAAAGGCCTTTTTGAGGCTCTCTTCATCCCAACTGACCCTTCCTGGGGTCCTTTTCCCCCAACTGTCTCTATTGGTACCATCCCAACTGTCCCTCGTTCCCATTCCACTTGTTACTTTTCATCCCCTTCTGTCCAAGCTTTTCTTCCTCATTCCTTTGTCTCTGTGCCAGGTGTCCCACCCCAATCCTCTCCTCCGGTCCAGACTATCTTTTCCCAGCCCCTGCTACCCTCCCAACTATCCCTCCCCACGCCCCTCCCTTTCCCAACTGTCCCCATTTATAAAATGAAGGGATTAGGCCGGCTGATGTCTCAGCCTCCTTCTAGCTCTAGAATTCTATGTTCCATGATCTCTACTCAGCTTTCTTGAACCTAGTATGGCAGCATGGCATAATGGAAAGCACTGGGTTTGGAGTCAAAGAACCTGGGTGCATATCCTGATTCTGCCACCTGTGTCCTTGGATAAGTCACTTAATCTTTCATGGGCCTCAGTTTCCTCATCTGTAAAATGAAGGATTTGAACTAGGTAACAACTGCTAAGGTCTCTTAGCTCAAAAGCTATGAAACTATGAATCCCTTCTACCTACTCCCTTCCCTTCCTCCCCCACCAGAAAAAAAAAAGGGAAAGGAAATGCAATGAAGAGAAGTAGCTTTGAAAACTGGATAGAAAGCCCCCCAATTATCTCCCATTCTCTCTTCTCTTTCCAAATACCCTCTTTTATCTTTCTCAAATCTTCCCTTAACCCTGTAACCCCATCCCAGCTCTCCCTTGCCAGGTACCTTTACCTCTGCAAATTATCCTACCTCTTCCCTCTGTCCCAAGAGAGTCCTTCTTTCGTCTTGTAACCCCATCCAAGCCCTAGTTAGGTGCCTTTCCAGCCAGTTTCAAATCTAGTCTTCTTCATCCCATTTCTTCTCATTGTCCTTTTTAAATTTATTTTTGGCAAGGCATTGTGGGGGAGTAGGTGAAAGGGATTCATAGTCTCAGATTTATAGCTAAAAGAGACCTCAGGAATCACTTGGACTTATATAGATAAAGAAAAGAATGAGGGATAATTATATGGGCCACATCCCCAAAATATTTCATTCTTTCTACCCATCCCCGTTCTTTCAAATCTATCTGTAATGCATGTAGCACTTAATTCCAATATTCTCATATTCTTTATCTCTTTTTACTTGTTTATTATGTAGTACAGGTTAAATTGGTTTGTCAGGGCTTTTTAGGAAATCATGCATCCTGCAACTTCCCTGGGTGTTTCCAAGCGCTCCAGAGATGTGGTAGGTAACTCAGCACTTGGGTTTGGGGGTGCTGGTAAAGGCAACGACTTAACTTCCCGGATCCTCTGGACCATATGGTATCATGGTACTTAAAGGTCTCATCACGATGGTATGATCCAAAAAACCGTTCCTGGGGTCTTTATCCCCCAGTTGTTTCTATTGGTACCATCTCAATCATCCCTTGACATGGGCAGAGGGGCAGGATGCCATTCCCATTTAAAAGAGAGACAGTTTCTAGCTCTACTTCTTTCGTCTTTCCCTGTGGCCTCCAGTAAATCAAGCCTTCTATTGATTGACAAAGCATATCACATCATGGTCTTATCATAAAGCACATTGTAGCGCCATGCGATATTCACAGAGCCTCTGCTAGGCCTCCCACAACCCAGTTCCCTTATACAAAATCACAAACAAGCTCTTTCACTCATGCTAGCTATGCTTGCCTGTATCTTTCCTAGCTCTGACTAAACTCTTAACTTACTTCCTCTCAGCTCTGCTCTCTACCTCTTCCTGTTCTACCCTTCCAGCAAGCTTCTCCCACCACAGGCTTCATGTGACTCAGACTTCCGTATGATCCAGGCAGGTCACATGGGCCTATTAATGAATGGGAAAGATCTCCCCATTTCAGTTACCATTACATCCAGCCCCAAGATCTTTCACATTCATTACATAAATCAGGTCAGTGGGACAACTGGTATCAATAGAACTTTAACAGAGATAACAGAAAAATAAGCATACAAAACAATATCTCAGGCAACTGGTGTCAACAGAACTTTACAGTATTAACAGGGATCACACAAAATAAGCACATAAAACAATATCTTAGGGTGGGTCTTGAGCACAAGTACCCCATCATTCCTGCTTGAACACATGGGGCCCAAAATCTTGGGATAAAAGGCAAAGGTCTCTTCTTTCATAGCCACTGAGATTGGATGTAGAGCTGTCCCTGTCCCAAGAGGTCCCATTCAAAAGGTCAGTTCTTTAGCTGGCATCCAGAGCTTGGTCAACACCAGGTCCAGAGGTGACATCTGATTTAAGTAATTTACTTAAGTAATCAGACATCAGCAGGTGGAGGGTCCTAAGCCTGAAGAAAACAAATCTGACAAACAAGGTGAACAGACAAAAAGCCAAAAAGAAACCAGGAGACAATAACCAGAAGCAGGGTAGATATGGGGTTAGCCATGCTTCTGGAGTCCGTGAACTCACTATCATAGCCTCATTCACTGTTGTTTACTGTTTCCTAACTTGCAGTTTTGGGGGTCATCATTCTGGCTAGAGGCATACTTTAATCTGAGCTGGAGCCTGGCCAACCTCCCATTCTCTCCTCGCTCAGTCTAAAATCAAACTTCTTTCTTCAATACATTTTATATAGTTCATTAGTTGGAATGCCATCTATGCTTCCAAAATCTACCCCTGCTCTCAGTAGAGAAGTAAACAACTCTTATCTTGTCAATCTATTTTGATTGTGAATCTGCTGGCTATTTATTCTTCTCGAGGAAATTTGTCTTTTTCTGATTCCCATCACCCAAGACACCAAAGATTCTCCCATGCTTTGGGTGAACCAGCTCAAATTATCTGTGACCTGCTGCTGAGTAAAATCCTCAGTTACTTCCCTAAACACTGTGGGGACCCCTGATTCTCCTTCTGTCTGAACCTCAGGCTCCTCATTTGTTTCATTCTCCTCCCACACATCCTCCTGGCCTGTGTTTGGGCCCCAGTCAAGTCCAGCCTGTGCCAGGGCTGCAATAACTTTCCTCCTCCTCCTCCAAATCAACAACAGCTTTTTCTCCTAAAGGACAGTTTGAATGCTGCAGCATAAAAAGCCTCTTATGCAAACTAGCCACACCCTCTCCTGAGCTTTCTCTTCCATCTGCTTTTACATGTAATTTGATAGCTTGTTAGCAAGGCCCAGCCTCTCCTACACACCCCTGCCTTTTCTTTCCCTGGTTCTATTAATATTCCCTGCAAACATCTTTCTAAGTCTCTGGATTCTCCCCTTTGTTCCCAATTTTCACAGAACCCTGTGCTTTTAGTTCATTCTCTTGCTGGGAAGGAATAAGGCAAATCCTCCCACCCTGGGATATCCATTTCTTCTTTTGTCTCCTCTGCCTTTCTGTCTCCAAATAGAGGTCCGATATTTCTTAATCTTATCCCTGTCGCCATTTGTAACAGCAATGCAATATTCACAGCACCCACAGTGGCCACTCCTGATGCAATTCTGAATCACAGAATACAACAGATGGCACATGGAAGACAGAAGAACCAAAACATTTATTCAGACATCAGAAAGCCAAATCCATCATAGTAACAAAAGTCTAGATACAATAACACTGCAGAGGACAACTCCAGCCCCAAGCCTTTCCCCTGCTAGGCTTCCCACAAACCAGCTCCATTAAACAAATCACAAGCACACTCTTTCACTCATGCTAGCCAGCAGCCTAGCTCTGACTAGCTCTGACTCACTTCCTGTCAGCTCAGCTCTAACTCCACCTCTTCCTAGGCCACACTTGCTGTTCCACCGTTCAGCAAGCTCCTCCCAGCACAGGCTTCAGGTGACTCAGACTTCCGTGTGACCCAGGCAGGTCACATGGGTCTATTAATGAATGGAAAAGACCATTTCCATTGCCATTACACACATCCAATTGCTAGCTAGAGTAGGGGAGACTTCTGTAAGAATGGAACAGAATAGTCATTTGTTGAGCACCTACGTGTGCTAGGCACTTTACAAATATTATCTCTAAGTTATTATCTGCTTATCTTTCTATTTTATATTTCTTGAATACCATCTTCCTCAAATGGACATATTCAATACTTAAGTATTCCTAGTTTAGAAAAAAGAAATTGAATAATCCATCAATGAGCTCCCTAGGAAAAAATCCCAGGATCCGTGGATTCACGAATGAATTCTACCAAACATTTAAGGAACAATTAATTCCAATATTATAGAAACTATTTGGGAAAATAGGCAAAGAAGTCCTGCCAAATTCCTTTTATGACACAGATATGGTGCTGATCCCTAAACCAGGAAGAGCAAATACAGAAAAAAACCTACAAACCAATTTCCTAATGAATATTGATGCAAAAATTTAAAATACTAGCAAGGAGATTACAGCAATTCATCACAAAGATCATACATTATGGGCATGTGGTATTTACACCAGAAATGCAAGGCTAGTTCAATATTAGGAAAAATAATAAAGCAAGCAAAAATGTTATGATTATCTCCATAGATGCAGATAAAGCTTTTGATAAGATAACAATACTCATTCCTAGTAAAAACTCTAAAAATCATAGGAATAAATGGAATTTTGCTTAAAATAATGAGTAGTATTTATGTAAAACCAATGGCAAGTATTGGTTGTAATGGTGATAAGCTAGAAGCTTTCCCAGTAAAATCTGGGGTGAAGCAAGGATGCTTATTATCACCCCTCTTACTCAGTATTGTACTAGAAATGCCAGCGTTAGCAGTAAGAGAGGAAAAAGGAACTGAAGGAATTAGAACAGGCAACGAGGAAACAAAACTATCACTCCTTGAAAATGATATGATGGTGTACTTGGAGAATCCTGGAGAGTCAACTAAAAACTAGTCAGAATGATTAATAACTTTAGCAAAGTTGCAGAATATAAAATAAACCTACAAAAATCATCAACATTTCTGTATATTACCAACAAGGTCCAGCAGCAAGAGATGAGAGATTCCATTTAAAATAACTGTAGTCAACATAAAATCCTTATTAGTCTGTCTGCCAAACAATCCCAGGAACCATATGAACACAGTTACAAAACACTTTTCACACAAATAAAGTCAGATTTCAACAATCGAAAAAATATTAATTACTCATGGGTAGGTCGACCCAATATAACAAAAATGACAATTCTGCCTAAATTAATATTCTTTATTCAGTGCCATACTAATCAAAAATTATTTTATAGAACTATAAAAAATAAAAACAATTTACATGGAAGAACAAAAGGTCAAGAATGTAAAAGGAATTAATGAAAAAAAGAGGTGAAGGAAGGTGGCCTAGCAATAGCAGATCTCAAAGCATATTGCAAAGTGGTAATCATCAAACTAAAGCAATCTAGTACTTGCTAAGAAATAGAGTGGTGGATCCATGAAATAGATTAGTTCCATGGTACATAGTAAGAAGCCTATAGTTATCTTGCGTTTGATAAATGTAAAGACCAGACTTTTAAGAAAAGAACTCACT
Organism: Bettongia penicillata ogilbyi; assembly: GCA_023548195.1. NCBI lineage: Eukaryota > Metazoa > Chordata > Mammalia > Diprotodontia > Potoroidae > Bettongia > Bettongia penicillata. The sequence continues at coordinate 6,827,819 of JAJHZJ010000067.1, read as the reverse complement.
ATTTGACAAAAACTGCTGGGAAAACTGGAAAGCAGTTTGACAAAAGCTAAGTATAGATAGACCAACGCCTCACGCAGTATAACAAGATAAGGTCAAAATGGTTACATGATTCAGACATAAAGGGTGATACCATAAGCAAATTAGGAGGGCAAGGAATAGTTTACCTGTCAGATCTATGGAGAAGGGAAGAATTTATGACCAAAACAGATAGAAAGCATTAGGGGATATAAAGTGGATAATTTTGATGACCTTAAATTAAAAATTTTAAATAGAAAAACAACAATACAGCCAAGTTTAGAAGGAAAGCAGAAAACTGGGGGGGTGGGGAGGGAAAAGAGAGGGAAATGTTTACAGCAAATTTCTCTGATAAAGGTCTCATCTCTCAAATATATAGAGAACGAAATCAAATTGATAAGAACAAGTCATTCCCTAACTGATAAATGGTCAAAGGATATGAACAGGCAGTTTACAGATGAAATTAAAACTATAGTCATATGAAAAAACGCTCTAAATCACTATTGATTAGAGAAATGCAAATTAAAACAAGACTGAGATACCATCTCACACCTATCAGACTGGCGAGGATGACAGAAAAGGAATTCTGAAATCTGCTTATCTGATAATCATTGGTTTTCCACACCTCCCTCTGCCTTCCCTTACCAAACTGTGCACTTTATCCATACTGTGACCTTTTATCCCTTAGCCGCTCAATTCTCTCCCAAGGCCATTTTCCTTGGTTTAGCTACTTTTTCGTCTTTTCTCCATTTTGACCCCTCCACTTGAACTTAGTGAATTAGTTCAAACCTACCCTATCCTCTTCTTTTTAGTCTGTAACCCCCTTATATTAGCCATTGCACCCTGCCAAGTATCAGCTTTGTTATCACTCCCATCATCTGTTGCCTTTGCTCCTACACATGAGCTATTCAGTGCAAGGGGAGAAAATCATGAAATTGTTCTCACATTACAAATTTATGTTACACAGACCTAACTTAGCTTTCACTGCTGCTAGGCAATCCTACTCCACTTCCTTTATCAACTTACTACCCCACCCTCCACAATGACTCTTCCAAACCCATTTTCATCCCTCTTCCACTCCTCCCATGCCTCCCTCCCCTCCCTGCTTAGTTGAGAACTTTGCCTTAGATTTTGCGAAAAAAATTGAGGCCATTCACCCTGAGATCCATCTTTTCCCTCCTCATCTCACATCACCAGGACCCCTTTTTCCACTTTCTCCTCCTTCACCCCTGGCTTGAATGAAGAAATGGCTTTACTCCTTACCTTGACTAACCCCTTCTCTTGTTCAAGTGATCCCATCCCATCCCATTTTCTCCAAGAGATTGTCCTCTCTGTTATCCCTACTCTCACTTGTTCTCTTTTATCTCCCTGCCTATTGGCTCCTTCCCAACTGCCTACAAGCATATCTGTGTTTTCTGTGTTCTCAAAAAAATCTTCAACTGATCTGTCCCTGTTAATTAATGTCCTATTTCTCTTCTGATCTTTGTGACTAAACTCTGTGAAAAAGCCATCTACAATAGTGTCCTCCATATTTTCTCTTCTGAACCCCTTACAATCTGACTTCCTACGGTATTCACCCACTCTACTCTCTCCAAAGTTAGCAATTATCTCTTGATTGCTTAATCCAGTGGCCTTTGCTTATCCTCATTCTCCTTGACCCCTCTGTGGCCTTTGACACTGTTGATCACTCTCTCCTCCTTGATATACTTTCTTCTTTCTAGGTTTTCAGAACACCCTCTCTCCCAGTTTTCCTTCTACCTATCTGACCACTCTTTCTCTGTCTTCTTTGCGGAATTCTCCTCCAGATCACACCCTCTAACTTAGGTGACCCACCGGGTTCTGTCCTGGACTCTCTTCTTTTCCCTCTCTGTACTACTTCACTTAGTGTAATCATCAGTTCCCATAGATTTAATGACCATTTCTATGCTGATGATTCTAAAATCTACCTATCCTTCCCCATCCTCTGCTGACCTTCAGCCTTTCATTTCTTTCATAGCTGCCTTTCAGAAATCTCTAACTGGATGTCCAATAGATGTCTTAAACTCAATATGCCCCAAGCAGAACTCATTGTCTTTCTTTTTAAACCCTCCCTACTTCTTGCCTTCCCTCTTGCTGTAGAGGGCAACACCATCCTCCCAGTTCCTCAGACTTACAACCTTGCATCCTGGACTCAGGAGTCATTCTGGACTCCTCCCTATCTCTCAACGCCCCCCCCCCCCCCGCCCCCATCCAATCTGTTGCAAGGTCTGCTGATTTCACCATTACCACATCTCTTGAATACACTCCTGTCTATGCAGGCCCTGAATCTCTTCTATTTTTTTTTTTTAATAATTGTATTTATTTATTTATTTTTAGATTTCAACATTCATTTCCACAAAATTTTGAGTTCCATTTTTTCTTCCCATCTCTTCCCTCCCCCCACCCCATAATACCTTGCATTCTGATTACCTCTTCCCTCAATGTACCCTCCCTTCTATCACACCCTACCCTTTCCTTTTCCCCATCTTCTCTATTTTCTTCTAGGGCAAGATAAATTTCTATACCCCATTACTTATGTTTCTTATTTCCCAGTTATATGCAATAATAATTCTCAACATTTGTTTCTAATACTTTGAATTCCAGCCACCAAAGTACTTTTCCTAAAATGCAGGTCTTACCATGTCACCAACCCCCTTACTTGATAAACTCCAGTGACTTCCTATTGCCCCCAAGATCAAACACAAAATCCCCTGTGTTTAGAGTATATAATCCAACCCCCTCTTACCTTTCCAGTCTTCTTACACCTTACTCCTCTCTATGTACTCTTTACTCCAGGGTCATTGGCCTCTTGGCTGTTCCATGAAGATATTTTATCTCTCTGCTCCAGTATTTTCTCTGATTGTCTCCCATTCCTATAACATTCCACATCTCTGCCTACAGACCTGCCTGACTTCCTGTAAGCCCAACTAAAATCCCATCTTTTACTGTGGTCTTCCCTCTGTTAATTATTCCCTATTTATCCTGTCTGTAGCTTGCTTTGTATATATTTATTTGCCTGTTAACCCCCCCTTTAACTGTGAGCTCCTTAAGGGCAGGGACTGTCCTTTGCCTCTTTTTGTATCCCCAGCCTTTAAGCACAGGGCCTGCCACATAGTAGGCACTTCACACATTTTTATTGATTGATGCTATGTAAACCCCCAGTGAATAGGGATGTATTGCACAATGCCTGGCACATGTTGTTGCTGAGTTGTTTCAGGCACGTCCAATGCTTCATGACCGCATTTGGGGTTTTCTTGGCAAAGATACTGCAGTGATTTGCCGTTTTCCTTCTCCTGCTCATTTTACAGATGAGGAAACTGAGGCAAACAGGGTGAAATGACTTGCCCAGGGTAATGCAAGTATTAAGTGTCTGAGGTTGGATTTGAACTCAGGTTGTCCTGATTCCATGGTCAGTGCTTTATCCACTATGCCACCTGGTTGCCCTACATCCTAACGCATGGCAGGTGCTTAATAAATATTTGTGTCAATTGCTCTATATTCATATAGCCTCCCAAAGTAGAGAACTAAACCAAGATTCCATGGCAACAAAGGAATCTGAGTCTAGCAGTTCTAGTGGAGGAAAACAAGAAAGCCACTCTAGAGATGATTGCTTTAGACCTTTTGATTGCTATCTGAGGTCACTTTAAAGAAACCCCTCCCCTGTGGGATGGACAAGGGCCTGGCCAAGAGTGCAAGTCCTGTTTGAAGGAAAGAACTGGGAACCAAAGGACCCAGCCCCCTTGAGAGTGTGGGCCTATGTAAAAGAGCCACCTAGTTCTAAGCTTCTACTTTATAGTCCATACAACTGCCAGGTTTTTATCCCCAGCACCTCCAGATTCTTTTGAATTACATTGTAATAATTGTACCAAGACCCAGTATATTACAAAGGCACCTAAATCAGATCCAGGACGACTCAAAATAAATCAGCCTAAAAAGCCACAGAGGAAAAACCAGGTGGATGAAAATTATTATTGTGCAGATGGCCGACTACTGTAGCATCTCTGCCTAGAAAACCCCAAATGGGATCATGAAGAGTCAGGCATGGCCGAAACAACTGAACAACAATGACAGGACATATGATTAGACAGGTTGTTCATTGAGTTAGTGCATCAGTTAGCACATGAGTTTTGAACAAGCACAGACAATGGAAAAAGGTCTGGTCCCCGTCAGTCAACAAGCATTTGTTAAGTCAGTAAGCATACATTAGCCACCTACTATGTGCTAGATACTTGTGCTAAACACTGGGGATTAGCGCAAGAGAAAAGTAGTTCCAACCTGGTCTCAAGGAACTTGCAGTCTAATGGGGGAGACAACGTTCAGAGAACTGCTCACAGACAAGCTAGCGACAGGATAAATGAGAACCACAGAGAGAAGACGCACATCAAAGGTGATCTGGAAAGGCTTGCTATCGAAGATGAGATTTTAGCAGAGATGCCAGTTCAAGATGTCTCAGAGACAGAGACATGAAACTGAATGATAGGCCTTGAGAAATAGATCTGGGATTCATCCACATAGAGATAATGATTGAGTCCAAGGGAACTGCTAAGATAACCAAGTGAAATAATGCAGAGGAAGAAGATAAAAGGTCCTAGGACAGAGCCTTGGTGGGGGGCCCCCCTAGTTAATGGCATAACCCAGATTAATCTCCAACAGAGGAGACTGAGAAGTGGTCAGGTAGGAGGAGAACCAAGAGAGAGTAATGTCATGAAAACTTAACCTCCAGAAGTCATCAGCAGTGTCAAAGGTGGCAGAGTTGAAGGACAATGAGGACTGAGAAAAGACCATCAGATTTGGCAGCTTGTAATTTTGGTTTCAGTTGAACGATGGGGTTGCAAGCCAAACAGTAGAGAGTTAAGAAGAGAGTGAGAGAAAAGGATTGTAGCCAAACTTCTCAAGGAGTGTGGCCATAAAAGGGAAGAGAGACATGTGATAGTAGCTGGTAGGGACGGATGGATCAAGTAAGGGCTTTTTATGAGGGTGGGAAAGAAATGGAGATGTTGGTGGAGAAGGGAAGAGATTGAAGGTAAGTGAGAAGGAGGATGATAGGATAATCTGCAAGAGAGGATGGGAAAGAATAGGATCACTTGTGGCTACAAAGGGGTTTGCCTTGTCAAGGAGAAGGGCCACCTCTTCAAGTGAGACAGGAGTGAATCAGGATACAATGACAGAAGGCATCCGGGCAATAGGGAGATGAAGAACCAAGTTAAAGAGGGAGGGGGAGGTGTGGGAGATTTGAGGAGGGATGAAAGGTCTGGGGAAACCACTGTCACAAGTGGGCTTGTGAGTCAATGGGGATTGCTTTGCCATAGTGAGGACCCAGTTGAGATGATGCAACATAAATTTAGAGTGGACTTAGTCAGCAGTTTCCTGGTTTTTCTCCAGGTCTGTTCAGCAGCATGTCATGACTGACACTTTAGAGCAAGACTGGTGATGGAATATAGGAGACGAGGGATAAGGATGAGGCAGAGTGGAGCTTGTTTACCACGGGAATCAGAATGGGGAAAGGAGGAGAGTAGCCAGAGCAAGGGTGATTGCCTGGAAAAGAATGGAAGGGGGCCCAGAATTGGAAGCTATGATGAGGGAAAAGAGCAGGGTTGAGAGAGAGGGCGGAATTACAGCAGGTTATGATCTGAGAAGAGAATGTCAGAGTCCACGAAGATGGACATGATGGCAAGATCAAGGGTATGCCTGACGGCTGAGTAATAAGACAAGAATGACCTAGGCTGCCTTTGTGGAGTTATACGGTGTTTTTAAGGCTCCCCAACTGCTCTCTGACACAAAGCCCTTTATTTCTGACATTGGCATTCTCTTGGTGACGCAATGGAACTGTGAATTAACAAAATAACACAATCTTTGGTGAATCACAATAAGTGACCAGAAAGGCAGTGGAGAGCTGTGTGATGGGCATACACAGGCTGCAAAATGTTACCAATCATGGCTTACATTTAAGAAGGGACATGAAAGACATCATCCAGGAACGGCATGATCAGAACAGGGGGTGGGCTAGGAATAGATTATTCATCTGCCTTCTCCTGCTATTTTCTTCTGGACCCCATCTGTCTCACATGAAGAAGTAACCCTTCCCCTTGCCAAGGCACCCTCTTTATTTACAAGGGAGAAGGAACCAGGGAAGGGGGCTTTGTTTTGGAAAGGTGGAAATGGGGTAGGGGGAAGATGTCCACAGAAGTGGGCTTGGGTGGAGGGCTAGGTGACTGAAAGGATGTGAACCTGAAGCACAGCCAGTAGGGATTAGTTGGCACATACCGAGTCACCAGTCAACTGGGCTTGATCCTTCCCTAGGGAATAGAGCATGAATTCAGGAAAACTGTGATGAAGTAGGGAGGTCTGGGTCCCAGGTCCAGTACAGAGGGTGTTGGTCCAGCTGGGGAGGAACATGTCAGTGGTGCGAGGCAGATGGTGAAATGGACTGAGTGGATGGCTTCATAGTAGGAGATGGTAGGATGTGAGACTGACAGTAATGAGATCATTAAATGCCTGAACATAACAGTTAGCATTCATACAGTATTTTAATGTTGGCAGAGTGCTTTACAGATGTTATTTCACTTGATATTCACAACAGTGTAGGTCCTATTACCTCCATTTTACAGATGAAGAAACTGAGGCTTAGAGAGGGTGAATGACTTACCCAAGCTCACACAACAGGATTTGAACTCAGGACTTCCTAATTGTAAATCTCTTTCTCTGCTACACTGCCATTTCTTTGCATGGCACCACTGTTTGGGTGGTCCAACCATTAGGTGTCAGAGGCAGGCTTGAAGCCAGTTCTTCCTGATTTCAAGGCCACCAGACTACCCACCGCAGCCTGCTGTCTGTCCCTTCGCCTTGCCTATCGTTACCAATTTGAGTGTGGCTATTTGTAGTTAGTGCTGCTTCTGTCACCCCTGTGGATAAAGATGTGGAGCTTTAAATCTACTAGGATCCATTCTAAGCTTTAGAACCAAAGCATTTTAGAGATAGAAAGGGACCTTCAAGATCCTCATTATACAGAAGAGGCAACTAAGGCAGGGAAGGTAACAAGATTTTCCCAAGGTCACGTTGCTGCCTCACAACAGATTTGGAATAGGACTCTGGATCTCCTGTCTTTTCTTTCAATGTTCTTTCCACTTACTTTCCCTAAATAACTTTGAAAAATGATGACTAATGAACTAAACTAAAATCCAGCTGCAGTGAGTGAGGTCCCGTACTTGGGCACAGAAGGGGCAGGCTTCTTGAGGATGGCCCAAGGAGGCTGGCTCTTTAAGGACAGGCTTTGTGGGGCCTCCCAGTTCCTGGGTGCTCTGAGCTGTTTGGCTCCCAGGACTGTCCATCTGCATGAAGTCACAGTGGATCAGGTTACCTGGACCGCAAGGGCCAGCACCAGGTATTCGGAGAAGGGCAGAAGGAAGCTGGGCATTGGATGCGAAGAGGCTGCAGCTGCAGGCAATGCAGCCTCCCGAAGCTGGCCGAGCAGTTATCCAGTTCCGCCACTGTGGAAAGGATGTCTACTGCTTCAGGGTGCCTGACCTTTGCCCTGTGTGCCAGCAGCCCATGAGGTTCAGGAAGCTGGACGAGGCCCCAGTCAGCATGGCTACCCCACTGATCCATGGGCACCGAGAGCAGTGCGTCTTCCTGCTCAGGCCCACCCGAGGGACCTTCCTTAGGTACAGTCATTTCCAGGGGTATTCTGGGGAGTGAGTTTCTTCTGTGGTTTTCCTTTTCACTTCCTCACTTAAACAGGGGACGGTCTTTTGGTTTTCCTCTCATAATGTTGGATGTTGCTTCCTCCCTCTGTTGAGAAGCATGCTTTAAATTTCTTTGCACAAAATAATTAAATAACATTTTTGGTATTAAATAATGTTATTAAATAATATTTTGAGCTAGAAAAAGGAGCTCCAAGTGAGGAAATGCAAGTTGGTGCCTTCTCTGCACTTTATATATTTTTTCATTTTTATATTTTTTTCCAATTACATTTAAAAACAATTTTTAACATTCATTTCTTAGAATTTTAAATTCTCTCCTTCCCTCCTCCCTCATTGAGAAAGTAAACCATTTGAGATACGCACCTCGTAGTCTTGAGGAGTTGCCTGACCTACTGATTTGAGTGACTTGCCCAGGGTCACCTAGCCAGTACATGTCAGAGTTGTGATTTGAACCCAGGGCTTTCTGCTTCTGATGCCTAACCTTCATCCCCTCCACCTCAGTTGTTGCCTCTCGTTCCTAGTTCTTAGCACAGTGCCTTTAACCCCAAATCACTCTGTGTCTCCCTTTGATTGGCCAGCAATAGGTTGCAGGCCAAACCCCACTTGGTCTTTATTTGGGCTCTGATTGGCTTAGAGTGAACCTAAATAACAGTTGTTTTCATTTTGACCAGAAACTCCGAGGATCTTTCCCTCCCAGATTTTTTTTTTAAAAAGAGGTCGTTCTTTGCCACATTTTTTACTAAGCCTTAATCACTGAGTGGGAACTTGCTCAGTTGAACTGAGATCTGTTAAAGACCCTAGCTTGAAAAGGCCAACATAATCCCATTGCATCCTGGGCCAATTGTCTTGATCGTGTCTGGCCCCTGGACCCAGATGCTCCAGAGGAGAAAGTGAAGCTGGTGACTTGGCACAGCCCTGCCTCACTTAAATCCAATTCACTCGCCTGTCATGGTCTTTTTCCAGAACAAAGAACAGCAGCAGCAGATACATAATAGGTGCTTAATAAATGCTTACTGATCGATTGATCTTAGCTCTCATCTATATAGCACTTTTAAGGTTTGCGAAGTGCTTTACTCACACTGCCCTATTTGAGCCTTACCATATCCTCCAGAGACAGGTGGTCCTATTATGATCACCATTTTGCAAATGGGAAACAGAGGCTCGGAAAGAAAGGTTAAATGAACCAGGTAAAGTGGCTTTCGAATCAGATTGGGGTCAGATCTCATCCCTGATGCAGATTCCCCGGACAAATCCCTTCATGGGTCTGGATCTATTTCCTTATCCGTAAAAGGAAGGAGTCAGACTTAGCTTCTGAGGTGGGCCAGCTCTCCATTTTTGGTCCTTTCTGGAAGGGGCCCCAAAGCCAAGGGTGTTACAGGGAGGGATTCGAACTCCTGACTCCAAGGCCAGGGCTCCTTCCTCTTCCCCAAAGTCCCTCTCAAGCCCTCTTTGCCTCTCTCCAGCTGGCAAACACACACACAGCTCCTGTTGACTGGCTGGGCAGGAACAAGGCACCTTTGAAGGGCAAACATTTGAAGATAACTCCTAGGCTGGTCTCCCACCGATATTGTATTCCAGTCATTGGGCATGACTGGACAATCAAGCAGCTTTAGCTTGACGGTGATAGACAGAATCCCCAGCTCTGGCATTTCTTAGTCATGGGCCCTCCATTAAACAGGAACAAAGACCCATGAACTGCTTCCCTCACCAGAAGGCACTTCTTAACTCAGATTTCGGCCCCTGCAGAAGGGGTGTACATCCAGCCTCATTGTGAGACCAAAACGGATCTGTGGACTGTAGCTTTGAAGGCTGATTTCAACAACAGCGCATCATGTAGAAATGTGTCCCATCCTCATTGGCAGCTGTCTTACATGTGTGGTTGCATTTGTCTCTGTAAGTTCTGATGAAGTCTGAGAAGAATAATTAAATAGCTAACATTTGTGAAGTGCTCTAAGGCTTGCACCATATTTTACAGAAGCTGTCTCAGTTGATCTTCACAACAACTCTGTAAGGCAGGAGCTATAATTTCCATTTTACAGATGGGGACACTGAGTCTAAGAGAGGCTGAGTGACTTACATACAGCTGGTTAGTGACTGTGTCAGGATTAGAACTCAAGTTTGCTACCTTTGTAACAGTGGGTATCGCTTAACTGCTCTGACCCTCAGTTCCCTCATTTGTCATATGGGAATGGTAGTACCTCCCTCACCACACTGTTGTAAGGCTCACATGAGATAAAGTAAGCAAAGGACTCTACAACTTTCTAAGTGCTATGTAAATGCCACCATTATTAAATGAGCCCTTCAGATACATTTTCTTGAGAGTCAAGGAACACACTTTGTCATAATAGAGGGCTAGAATTAGCGCAATCTGCTCCATCTCTCCTAGCCTCAATTTTCTCATCTGTAAAATTATATTTTATGTAAAGAAATGTTCTTCTTAGGGCTGAAATTCTAACCACTAAAATCATATAAATGTGTCAATAACTAATAGTCTCAACTCTCCCATAGTTATTAAATGTATGTTTACCCAAAGATATCTTGAATTGTTAAAATTAAACTCCTGCCTTCCTCCTCTCTCCCGCTCCCAACCCCTTCCTTCTTGCATTATCACGGCCTGGGCTCTTGAAGGCCATGCATATAAACTCCAAGAGGTCTAACCAAGCTGGAAAGGCTTTGAGTATGGGTCCAGGCTGGGGATAGGCAACCCCCTTCTTGGAGAAAGGGGTAAGGTCCAAATTGGAATTTAAATCAGTGTGAAGCAAATCTAGACTAGGCCAATATGAGTGCTTCTTCAGAGAGCCAAAAATCTAAGGGTTTAAGACAGAAATAAGAAACCAGTTGCAGGTGTTCAAGGCCTCAGGAATCATAACTATCATCCAGAGGCAAGATAGAGGAGTGTTGGAATATGTAAGGATATAGGAGTCTGACTCCACTTGTCTACTGAGTACCCTCTTACATAAATTCTCTGCCCTTCTCCTGTACTAAAGTGATGGCATCATGTTTGGGTCTGCCATGTCCGATCCTGATTCTACTGCACTCATAAGGCAAAGGCCTCACAGAACACTGTTTCCCCCAGGAAGCTTACTGAGCCTTATAGCCATGGATTGGCAGTAGAAGGCACCATCCTGTGTTGGCCCCTTTGAAATGTCCTCCCTCACGTACCTTGAATGGTCCCTTAGGTATTTAAGGGGAAACTCACTACTAACGTGAATAAACAAGCCCACAAGCATTACTAAGCACTTACTATGTATCACACATTGTGCTAGGCACTGGTTATTCTGAATAATATATTCTTCTTGATCATTCTAATTTAGGATGCTCTATGTATGTCAGCAGTTTTTTAAGTGAAAAGAAATGATATATAGGCGATTTCTAAAAATTGCTTTTTTTTTCAGGGACTATGATGGAAATGCTGATCTCCATGTTGGAATAACCAATACACGTGGTAAAACAATTTCCTTACCTCTTCATTCCTGTTCTCCCAGGTTGTTAGGTTCCAATCTCCAAATGTTTATTTTACAAGATCTCACAGGACCAAGCACACTTTTGCACCAATTAATGTACCTGGTATTAAGCCCCTACTGTGCACAAGGTATGTGGGTGCTAGGTATGTGGGATACATGCCCTACTGAGAGAAAGGGGTGAGGTGAGGGGGCTCCCAACCCTAAGGAGCTGGCATTCTCCCTGGGAGGAGGGAAGAAGAAATTTATAACCCTTAAATCGATAAGTTATACACATGACAACTAGAGGAGGAGGAGGACAGTGATAACTAGGGGGAATCAGGAAAGTTCTCCCATAGAAGCCTGCACATGAACAGTCTAGAAGGAAGCTGGAGACCTCTCTACCAGCTATGTAGTTTTGGGCATTGGAACCTTAGTTGTCGTCCATAAAATAGTTCAGTCACATCTGACTCTTCGTGTGACCCCATTTGGGGTTTTCTTGGCAAAGACAGAAGAGTAGTTTACGATTTCCTTCTCCAGTTCATTTTACAGACAAGGAAACTAAGGCAAACAGGGTGAAGTGACTTGCCTAGGCTTATACAGCTAGGGAGTGTCTGAGGCTGGATTTGAACCCAGGAAGATGAGTCTTTCTAACTCCAGGCTCCTCATTCTATCCATTGTGCCACCCAGCTGCCTACAAAATGGAGAATTACCTAACGTCTTTGAAGGGTTGTAATGAGGCTCAAGTGAGATAATATATGTGCCCATGTTCCCCTCAAATGTGGGTCTGCTGAAAGCTACCTTAGATTCAAGATGTGTTTTGTGTTACCATATTTATTCAAAACTGCCTCATGAGTCCTGATTAATGTTAGTTAAAAGATAAATATCTTGCATAAAACAACAAATGACAAAAAAAAAATCTCATACAGACAAGGAATACCATCCCACATATTCCTATAACCAGTGGAAGGGGGAATATTTATATATGTTACTGAAGCTTAAAACTGCACAGACTTTTAAGTCTCTATGTATGGTTGAGTGCACTTGTATTGTGGAATACATATGGACAGAATCACTCAGACTTCTGGGCTAATCCCCAGCCTGGGTATCAACTGCATCCTCGCAGCGCTGCTGAGGTCCTCTGCGGGTCTGGTGCTGCCCCTGTTTCCAACTGCTGGAGCATTTTGCTGGTTCTCCATAGAATTGCAAATGCTCTCACTTCTCCAGGGAAGGATTTTGAGCTCTTTTTAGCCCATGGCCCATTGCCATTTTCACTTACTTTGTGAGTCATACCCATAGCCACATTATAGAGCTGACCAGCTAAGCAGGAAAAGCCCTTAGACTGAAGTTCTCTGTCTCTTTTTTGAACTGCTTTGCTTCTGTCTGAATGGTTTAGATTATTTGATTTAGCATGATCACGTTCCTATCAGGTCACATTCTGTGCCTGGTCACTAGCCTGAGTCCATACAAATTACTCCAGGACTTCACCTGACCAGACTATAGGGGTGAAGCGTAGCTGTAAATTTGTGTTATCTTCATTACTGATATTAAACTCACCTCTCTTAAATATGTGAAAGCTTTTTTTTTTGTAAAAGGCTTTAATCAATCAACCAATCAATATTTATTAAGCACCTACTATGTGCAGTTCTATATTCTCACTGTAGTAGATTTGGGGGTCCTTTAATCATTGGGTTTTATCTTGGTGCAGACTGAACTAATTTCTTAAAATATGATTCACCATTCTGCCTTTACCATATTCATATACTCAGCTCCAGTGAATGCAAACACAAGGATTAAATATTTTAAGTCAGAAGGTAGGTAGGCATAAAGTCTACCCACACGAATAGCCAGTCAGACCACAGACTTTTAATAGTTTAAATTTGTTGTAGCTTTTTTCTTTAGGGAAACAAACTTATCTACAAAGTAGAACTTTATTCCAACTAAAGAATTTCCTTAAGCTCATCGGCAAAGTTGTGTGCTCCTGGGGAAAAGCAGGAGCCCGAATTGTTGGGATGTTCTCTTGTGCTTTTGGCCACAGAAAGGGCTTCTGGAGTTTCTCCTTGCCTCCACTCAGGAACCTGGGACCCACTGATACCGGACCAGTCTTTATTTGGGAAGATTTTGTTTACATATTAGGAAGTCTGATTATGTGTGAAGTAATGATTTTGTAGCTGCTCTTCCATGTTTCCCTTAAGGCAGAATTCATAAACACGTTACTAGACCAGTTTGATTTTTTTAAATAGGAATTGTATATAATTACAATGAGCAAGGTGTCCACAGAGATGAAGCTGGGTGGGAAGAGAGCGTAAGTATTCCGCTATTGCAGCCCAACATGTTTGGACTCATGGACCAGTGGGATAAGCGTCTGGAAGAGTTCTCTGCAACAGATGCCTGGTCTCCAAACAGGTATGTAGTTCCATGGAGCCTAATAGGGGAACAAAAGTATCCCCAGGTTATAAGGATCCCCATGAACACTTAGAGACTTCCCCAGCATTAGCAGACTTCTTCTCAGTGACATCAATGAAATGGGTCTTTATTCAGTGAGTTTTAACTGACACAAGGAAGGCTTGTGAGGAAGTGGAGACCAGCTCTTCTGAGGGAGAAGCTATGCCTGTAACTCAGCCAACACGGGGTGGTCTGGGCCTTGGGAAAGATGGTTTTCAGACCAGGTAGGAAGAAGCGGGGTGGTGATCTTGTAACAGGCCACCTCCTGATCTGACATCTGGATTCTTGTCTCTCCTGTTAGCTGGATGCAGGGCAAGTAAGCTTGCCCAGGGTTCTGTTGCACACAACGGATCTGTTCCAAGTGTAGGAGAACAGAGACCTTAAGGAAGAGGTGGGGTCTTTCGCAGGCATGTCTGATGGATTTCTCATTAGGCAGGGAGAAGACATTTAGTGAGGCTAGAAGTTTCTAGTATGGAAGACTCTAGACACTGGGTATTCCAGAAAAGGAGCAGGGCAGGCACAACATGAAAGGTCGTGTCTAGGCGAGACACCCAGAAAACAGGATCTTTAGGCTACTGTAGTATATAACAAAATTCCAACTGGGGCTGCATAATTTGGGCTGGTGAGTTTTCTGCAAAGCTAGTCATCATGAAAGTGGCATAGATTCTTTTACACGAGCAAAACCACAACCAGGGCATTTCAGATTGAATTAACCTTGGTGGGTGGGGGGTGGGAACTTCACAAAGATCAAAATCAGAGAAATTACTATTTTCTTCTCTTTTCATGTATTTCCCAGCGAATTTCTCAAGTAGTGATCTTCACACTTGCACACACTAGTATTAACCTCATGACCATCACCCCTGCTGCCTTCCTTTCAGATATATGTCTTTTAAAACTTACCATGAATTCAGAGAAGCAGCCTGGTACAGAGGAAAGAGCAAGCTCAGAAGTCACAGACCTGGGTTCAAAGCCCACCTCTGAACCCACCTGTGTGAACTTAATCACCCTCATCCACAAAAGCGGGGGTGGGGAGGGTGGGGGGTGTCAGACCAGAAGGTATTTGAGGTCCTTTCCAGTTCCAGACCTTTGAAATAAACTGTGTTTCTGAGATCTCCCTTGGAATAAATGGAACCACTCTAGATAATTACCAAAACAACAGGAGAGGGAATAGAAAGGGCATTGCTTTGAGAGCTCCAAATCCTTCCAATAACTGTGTGACCTTGGATAAGTTCCTATGTCTTCCTGAATCTGTTTCCCTAACTCTTAAAAACTGAATTATTTCCAGGGTCCCTCCCAGTTCTAAAATTCCATGGTTAGCATGTGTAAATGATTAATATAATTTAGGCTAGGAATCATGGTACTACAATCTGGAATTGAATTATCAAGTTAAAACTATTATAGTTTCTACTACATGGGGCCTTTAAGGTTTGCAAAGCATCTCCCATTCATTGGCTCCCATTAGTCTGATAATGACCCTGTGGCTCTATTTTAGAGGTGAGGAAACAAGCTCGGTGAAATTTAGCTTGGGGTCACGCAGCTAATAAGTGTCCAGAGTGGGACTGAAGCCTACCCAGCTCTTTTGACTCCAGGTCCAGTACTCTGACCATTATGTTCTCCTATCTACCAGAAGTGTAGTTTACATGCCTGCTCTCCAAATTTCAACTTTTTATCCCCTTTAATTGTACACTTCTAAGCATGGAGAAACAAACGGAAGTCAGTCAGTGCTCTTCTGATCACCCTGAATGGGTTTAGCTTCAATACATCCCCTAAGCACTTGGGAATGGAGTAGGAAGGAGGCACTCCCTCATCACCTATAAAATTCCTCCTGAGCCCTTTTTTAAATGATTGAATTTGTTTTCAAAGGTATGAAGAAGATTGCCACAACTGTTATACTTATGCCCTGACATTCATTAATCATATACTGAATGCAGAAGGGAAGCATCAGTTGGCCAAAGATGAATTCACTGAGAAATTTGTGGTACCAAGGACAAGGAGAGCTTCTAAGTATATCACTGTTTATCGAGCAATAGAAGAACATGGTTTCTACATTACTGATCGCCTTGCTTCAGATACAAAGCTTCCTTAGGGGAACAAATTACGGATGAAATTTTAAAATGCACTTGTATGTCAAGAAAGGCAATGAAGTTTGGAGAGCTGCTATCCATGGGATTGATTCCTGAACTTTTAGTCTTCCATCCATGAGCTGTCATGAAGAATTCACTACATGGTGGCCAGCTTGTTGATGGGCCTTCTCACAATGAGTCCTCAGACACAGTCCATCACCAGCACCACACTGGAAATGTTTTCTGCATAACATGGCTTGGCATAGCCTGCCGGAAATCTTACGTCTTTGGTCTATCCTTCCAGAATCTAGAATCACTTCCCTCCCATGATGGGGTTATTAGAATTTAATGTTTATTTTAAATTGTATTGATGATTTTTATATTTATATCACAATCACTCCTGGATATGTTGCCCTCCCGCCCATTGCACTGAACCTTACTTTAAAAAAAGTGTTTTATATTTTTGTTTCTTCACTATAGTATCCCATGTATTCCTCCTCCACCCACTCCCAGAGCACCATCCCATATGATGAAGTATTTTTTAAGAGAAAGCACAACTGATTGACACATCGAAAAAGTCCAAAAGCAGGTGCAATGTGTAACACCTGTGGACCTCCCACCTTCACAAATCAGTAGTTTGGGGGTGGATTCTCTTATCTCTTCATCTGAATCTTTTAATAAATAAAAAGTTAAGCAATATATATATATATATATATAATATTCTTACCTGAAAGTGTATGTATCATTCTTTTCCCATGGTCTCTATACCTTTCTGCCATGAGGAGAAAGTGGAATTTTTTTACATGACTGGAAATCATCTTATACCACAGTCTCCAAAGACTCAAAATTATGGGTCAACCAAAGGGAAAGTCACATAGTAGGCATCAATAGCCTACAACGTATGGCCAATATCAAACTGCTCAGAAGCGGCCTGAAAGATTATGACAGTGATGTGTCACCGGTAAAGAGGAGGGCGTAATGTTACATTGGTATCTGTAGCGTTGAGAAATCTAAAGGAAGTCCATGTTGGCTGGGGCCCCTGTGGGAGATTTATAGGACATACGCAAGTTGGAAAGGAGGAGACAGGCACCCGGAGGGATGCCCTCAGAATGTTAATTGAATTGAATTCGTTTCTACAAGTCTCACATCTGAAAGGAGACATACACCATAACAAAATACTTCAGCTAGATAGGGAATGGAATCAACAGTCCAAAGAAGTTGCAGCAGTGTAAAATAGCCAAGTGTCATAAATGACAGGCTTTAATCCCGATTGTGAGGATGGTAGGAACGCTGGGCAGCAGACACAGATTTAGCAGAGATGATGATGAGTTAAGGGTAGGACATGTTGAGATAAAAGTACCAGAGCAGCATTCCAACAGAGATGCTTGGACAGTCAGAGATTGAGGACAGCTGCTCTAGGGCTGGCTAGATTCTGAGATTCAGTAGTAATCTACATAAAGATAATGGCAAAACCACTGGAGGAATGAAGGAGATCGAATGGACAAAGAGTCCTGGTGAGGACTTGGGGATGAGGGAATGAAAAAGTACTTTGTGAGTCTGTGCATTGAAACTAATTAAATATCAGTAGTTACTATGCAAATGTGTTTGTATTCATTAGACACTTTAGGGTAGTAAAGTACACGAGGAAAAGAGGTGATGGTGATCACTGAGAGAATTTATCCTGGGTTATGTAAACTGAAAAATGTGTTCCTGTATTTGGAGCTTTTACTTTTTAATTAATAATTGTGACATTATTTTGACCTTGCCCAGGCCTGGGAGCACAGGTGGTATGCAGTAAATACTTGGTACTGAATTAAGAATTTGGATTTTGGCTTGTATGTTAAATATCCTCTTGGTCACTTCGCTCACGAGAAGAAACCCAGCGACTCAGGATTACTTCCTGAAATAAAAATAAACCAAAAAACCTCCATCAATTAATCAGTCACCAAGCGCCTCCCCTGTGCCAGGTGCTGAGAATACAAAGACAAAATGAAACAGTCCTTTCCCTAAAGTTTACATTCTAGGGGAAGGGGGAAGAGGACATGTACATTTATTTATAAGCCTGTACAAAATATAAATACACACACAAGGTAAATTTTTAGGGAAGAGAGCACTGGCAGCTGGGGAATGATGAGAAGCAGAGATGTTGAAATCACCAGCTATGCAGTTTGGGAGGAAACACTGGATTTTAAGAGGCCCTGGGAGGCGACAGGCCTTCTGGGCATAGGAGAGAACTAGTGAACAGCAGAGCGGACATGGACTGACTGGATGAGGAATGGCAAGGTCAGTCTGACTGGGCTAGGGGAGTGATGGGCAATGATGCAGGAGGGATTGTGAGGGGGCTTCAAAATGAAATCTGAGAGCTGATCCTGGAGGCAAAGGGAACCATTCAAATTCACAGAACCAGGGAGAGTGATATGGTCAGAGCTGCCACTTGGGCAGGGAGAAAAATCAGGAGACTGTTGCAACAGTCTAGGCAAAAAGGGACAATAGCTAGAAACAGGGTGGGGGCTGGACTCCAGAGAGGACGTGCCTGTGGGAATGTCAAGATTTGGCAAATAATAAGATATGTGGGGCAAGGGAAGTTAGGAAATCAAGGATAACATGGACCTTACGAACCTGGAAAGCTAGAAAGCCAGTCGTGCCCTTGAGAGAACTATGGAGGTCTGGAGAGGGGTGGAGTTTGTGTATAAATATGAGTTTAATTTTGGACATGATGAGTTTGAGATGACAATGGCATATCCAGTTTAAAACATCCAACAGGCAATCAGACATAGCTGACTGTAATTCAGTCAACCTCCCTTCCCCCCACCAAAAAATAATGATGACCAAAAACCCTCCATAACAACACTACAAATATTTTGCATGTTCTTATCTTCAGTTTTACTTTTGCTAGATTGAGGCCAGTTTATACCGTCAGACATGTTGACAATCTGGTGTTTTTTAAACAATAGCCTTCATGAGACTAGGAAATGATTTCAGGAGCTGCAATTTACACTTGAAGGAAATCAAAGAACGCTTTCATTTGTTTATATTCCTTGAATGGGAACATGTGACAAAAACAGAATTCAATCAAAAAGATCTGCCGTGCAGAGGGTTCCCTGCAGTAAACTCCTGCTGATAATCCAGCCTTGATCTGGGGAGCTCCGCCTTTTCAGGAAGAGCCCTGGTAGTATGATAGCCAGTACTCAATTCTTTCCTTTGTTTTCGTAGAGTGGGGAAGGCAAGGAAGGCCATTGGGGTTAAGGAACTTGCCCTAGGTCAAGTGAGTGTCAAGTTTCTGATCGGAACTCAGGTCTTCCTGAGTCCAGGGCCCTTGCTCTAGTCACTGTGCCACCTAGCTGCCCCCAGGACTCAATCCTTTTAACCAGAAATAATAGTGTGTGTACAAAAATAGATACATTATGTAATACAGAGTTAACTTTCAAATATTAGAGCGAAAATATGGGAGCATTAAAGTAGAGAATATAACATGGTAGAGAACCTTGCAGGAGTTTTACTGTTCCCATGGAACTGTTTAAGTGCAATAAAGAAGCTACTTCCTACTTCATCCTTAGTTTACAATACCAACAGGGAGAAAAAAAGGAACGTATGTGAAATAACCAGAAGACAGTTCAAGGTAGAACATAACAAAGTTGGAAATCATTCTCTGCAGAGAAAGGGACCCAGCAAAGGTCACAGAGAAGAAAAAAAACAGATGCCGCCCAATGATGTAATATCAAAGGAGTCAAAGAAAACGAATTTCAAGGAAAACAGAGTGGTTCAACATGGCTAACATATAGCAAAAAGTCAGTGGGAGTGAGGGCTTTCGAAAAGGCTGCTGGGTTTGACAGGAAGTTGATTTGTTATTAGTGACAATATTTAATATAAAGTTTGGACTTTAATAAGGGCCAAAGCTTGAATTAAGAAGAGTCTGGACCTAACAGTCTCTTTTTTTATCTTAAGTAAACTCAGAGAATGCCTTTTGGTGTGTCCGTGAAGCAAATGGGGCTGACTTAGTAATTTCCTTAGGAGACCCTTTTTATGACTTGCTAATGATAAGAAAAAAACACAATGTCCTGGGTTGTAATTTCAATTGAAACTTTGTTAAAGGTACCCTTTTTTGTGTCAGCAACTTCAAGGACCTGTTTAGGACAGGATGCCTGCTACGAGAATGGTGGGATTTTCTCCTTATCGTATGTCACAGAGACATATGCTACAGGGAGGAAGTTTCCACAGCCTGGAATAAAACCCAACAGACACTACTTTGTTAACTGTCTTGTCTTCCTACATTTACAATTTGTTCAACTAAGAGCATTCCTTTCTCACGGTAAAATATATTTCTGCCAGATGATTTCTGTACTGGGTCACCCAGGTCTTGATCCTGGCTCTGTAATACTATGTTATGGTTTTCTTTAAGAGGGAATTAATAATGTATGCTTTTAGCCTGCTGCCTTTTCATTTAACCAACTTTCAGGTTAACATTAGGCAACCTTCAAAAGAGCAGCTTCAGGAGAAAGAGGGGCACGACTGGGAGGCATGATGATGAAATCTAGACAACAGAAAAAGAGACACTATCTCTTCAGTGAGTCTGGCAAAGGAAAAGAGTAAAAAGATTGCCAGGAAGGCCTGAAGTTGGGGAAGATCCACATAAAGTGAAGGCAGAAGGGAAAGAAGCGCTGGAGAGAGATCGAAGGCTGGTCAAGGCTAATGTCCCACAAGAGATAGCACCTTCTGGGAGATAATCTGCATCAGGAGCCACGCACCTGAACTTGGATTCTTCTCAGACATTCTGGTGATTCCATTTCCTCGTCAGTCATATTTGACGGTCTAATCAAATAGCACAAGAGAAGTTCCTGTTGAGAAACAGAACAAACTCCACAGCTTAAAAAGAACTGAATTTATTACAAACTTAGATGATTCTGTTACAAATACAGCAAGTCTCTCCTTTTCACCATAATGTGTTTAGGGACCTTGTTGTCATAAAAGGGAACATTCTACAATGAATCATAGGAACAATGTTAAACTGGGGAAATTTGTTCCTGGCCAAGAACCTGACATCAAATAAACTATACCCATGACTCAAGCAGCATGTCACGGAACCAAAGGTATAACAACTATAAATATCCATGATAATTGGAAAAAGCAAAATTGTGCTCCAAATCCTAAAATACACACACACACACACACACACACACACTCTATGCAGTGATTTCCCTGTACCAAGCATACTTCCATAGATCCATGACCTCCCTGAGGTGGGCACTGCCTCCAGTTGTACAGATTACCACCCATCCACACTGTTTAAATCCTGTGCAATGTTAGTCCCATGTCCACCTATACATTCTTTTTTAAACTTTTGTTAGGTTTTTGACAAACATCATCAAATAGGAGTATTTCCATATACAAAGACCAGAAAAAGAGAATTGTATATGAAAGTATCTATCACATTCAGACTGAATTTTTAAAAAATACTTTAAAAATCAATGTTAGTTTCAAAGCTGTCCTGCTTGTCTATGCTTCCTTCTATTCTCTTGGATGCATTTTAAAATGCTACAGCGACCCTTTTCGTGGCATTCCAGTCACTAAGCTTTCTCTTCCCTTCCCTTCATTGTCCCAGTTCATCATCCGTATGATTTGTTTGTCACTGTCCAATTTCTGTAGATATGGACTGACCAAATGGGCTTCTGTTCAACTTCATGTCATGCAGTCCAGAGAAGAGGGATTCCTCATCCACATGGTTTTTCCTGTATCGACTGTTCAGCCAATCTCTTTTTGATCAGTCATGCATCTCAGAGATGGCGCTGTAGAATTCTGGGACTTGACGCAAACAACAAAATGCCATCTAAAAACATAAGCATATGAAGAATTTCACCACCAACGGAATTCTTCGGTTAAGTCTCTATGTAGGGAATTCCTCCAAGACATAAAATGGCACTTCTATGGATGTGTCCCTTTGTTTCATGCTTAGTTTGATTCTGGCAATCCATGTATCACTGAACAAAGTCCTTGGTCATTAAATCTATCCAGGAATCTCACATGATCTTAACATACTCAAGAATTACTTTATCGGAAGAAAGTCTTTTAAAGCTGTATACTCTGCTCAAGTCAAGTGCTTTTTTATAAATCAGTAAGCAATTAATGGGATATAATTTCCTTTTCACTTCAGTTAATAGTGTGCTTGTGAGGATGCAGTCCGCTGCAGAATATTATTTGTAACCTGCCTGTTTTCCTTTCAGGCTTTCATCATGAATACTTTTGTTATAGTTTATGCTGAATTTTTTTTTAAAGAGAAAATAGACATGTTCGTTTTGCAGGGCATGTTCAACTACAATTACTATAACTCATTTTATAGTGTGTGTGTTTGCTATAACCCTTCTTATAAGATTGTTTCTAATGCTTCTTAATTGACTGTTTCTTAGAATTTTTACAAGAGCTATCCTTCCTCCAGTAATGTAAACTAATTTATATTGCTACAGAATGTAAAATATATATACACTTTGTAATATACCTTGTTATATTAAGAGATGAAACTAGTTCTACCCCCTAGAAAATCTGATTAAGTATTCATATTTAGAACCTGAAAAGCCTCGGCCCTGAGTCCTCTTTTCTCTGTATATTCTCACTTGGCAACCTCATCAGATCTCATGGATTTAGTTATTACTTATGCAGGTGACTCTGAGCCCTATTACCGCCCTTGAGCTTTAGTCCTATGTCACCAACTGCCTACCGGACATTTTCAACTGGATACATCCCAGAGGCATCTCAAATTTAACAAGCCCACAAAAGAATTTACTATCTTTTCCCCAGAATCTATGTTTCTTCTGACTTTCCCTATTGCTATAGAAGAGGGGGTATCTTCATCTTTTTAACCACCTAGATTTAAAACCTTCATATCATTCTCAACTTGTCATTCCAACTTATTCCATATCTAATCAGTTGCCAAATCTTATCTCCACAGTCTCAACACCTCTCACTTCCTATTTAGTCTCCCTGAATCCCTCTCCATTCAAATCCATTCTACACGCTGATTTCTTTAAAGCTCGGCTCCTGACTACCCCACCACCTTCCACCTCATTCAATAAACTTTAGTGGCTCATTTCTACCTCCAGGATCAAACACCAATTCCTCCTGTTTGGCATTTAAAACTCTTCACTCTCTGAGCCCTTCCTCCCTTTCCACTCTCCTCACAAATTACTCCCCTTCCTTGTACTTTATGGTTCAGTGTTAGTGGCCCACTTACTGCTCCTGAAACAATGGACTCCTATCTCTGTGTAGGTCTCCAATACTTTCCCTCCCATTTTGTAATTTCTAGATTTCTTCAAAACTCTTTTTAAAGCACCACACTGTGCAGGAGCCTTTCTGGTCTCGCCCTTTTCATTTTCTCATTCAAGGTTAACTTGTGTCTGCTTTGAATATGTCATATATTCCTATGTACATGTCTCTTCAGTTGGAATGTAAGGTCCTTGAGGTCATAGAATTTTCCCACTTTTGTCTTTGCATCGGTAATGCTTAGAATGGTGACTGCAATATAAAAAGCTTAATCATAAATGCTTTCAGATTGTTCATTGATTGAAAAGTTGTAAAAAAGCTCTATTAAAAAAACTTTGATCTCTCAGTTGAGAAAATACCTCAAGGTCATTTTTTCTGGCATTAGTAAGTAGTGTAGAGATAGAACTCCCTGGGCATATTCATGGCCACACAAATGCCTCCAATCCTGTGCTTCTCATTCTTCAAAGCATAGTAAGGAAATGGAGGTAAATGAGATTACCTTGCTTCCCCATCCATCAGACCATCTTTTTCAGCTCCATTTAAAAACAAGAGCCTAACTAAGACACGTCAGAGATGGGAAGTTATTTTGGGAGCTGTTACTTCCTCTGGCCTGCAACTGAGAACACTTGAAGACTAGCACTCATCTGGTCCTAGCTGGCTATAAACAATACCTTAAAAGTTTTTATTTTCATTTGTAAGTTTTGTACATGTATTTTTTTTCCTTTTCTAATATGTATTTTGAATGCTAATTTACTATATAACCACTCACCTGAAGGGATCTTTGCCACCAAATAAAGGAATAAAATAAAAATGAAGGTGATAAAAGTTGATCAAATATCCCCCATTTAAAATTCTTTGAACTCCATGGAAATAGCTCTGGTTCAGCTGCATTAAACTGAAATGGCTACATTAAGTATTTAGTTGGTAGTTATTGATATTCTCTTAAGTGCCTTGATACCACTGCCTATGATTTTTCCAATTTTCAGTACCTTCCCTCTGCAAATAGTTTGAAAAAAAAAATTGTCAATGTTTTCAAAATTGTGAAATTCTAAAGACTTGAAAACAAATAGTTCTAATGCACAGGAAAAAAGAACTGCCTAAACATATCGAAGTATATGCATGTGGAACTCACTGATACAACAGAATGTAAGCTCCTTGAGGGAGGGGACTGATGTTAGATTTCTGTCTTCATATCTCTAGTATTAAGTACAGCACCTTGAACATTTTATGTCATTAATAAATGTTTTTGTAATGAAAAAGAAATGCGTAGAGGTTGGTTTGTGATCATTGAGAGACAAGTAATGAACACTGAAACCCAGAACAGGGGTGCCAGGCTGAGGCCATATTGTGCTCATCAATGGCACAAGTCCATCTTGGAGGAAGGTTCTCATGGCACCCCCAGGAAGCTGTTCTTGGGCTGTGCAATATGACCTTTTTATCAGTGACTTGGGTGAAGGCATAGAAGGCATGCTTGTCAAATCTACAGATAACATAACACCTGTATGGGCAATTCATAACTGGGTAACAGAGTTCAGATCCAAAAAGGCTAAAATGATGGCCTGAACAAAATAAGATTTAACAGGAACTAGTATAATGTTCTATACTTACATTTAAAAAATTTAGCCTCACAACTGTAAGAGAGAAGACTTAAGTGGATATGATTAATGTCTTCAAATACATGGAAGATGCCCCAAACCTGTTCAATTTTGGCTCCTGAAAAAGAACTGGAGAGAACAAGTGGAAGCTGCAGAAAAGCAGACTTGGGTATGATGTAAGGAAAACCTACTTGTCCAAGGGACTGCTCCCATTGTAGAAGGAGCTGGATGATGGCTTAGGGAAGTGGTCAAAGGAATTCTCAGCCATGCATAGGCTTTATTATGTGGACATGGAAACCCTTTCCAATTCTTCTATTCTGTGACAGCACAGGGCAAGGACCAATCACAAAATCTGAGCTTGTGATTCTTTGTCTAAGGAGCAAGGAGCTTGTTTTTTCCCCCTTCTTTCAACAAAATGATTTTTATTGGGTATAGGCCTTGCAAAAAAAAAAAAAAAAAAGCACATCAATAGCAAGATAAAGAGAAAAGCTAGGATTACATTTTGCTTCTTCCAAGGTCTACAGGAGGCAATGTTCCATCATAACTTGTGGTCAAGCCTGTCAGAGGGTTACAACCACCAAACAGAAATCATCATCATGTTTTTAGCCCTTCACTTCCTTTGGTCATTCAGAGAATGGATGGGCTCCTAAGATGGGGCAGCCTTAGCCACCTTCTCCTCAGCAAAGCTCCCACAGTTCCTCACTGGTGCATTTTTGTTCACCGTGGCCTCCCAGCTTCCTCTTTAGCAGGTTTTACATCTTTTGGGTTCCCCTCAACTTCCTTCTCCTTTGAGATCTTTGCCTCTCAGGACTGGTCTTCCACCCCTCCCAGTTCTCCCGGTGGTTGTGCCTCAGTAGGGTCCCCCTCGTTCTTCTTCCCTTCAAGGTTCTCCTCTGTTTGCTTTGGTCTGCATCTTCATGCAGCCTCCCGGACAAAGGTCCTGTAGAAATTTTAGCCTGCTGAATAGGTTCTTCTGGCTTTTTCTGGATGTCCACCAGGGCAGCCATATTTCCATGAAGCCCTGCTTGCCATGAAATAGGCACAGTTATCACATCAGAAACATGTTCCAGTTTCTCACCTATATCAAGAGTGGACATTTTTAATAAAGTGGACTTCCAAGGAAGCATCTCTTGTTTCCAGTATAAGGGACCTGAACTCCATTACTTGAATTGTGAATGTATTTAGAACACTGATACATTCAATTAGGAATCTTGGCTTACTTCTGAAGAGAGAAACAATACCATCAGGACTTAGGTAATGTCTTAATGTCTTTGATCACATTCTTCAAGGCTAACCTTCTAGAAGGTACTCCTGAGAAAGAAATTTAAAGACGCAAATTCCTTTAAGAATCCAAATGACAGGACACTGTGAAATTATCTTTAGTTAACAAACATAATACTCCTTTGGTTAAGAGTACATATTTAAATCAGACAAGAATGGCATCACTAATATTTCATTACCTTGGAGACATTAGCTGTAATTCTGTTTAACCCAGCCAACGACTTCCAGCTGAAAGGTCTCCGAAGTGATCCTTCAAAACTGTCATTAACCAATTCAATAATGACAGAATAACTGGAAAACACAAAAAGGCATCTTTTACTCAAGGAAATTGTATTTCCAAATAAAAAGCATGAAATGAGTCTGCTGAAAATAGTATTGCTTTTCCTGACAAATGAAATAAAATTTATATCATATAACCTTCAATTATGTTAAGATTGTCAGTGAAAGCATCAACTTTTAGATAATCTTTGAGAGATAATCTTTTACACCGAGTTTAACATTTTCTTTCTTAGAAAAAACTAATAGTTTATTTTTTTCTACATAAAACAGAAGGATGTGACTTCATTTAACTGTTTAGAAAATGGTACTGGCCAAAGTTAAGAGAAACAATTGCTAAGCAGATTAATGTTCAAATCTAAAATACTAATTTTAACACCAAAGGAGCAACTGAAACAAGGTGAAGTCATTTGGTATCTGTGCTAACCAAAACAAAAAAGACAGACAACATCAACTGTCAAAGAAGAATTCCTCTGACAAAGTTTAAAATTGCTGTTAATTTCCTTGTCATGTAATCCCAAAATGTGAACTCCAGACCTTGCATGGTAAAATGGTGGGCCTTTTCGGTAGAGCACTACAAAAAGAGAAAGAAAACATTGCCATAAACATGTTATTCAACAAAATAACAACCTAATTTTTCAGGATTATAGACTGCTTTCAAATGTAAAGTCAAAAATACTTTGTTTTCTTTCTCTCTCCATAAATCAGGGCGTCAGCTCAAGCATTTACTGATGGATTACTGACTTTGTCAATTAACTATAACCCAATTCTGACAGTGTGGGCACCCATGGAAGGCTATACAGTCACAAAGACCCAGGTTCAAGTCCTGCCTCTGACACAAAGTAGCTGTGGGACTAGAAGCAAGTCACTGAATCTTATACTATACATTACAGAACAGGGGAGGCAGTTTCCATTCTTTTCAGTCCCTATGCTAATAAAACCAAAGGGCCTAATTCTCCCTCTGCATATGTAAAATTACTAATATATAATTATCAAAAATATATTAACAAATGTATAAACATTATTATAGGTACACCCACACCCAGAAAAGTTCTACTGAAGCACTACTCCAGTGCTTCAACCTGATACAGAGGTGACTAGGCACTTCAGGGCTATAAAAGTCCTAACTAAAGGTGGAAAGGCTTTGAGCAAGGACCTGGAGACAGACTATCTGCCTGATGTCTCAGACTACAAGAGGGAGAAAGAAAAAAAAGGGGGAGGAAAGAGGGAGCAAAAAGGGGAGTTGGAGGAGGAGAGAGAGAGACAGAGACAGAGAGATAGAGAGAGAGATCTGGAAAGTAGACACACACGTATGAAATGAAAGAGCCTCAAAGTATCAAAAAACATTTTCAAAAAAGCAACCCGTGGGACATTAAATATTAACTATTTATATTGTTCAAACACTTTTCTGGTTTTTTCGTTACTGTTATTTTCTTGCATTGAGTAGTAGGCAGTCAAATGTCTGTTGAATGGGACCATGTATTTTTACACTGTAATCAGAATGCTCTACTTGTTTCACTTAACATTACTGCACATACATGTCACTGTCAGTATTTTTTTGGTGTTAATAAATCAGACTTCACTTAGCCATTCTCTTAATTCAGGGTATGTTGGTTACGAACATTTCCCTCCACCATTATGAATAGTGCCACTCTAGGCATTTTTGTAAAAATTAGTGCTTTCAAGTTTGCTAAGTGCTTCACATATATTATTCTATTTGAGTTTTACAATGACTCCATGAAGTAAGTACTATTGTCCTATCCATTTTACAGACAAAGAAACTGAGGCTAAAGAAGTTTAAGTGACATCCGCAGGGTCACACAGCTGCCAGGGGTCTGAGGCAGGCCAGTGTTTAAAGGCAAGTGCCCCACAGCTGCCAATCTTGTTTTTTGAGGTATGAAGCATTACTTCCATGAATTACATTCCACAAAGTGGAATTACCTGGTCAAAAGCTATGAACAATCTGAACAGTCTGGCTACATATTATCAGGCTGTTTTACCTTATAAGCAAAATGCTTTAAATTACAAATTCACAAGAGTACTCCATCACAATCATATGCCATAACTTGTTCATCCATCCCCCAAATAATGACGATTCCCTCAACTTCTAATTCTTTGCCACCACAAAAAGAGTAGCTACATAAATATTTTTGTACATATAAGTCTAATTTTTTTTTTATCTCTGTGGGACACAGACCTTGTAGCGGTCAAAGGGTATGCATAGTTTTATAGCTCACTGGGTAGAGTTTCAAATTATTCTCCACATTGGCTGAACCAGTTTCCTACTCAACAAGAGTTCAATAGTGGACCTTTTCCCTTTATCGGCTCAACTATTTCGGATAGGTGTGGGGTGATCCCTGAGTTGTTTCAATTTGCCTTTCTCTAATCAACAGTGATTTAGAACATTTTTATATCACTAGAGGTAGCTTTGATTTCTTCTGCAAATTGCCTGTTTATATCCTGTAACCATTTAAATATTAGGGAATAACTTATTTTTAAAAATTTAACTCAATTCCCTAGTACATATATTTGGAAAATGCAACTTTTATCATATTTGCTGCAAAAATTTTTGATATTACTTCATTGTCTATGATACCTTTTAGCAAAATGTAGTTTCCCTGACTATCTCTTTGAATTAGGTCTATTTTTGCTTTTGTTTTCTCTGAGATTGTTATTCTTGCCTTTTTTTACTTCAGCTGAAGCATATTAGATTCTTCTCCAGCCCAAATTTTAACTCTGTGTTTGTCTTATTTCAAGCATGTTTCCATTCAGCTAGCCACTTCCATTTTATGGGTGAGCTCATCTCATTCATATTCATGATTATAATTACTGTGTATTTCCCCTTATCCCCTTTTCTTCTGTTTATTCTTCTCTTTTTATCCTCTCCCTCCTCAAAAGTCTGTTTCACTTATGACCACTGCCTCTCTTAAAATACTCTCTCCTCTTTTTCTTATTTCCTTCCCCTCCTATTTCTCTATTGGGTTAGACAGATTTCTATGCATAACTGAATATGTATATATACTTTTCCCTCTGAACCAACTCTGATGAGAGTGAGGTTCAAACACTTCTTTCCCCCTTCTCCCATTTTTCCCTTCCACTTTAAAGCTCTTCCTTGCACACTTGTGTTCTATAATCACTTCCACGTATCTTAGATTTTTTTTCCCTTCATCCCCCTCCTTTCCCCTCCCTCCAACTCCCTCCCTGAGACAGCTTGCAATCTTATATAGGTTCTACATGTACATTCCTGTTGAATACATTTTCACCTTTGTCATGTTGAATAGAAGAATTAAAATGAATGGGAGAAACCATAAAACAAAACAAAACATAATACAAAAGAAAATGGTCTGCTTCATTCTGTGATCCAATTCCATAATTCTTTCTCGGGATGTGGAAGGCATTTTGCTTTAAGAGACCACTGGGAATTTTTTAAGTCCTCGCATTGCAATGAAGTTCCAAGTCTACCAGAAAAATTCCTCACACACTGTGGTTGTTACTGTGCACAATGCTCTCCTGGTTCTGCTCCTTTCACTCAGCATCAGTTCATAGAAGTCTTTCCAGGCCTCTCTGAAGTCTTCCTGTTCATCCTTTCTTACAGCACATTCATATACCACCACTTGCTCAGCCATTACCCAGTTGATGGGCATTCCCTTTGGGGCATAGTTCTGTCATGTTAGCCAATCTGATAGGTATGATGTGGTACCTCAGAGCTGTTTTTGATTTGCATCTCTCTAATCAATAGTGATTTAGAGTATTTTTTCATATGACTATAGATAGCTTTAATTTCTTCCTCTGAAAACTGCCTGTTCATATCCTTTGACTATTTCTCAATTGGGGAATGACTTGTATGCTTATATATTTGACTCAGTTCTCTATATATTTTAGAGATGAGGCTTTTATCACAGACACTAGTTGCAAAAATTCTTTCCCAGTTTTCTGCTTCCCTCTTAATCTTAGTTGCATTGGGTTTGTGCAAACACTTTTCAATTTAATGAAATCAAAATTATCCACTTTGCATTTTATAATATTTTTTATCTCTTTTTTAGTCAAAAATTTCTCTATTCTCCATAAATTTGAAAAATACATTATTCCTTGCTCTACTAATTTGTTTATAGTATCAATCTTTATATCTAGATCATGTACCCATTTGGACTTTAATCTTGTATGGTGTCAGGCATTGGTCTATGCCCAGTATCCACCACACTGTTATCCAGTTTTACCAGCAATTTTTGTCAAACAGTGAGTTCTTATTCCAGAAGCTTGGGTCCTTGGGATTTATGATTGCTATATTCATTGACTAACCTATTTCAGGGGTCTATCCCTCTGTTTCTTAGCCAGTACCAAGTAGTTTTAATGACTGCTGCTTTATCATACAATTTGAGATCTGGTAGGGCTAGGCTACCTTCTCTAGCATTTCTTTTCATTAGTTCCCTTGATATTCTGGACCTTTTGTTCTTCCAGATGAATTTTGATATTTTTTCTAGCTCTAGAAAATAATTATCTGGTAGTTTGATATTGCACTGAATAAGTAAATTAATTTAGGTAGAATTGTCATTTTTATTATATTGGCTCAGCCTACCTATGAGCAACTGATGCTTTTATACTTACTTAGATCTGACTTTATTTTGTGCAAAAAGCATTTTGTAATTGTGTTCATATAGTCCCTAGGTTTGTTTTGGCAGGTAAACCCCCAAATATTTTATTTTGTCTACTGTAGCTTTAAATGGAATTTCTCTATCTTTTGCTGTTGGACTTTGTTAGTAATATATAGAAATGCAGATGATTTATGTGGGTTTATTTTGTAACCTGCAACTTTGCCAAAGTTGTTTATTATTTCAAGTAGTTTTTTACTTGATTCTCTGGGATTCTCTAAGTATATCATCATATCATCTGCAAAGAGTGATAACTTAGTTTCTTCTTTATTCTAATTCTTTCAATTTCTTTTTCTTCTCTTACTGTTACAGATAAAATTTCTAGTACCATACTGAATAACAGTGGTGATAATAGACATTCTTTTTTCACCCATGTATCCAGCTTATCCCCATTGCATATAATGCTTGCTGAAGATTTTAGGTAGGTACTGCTTATTATTTTATGGAAAGTTCCATTTATTCCTATGCTCTCCAGCGTTTTCAATAGAAATATTGTACTGTGTCAAAAGTTTTTCAGCATCTATTGACATAGTCATGTAGTTTCTGTTAGTTTTGTTGTTGATATGATCAATAATGCTAATAGTTTTCCTAATATTGAACCAGCCCTGTATTCCTGGTATAAATCCTACCTGATCATAATGTATTATTCTCATGATAAGTCGCTGTATTCTTTCTGCTAATATCTTATTTAAAATTTTTGCATCTATATTCATTAGAGAAATTGGTCTATAATTTTTGTTCCCTGTTTTGGCTCTTCCTGGTTTAGGTATCAGAACCATATTTGTATCATAAAAAGAATTTGGTAGGACTCCTTTCTCAATTTTCCCGAATAGTCTATATAGCATTGGAATTAACTGTTCTTTAAATGTTTGACGGAATTAACTTGTAAATTCATCTGGACCTGGAGATTTTTTCCGAGGGAAGAAGCCATTGATGGCTTGTTCAATTTCTTTTTCTGAGATGCGGTTATTTAAGTATTCAACTTCCCCTTCTGTTAATCTGGGCAATTTATATTTTTAAAAATAATCATCCATATCATTTAGATTGTTGAATTTATGGGCATACAATTGGGCAAAGTAATTTCTAATTATTGTTATAATTTCCTCCTCACTGGAGGTTAGTTCATCCTTTTCATTTTTGATATTGGTAATTTGGTTTTCTTCTTTTTTTAAATCAAATTGACCAAAAGTTTATCAATTTTATTGGTTTTTTCATAAAACCAACCTTTGGTTTTATTTATTAGTTCAACAGTTTTCTTAATTTCAATTTTATTAATCTATCTCTTGGTTTTCAGTATTTCTAATTTGGTATTTACTTGGGGATTTTCAATTTGTTCTTTTTCTAGCTTTTTCAGCTGCATGCCCAATTCATTGAGCTCATCTTTCTCTATTTTATTCATGTAGGCTTCAAAGATAAAAAACTTCCCCTAAGAACTCCTTTTGCGGTATCCCATAAGATTTACTAGGTTGTCTCATTATTGTCATTCTCTTGAATGAAGTTATTGATTGTTTCTATGATTTGTTGTTTAACCCACTTATTCTTTAGGATTATTTAGTTTCCAATTAATTTTTGGTCTATCTTTCCATGGCTTTTTATTATATAATTTTTACTACATTATGATCTGAGAAGGATACATTGACTATCTCTGCCTTTCTGCTTTGGACTGTGAGGTTTTTATGCCCTGGTACATGGTCAATTTTTGTATATGTGCCATTGCACACCTCTTCTGTGAGAGAAAAGTTTCCTCCATTCTGCCTCTCCCTTCTCATCCCTTCATTTTCTTGTGTGAGATCATTCCAACACAATCAACTCATACCCATGCCCTCTGTCTATGTAAACTCCTTTTTAGCCTTAATGATGATAAAAGTTCTTAGTAGTTTTACATATATCATCTTCCCATATAGGAATATAAACAGTTTAGTTTTACTGAGTCCCATAAGATTATTTTTTCATGTTTACATTTTTATGTTTCTTTGGAGTCTTCTATTTGAATGTCAAATTTTCTATTCAATTCTAGTCTTTTCATCAGGAATGCCTGAAAGTTCTCAGTTTCATTAAAGATTCATTCCCTCTGAAGGATTATACTCAGTTTTGCTGCGTAGAAGATTCTCAGTTGTAATCCTAGCTTCTTTGCCTTTTAGAATATATTCCAAGCTTTCTGCTCCTTTAATGTTGAAGCCATTAAGTCTTGTGTGATCCTGATTGTGGCTCCACAATATAAGAACTGTTTCTTTCTGGATGCTTGCAATATTTTCTCCTTGATCTGACAGCTCTGGAATTTGGCTATGATATTACTAGGAATTTTCACACAGAGATATTTTTCTGGAGGTTATTGGTGGCTTCTTTTAATTTCTATTTTATCCTCTGCATCTAAGATATTGGAGCAGTTTTCCTCAAGAATTTCTTGAAATACGATGTCTGGGTTCTTTTTTTTTTTTTGATTAGAGATTTTAGGTAGTCCACGAATTCATAAATTATCTCTCCTTGATATGTTTTCCAAGGCATTTGTTTTTTGATGAAATTATTTCACATTTTCTTCTATTTTTTTCATTTAACTTTATTTTGTTTCATTTCTTGATGCCTCTTGGAATCATTAGCTTCCACTTGTCAAATTCTAATTTTTAAGGAATTATTTTCTTCAGTGAATTTCTGTACCTCCTTTACTAATTCTGTTTTGAAAGATATTATTTTCTTCAGGATTTTTTTGCACCCCTCCCCCTTTTTTTTTTTTACTAAGCTGTTAACTCTCTGTTCATACTTTTTTTTTTTTGCACCACTCTCATTTCTTTTCCCATTTTTTTCCTTTCCCATTCTTACCTCTCTCTTTAACTCTTCCAGGAATTCGTGTTGAATTTGTGTCCAATCAGATTTTTTCCCTTTGAGGTTTTGCTTGTAGTTGTTTTCACACTGTTGTCTTCTGAGCTTGTGTCTTGATCTTCCCAGCCACCAGAGTAATTTTTTCTGGTCAAATTATTTTTTTTGTTGTTTGATCATTTCCCAAGCCTATTTCTTGACTTTGAACTTTATGTTAAAGTTGGGCTCTGCTCACTTGTGGGTGGGGAGTCAGTGTCCCAAGATTCAGGTTTTTTCACACTGCTGTTTTCAGAACTAATTCTGACAGTCTGCAAGTTTTTGGTGCTTCCAAGGTGGTGTGATTAGGGGAGACTGGCATTGTGGTCACTGCTCTCTTGTTCTACTCTGGTCACTCTGGTTATTACCCTTCTACAGAATTTCCAATCAGTGAGGGCTGTGCCCAACACCAGCAAAAGGGCTCCTGGAATTCCTTACTGACCAGTTGTCCAAACTCCTTCCTATGTCTGGGCTGAGAGTCCCCAGGCTGCTGCAGCTGTCACTGGCTGCATGGGGGTACACTTTGAATGGGCCTCCACCTCAGTGTCACAGATCTTTCCTACTGATCTTCTAAGTTTTCTTGGGCTAGAAAAAGACTTCACCTTGACCTGACCTTTTGTTGGCTTTGCTCTTCAAAATAACTGGGGCATTATTTTAAAGTTGTTTGGAGGGGAATGTTGAAAGAGTTCAGCTATGTTGCAGCCATCCTCGCTCCACCTTTCCAGTGATTTCTTTTGTACAGCTCATTTTAAATTGGTTTCTACTTACTATTCAGGCAAAATGCAATTATATATGCAAACCAAATTCCAAAAAAATACAAAAATATTTACCTGCAATTGGTTAAAAGTCATTTGTAGGTGGAATGTATCTATTGTTTTTAATTACCCATATTTTTGTTATTGAAAATAACAAAGAGCTGACTATACTAGGAAACAAACTCATAGAGTGATTGGTCGCTATATCTGTTACAACTTGCTTACGTGACACAATATGGCTGGGGAGTAGAGTGTTCTTGTTAACTGAAGATATATACTAAATAAAAGTTTCCCTTGAGTAAATCTTGCCAATCAAATTCCAATATAGAAAAGGTACCTGGGAAAAAGTCATAAATATCCATCATCATAGCATTTTAGCACCAGACAGGACCAGGGCACCATCAATTAGCTAAAATGTACCAATGGAGCCCAATCTGGAAGATCAGGAATAGCCTATTCTATAAGACTGCCTAAGTTTATTTGGCTAATTAAGAGGCAACTAGAGATTTATGTATTTATTACCAATAACTTCAACAGAGTAATAGCTCATAAGCACTGGAATATTTATTGATTAGACTTTATCTGGGGGGGTCTGACAACATTCTCAGGAAAACAGTTGAAAGGCACTTAAAAAGGCTACCAGTAAAAGTCTATTCTGCACTAAGGCCATTAGGAAAGCCATAATTAGAGACAAGATTATCTGTGTTATTTGATATGCAGTATACAGTAAAAAATGTGCTTCCTAAATTAAGTTCCCCACACACTCCTTTAGCCTATATATCATCCACAAAGAGGCTAGATACTGCATCTCAACATTTCCAAGTTCCTGATACATTACATTTCTCTGTTAGCTGGAAAGATCTCTTTTAAAGTTTACCAGTTCAATGAAAAAACTAGAGAATGACTGACTACTGAAAAGACTAAGACATGTAAGTATAGCACAGAGGGGTTTACTATTGCAGGAGAATAGGGAAGAGAATGGGCAGTAAACCAGTGAAGGCCAGTGACACCAGCCCATTAACTATTTAAAGTTAGGCAGCTTGCAGCCAACATAATTATTTGGAAAGGTGATGAACAAATCTCAAGCTAAATATGATCAATCATGTGGTGAAAACCAAAGGCAGTCTTAGATCAGGTAGGTAATTCTAAATCCAAGCAAGGAAACAAAAAGAATAATAAGCTCATGAAACAATCTTATTTCAAAACCAGACAACCAAAAGGAGCTTTTCACTATTCCCATGGGAAGAATCAAGAATTTTCAAGCCTTTAACAACAAGCAGAACCATATGACAGAGCTGGGAGGCTTCTCAAGAAACTTTCATGCTTTACATTCGTGTAATGTTTCAAGCATTTTCATATTCATTAGCTATCTGACCCACACAAATAACTGTGAATTGTCAGATATTATTACCTCCATTTGACAGATGACACCTAAGACCTAGATAGTTTCAATGACTTATCAAAGACTCCTCAGTCTCAGAACTGTAAGAAATAGAATCCCCATTTGAAAGACTAGTCAGTGAAAGACGATTGATGGATCTGATGCCAAAGAACCTGGGTGACCTTGGGCAAGTCATAATCTCTTTGGGCCTCAGTTTCTCATATGTAAAAATTAAGGGGACAGGCTATATGGTCTTTAAAATCTCTGCTAGCTCCACATCTCTGACTTCATCACTCTATAAGTAGAGTAAGAGATTTGTGCAAGATTAGACACAGCACAGAAAAAGAAGATACATGTGAAGATTTAAGGTTTAAAGAGAACTTTTCATAGAATAATTCTGTGTGACCTGTAGTGTAACTATTATTTTACAAAAGTAGAAACTGAGTCTTGGAGAGTTGAAAGTGACTTGCTTCAAGACATAGTTAGTAAATGTCAAAGCTGGGTCTACAATCCGGTCTCTAGACCCCAAGTCCTGAGCACTTTGCTCTAGAGCACACTGCTTCTTTGATCTCTCCCTCCATTTCACATCCAGGCAAATCCAGATAGTGCCTTTTATATCTTAACCAAGCCAGGGAAAGAGGGTGGTGGGAGAAGGGCTGTCTATGTTTGTACACTACAGGAAGCAAATTCCCTAAGCTACTCTGGTTATAATGTTTGATGATAACCATTATTTGGTAAGAAATTCTTTCTTATAAAAGTCAACCCAAAGGTACTCACAGAGATCTGTTCCATACTTGAGTCCCACTTTGGGCACCCATCCCTTACTTCGGAAATGGTGGTATGCCATATATGTTGTTCTGAATGTGGGCTGAACTAGATGAAAAGCCTTCCAGAGTTTTAATATTGTTAAAGGCTCCTAAGGTCATAAGAAAGAGTATTAATATAATTTCCCCATAATATTAATAACTCAATATCCTTAGTTTAAAATATGCTATTGCTTGTTTATAAAAATGTTATAGTTGTTTTAAAAAAAAGTTCATAAGAACAAAATGCTTACCTAAAAAATGCATGCATACTTAAAATTAGGTCATTTGAGATCAGACTCACCAGAATGCTGTAATTACTTTAGTTTCAGCTTTGTACTGGTTTATTTACTCAAACCCTTAGTAAGGACCTACAATGTACAATGCTCTGTACACTTCTGGTTCAATAGTTTTAGAAAATGTGTACATTCAGTAGGTGGTTTTACTACCAACAGCAAAACAAATACAAATAAATACACAGTGCTTGGCACACAGTAGGTGCTTAACAAATGCTTATTGAAATCTATCAGGTATAATATTATTGACAATATGAAACACTGTCCTGTTTCCAATAGGAAATAGCATGAAAGTTTGCTGAAACACTGCTACCATTAGGATGTTGTTGAACAGGACTAAATGATTCCTTTCTATTTAATGCAATATTTTCACAGAACCAACTACTTACAGTACTCAGGATAAGGCTGTAATGTCTAAGTTTACTTTGGGATTCATTTGCTGTATGGTTTAGACCTTAACTCTAACACCAGAAGTATGAATCCACTGGGAGGCACAAAATTACATTTGTGTATTACTATTTAATTTTTTTAAAAGATTCATAAAATAAAATTTTTTTAGAAATAAGGTAACCTCTCTTGGTCTACTATCTTAATTACTTTTCCTTCTGAAAAACTTTAAATACCCTCTTCGTAGGCCATCCTCAGGACTGCTAGGTAAGAAAAAGCTCTTTCAATTTTGGGGAGTAAGGAATAGCCTGAAATACCAACAGTAGCCTCTGGCACCAAAGGTGCCTGGAGAGGAAATGCCAAGTCAACAGATGGCTACGTACAACCAAAACAGAAGATCAACAATGCACTTGTTTTTATCATTATGAAAATTTTAAGAGTAATGGGACTAAAAAAAAACACCTTACCTCCTCATAGTAAATATTTAAACAGCCCAAAGCATAGACCAAGAAAAATGCCTGAAAACATAGAAGATAAAAGGTATTGATTAAAATAAAATATTAAGTTCATGGAAATTATTTTATAGATTCTTCTTTTCCCTTTGAGTCCAAACACAATATAACGCCCCAAATCACCTTCAAAAGTACTGTATATTTGTAAATTAAAAATGTTCAGTTTCCAAGTCATTTTTTAAAATAACAGTTCTAAATTATATGTGTTAGATATCGAGTATAAAACAGTTGTATGATATTATATTTTTTTCCATTAGAAATCTTTTAAAAAATCAGACCAGAAAGAGAAATTCATGGAAGATAAGCTAACTTCTAGTTTCTTTCCCCTAAAATTCTACAAATCAGCATATATAAACACTACTTTTCACATCAAATATATAGAAAGTTACATGGAATGTCCAAGAAGATAACAGAGGAAAATATTCAAGTCCTTTTTCTTTTTGACACCTTCTATACTTGGACTTCAGTCCTCCTGCTCCTATTCTGAGAAGCTTTTGGAACCATATCCGTAGACTTCCCAAATGGTTTCAGAAATAACTACAGGTAAATCACTACAGCTAGGCAGAGATAACTTATATTGCTGGCCATAATGGCTCCCAAGATTTAAACCTGACATTTCAGGAAACTCTAAGCTGTACAAATACTACTACACAAGTAATTAATAGACTAGAAATCTGCCAAAACAAAATTAAAAATTAGAGTAGAGATAAAGATTTAGTGTAGACTCCTGTAAGACTAATGTTAGTGGAATACCGTCAAAAGACATATTGCTTCCAGAAATGTGAGCCAACTTAAATCTTTAGTATTCGAACAACAGGAGAAAACAGTCGTTCCCATCATTCCAGATGCTTATTAGAACAAAAGCAGCAGCTACTGCTGCTCACACACATCATCATACCCCCAAGTGAAATAGGAACTGTTCTTTGCCATCATGAAGAAATATCATCACCTCCTCTCAGATTACTACAATAGCTTTCAGAGATCAGAACTGGTGATAGAAGGCTGAACTGAGCCAGTAAACCTAGGTTTTATTTTCCGCTCTATGTGACCTTAATTAAGTAGTTTAGCATTTCCAGAACTTAAGTTGGACACCTAAGTGGCAAAGAGGATAAAGTGTCAGGCCTGGAGTCAGGCAGACCCAAGTTCAAATCTGGCCACAGACACTTACCAGCTCTGTGACCCTGGGCAAGTCACTTCACCCTGTTTGCCTTATCTGTAAAATGAGCTGGAGAAGAAAATGGTAAACACCTCCTGTATCTCTGCCAAGAAAACCCCAGATAGGGCCACGAAGAGACCGACAGGACTAAAATGAGTGAGCAGCAACAGCAGAACTTAGTCCGTGGTACTTTTACAAAAGGAAGGGGTTATGCTGGATCATCCCTAAGATACCTTCAGTTTAATACTGAGCTTGTTTACTGGCACCAGGAAAGCCTACAACTGGGAGCTGTTTAGGGCTTCTTCCTTCTATGGAAAGACCATTAATGAAAATTAATTCAATGAGTATTTACTGAATGCTAAGTGTCCAGAACTGTAGGGGACCAATTTTTT
This sequence comes from Bettongia penicillata ogilbyi, assembly GCA_023548195.1. Taxonomy (NCBI): domain Eukaryota; kingdom Metazoa; phylum Chordata; class Mammalia; order Diprotodontia; family Potoroidae; genus Bettongia; species Bettongia penicillata. The sequence goes on along the minus strand of JAJHZJ010000067.1, from coordinate 6,788,554 downwards.
TCCTTCTATGGAAAGACCATTAATGAAAATTAATTCAACGAGTATTTACTGAATGCTAAGTGTCCAGAACTGTAGGGGACAAGTGTAAGACTTGCTCTATGTATTCAAGAAGTTTATAATATACCTAGAGAGTAAAGGTATTGTGTACATGGATAAAAATTATATATTATCTATCTATCTAAATATTCACAGGAATAACAAAATGAGGCACTACAAATGGTTATGAAATGCTAAGTGCTAGAGCACTTCAGTTAGAAGGATTACCACCCTGGGCTAGAACAGCTTATAAAACTAGGAGACTGGCATGGAATCAAACCTTGAAGAACAGGCAAGACTGGATTGGCAAAGAAGGGGGGCATGAGGGAAAAGGCGTATATATGTTCAACATGAGCAAGAGTGGCAATGAGCACATGACTGATCATAAGAGTGACAGAACCAGCCACTGGAAAATACAATGCAGTTTACAGAAAAACCCTGTACAGTTAATTTGTTAGAATGAAATTGTTATACAGGGTAAACAAGGCTATTTAGTTAACTGTAGGAGTCAATAATCCATAAACCTTTGTTAAGAGCTTGCTATATGCCTGGCACTGGGCTAAGTGCTTGGGATACAAATTTTTACAAAGAGAGACAGCCCAGAAAGCTAAAAAGGGATAAAGGTTAGGAGGGGTGTATGAAGGGACACAGAGGAGAAATTCGAGCGCAGCTGGGTGGGAAATGATGAGATGTATTAAAGGAACACTGTTGTGGGGCCACCTATCCAAACATGGATGCTGATAACAGCATTTCACTGAGGGCCCAATATAGAATAGTAAAAATGTTTACTGTAATAAAAAAAATTACCTCTTCTAGGCTGAGTTGTAAGTACTCAAAGATCCTGTATGGATTTCTTCTGCACACTAGTGTTTCTCTTTTGATGACCTGAAGATAATGAAATAAAATAAATCATATACTGACCAAGTTTAAACACATCATCACACAAGAGGAACTAGCTTCACTTCAATATTTTTCTCTTAAACTTTCAGTGTTTTCTTACTACCTTACAAATGAGTTTTTAAAATCCATTTATGAAAACAACATAAAAGTAATCCAAATATATACTTAATTTATTTTATACTGTAAGTAAATCTGAAGGTCACTGATGCTGGGGTTTCTGGTGTGCTACATCACATCTCCTACACTGTGACTATATGACATGCCATAGTGAATAGTGAGGAAAAATGGTACAGCAGAAAGACTGATGATGTCAGGAAGCTGTAGGATTGATACTGGATACAGGATACTGCCTTTGACAGTAACTAGGACTGGGGCCTTGAGAAAGCTCCTTAACCTCTACAAATGCAGAATCACAGATTTAGAGCAGGAAGGCACCATGGAGGTCATTCAATCCAACAGATGAGGGAGGACACTTGAGGCCTAGACAAGTAAAGGCTCACTCAGGGTTTTCCTATTTCCAAGGCCTGTCCTCTGTTCACTGCACCAAGCTTCACTTGTAAAACTGGAATATTATGACATGGACCACTACAGATCACACAAAAGCATATATGTGAACTATAAAGTGCCCTATTATCAATAGGAGCTCTTTACTACTGAAGGGAGATACTGCTTTTTTGTCACTGAACCTGTGCTATCATCAATGGAGGGAGCTCTTCCTAATTTGAGGGACTTCCTCTATTAAGGCACACTCGTACCTTCTCTGCTACCTAGAGATACTAGGGAGCACAAGATAAAAGTGCAGGGCCTGGAATCAGGAAGATTTGAGTTCAAATTCAGCCTCAGAAGCTTTCTACCTGTGTGACCTTGGGCAAGTCACTTAACCTCTGTCTTGATCTCTTCAGCTATAAGATGGGGATAATAATAGCACCTATCTCCCAGGGTCATTTGGAAAACAAAATGAGATACTTATAAAGCACTTTGTAGATTGTACTCTATAGAGGCTAGTTATTATTAACTTATGGTCTCACAGAATCGCCTGGGGACATGAAAGGCTAAATGACTTACCCAGGGCCACACAGTCAGTATGTGTCAGAAGTGAGACTTGAACCAGGGTCTTCCTGATTCTGAGACCAGTTTTCAACCAGAGATATAAAATACTAGCCTACAACATTCATGAGTACAGCAGGAACCAAATTATAATGAAATTGGGAAACATTTAACAAAATAAATATAACCACAACAGAACACAGATAATGTTAAATGTGTTTTTCTAAGTCAATCAATACTGGGGGAAATCCTTGTATGGCTTAATGGCCCAATGGCCCCACGTCTATTTGAAGTTGACACCACTGGTCTAAACTACCTCATACTGCCTCTTATCACTGTTACAATAAAATTTAAATAGGCTTAAAATATTTAATTGATTTAAACTGGTAACAGAAAAACTCAAAGAAAAGACCTTTTCTTCTTACACTTACTTCCTCACCTGCTGCTTCCTCTTCATCATCTAAACAATTTGTTGTTTCTTGAACAAGCACATACTCATGGTCACATTCTCCATCTGTTGCTGATACAAGATGCTTCCACTGGACACAACCTTCGGGCTGACAGTCCAGCGTGACGAAGTCTCCGTGTGTGAGATAGCGTGTTTGACCCAAAGCCTTGCTGCCCCTTGCCTTTTGTTCATCAGAGCCATGATTAACTAATGGGTCCCGTACAGAGCGCTCCTTTGAGTCCATGCTCTCGTCTTCTAAGTGGGGCGTGACAGAGTCTCTATTTGTGACTAAAAGTTCTGCTTCCTGTTCCATATTTTCTATTTCTGGATCCAACTTATGGCTAAGTTCATTATTTTCTTGATCTTCTTCATTGCTTTTCACAAAAGGAAACTCAAGTGGTTTTGTATAATCCTCAAGAATTTTGTGGACTGAGCGTTCCTCCTGCCCTTGCCTTTGCATGAGAGCTGCTGCCCACGTTACCCCACGCTGGTACCTGGATGATGGAAATGTCATCAGTATGACATCACCAAAACAGACAACACGGCTGCCACCATTGCTCACGAGTCAGTAGGCTGCCTTCTCACTTGTATGACGTTCAATAAAGCTTACAATTAAATGATGACAGTTGTTAAAGTGACTTGTAAACTGGATACTACACAAAGATGGAATTTAGCTCTTTCGGAGAAGTTGTTGAATTATAACATAAAAGTTAAAGTATAATGTAAAATCTCTGATCTAAGTTAAGAGTTCTATAATAACTCCAACCTGAGCTGAGGATTTAGTATCCAAGACAAAGTACACCAGAGATTGTTCTCCCTATATAATTGAAAAGGAATAATGCAATTTTTAAATTGCCTTAAATATTTAATTGGTTTAAGATGGTTACAGAAAGGCTGTTAAAATAATTTGATTCAATGCAGTTAATGTATATTAACTGTTGTAAAAAAAGAGGAACAATGTGGTATGGTGGAAAGAGAAATGGACCAGAAGACTTGGCTTCTCTTCTGACCTTGCCATTGCAGCTTTGGGCAAATTACTTAATCTCTCTGTATCTAGTTTCCTTCTTTAAGGACAAATAACAACACCTGTCCTTCCTAACCCCTTTCCATCTCCCCCCTTATAAAAATAAAATGAGATCACATTTGCAAAAAGTGCTTTGAAAAATAAAAAAAAAAGCCATACACTGTAACCATATGCAGTTGGATGGTGAGTTCCTAACAACTAACCCCAGAACTGAAGAGGTAGAAGATAGAGGGCTGGAATGCAAAAGGCTTTGGATGATCTTCAAGAATCTCCCTGAAACAACCCCTGCCTGCCTTCTCCTCTTGACATCAGTGTTATTCCAATAATGTTACATGGCTGCAAAAAAATCAACACCACAGATTCCTCCAAAGGCCATGGAAAAGTAGATGGAGGGTGTAAATAGACTGTAGCATACCACAAAGATCTTACAGAAGCTGTGTAAAAGGTAACATCAGTTCTCAAAGAAAAAAATATAAGCCATCAAGGACCACTTGAAAAAATTCTCCAAATCAGTAATAGACAAAAGTGAATTAAAAAAACTCCAAGGTTCTACCCCATACCCATTAGGTTGGCAAAGGAAAATGAAAACTGTTGGAGGTGATGCTGAAAACCGGCACATTAAAAGATATTACTCCACTTGTGTAGTGAGAGCAAGCAGTAATGGACAGCTAGTCTTTGTGCTCCACTTAACTGTGCCATCTACTTAACTCCCAGAGGAAGTTTTGGAGGAAAATTTCCAGCTCACTGGGTATACTTCAGTGGAAGATTTATGGGAACATATGGACACAGGGAACACATGAGGATGAGTTGGCACAGAACAGCTGCAATCTGTACTACTGGAAGGCACATTTACATTAATGAGATCACAGAGCCCTTCATGTAGTGAAGTGGTATATATTTTACAGCCTCTGACAACATACATTAGTACTTAAAGAGCATCTCATCCAATTCCTTCAGACTCACAGAGACTAAGTGATGATGAGCTGAAGTCACAATGAAAAAGTGCAGCCAGGCTCCAAACCCAGTTTTCTTACTACTACCCCATAGTGCCTCTAACACATGATAACAAGCAAAATGGATCAATCAAACTGTACTAAATGAAGTCTGACAGACTGAGTCTGTCTAGAGCTCCTCTTAAATGGCCATGCTACCTTTTCATTCTTTTTTTAATCCTTTCTTTCCCTCCCAATTATAAGTACAAAAACTTTTTAACATTCACTTTCACTTTTTAAAATTCTCTTCTACTCTCCCTTTCCTTCACTCTCATTGAGAAGGCAAAATGTTATGAAACAAAATACAGACCAAAAATGAAAAGAAAGTAAGCTAAAAAAGTATGCTTTGATCTACATCAAGACTCAATCAGTTCTTTCTCTGGAAGCAGACAGCATTCTCATTATGAGTCCTTCAGAATTGTCTTGGATCACTGTATTGCTAACAGCTAAGTCGTTCACAATTGATCATTGCACAATATTGCTGCTACTGTGTACAATGTTTTCCTGGTTCTTTTCACTTCACTTTGTATCAGTTCATCTAAGTCTTTACAAGTTTTTCTGAGACCATCCTGCTTGTCCTTTCTTATAGCACAAGAGTATTCCAACACAATCGTATACTATAACTTGTTTAGCCTTTCCCCAATTGATGGGCATGTCCTCAATTTCCAATGCTTTGCCACCACAAAAAGAGCTACCAGAAAATATTAGGTCTTTTTCCTTTTTCTTGCGATCTCTTTGGGATACAGACCTAGTAGTGGTATTGAGGGTCAAAGGTTAGGCACAGTTTTTATAGCCCTATCATGTTATTTTTATAACAATTTCTCCAGATATCTGTGGCAGAAGAAAGGTAGGGTTTGATGTCCTGAGAGAATACACAGTGACATTTTCCCTTTTTCCACCTCTTCTCCAGAAGTATTCAATCAAACCACCAGAAAACAATTTCTACTCTCTGGCTCCTGATGCCATAAGACAAGAACGAATCAGCTCTGAGCCCATCAATACTTCTGTAGCACACTACATTAGCAGCGCACGCGCTTGTACTTGCGCGCGCGTGTGTGTGTGTGTTCATCCTTCACTGCCAAAGAAGACCATGCCATCAGAGAATTATGGCATGACTTGCACTTGACTTTGTTTTGAGTGAGGAAGGGCTGTGCAGGTCACCAGCCTCACTTCTCCTCCAGAGCCACCTGAATTCAGTAACCAGATATTCATCAGGGTGACTGGAGATGACCCAGGATGAGGCAATTGGGGTTAAGTGACTTGCCCAAGGTCACACAGCTAGTGAGTGTCAAGTGTCTGAGGTGAGATTTGAACTCAGGTCCTCCTGACTCCTGCATTGGTGCTCTATCTGCTGTACCACCTACCTGCCTCAACCATTAAAAACAGCTGAAATGAACAAGAACATGACAGAAGATGTGCTGAAAGCAGGAGAAAGGAATGCTCTTACTGTTTGGGGATGACTGTAAGAAAACTAAGGCCTTCCATCTCCAAATGATGAGAGGTGCTGAAAGAGCAAAGAGATACAAAAGACACTGGAAAAGGAAGGAAGACTGTCATTTAGAAGTCATGGAGAGGGGTGATGAGAAGCAAGCTCATTGAAAGGATCATGAACTACAAGTCAGAAGATCAGGGTTCAAATCCCGACTCAGTCAATTACTAAGTATGTGAGTGGCCAAATGACTTCACTTTCCTGGAAATGTAGAATGAGGGAGGCTGGACTATATGATTTCTAAGGGCCCTTTCAGCTTTAAATCCCATGAGTCTATGAATGAAGGTGGCCACAGGTAAAGAGAGGGAAAAAAAATCAAGGCAGAAAAACAGGGGCATTTTTCTAAGAGCATCTAGCCCATAAATCCCAGTATCCTCAGAGGACACTGTAACCACCCAAACTTATAAATAATGAGCACAGTTGTCATCCTATGTCATTAAGAAAACGTTATATTACGATTAGTAATACGGTTTACTAAGGCAAGCATGTGATATTTTAAGAAAGATTTCAACAAAACTGTTAAAATCTTAAGTCAATGTCTTCAGTTATCTATCAATCTTTTGTTCAATAAGCTTCATTCCCCCAAATATGGCAGCAAATCAAGGTGTTACTAAAGATAATAAAGGATGAAGCTATATGGTTTTAGCTATGAATGCCATGGGAATTCTGAGAAGGGGAAGCCCAGTGTGAGATGAAATTCTCTAAGGTTTCATGAAGAAGATGGGACTTGAATTGAGCCTAGAAGGACAATCAAGATTTGGATGGGCTGAGAGTAAAGGAGAAGTTGTTCTAGGCAGAGAAAACTGCAAGAGTACAGGTAGAGAAGAAAGAATAAATATATATGTGAGGCAGACAGTAAGTAAACCACCCAAGAGGCAGCCAGGTGGTGCAGCGGATAAGAGTGCTGGGCTTGCAGCCAGGAAGATCTGAGCTCAAATCTAGCTTCATATACTTATCAGCAAGGCATTTAACTTATGTTCTGCCTCATTTTCCTCAAATGTATATAAACATAAATGTTAGGTTTTTTTATTGTTAATGACCTGGTGAAGATAAAAGGTCATTGATGATAAGCAGGGAAAACACCTGTACCTTCATACCTTAGAAGTGGTAGAGGGAGAAGAGATGGTAGTAAAAAAGGAGGTTTGCCAGTTTAGTGGGTTCAAATTTCTAGAACTTACAAAAACAAGTTAGAAGGTTAAAGGAAAAATCATGCTTCACTACAGGATTTACCATAGGGTTATTATATAAGGTGCCAGGGCATTTAAACAGATTTAAACCAAATAATTTCAACTTAGACATTTTTCAAAAACATATTTGCTACTACCCTCCTTTCCACTTCAATTTAAAAAAAAATAACTAAAACTACATTTAAACAATCAATATGATGGAATTAAAACACTGACTTACCTCTTTGATGTAACTATAGGCATGCCCAGTTTAGCATCTGTAACAACATGGTAAATTAATAATTATATGCAGTTTTTAAAAATATTAAATGATTTAAAAAGGTAAGATAGATAAACTTCATAGATTTCTAGCTTCTGTTTGACAAATCACACAACTGGAAATGACCATGAAGTTCACTTGGTGTTTTCTGGTGCCCAGCTTCCTCTGTTGGATTCCTACCCATCTCTTCTCCTAACAACCTTGGCACTTCGTTTTCCACCTTTCTAATAAACTTTTATTATTTGTTATTGTAGCTATCTATGTCATAGTCTCTCAGGTGGTAAGCTCCATGAGGGCAGGCACTTGTCATTTAGATCTCTTCCTATTCTGCATACAGCTAGCACTTAATGTTAGGTGAACTTAATTGAATTATGGAAGTAAACTGAGACATACAAGCTAAGTGATTTGATGAAGGTTCTAGATCTGGCAGAATCTAGACTAGGATCTAAGAGAGGCAGGAGACCTGGGTTCGAATCTCAATCTTGCTAAATACTCTTTCACCTTGAACAAATCACTTCACCTTTATAGGCCTCAGTTTCTGTATCTGTAAAATGAGATTGAACTAGACAGTGGGAAAGTGTCTTTTATCTCTAAATCCTACTGCTGTTTCTCTGTGTCTCCTGACTTCTAATTCAATGTTCCTTCACTGTACCATGTCATATCAACACTACTGCATTGTTAGTCGAAGTTTATAATATTTACACATGTTAAAGCAAGAAACAGTAATCTGATATGCAAGCAGAAAAAGCAAAGGTCTGGCAGTCAAGAGACAGTAGTTCCACAGCCCCCCCCACCCCATTTCTCACTAACTGAGTTGGGTAAGGCACTTACTGGGTAAGACCTTTCACTTCTCTCATCTGCAGAATAAGGGCTTGGAATAGATCAGGAGGTGAGGCCAAATAGCCCACAGCCTATTTTTATACAACCCTGGAACTATGAAGGGTTTTTACATTTTTAACTACAATAAAACTTTATTAAAAAATGTAAAAACTCTCCTTGTCTCATCAGCCATACAAGAACAAATGGCAGGCTGTGGCCTGTGGGTTGCCACCCTTTGGAACAGAAGATCTCTAAGGTCCTTTCCAGCCCAAAGATTCTATAGGAGGGAGTCTTCATCATCCCAACGGGGAATACTAACTTCTTCATGCTACAACTTCCTTGCACTGGGAAGCTATAACATCAGTTGCTTACTATGAAAATACATGGTATAGTTCATTAGACCACACAACAACTTTAATGTTTTCTTTCTTGGCATAAACTGATTCTAAATGCAATTTTCTCAAAGTTTAAAACTGAGGGAACTCCATAGGTCAAAGAAGTATTCACAATTATTGTGAAGATCACTGCAGTGAGAACACAGAATCTTCTTTTTATAATCATTACTGTGTTTGTGTACTTCTCCAAAGGCATTCCCATGCATTTTCTCCTATGAAATAGACACTCTATGTCACCCTGGCCTCCCCCTCACTTTCCAGACATCCACCTCAACTCCACCAGAAACCTGGGGACTCTGGCTAGCCCGAGTTCTCCAGCACTGACCTCATCATGCCACGGCGCTAGCTTGCCTCCATCTCCTCACTATGCCCTTTGTGGGTACCTCCATTTTCCTTTCCTCCAGACCCTTTCACGTGTGTCTTCCTGCTTGAGAATACAAGGTAGGGACTGTCTTGTTTGCTTGTATGTACATCCCCAGTGCTTAGCTTAGTGCTTGGCACACAACCAGCAGTTAGTAAATGTTCTATCTATGTCTATCTATTTTGCATATTGAAAAAAGGATATCAGAGAGTGAATAACAACATATAATATATTCGTTTTAACGAGTTTCTGCCTCTTATCGCTGCTTACATATAAGCCTATATCTTATATACAAATTACTAGAAGGGACAATAGGGATATTATCTAACTCCTCTTAAAGGCATCACAAGCCCACACTTACTCAATTAACTACTTACTGTGTGCCAATTATGTGCACATGCCCTGTGATTAAAATTGCAAAGGATTTTTTTTATGATAATAATTCTAGAAGGAAAAAGACACACTTAGTCCTATGACCACAAACACCTATCTTCTGTAGCAAAACTGTCCTACGGTTAACTTTTTTGGGGGCAGTAAAACTGCAACTAACATCTTATAAACATACTTCTAAGTACAAAAGCCAAAAGAATCCAAGCATGAACAACTTACCTTTCCATTTGGCAACCAGGGCAGAATCTGAAATACTAAAGTCCGGTCGACTTCTTGACAGAACGCCTTTTCCAAAATAACCCTTCCAGGAAATAAACATTATTTCCAAGTCAATGATTTGTTATATGGCTAAAATAGAACAACTGACAGACAGGCTTTCACAATAGTTTCTAACATGTGTTGCTTCACTCATTTAGCATTTCTGAATACTTCACTACATGCTACATTAATTCACTTTTTCAATGGTTCTGCTAAAATCCAAACAAACATGGGCAACAGCAAATGAACGCCCAGGATTTCACCATCAGGCAATATGCTTTGGACAAGCTACAAGAAGACACTTCATCTAAAAGTTGGGAACATCTGTATAGGGATGAGCATTCTGTAATCTTACATTCCTTAGAAATAGGTTGCCAACTCTGTTTACATACTGATTCTGCTTCTCTGAAAAGACCAACCAGTTTATGCATGTTTTCAATTTCTATTATATCACATCGGTGACAAGTCAATATTTGGGTAAACACTATATGTGAAAATTTAAACCTAAACTTTGGAATGATAAGCTACTGTTTTGGTTAAAGCGTATAAAAATAAGCTTTCAAAGGAGACGAACATCTACTTGTGACATCCTTGTATCTTTATGGCTGTTTATTTCTCATGGGTAAGCAAAGAGCGTTCCCTTGAATGCAGCTGATTACCAGAGTAGTAATGAGAACAAGATCAGTTTCAATTCCCATACAGACCCAATTAGTTTTCCTGATAAAAGCTTTACTTTATATAACCATATCATCTACTTCTAGAAACAGGGAGATGATGATAACCCACTGGTCACAACAGAAGAGTAGACTGAGCATGTATGATGTGGCCCAAGCTCACCACTACAACTAGGAAAACAAATAGTATATGCTTCCCTACCAAGAGCTTAAAGAGCTACTTTTTAAGCCTTTACAAGGTAAATCTCTAAACTGGTGATGGCCACCAGATGCCTAGGTTACAAAGGAACTAAAACACTTAACACTTACCTTACCATACAGCTGTTTAATAGCCTCTGCATGCCTTACAACAACATTATTGTTGATAATTTCAGCCCGGTATACTTTGAAATCTTTTTGAAGTGTAACATCCTGACCGAAAGGGATGGGGAATGGTGATTCATAACTCTCATAAACTCTCCTTTTCCTTTTTGGGGCATGGAATACTGCTTCTGCCATTTTCAAAGGCTCCTTAACCAATGGATAACTAGAAGCAAAGAACAGACAATATTTACTTCTCGGCATCAGTGCACAAAATGCTGGGATGATCTGACACAGTACTGAACACAATGATGGCATTCAGATGGTTTTATCAGTACTATTCAGCACGCTATCTTCTGTCCTGGGGAAATGTATATACAGTAAGTATCACATGGATGAGCACTGAAACCTGGAGAGAAAATATCAAAATAATAACAATCCTGTGTATGCAGTGCCTGTGACTAACCACAACCCTATGTGGGAGGTGGTACTGAGGCTAACAGAACTTAAGTGATTTGCCCATTCACAGTCACAGAGCTGACAAAGGACTCAGTCCTGACTCAGATTCATTCTTTGACTTCAAGTCCCCAGGATGACTTTTCTCCTAAATGTTCTCTTGATATGAACTGAAATTAGAATAGGAAGGTTTACTTTATGAAGGATATGAATCTTGTGGTTGGCTATGAAAGAAATACAGGTTTTGAAGATAGAAAGGTGAAAGCATTCCAGGCAGAGGTAAAAACACTGGTAGAAAGCATGGCTTTTTGTCGGGGGGAGACAGGGTTGAGATGAAGATTTGTTCCAAGTGGAACAGAGGTATTATATTGGAGAGTAATAGGAGAAAAGGCTAAACTTTTAAGAGTAAAACAATTACCGAAGAGCATTGAATGAAAGGCTGAATCTGGGTGTGACTGGATAAGGGACCACTGTAAGTTCTTAACCAGATAAGGGCTGTGGTGAGGTCCATTTTCTAATGGCCTAAGTGGCTAATAAAGGTCCCCAAAATTTTTAAAGTGTAAATTTTATTCTGTAATAGCAAATAAAATGCACATTTCCATGTGCAAAGTAAAACAGAAAATAGACTGTGCCTGACACCGCAACCTCTATCGCATGCATCCTGCTTTTCCTTTTAAGTATAAATTCATTGTGCCAAACTTTTAAAGTTGCCCTACTGGTCTATTTCCTCCTTTTCACTTCTGTGCATTTAAAAAAATGGTTTGATAATCTATATTCCAATTCTTCTCCCCCTATTGAAAACAAAAAAAAAAACCCAGAACCTCTGTGACAAATACGCAGAATGAAAGAAAGCAAATCATGCACCTTGAGTCCATCATATCTCTGTCAGGAGGGAAACGCAAGCTTCGTCAGGTTTTTGATAACCTGATGGCTATGAGGCAGAACCTCAGTGTTTCAACGTGCATTTCTCCAACTATTAGTGATTTGGAATATTTTCGACATGATGTCAATAGCTTTATTTATTTGACAACTACCAATTCATATCTCTTGACCTTTTGTTATTGGGGGGAATGTCCCTTATCTGTATTTCAATCAGTTTTTTATGTATCTTGGATAGTGGACCTTTATCAGAAAAACTTACTGCAAAGTCTGCTCCCCCTGCCCTCTGCCTCCTTAACTCTTTTCTTTCTAATTTTAACCATTTGCAGGAAAATTTTAATTTTCTTTTATTCTTCTCTTGGATCTTTTGGTTAATACTAACCTCAACGGACCAAAACCTGTCCCAAGGGATATGAAAATTTACTTGTGATTCTTATGTAAGAAGCCAGAAGGATATCAACTGTCCCCAACTCCTGGGCAAGCTGTAAATCCTCCTCCTTAATGCTCGACTAACTGTGATACCCTATAAGTAGTTTAATCTGTAACCTAATTAGGTTTACCTACTGTTTGATGAAGTTTGGTTCCCTAGGACATGTATGCAATTACGACTCTGCTTAACTAAATTTGTTCAACCTTTATGATACTGAAGGAAGTGTGAGATTATGGATCTATCTTCTCTTTAACTTTTATGGTCTTTTATGGCCTTTTATGGCCAATATTCCTCTTAAGGAATATACAAGATTGCAATATGTAGGTGAATTATTTCTCTGTCACTTTGATGTAATATTTCCTATAAGAAACCTTGTCAGAATCCTGTGTCTGAGTCTGTGACGCCACTTGGGGTTTTCTTCACAAAGATACTGGAGTGGTTTGCCATCTGCTTCCCCAACTCATCTGATGAGGAAACTGAGGCACACGAGGTTAAGTGACACAGCCAGTAAATATCTGAGGCCATATTTGAACTCAAGATGAGTCTTCCTAACTCCAGGCCTGTACTCTATTCACCAAGCCACCTAACTGCCCATAATTTTTGCGTTGTGATAAATACATATTTGGCAGTGGCTACTAACTACATGAACTTAGAGAGGAGATATTTCTCCCATAACAACTACATTGGTTTTGTCTGTCCAAATATTTTTAAATTTTATGTAATGAAAACTGTCCATTTTATCTTCTGTGAGCTTCTCCATCCTTTGTTCAAAACATCATTTTCCAGAATCTGATTCCAACCTTCAGGGTGGCAAACCAAACTGTGGCATTTTTAGCTTACAAATAGAAAAAATGGTGCCTACTGAATTTTTGAATACTTGCTGGGAAGGAGGAGCAGTTCTTTGACAGGAGGGTCTGTGCAGTTTTTTCACTTAAGTATTCCAGTCATTTCACACAGTGCTTTGCATATGATAAGCACTGAACTTTCAATGCCTGAAGTGATGGCTGACTGGCAAAAATGCCTTAGGCCGCAGGTTTCCTGATCAGGCTAGCATTCTTTCTACTTCACCTAGGAGCCACTAAGAGCTGTTAAATTAGTGACTCAAGTTATCCATGCCTGAAGAGCCTCCATCATTAAAACATTCTTAGTCAGGTTCAGATGGAGCTGGTTGTACAACATTAATATTAATTTTGCATACACCTTTAACAGGCTCACAGACATTGTGTTGTTTCATCTTTGTAACAACCCTGTGAGGTAGACTCCTTCCCCAAACATCTTTCATGATACTGGCTTTCATCCAATCTTATCCAACACTAAAATCACAGATTTCTACATTTAGGTAGTATGCTATATAGCTCATTTACACTGGAGGTGACAAACTCAAATAGAAGCCATCTCCTTGTGGTCACACAAATTAACATCATCTATGTTTTATTGTATTTTTATGTTAAACATTTTCCATTACATCAGGTTCTAGCAGCTTCGGGAGGGTCCAAGTTTGATACCTGTGCTTTATACCCCTCATATCTTGAGATCTGCTTTGGTTAAATTCTTTAAGCTCAAGTTCAAATAGTTTCTCCTCCAAGAAGCTTTTCCTAGTATTCTTAACTGGAAGTAAAACCTTCCTCATCTGATCTATTTTATACCCTTTTCATCACTTAACGATACTCTCATATGTATTAGATGCATGTGTGTATATCTTGTCCTTAGGAATAAATGGAGCAAGAGAACACTGGACATGGAGTCCAAGAAAATTGCAAACCCTACCTCAGATACTCACTAGCTATATGATTCTGGGGAAATTACCTAATGTCACTCTGACCTCAGGTTCCTCATATAAAATGGGATCATACTGAGCTGAGCCTACAACACTTATATCATAGAGCTTTGAGAAGCTTGTATAAGATAATGTATAGGAAGTGCTTTGCAGACTTCAAGACATTATACAAGTATCATTATACAAGTACTGTTATTACTCTACAGGAAGCCACCTGTGGGCAGCAACTTGGGATGATTCATCCTTGGGTCTCCCCCAATGTCTCAAACAAGTTTCTGCACAAAGCAGGGGTTTATTATATGTTTGTTCAGTGAACAAAGGGACTGTCTGCTACTGTATCAATTTTTCAACTCCCCCCACACTAAAGTCCCATGCTTCTTCTCAATATGCTTATTAAACTCTAGTGCTTAGCAAACCTTAAAACATGATGCCAATGTGAGTTATGATTCTGCTAAAGGAGGATGCTGAGACAAAGCTTGGCATGGGATGGAAAACCTCAGAGTGTGGAAGACTTATGCTCAAGCATTGCCTCCTCTGACCCACACTAGCTTGGTGACCTGGGCCAGTCACATTCTCAGTGTCCTGGGAAGCTCTACTCTGCAAAGTGGATGCTGATCTGGACTGATAAAGCAAATGCCTTTGACCAGTGTAATACAGTGAGGTACAAAGCAACAGAAGGATCATAAACCTTAGACTGTAAGGGACCTAAGAGTGACCTCACTTTACAAGACAAACTAAAACTCAAAGAAGTGAAGTGTGATTTCTTCCTTACTGTTAGATGAATTCTGACACCAAGAGATGGGTAGGCAAGGGGAGATGCTCTGAGCAAAGACATGTGGGAGTGTACCTGCCATAAGAGGGAAGGCTTTCTACTGAGGGGGCTGGCACCTCCATCATCTGGGAGTGGTAGAGAACTGAAGGCAGACTCACTACAGATATCAACAGCTAGGACTGCAGGAAGAGTGACAGCAGAAATTGTCTAAGCTCCAGCTCGTACAAAGATGGGCACCACTTTCTGGAAGCCACAAAAGGGTATGAAATGCTAAGTTAAGGCAGAGCTTACTAGGACCTCCACAATCTGTTCAACAGAATGATCACCCAGTTGTTAGGCGCTTCTTTCTAATATCTAGACTCTATTTATCTTCATTCATACAAAGTATAAGCTTTTTGAGGGCAGGGACTGACTGGATTTTGTATTCTAAGAACCTAGCAAAGTATCCAGCACATAGTATATTTGATAAATAAATTCAACAAGCATTTATTAAGCACCTATTATGTGCCAAGTTCTGGGAGATATAATAACAAAATGAAACAGTCTCAAGGGCCTCATATTCTACTGTCCACAGACACATCCGTGATTCTCTCACCTCCAAGACAAACCTTACTTCATCCATCCCAGCTTGCTATTGCTCTAAATCTCTCCTCCTTTTTGTGGCTCAACGCTGTCTAGCATTGATGCCTCTTACTTTTTCTTTCACTCTTTTCTTGACTCTTTACAGTCTGGTTTCCAATCTAATCACTCAAGTGAACGTTCTTAACTGCTAAGTCTAATGGCTTTTTTTCTCAGTCTCCATACCTGACCTCTCTGCAACCTCTGACACTGCCCTTTACTATCTTCTTGGCACTCCCTCCTTTCATTTTGGCGACACCATTCGTTTCCGATTCACCTCCTACTTTACTGACGACTCCATCTCAGTCTTTTTTGCTGGATCTGCTCCCAAGCCCTGCAGGCTAACTGTGGGGGGCTCCCTCTCCTGGGCTCTCTTTTCTGCTTCTGGGCCCTTACACTGTTTCCCGCCATCAGCTCCTATGGTTCCAATTATCACCTGTATGCAGATGACTCTCAGTAAGCTCTCTCCGAACCTCCAACCTTGCATTTCTAATTACCTATTTATTAGACATCTTGAACTGGCTGTCCTGTAGACATCCTAAACGCAGCATGTCTAGAACTGAACTCTTTATCTTTTCCCCTAAACCCTCACCTCTTCCCAACTTCCCTATTAGAGTCAAGGACACCACATTCTTCCTAGTCACTAAGGCTTGTAACCTGGGTTTCACTCCTGACTCCTCACTTTCAACCCCCATATCCCATTACTTGTCAAGTCCTACCTTCAAAATATCTCCCATATATGCTCCCTTCTCTCCTCTGACACCATAACTACCTCGTGGCCAGCTCTCATCACATCAC
Source organism: Bettongia penicillata ogilbyi (assembly GCA_023548195.1). Classification (NCBI taxonomy): domain Eukaryota; kingdom Metazoa; phylum Chordata; class Mammalia; order Diprotodontia; family Potoroidae; genus Bettongia; species Bettongia penicillata. The sequence goes on along the minus strand of JAJHZJ010000067.1, from coordinate 6,772,245 downwards.
ATTTGGATTACTGCCAATAGCCTACTGGTTGGTCTCCTTGCTTCTCCTCACTCCAATTTATTCTTCACTCAGCTGGACTCTGAGCTCCTTCGGACAAAGGGCTGTTTTTTTTCCTTTCCTAAGTATCCTCAGTACTTAGCACTGTGCCTAGCACAGAGTATGTGCTTAATGCTAGCTGACTGATAAAAACAGCACTGGGAAAGGTCCCATACATACACTGAAGCTCCACGTAAGAGATAGGACTTGAAGGCAGCTGGGGGTTCTAAGACATAGAGATGAGGAGGAAGGGGGACTGAGGGCTGGGTTAAAGCTCAGAGACAGGAGATGGAATGTCAGGGGAAAGCCATTAGAGCTGTGTGACTACAAGTAAAGTGCAAGAGAGGGAGTGACATCTGTCTGAAAGACAGGGTGAAGGTGAATTGTAAAGGATTTTACATGTCATACCCCAAAGCTTTTTGAGCAGGGGAGCCACACTTGTGTTTAAGCATTTTATATTATAAACTTTACATGTTATATTACATTATTATATTATAATATGTATAACTATATATTATACCTTAATATAAAATGTCTAAAGGCAGAGAGGCAGGAAGTAACAGCTGGCACTTGTCTTTCTCTTCTGCCTCATTCCACCATGGATCCCTTACACTGCAGCCAAGCTGTGGCTCCATTCTCCCTCTCCCCTGCCCTCTCTCACCATGGCCTTTTCCTTCTATCAGCCCTGGCCTGGAACTGCCTCCTTCCTGTATCTGTCTACTGAAGTCTTTCCTTTCCTCAGGGTCCTGAGAACTCGGATGCCTCCTCAACCTTCTCAAAGCAGGGCCACGGAGCTAGGCCAACGACTAAGTAAAGACCACCCTGTGAATCCTAAGGGGTAAAGCACTCTCTAGCCTCTGCCTGGTATCAGGAAGAGCCTGGTTCAAATCTCACCCCAGACACTAGCTGGGTGACCCCGGGGAAGTCATTCAACCTCTAGGTGCTTCAGTTTGGGCTGGACTACACATCTTTTAAGGCTCCTTCCACCACAAGGTCTTGAGATGTCTTCCTTTTCCTCTCCAATCGACAAACATGTATTAAGGTTCTACTATATGTCAGACGCTGTGCTGGCGATATAAAAAAAGCAAGACTGCCTTCAAGGAGCATAGATTCTAACGGGGAGACAAAGGTACACAAAGCAACCTACATAGGGCAGAATCAGGAGAGGGAAGGCTTGAGAATTAAGAGGAGCTGGGGGGGCTTTGGTGGCAGGTGGGATTGCAGTTCGGAGGAGCTGGGGGGGGGGGCCTTTGGTGGCAGGTGGGATTGCAGTTCGGAGGAGCTGGGGGGGGGGGGCTTTGGTGGCAGGTGGGATTGCAGTTCGGCCTCAGAAGCCTGGAGGGAAGAGTGTTCCAGGTAGGGCAGGTGGCCCCTGGGGTAGCCAGGAGGCGGGGTCCCTGGAGCTGGGAGAGGGCGGCGCAAAGACCAGAAGGGCTTTGATGGTTTGGTGTTGGATCCTGAGGGCGCCGGGGAGCCCCTGGAGGGGCTGGGGGGGGGGCTTTGGTGGCAGGTGGGATTGCAGTTCGGAGGAGCTGGGGGGGCTTTGGTGGCAGGTGGGATTGCAGTTCGGCCTCAGAAGCCTGGAGGGAAGAGTGTTCCAGGTAGGGCAGGTGGCCCCTGGGGTAGCCAGGAGGCGGGGTCCCTGGAGCTGGGAGAGGGCGGCGCAAAGACCAGAAAGGCTTTGATGGTTTGGTGTTGGATCCTGAGGGCGCCGGGGAGCCCCTGGAGGGGCTGGGGGGCGCAATGAGGAGGGGTCAAGTGCAGGCCCGACGCCCGCTTTATCCCGGACCGGAGCCCCCGGGGGCCCCGCACGCGGCGGGCGCCTCACAAGTGCCTCCTGCCCCACCTCCGGGAGCGCCCCGCGGAGGTCCGGGAACAAGGAAGCCGGGGGTCCCGTACCGCGGGCCTCGGTTTCCCCATCTGTCAAGTGGGTCACCAGGGCGCCTCCACCGCCCGGGCACGACGTGCAGAAAGCGCTCTGAGAGTCGCAAGAAGCTGTGCGCGGGCGGGAGCCGGGGTTACGAGATCCCCACGGGCGGGACCTCATTGGACCGAACTTCTCACTTCCCGACCGGGCTCCCCCGCAGGGACCGCCCTCTGACCACCCTGGGGGCCGCGAGCCCCCTCGACCCCCTCCTTACCCCTCCACCAAGAGACCGCCCGGCCGTCAAGCACTCTCGCGTCACCGCGGCAACCTGCGGTCAAGCGTGTGACGACATCCTGCTGCGCAGGCGCAGAACCAGCGAACGGGCACGAAACCACTCCGCGTATCCGCGTCACTTACATCGGTTCAGCCCGGCCCTCGGAAGGCGTCCTTCCCTGCGCACGCGCGGTGCGTCATCCTAAGCCCCGCCCACTCACCCTACGTCAGAACCTGAGAGCGGCGTGCTCTGTCACGTGGCTAAGTCTGGCTCATTTCCCGGGGACCAGATTTGGGCACAGATCCGGAAGCAGGCCTCACCCCGGGGGGCCCTGGGACATAATCCTTTGTTTCTTTTTTAAAGTTTTTATTGATATTCCATAGTTATCCCGAGGCTCCCCCCTCCTGAGAGAGCCATCCCATAGGACAAATAATATTTTAGAGAGGAAAACATAGTTATCACAAATGATCAATACATTGAAAATGTTCTCACCCTGCCCTGCAGACCTCCCACCCCCCAAGAAGGTGTCTTACCTCTGTTCGATGGTGCTACGTCTTGTTAGTGCCTGTTCCCAAAGCTCTCCTGAGCTGCAGCTTTGGCTCGTCCTCCGATCGATAAATATCTATTAAGAGCCTACTACTTAGGGCACTGTGCTTAATATTGATGACCCAAAAGGACTGCCCTCCAGGAGAACCCGGGTCTACGAGTAACCTGGTTTACGTAAGCTTCCCCAAGGAGGAAAAGTTTTTTGCAAAATTTGTCTTGTAGGAACCACAGAAATTCACAGTAAGAACGTCATGTTTGGACTTGAACGAGGGATGATGCTCAATGAGGGCAATGGGCTTTTTTTTGGGTTTTTTTGGGTAGCTTTCATATGTCAAACAAAGGAACCTCAGGTCGATATGGCACTTAAGGGGCTTCATTGGGTGTTGACCCTTGGCGAAGGCAGCCTCCTTGGCTCTAAATGGTACCATGACAAGGTGGTCATGAGTGTTTGTACTACAACCATGTTTGTAACAATGGCCCCCATGAAGACTATTGAAAAGGAAAGTGCAAAGAAGGAGATCATTGCCTTTACTTCGGTAATGCTTCAAGGTGACGGGAGGGCACCATACTTAAGGGCCATTTCAACAATCGTTGGCTTCCTCAAGATCATCGACAGAGCTTGGGATGGAGTCACCGGGAGAACCTTCAGTTCTGCTTGGCCCAACTGTATGCCCCAACGTGACATTGAGGGGTTCATTCCAAAAAGGAACCAGTGATCAATGAAAGGGCAAGACATTGGGACCGGAGGTGGATGCTGAAGATGTTCAAGAATGAGTAGAGGGACGTAGCCAGGAGCTGACCAGTAACGAAATGATGGATCTGCATGAGGAGCAGTGGGGAGAGGTTGTGGAGGATATCTCATCTGAGAAGGAGGATGAGAGGTCAGAGGAATCCCTCATGTCAAGTGAGATTTAGAGGGGTTTATCAGATGTGGGAAAAAGTGCAAAATTTTGTTGAAAAACATCACCCAAATAAGGCTGTGGCAATGAGAGCCACGAATATTTTTAATGGTAATGTAATGTCACATTTCGGTAACATTCTGAAAAAAACGTCAAAAACAAGTGTCCTTAGATAGATGCCTAGTCAGAAGCAAACGTAAAGAAAAAAAAAATCAGTGAGTCATGAAAGTGATTCTAAAAAATTAAGGCAGTAGTGTTAGTTTACTTTTATTGAAAATAGCATAAGAGAGAACACTCCTGACATTGAAATTCCTGATATTGAAATCACTGATGTTCTCCTAGAAGGAGATTCTCCTTCCAAGCAATAATCCTTCCTCCTCCTCCTCCCTCTTATCTCTCTCACATGGCTCTTCTCAAAGGAAAAGTGCAAGTTAATTTTATTTTATTTTCGGTTTATAATGTGTACGAATCATTGCTATTGTGTGTTAAGTGCATTAGGGATAAAAAACTTAAATTGTAAATAATTATTTTTCTATGAATATCTTTGGGGATGTGGTACCGGTCATCTGATTTTACATTATTTCCTATAGGAAAATTCGCTTTTCAATATGAACAAGTTTCATGACAAACAGCATCTCGGAACGAATTAAATTGGCAAAATGAGGTTCTACTGTATATGCAAACAAGCTATAAATATAGGATAAATAGGAGATAATTAAGACAGGGAAGAAAGAGGGGGGGAAGTATTTAGTTCAGCAAAACTAACATTAATCAAGCTTGATTTCATTTGCTGCATTCCCACCTCTGTAGAAAGGGAAGGGAGATTCACTTTCATATCTCTCCTTCAGGGTCATGTGTGATCATTATAATTACATAGTGTTTGACAACCTGGTTTTCTAAAAGTAGCAGAAAGTAGGAAAATGAGCCAGATATAGATTGTTACCGCTTCTGTGGCAGCTAACCCATACTACCCATCACGTCATAGTCCTTTCTTTGGACTTCCACTTATCAATTAATTACATTTTCATTCATGTCAGTGTTGTGTTTATATATCTCTACCCCCATTGGATTGTAAACTCTGAAAGCAGGTTTTCTGTGGTTAAATACCTTTGTATTTAACAAAATTATTAAATGCTTATCAAACTACTCAACTATCCTGTACTAACTCTAATTACCACAGGACTTCAAGGAAGAGGAGCATCTTGATGAGATATGGAGTAGTCTTAGAGGAGATGGGATTTGGTCCCCAAAAGGAGGGAGAGAAAAGTTGTCTAACTGGAATTTGGGAGGGCATATGGTATAGTAAGTAGAGTTCTGGACTTGGAGTCAGGAAGACCTGAGTTCAAATCCTGCCTGTGACACTATGCAACCAAGGGCAAGTCCCTTTAGCCTCACCCCAAGGATGTGTACCCATGTGCATGGTGAATTAAAATAATAATAATGTGGTTCAGTCATGTCTGACTCTCCATGATCCTCTTTGGGATTTTTGGCAAAGAAGTGGTTTGCCATTTGATTCTCAAGCTCATTTTACAGGTGAGGAAACTGAGACAAACAGGTTAAGTGACTTGCCCAGGATCACACAGCTAATAAGTGTCTGAGACTAGATTTGAACTCAGGTCTTCCTGACTCCAGGCCTGTACTCTGTGCACTGTGGCACCACCTAGCTGCTCTATAATAGTAATAGCTAGCATTTATGTAGTGCTTACTTTGTGCCAGTGTTTTATAATCATTATTTCATTTGCTTCTTACAACGATCCTGAGAGGTAGGTGCTATTATTATCCCTCTTTTACACATGAGGAAACTGAGGCAAACAGGTTAAGTGACTTGCCCAGGGTCACACAGCTAGTACTTGAATAAGGTCAGATTTGAACCTGAGCCTAATTGCCCCATTGTACTTGGACTCAAGAGAGACATGAGTTTGAATCCTCCCTCTACTTAGCTCATTATTGGCTTACTTTAATATTGTAATAATACTTAACATTATCTACCTCATTATGTTGAGGGCTGGCCTTACATTTTTCTAAAGACTTGGTTTCAAACTCTCCTGTAATATGTACTAGGTTTGTGACTGTTGCTTCAGGCAACATGGTAAGACAGTAAATTGCAGATGAGTTCCTGATCTGTATTAGTGGAAGGAGTTTCTAAGCTGGGAATTTCCCCCGATAGTATGGATTAAATAAAATTTAAAAAAAAATCCCTACCTCACACAGTTGATGTGAGAGTCAAATGGTATAAAATGTAAAGACACTTTTTCATCTTGGAGATGCCAGTTATTATTGTTTTGGGGAATATTTTTGAGAGTGAAGGCTTGATAAGCGATTCCAAGGCTAAAATGAGATCATGCAAGTTAGAGCTTTACAAATGTGCCTATACAAGGGTCTGGCTGCTAGGCAGGGCCATAGTGCACAGAGGACTGGGCCTGGAGTCAGGAAGGCTCATCTTCCTGATTTTAAACATGCCCCCCCCCATATATATATATATATATATGTCCATTATAATGTTTTTCTGACTAAGATACAAGAAATGAAGTGCACACAAAACAGTCTATAGGAATTGGTACAATTGGTACTATTGGTACAATACTTAGCAGGGAATCCATCTACTTTTAGAATCTATCTACTAGAAGTTCAGTAATTTCTAGTAAAACCTGGCTCCAGGTAAGAGGATTCATCAATCTGCTTTCCTTGTGCTTTGAATTTAGATTGGTTTTTCAAAAAGCAAAGAAAGATCTCTTTAACTATATGAACCAAAAAAAGCAGGAATTTTTAGTATTTTTCTTTCTGGAGTTTGGGAGGAGGGAAGCCTTTGGCCAAGAATATGCTGTTAAATGTTTAAGAAATGGCCAAGCATCATCTCCCCGCTCCCTTTCTAAGACAATGAATGAGAGGGAGCAGCTGCTTTCATTGTGAAACTGAAATCACTCTCTTCAGTAAGAAACTGAACAGGAATGTTGGTTAAAATACATACTGGCATTATCCAAATTTTTATAATTCAGTGATGATGCTACCCAAATGTATGTATATATATTGTTTGCATATGTAGCTATATGAAGTTTTACTGGCTGTCTAGGAAGAAAAAGTGCCTATGATACACTTTTAAGTTAAATTTGAATTATTAGCATTTTCTCCATGCTTTCTTAAGTCTGGGCAATCAACAGAACAGCAAATCAAGCCCTGATTTGTAGTGTTTACTGCTTTCCAATGCATGAATGTTCGTTCTGAAAATTTAACAATTAGCCCGTGGCTTCCTCTTGCAAAAGAAAAATGCACCTCTTAACTAAAAGTAAAATTTCATATAGTTATATATGCAAACAATATATACATACATTTGGATAGCATCATCACTGAATTATAAAAATTTGGATAATGCCAGTATGTATTTTAACCAACATTCCTGTTCAGTTTCTTACTGAAGAGAGTGATTTCAGTTTCACAATGAAAGCAGCTGCTCCCTCTCATTCATTGTCTTAGAAAGGGAGCAGGGAAGATGATGCTTAGCCATTTTTTAGTCTTAGGAACCAAGAAGGGTATGGTTTATTATCTATCTTGTTCAACTTAAAACTCAGTATGAAAAAGAGAAAAGAATCAAGAAGTTTTTTGCTGCTTTTAAGAAAGATGGGGGAATGGGGCATGGATCTGTAATACAAAAGGTGAGGGCACATGTGATAACTGGCACCCATTTTTGTACCCTTAAGTGGTATCTCCTGCGTTGAGAACTCTGAGTTGTATTATATCATTCAGTTGTTTTCAGTCATGTCCAACTCTTTGTGACTCCAGTTGGGGTTTTCTTGGCAAAAATACTGTAGTGGTTTGCCATTTCCTTCTCTAGCTCATTTTTACAGATGACGAAATGGAGGCAGACAAGGTTAAGTGATTCATCCAGGGTCACACAGCTAGGAAATGTCTGAGACCAGATTTGAACTCAGGAAGATGTCTTCTTGACTCCAGGCCCAGTGCTCTGTGCTCTATGATGCCACCTGGCTGCCCCTTAGAGCCATATGGGACTCATTTCCCTGCTTCATATGTTAGGAAGTCCTGCATCCATGATATGGATCATCAGAGAAGTTAAAGAACTAGGAAAAGTCCCAAACCACCAAACATATCAGTGCACATAAAAGTCTGAGTCTAGCTGGTCAACATTGTCCATTTGTCACACAAGCAGTTCATGTGTGTGTGTGTGTGTTGGACAGGAGGGAGGGAAATAATAGCTTCGTAGTTCCTGAAGGAAATATTTTTTGCCCCCCCCCCAAAAGAGTATTAAAATTGCAAATCCAAATTTTTTTATAAAGATGTTAACTTGTACTAGGACTATTTTATATTATATTTCAATAAGGTACAACTAAAAATGAATATAGACTTAGTAATATGTACCTTTCCAGGCTCCACCAACTAAAGGATTCCTACTTTTATACTAAATCCTCTCTGATTTGCCATTATTTGAAAATTCAATGCACAAATCTGTGTGTTTGCCATGTGTAAACAGATTGGGATTGCTTAACCACCAGGTGGTGCTACTACACAGCAGCATTACCCTTTACCACGGGCAGGATCAATCACTGGGGAGTCCCATATTTAACCTAATGGTTATGTTTCACCCTAGGGGATATACCAATAGTTCAGTGGTTCTCAGGGAATAGATGAACTTTTATCGGTCTAGTTCTGCCTCTCTCCGGATGGTCCTACCATCTTAAAAGTCTGGAGCAAGAGTTCTTAACCTTGTGTCCATGGATCCCCAAGCAATCCCTGAATAGGTTCCAGAGGGTCTAGGTTGCTGAAGAAAGCACAAATCAGGCCAGGTAAGAAATGGAACAGTTAAAAGTTTCCATGCTTGTCAGAGTAGGACCCAACTCTGGTTGGTACCCATGTTCGCTCCCCACCATGATAGGAGATTATGTCTAAGAGGACTGGTCACTTGGTGGAAGAGCCTCTCATTCAGGAGACTTTGAAGGGAGAGACAATCTCTCCTTTCTTCAGAACATGTGGGTTGGAATACCAATAGCCTTCCTTGGATTTCCTCTGAGGGAAAGGAAGAGGTATTTCTTCTCTCTCTTCCTTCCCCTTCCCCTATCAGTGACAGTGGGCAGACAGACTGGCCTATACCACCCTAGATGAACCTGAGATTGGACCATGGGGAACCAGCTATTTCTGAGCCCACGTAACTGACTTGCAATTCCATAATGATGTTTCCAACCTTGCTGGGTACCCCTTGAGTTTGACAGTTTAGGAGTTCTGGGTCTGGATGCCAGGTGCCCAGTAGGAGATGATCTTTGAACAAAACTGCTCAGAAGAGAATCTTTGCTAGGAAGATAAACCAAACCATGCCTCAGTTTGGCAGAATACATGATCCTTGAGAGAGCTGCTTAGACAGTATACAGAGTGAGGGTGAAGGCACATCACCTGTTCAGCAGTCCAACATAATGTTTCTTACTTCAGTCTTTACAGTATTCATCTTCTAGAAGGATATTTTGAAAGTCATAGAGTTATGGGATACTGTTTCATGTTATAAGTGTTTGCCAAAGTATGCTTAGGAATCTTCTGTATTTTGAACATTTCTTTTGTAGTAGAACAAATTAATATCTGCCTTTCTCCTGAGCTATTTTGTAACACTGAGTGTCTTTTTAGAATGGACCTGTCAACCTCTTCTGCTGAGACCTAGATATGAGCCATATGGGTTTTTGGGGTAGGAGGCAAGCACACTCAACCAGGGTCCAAGGCCAAGGCTCCTTATTAGGAGAGGGTGTTCTCATTCACCATGGCCAGAGTTCTTTACAGCAAGAATGCATTTCTTTCTTTTTTTTTTTGGAAGTGGAAACCAAGGCAGTTGGGGATTGGATGACTTGCCCAAGGTCACACAGCTAGTAAGTGGGTGAAGAGTCTGAAGCTGAATTTGAACTCAGGTCCTCCTGATTCCAGGGCCGGTACTCTCTTTACTGCACCACTTAGCTGTCCCCTAGAATGCATTTCTTATATCCTACCCAGACGATCTTTCTCTTGCTTCAAGGCCAGATAAGCTGTCACCTTTTTCTTGAAGCGTTCTCTGATCTCCTTATTGTCCTGTTGTTTCCGATTCTTTGTGACCTCCCCCTCCCCCCATTTAAGGTTTTCTTGGCAAAGATACTGGAGTGGTTTACCATTTCCTTCTCCAGCTCGTTTTACAGATGAAGAAACCGAGACAAGCAGGGTTAAATGATTTGCTCAGGGTCATATGGCTAGTAAGAGTCTGAAGCCAGATTTGAAGTCAGGAAGATGAGTGTTCCTGACTCCAAGTCTACTGTACCCCCTAGCCTGATCTTCTTTGCTGAGAACTTTGTCTAGACCTCATGTCTGCTCCCATTTACTTATCCCTCTACCCCTGTAGGATGCAAAGAAGACAGAGACTGTCTGGTTTTTGTCTTTGAATGCCCAGTGCCTTGTGTATTAGTCAGTTGTTTAGGGTTTGTGATTTCCCCTTGCCTTCCTCCCTCCTCCATCCCCAGCCCCAGACCATCTCAGAATCTATGTCAGATGCCTGGCTGGCAGGAAGAACTGCCACCATTGAGGACATCCTCTTCCCTTGCATTCTCCATTTGCCTTAGCTGCTTGATTGCTCCCAGAGCTTGGATGAAATAGAAATCAACAAGACCCAGGCCTTGAAATCTCCCCTAAACTTCTAAGTCCTGTGGTCCCCGGTGCTGTCATCGTAACTACTCCCATAACTCAAGGACCTCGGGGTTTTGCTAGAACCATCCTTTCACACTTAAGACTTCTGGGTTTTTCCATCCGATCTGCCTCTAAATTTTCTTTTATGTGTTGTTTCCCCTAAGTAGAGTATGAACTTTTTGAAATCAGAGATGGTCTTTTTTTTTTTTTTTTTTTTTTTTTTTGGTATCCCCAGCCCCTGGCATAGTGCTCAGAACACAGTGAGCTCTTCATGAATGCTTTTTCATTCATTTGTCTAGTTTCTGGGGGTCGTTAACCCACCTCCCCCTCCCACTGACAAATCAGAAGGTAGGGAAGACTTGGATGAGTGAGATTAAGCCAAGTTTCAGAGATGGTAAGGAGTATTATGTAGAGTATGGATGGTAATATGGAGACAGCCCAGCTGGAACCTATGGGGGAGTAGTAGTAGGAGATAAAGTCAGATAAGTTGGGTGGGGCCTGATTGTGGAAGGGGCTGAATGGCCGAGTGAGAAGTTGGACTTTATCCTGCAGACACCGAGGAGCCACTGGAAATTTCTGTTCAAGGCTGCCTGAGCTGATGGCTCACACAATTGGCTTTTGGAGCCAGGCACCTGAAATTTTCAGTGACTCGTTACTGCCAGTAGATGTCAATGTTTCAGTAAATTTCAAAGGTCTTCCATGTTCTCAGTTTGGTTTCTACCAGCTGGCTTGGTCCACAGAGGAAGAAAAGGGCTAGAAATCCTATCTTATGTCCTCATCTCTTCTCTCTCTGCTGTCTTTTAATAATCTTATCCGAGTCCATGGTTTCAGTTATCATCTGTAGACTGATGTCCTAATCTCCCCGCTGAGTTCCATTTCCACAGCGCAAATTGCCTGCTGGACATCTCCACCAGGATATCCCATTGGTGTCTCAAATTCAGCATGTCCAAAGTCTAAAATATCCTCATCCTCCTTTCCCTGCAAACCTTCCTGTTCCCACAACTTCTTATTTCTGTTGATTGCCCTCCATTATATTCTAGTCACCAAGCTTGACATTTGGGAATCATCTTTGACTTTTCCATCTTCTTAATCTTCTATATACAATTATCTGTCAAATCATATCCACTTCTCTCAAATCACACATTGGCTACCCTAACTCAGGCTTTTGTGACAATAAACTTGGACTCTTATAACAGCTTCCTAAATATTCTCTCTGCTTCCACTCTCTCTGGCTTTGAACAAAAGAGCATTGCAGAGCCCTTTCTTCTGATGAGTTCGAAATAACTATGGCCAAGGACGTCAGTTGAGGACAGAAAGTGAAAACAAAGGGAATCTCCCTAAAGTCATATCCTGTAGGGTCATGGCTGAATAATAATAATAACTTCTATAATAATATAGATAATATGTATTATATAATATATAATATATCTATATAATATTATAGATAATAATAATTTCTATAATACTTTAGGGTTTGCAAAGCACTTGGCACTTGTGATCTCATCTGATCCTCACAAGAACCTTGTGAAGTAAGTGCTGTTATTATCCCCATTTTACAGATGAAGAAATCCAGGCTGAGACAGGTTAAATGACCTGCCCAACTAGGATGTACTTGCCAAAGAGAATATGAGTTCAGTACACGGTATCCAATGAACAGCTCTAAGCAGAGACTGGATGTCCAGTGAAGACCACTGGGGAGCAAGCCCTGTGGGAGCAGCATGGTATCTATCGCTAGGAAACCTTAGTGGTCCTGTAGAGGTACCCATCTACATAGATCTCCTTTTTATATGTGTTCCCCACGTGTGTAACACTGTCCATTGACCTTGAACATGTGAGTTCCTCTCCACATACCTTACATACATGTGTATACTTGCCACTGATACAGTGTATATTTGTGGTCAGGCTTCCTAGGTTTATGGGGGGAGTACTTTGTTACTGTTTTTCTTACTGTGAAGTTTCATGAAATGCCTTTACTTTAAATTAATTGTGACCTTTGACTGACTCTCAAAGGCAAATACCTTAGTGGGGGCTCCTGAGTTATGCTTTTAATGAATGCAGACCCATAGAATGCCCCTGGGCTTGGGGTAACCTTCTAAGGGAGACCCATCCTGGGGGTCGTGAAGGGCCCACAGGTTCTATAATCAACAAAAAGGAAACAGTACTTGACCTCAAGTTGGTTGACTGGAGCTAGAATGTAATGAACAGTATATATAATAATAAGTACTTTAGGACATCAGAGAAGGAAATATTACAGTGGATTATACCAATAAAAAAGAAGACAGGACTTAAGTTGAGCCTTAGAATGATATGATTTATATAGAGGGAAAATAACTTCATAGAGATGGAAGGGTTCTTAGAAGCTATTTCAATCCTTTCATTTTATAGATGAGGAAATGGAGACACAAAGAGTTTAAGTGACTTGCCCAGGATCACACAACTACTAAGTATTTGAGGTAGGATTTTAACTCAGATCTTCCCAACTCCAAGTTCAGCACTACCCATTGCACCCAAAGGTGGAAAATGATGAGAAAAGATAGGTCCCTTTAAGCTCCAACATGCTATGTTTCAATGGATATACAAGTAGTCTGTGTAAATGATGAGGGATCCCTATCTCCCTAATATTCACAGGGCCTTCAGAGGAGGGCTTTGTAAAAAATCTTACCTTAGAGGGATAATAAAAGGTGTAATTAAGGAGAAAAATATTCATCAGGTGTTGACAAAGTTCTCCCAAAGGTATTGCTAGGCCACAAGGGCAGTAAATTAAAAGGAAAGAAAAGAGTAAAGTCCTGTGGGAGAGAGAACCCAGAGAGAAAAGGGGACCTCTGTAGGACTGAGAGAAGCCCAGAGACCTGAACAGTGGCCTGAGATAAGAGAATGGTCAAAGGAATAAAGAAGACCAGAGCTACCAGTAGTAGCTAACCCACAGAGTTATCAATAAAGGACTGAAAGGAGTGGAGAACATCTCAAAGTAAAGGCATTTCCTATGATGGTGTACAGTAAGAGCAGTAGCTCTGATACATTTCCCTTCTCCCCTCAGTGAACCTGGACCATAACCTCTCACAAATACATAGTGGCCATGAGGAGAGTAGGTAGACACTTAGAGGACAGGGGTAGTGAGGCAAACCACGTGACCGTGACAGCTCTTGCCTCAGGTCCTGTGGGGTGGGGCCCTGGTGTCACTTGTCTTTTTGAGGTGTACTAATGTTGCTTCACCATGAGTGCAATATCTCTCTTGGGTAGCTTGCTCAGCTGGCCTTTCTGACACCTTCTCTCTGAAACTCAACTCTTGAGTGCCAGGGTTAGTCCTCTCTTGAATCTATAGTCTGCTCTCTTCTCTGCTGCCAGAGGTCAAGCTTGAAGCTACTTCCTGCTCCTTAATCTCTATGTGGCTGTGTCTCAGTCTGTTCCCTGCTTGAGGTGATGTCTTCCTCAGGTTCTGCTGCCCATCCAGATGCCATGGCTGATGGCATGGGGAAGAGAAAAAATATCCCTCATTTCCTCTACCATCTGGTGGGGGACTTAGGTTACAAAGTTGTTCCCTCACTGCAACAGCCTCACCTTCAATTCGGTGTTGATAGACTTGTCTTTTAAAGGGCTATGCAGTGTGGTCCTTCTAATTCCTTTAGGGAGATTTCTTCATACTCTGTAAAGGAATAACAAGGGTTAGATGCACTCAGTCACTCAATCCAAAATGTTCATTAAGTGCCTATCATATGCTAGGCACCATGCTAGATGCTGGGGATACAAGTAAAATGAATGAGACAATCCCTATCACACTTCGTCTTTTCTAACACTTAATACCTTATCTATTGCCAGTCCCTTCTGTGATTTCATGAACTGGCCTAGGAGGCAGGAAGGAAATCAATTGGTCTGGGAACTTCCCCTATCCTCCTCAAATACATGTGTATGTATAGGCAAATTCTCAATTCTTAGAACCAGCATTTAAAGCTAGTTTCCAGTGTCCTTGTGGTATGAGAGGAAGGTGACAAAGATTATTGAAAAACTTAGATGACAGTCTTCTACTCACCTTTATTTTATAGAGGAGGAAAATCAGAGATTGACTCTGAGGATGAAGATCTTGATAGGCTAATTAGAACACTGTGCTGAGTTGAAAAAGATGAAATTTAATAGAAATAAATGTATGTTTTACACTTGGGTTCAAAAAATCATCTTTACAAGTACAAAATGGGGTGTAGGCATTGTTAGATAGCAGTTTGTCTAAAAGAGCAATCTGAATGACCATCAGTTGGGGAATGGCTGAACAAATTATGGTATCGTTAATATGAGTATAATGAAGCATTATTGCACCATAAGAAATGATGAAAGAGATGGTTTCGGAGAAACCTGGGAAGACTTGAATGCCTGAGGCAGAATGAGGTGAACAGGACTTGAACCATTAATACAATAAAAACAAACATTGTAGAGACAAACAATTTTGGAACAACTCAAGAAGTTATCAAAGAAGTGACCAACCTTCATTCCAGAGGACCAGTGCAGACACACCTTTTTGGACATGGTCACAGTGGACATTTTGCCCTTGGAGATCCATTCTAGCCTTAGATCTCTGAGAATGACTAAGTGTTTAAAGGACCATCTCATGGAAGAGGGAAGAGAGTTTTATTCTGCTTGGATCCATGTGGGAAGAATTAGGAATAGTTTGTAGGAATTGTAAAGAAGATGCCAGGGAAATCTTCCTAATGGCCAGTTCTTCTGAAGAAGGCTGGATTGCTGAGAGATGGTCATCGACTTTGTCCCTTTTTGAAGTCTTGAAGCAGACATCAAATGGTCACTTTTCAGGTATATTGTGGAAGGAGTGGTTGTTTAGGTGAAGATTGGAGCAGGGAGGTCACTTCCAACTCTGTGATAAGAAGCATGTTGCCTATGATCACATAGCCAGGAAATGAGACAGTGAGGATTAGACCCAGATGGCCTGCTTTCCAGGTCAATGACCTTGCTCCACATGGACAGACTGGTTGAATTGGATTGAATTGAATTCAACCGAAATAAATGAAATTGGACTAGATAGAACTGATTTAAAAGGGGTCTCTCTAGAAGGGATTTCGGGACCTTGCCACCCTAAAACTAGCAACAGCGTTCATTGAACTCATTGGAGATTTGGATAAACATTTTAATAATGTGAGCTAGGAGAAAAGGAGGGACCAGAGAGCAGGGAGCAGGCTAGGGAGCTCCTGTGGTAAGAAGGAATGACTTCCTTTGGGTGGGGGAAGTTTTGTCCAATAGCCATGGCAGATAACCCCTTCCTGAAAGGACCTAAGGCACAGCCAGCCAGTGGGATCGAATAATTCAGTTCAATCCAACCACCATATGTTAAACACTAACTCTGTGCAAAGCACTATGCTTGGTACCGGGTATACAAAGAATTCTCTCCCTTCTCTCCTCCATTCCTACTAAAGTGAGATAATTCTAGACTTTAAGGAGTTTAAATTCTAATGGAGAAAAAACCATGTACAAGCAGACCTCAGAGATATTGCTTGTTTGGTTCCAGACCACTACAATAAAGTAAATATCGCAAAAGTGAATTACACACATTTTTTTTGGTTTCCCAGTGCATGTAAAAATATTTACACCATACTGCAGTCTATTAAGTGTGCAATAGTGTCATGTCTAAAAAAAAGCATACCTTAATTTAAAAATACTTTATTACTAAAAAAAAATGCTAACCATCATTTGTGTCTTAAGTAATTGGTAATCTTTTTGCTGGTGGAAAGTCTTGTCTTGATGGTGATGGCTGCTGACTGATCAGGGTGGTGGCTATTGAAGGTTGGAGTGGCAGTGGCAATTTCCTAATATAACAATGAAGTTTGCCCCATCCAGTGACTCTTTACTTGAATACTTAGAGGCCATTCTAGGATTGTTAATTGGCCTCATTTCAATATTGTTGTGTCTTAGGGAATAGGGAGGCCCAAGAGATGGGGAATGGCATGTGGATGGAGCAGTCAAACACACACAACCTTTATCAATTAAGTTCACCGTCTTATATGGGCACACTTCATGGTGCTGCTCCCCTCCCCCAGTTACAATAGTAACATCAGAGATGACTGATCACACATCAGCATAACAGAGAAATAATAATGAAAAGGCTTAAAATACTGCAAGAATTATCAAAATGTGACACAGAGAAATGATGTAAACACATGCTTTTGGAAAAATAACTTGACAGGCTTGCTGTCCACAAACCTTCAATTTATAAAAAAGTGCAATATCTACAAACTACCATAAAGCAAAGCACAATAAAATGAGGTATGTCTGTACACCAATAGGTAAATACAACACATATGCAAAGCAAACACAGGGAAGAGCCCAGATAACTCAGGCCTCACCTGTTCAGTGGCAATTCAGCTGAGTCTGGAAAAGAAGTTGGGATTCCATTTTTTCTCTCATGAAAAGTAAAGAAAGAACATTCTAGGGCAAAGACAAGGGGAGGGAGATGGCCTAAGTGCTGGTCTACATCATCTGGACCTTGGCCTTACCTCTTTCATCATGGCTTCAGAAGTTTGACCCAAATCTTCTCAGTTAGGAAATAGTCTTGCTGGTTATCTTTTAATAATTTGAAAATTGCTTTATATTTTGCAATATACAATGTTTCTTGTTTCCTCATAGCAACCCTGGGGTAAGTAATATATGATTTTACTTATTTTATGGCTATAAGAAATAGGTTCTAAGGGTTAGGTAAGTGACTTGTCCATCTCACCCAGTTAGTAAGCGTCTTACTTAAACAAAGTTCTTCTGATTCCAAGTCTGGCATTCTGTGCATCACCTCACGTTGCCTTTCTCAAACACCCATTTTCAAATTCTTTCTGAATGAGGATAAACTATTAGAGCAGTATACAGTGCAGACTGGAACCCCAATTTTCCTTGAATTATTCTGTATTACTGCTGATTTTTCCTACAAGCATGACAGAACCCATAGAACATTTGTATGCTGGCAGATTAGGGATGGAGTTCTTGATCTGTTAACTTTATCTAGACTGATTAGAGCACAGGGAGGTATCCTATGGTACTTCGACTAGACTTGACCTTTGGTGTAATTCCATCTGGCTCCTGGGAAATTTTATAAAATGAAATATCTGGCGGTGACCTCTACTCTTCATGATCAAGTTGAACAGAAACAATTAATTGCATTGTCGCACTCCCCGAGGGGCCACTCCCCCATTTTGGATCCCCAGATTGTACAGCCGGTTACTTCTACCCTCCATGTACTAGGAGTAATTCTTAGGACTTGGGTTTCTAATATTGTTTCTCATGACTGCCCCTGCTAAACCTTGCATTGATTATCAACCTGAGTTAATTAGTTTTTACAAAAAGCATTTACTGTGAAAGTATAGGAAGAACAATTGTCACAAAAGCATTTTTCCCAAACCACGGGTGCCCAAGGATCAAGCTTAGAATAAAATGGTGATGTGCGTAGAGAGCACAGGTGGCAAAGTGTGCCTCACAGCTCTTGGTCACTACAAGACCTGCTCCCCCTTGGCAGAGTCCTCAGGAGTTCCCCACAAGTGTAGCTCCATGAAGTGGTGTCTTTGTAGGATCATAACTGGGCCTTCTCTTCTCTCCTTCACGAGGGATTGTGATTCCTCCAACTGCTGCCCTCTTTGGGTGACTGTCTTTTCTCATTCATCTGTAGATACTTCCTCTCTCATTGGCTACTACCCCGCACTGGCCAGTGCTATTGGTTCCAGTACCAATTCTTACTATCAATAGAATGTCTTCAAGCTCTGATGGATCATTCAATCTCACATAGTTGGGAGCTCTTCTGTGGACTGGTCTGCTTCTACAATACCTGCTTCCAGACTGTCTTGCTATTTTATCCATAGGTCCAAAGGCACATCTGATTTTTTCAGCCAGGCACCCTATTTACTGCATGGTGCCATCTCTATTAATACAGCTATCAAAGCATTTTATTCCTTTTCAAATTAATTAAAGAATTTTTCAAAGCTAGTTTATATTTTGATCAATTCACCTGAGCTGTCTAGGCCTTCTGTGCTTACATTGATTTGAGAGGGGATAGGAACCTCTTAGTTAAACATTTTGGCACTTAGGTGGTGCTGGTCCTGGAGTCCAAATGTGGCCTCAGATACTATTTCATCACTTTGCCTCAGTTTCCTCATCTCTAAAATGAGCTGGAGAAGGAAATGGCAAACCACTCCAGTATCTTTGCCAGGAAAACCCCAAAAGGGGTCATGAAAAATTGGATACAGCTGAAATGATTGAACAAAACAACGTGCCAGGCACCTGTGCTAAGTGCTAGGGATACAAAGAAAGGCAAAAAGACCACCAGTGACAACCAGTCCCCTCCTCTCAAGGAACAAATAGTCTAATGCAGATGTATATCATGTGATTTTACAAGTGTGGCTGTTGGCCAACAGGGACAGACATTTTAAAGTTGCTTTTTACTTTTGTTGAACCCTCAGTAGCTATCTCCACCCCCCCAACCCCCCACCCCAGCCCGTTGTACCACTGGACCTTAAGAGGAAAAAGGAAGGTTCTCCACCCCACCCCGGTTAGACTTTGAGATACAGCAAGTACAGCCATAAGAGGACTCGCCTTTGAATCTCTGAATTCTGCTGCTTACTACTCACAAAACGCTTACATTCTTGGGTCCTCCATTTCCTCTTCTGGAAAACGAGGGGGGTTGACCTAGATGACCCTGTAAAGTTGTTCCAGCTCTAAAGCTGTGATTTTACAAGCTGAGATGTGCTGGGTTGTTGACTGGAGAAATCCAGGTGCAGGCCAGGATGCACCCAGGTCCACTCAGACTGTGGAGCAGAGGGAAAAGGAGCCACGACCTGCCCGAAATCTGTGTTTCCTGCCTATCTGAGATTGTGTACCTCAGTGTCAAAAGGCCTGAATTCCAGGCAAACCAAGAATAATGCCTCAGTCATCAAATTAGAAACCAAAATTCAGCCAAGAAATGTATTTGCTGCCAGAATGAGCATTGCCTTTTCTTCTCTCTCTCTTTTTTGCCCAAGCTAAACATCCTCTTGTGAAATGTGTCCAATTTGCAATATTTACTTTCCGTTTATTTAATAACAGGAAAAGGTTTGCATGCCTTTTGTTGATTTTTACATTTCTTATTAAAATTCTTAAGGGGGTTTTGGGGAACTTAATCAGCAAAAAAAAAGAGGAGGAAAAAAAAAATCTGCATTCCACTGCCTGTAGTAATATAGGAAACAGAGTGTTTATTTGGAGAGCATTTCCAAGTGGGGGAAGGCAAACAATCCCATCTCATAGTCTCCACTCTGCCTCCATGCCTCCCTTCCCTGGCTCCTGGGACATCTCCTTCGCAGTGCTGGGTCCGCTGCAACTAGCCAGTTAGCCTGGATGGGGTTTCGGAGGATCTTGGGGTGTTTGCATTGGAAAAGGACTTGAGAAACCGCTGAGTGCAACCCATACCTGGAGAAGAATCTCTTATTCAACGTATGCCACAAATGGCCGTCCACCCTTACTGCCTGCTAAGGCGGCCTATTCCACTTTCAGCCAGCTCTTATCGTTAGTTGGTATTTCTATGCATCACTTTTGATCCTGCCTTTCTACAACTGCCAACCATAACTCCTGCTCTTGCCCTCTGGGGAAGGATCAATCATTCCTCCACTTCCACCTAGGCTTCCTTCAAATACTTGCAACAGTGGCCATGTCTTGTCTAAGTCTTCTTTGGACTAAACATTCACAAGTCATTCAATCTACACTCATGCAGTATATATAATCCCAGAGCCCTTCATCATCCTGGTAACCTCTTCTGGGTCCTCTCAGGATCCCAAGGGTGGGGAACCTGTAGCCTGGAGGCCACATGTGGCCCTCTAGGTCCTCAAGTATTGCCCTTTGATGGAATCTAAACTTCACAGATGAGTTTGGATTCAATCAAAGAGTCACACTTGAGGACCTAGAGGTATATATGTGGCCTCAAGGCTACAGATGCCCCACCCTTGCTCCAGGTTATCAGTATCCTTCCCTGACTGTGGTACTTAGAGATGAACACAATGTTCTTGATGTGGACTGCCAAGGGCAGACCATAATGGGATTGTTACCTCCCTAGTTCTGGACACTGTACCTCTTAATATAACCAAAGATCACATAGACTTTTTGGGTTGTAGATCACATACTGTCTACGCATATTTGGGCATTAGACCATTAAAATCTACAGAACTGTAGGGTAGCTAGGTGGCACAGACTGTTAAAATCTACAGAACTTTAGTGCAGTTAGTGTTAGACCTGGAGTCAGGAAGACTTTAGTTCTTTTTATTTTTTGTTTTTGTTTTTTCACTTGTTTTCAGTGTTCTACAATCACTTCCATGTATCTTAGATTTTCTTCCCTCCCCCTTCTTCCTCCCTCCCTTCCCACTCCCTCCCTGAGATGGCATACCATTTTGTATAGAATCTACAATACATTCCTATTAAATACATTTTCACCTTAGTCATGTTGCATAGAAGAATTAAAATGGATGGGAGAAATCATAAAGCGAACCAAAACATAGCCCTTAGTTCTAATCTGTTCTCAGATGAGTAACTCTAGTCAAGTCAGTTAATCCCTATCTGCCTCAGTTTCCATATTTGGAAAATGGGGATCATAATAGCCCCTACCTCCCAGAGTGGTTGTGAGAAACGAATGAATAATTGTAAAGCACTTAGCACAGTGCCTGGCGCATAGTAAATACTCTATAAATATTAGCTGTTTTCATTATTATCATTCAAATGGACTGCTATTGAGTCATACCTCACATATCTTAAACTTGTGAAACTGATTTTGTGAATCCAAGTGTGAGACTTTACATTTCTAATTATTAAACTCATTTTGTCCATGAATTCAGTAGAGAAATGGGAGACAATGTAAACAAAAACATGTCCGATTCTTTCAGCCATGCATAAACTATTTACTGTGTGGTGTCATCTCTATTAATACAGTTATCAAAGCACATTATTCCTTCTCAAATTGATTCATCTGCTCTCAGGCGAAGTCATTTGGCCCTTTGTTTTTTGCTTAATTTTTTTTCTTTGTTATAGTGGAAGGTTCAAAGGCAAGGAGGCAATTAAAAGGAAGTGATTTTGATGCAAAAGACAACAATAAAAATTTTTCAAAATAGATTTTGTCTTTCTAGGAACCCATCTCTAGTATAGCTAGGTCCTAATGAGTATGAATAATGAACCCCTGAAGTGGTCACATGATTCAGATTTGCACTGCACACTTCCATTGGACTGGAACCAATTACTTACCATATTTCACATAACTTTTTCATATAACTTCATATAGTGTGAATTCTAAAACAGGTGACCACGTCAGGAGATTTATTATTCCCATTCATCAAGGATTAGCTGCATTAGATTCCACCCAACATTTCATCCGCTCAGCCTATCCATGTCTTCGGGTCCTTACAACACATCACAGTATGTTAACTATCCCTCCTAGCTTTGCATCATCTGTGAATTTAAGAAGCATGTAAATTGGTATAATCGATAGGAACACTAAACAGCACAGAGACAAGAAAGATCTCTGGGGCACTCCACAGGAGACTTCCTTCTACATTGACATGGAACTACTAAGGACTATTCTTTGGGAGAGCTCCTGTTGGTCTGATCAGCCACAGTAAGACATACTGTACCTTGTCTCCACCATAGTGATGTCATTTTGGTCTTTGAGAATGAAGGGCAACAACCGACCAACTGTTCAACCAGCTTTGAATCCACTTACTTGGACTGTTGACTAGCCCACATTCCTTCATCTTGTCAAATGCTTCTGTGAAATCTGGATACACTCATCCATAGCATTCTCCTGATCTACCGGACAGTAACCCAACTGAGGTTAGTCTAGAGAAAGTTATTCTGAGTGAACTCGTTGTGACTCCTTGTGACCACGTTTCCTTTTTGAGATTTCTACCTGCCGTGTAGCCAAGGATAAAGAACACATTGTCTCACATATTCTAGAATTTTGCCAGGAATAGAAGTCAAACTCACTGGCCTATAGTTAGCAGTTCCCACCATTTTCACTTTTTATGAAAATCTGGAGAATATTTACTCTTCTCCCATCCAGTGCTCCATCTCCCATTCTGTGACTCAGTCACAGACAGTGACTCAGAAATCTTTCATTACCTTGGAAGGAAGGAAGGAAGGAAGGAAGGAAGGAAGGAAGGAAGGAAGGAAGGAAGGAAGGAAGGAAGGAAGGATGAGGGGAAAGGAAGGAGGGAAACAAGGATCTATTAAATGCATACATGTGCCAGGCACTGTGCTTAGACTGCAGAGTCTGGTCCATCTGAGCTTGGTAATTTGAACTCATGGGCAGCATGGGGCTCTGTTTGTACCTCTTTTGTGACTTCAAAGTTTTGGCTCCTCATAGGTCATCTTCCTTCTATCCTTTTTAATCCAAAGATCATTCTCCTTGGAAGAGAAAACAGAAGCAAAGGAAGAATCAAGCTATTCTGGTTTCTTTCATTAAATAAGCATTTGTCATCATCATCATCATCATCATATAGGCACCTTTGTTAAGCACCTACTATGTGTCAAGCATCATGCTAAGTGCTTTACAAATATTATCTCATCTGATTCTCATAACAACCCCTGGAAGTAGGTGCTGTAATTATCCCCTTCAGAGAAGAGGAAACTGATGCAGACAGAAGTTAAATAATTTGCCTAGGATCACACAGCTAGTAAGAGTCTAAGATCAAATTTGAACTCAGGTCTTCCTGCCCCCGGTCTAGCGTTCTATCCACTTCATCTCCTAGCCATCCCAATTTATCATCATCATCATCATCATCATCATCATCATCATCATCATCATCATCATCATCATCATCATCATCATCCCTCTCCTCTTCTACTTGTCTACCCTGATCAACTGTACTCTTCCTTATTTGATCACCCCTTTCCCTCAGTGTAGCTTTTACTTTATTTTTTTTACCAAAGTATTTTTTTTAAAGACCCTTACTGTTGGTTTTAGCTTTCCTCAACATTCTTGGCTCATTCTGATCTTTAGTGCTCTTGACACTAAAAGGTCTTAGAGATCATCTACTTTAGCCCCCTCATCTTTACTAAGGAGGAAACTAAGGGTTAGAGAGGTATTATGACTTACTCTTGGCCACTAAGCTTGGAATAAAACACCTGGGACTCAAATCCTGGTCCTCTGATTCCTCAAAGGCAGATAGGTGATACAATGGATAGAGAACTAGACCTGAATTCAAATCCAGCCTTAGACACTTACTATCTGTGAGATCTGAGCAAGTCACTTCGTCTTGGTTTGTCTCAATTTCCTCCTCTGTAAAATGGGGGGAATAATAGTACTTCCTTCCCAGAGCTGTTGTGAGGTTCACTTAAATAATTATTTGTAAAACACTTAGCACAGAGTCTGGCATATAGTAGGTGCTTAATCACTGCTTCTTTTCCTTCCTCTCAGTCTAGTGCTTTCAGTTATACCATGTTGCCTCCGCAAACTAACTCAAGATCACACAATGAGTCAGTATAAATGCTACTGTTATTGCTAAAATGCCAGCTGTTAAATATGATTATTAGCATTATTAACAGCAGAACTAGGATGAGAACTGGACATCAGCACAATATTGGCTCTGCCCATCCGAGTGGTGCTTCTCCCCTTCCACAAGGTCACTGACAATGACTCAGCAATCTCATCTGCTAGTTTTCTCACCACCTTGGAAAGAAGGATGAAAGGAAACAAAAAGGTATTAAATGCATACTATGCATACACTTCAAGTCTCAGTTTCCTCATCTATAAATTGTGGGATAATAATAAATAAAATAATAAATTATTAATTATCATAAAATAAATATCAATAATAATAAATACTCATTGGGCTGTGGTGAGGACCAAATGAGATTATGTGTGCAATGTGTTCTATAAACTTCAAAGTGCTATATAAGTGGCAGTGCTTTTGATGGTATTTATCATAATTATTTTCTCATCTTTCTGGATGGAGTTCAGCTAGGGGTGGCCAAGACACTATCCTGCTTTTATTTTACTGTTGCATATGTACATAAAATGACTATCTTTTATAATTAAAGAAATTATCAGGATGTGAATGTTTATAGATTGCTTTGAATGAAACTGTGAAGACTCTACATGGGGAACTTAAATACCTCATTGGCCTCTCTTTGAAGGAGTCATTGTTTTTGGTTTTGTTTTTTTTTTTATCTTTCATGATAATTCCATGATGTTTTCTGTCAAAAAAGATGGGATCAATCTTATATCAGATGGGATACTGGGAAAATACTTAGCTATTTAATTATGTGCAACTGTGAAGCATTTGGACCAATAATTATGGCTGTTGTTCAGACCCACCATTTTCCAGTTTTATAGAGAACTTAGAGTTGCATTCACCTTCCTTGTTGTAACCGTTGCTGCCATTCATTCTATTAATAATAGTATGGAAGCTTTCAGTTTGATTTTCAATTCAATTTTTCTTCTATTGTGGAGGACTTCTTTCCACCAGAGAGGCAAATCCACATCTCCTTTGGGGGCTTCTTTTGTTAATTTCGTTTGTGAATGCCTCATTTTGTTGCAACATTGAACCTGAGCTAAGAGAGTGATGGTATTAGAGCTCTCTTTGACAATGTGGTCATGGTGATAACGATTCATATAAAGAAACTTGGATTGTGAATTAAAGTCCTGAATTTAATGAAAGTTTGTGCAAACTTCTTGACATCTCCGAACATTAGTTTACCTATTTGTGAATATATATGTATATGTATATTATATACATTTATACAGCTAGATCTGTATATCTCAATCCTATATCTCAATCCATATCCCTTTCCATGTCTTTCTCTCTATATCAAATAATTTCTTGCATTTCTAGAATGCTTTGCAGTGTTCAAAGCCTTTTTACAAAAGTTAACTCATTTGACTGTAACATCCTGGAGACATAGGCAGGACTGTGTGAGAAATGATTATTTCTCTCTTGTATTTAATAACTAATTATTGTATTAGGACCAAGTTTTTTCCCTTTTTCTACTTCCGCATTTAGAAATTAACCAGTGTGGGAAATCTTTCTAAAAGATTTACCCAGCTACTATGGCTGAGATCTAATCAAAGACAGCAAAAGAAATTCTATGTTTAGGCTAATAGGTGCATTCCTACTTGTTATGTTTGCTCAGACAGGTCTGGGAAAATGTGGGTCCTTCCTTTTGTCAGACAGGTGTTATGGAAATTGATAAGTTTCTTTGATCTAAGTCACATACTTCAAGACCCTTATAGTAATAAAGCCCACCCTCTCACTGTAATATTCTTTTTCTCATTAATTTTTAACCAATCATAGTTGATTGCCACCCTCAGGAACACCTGATCTTCGTAAGGGCATATAAACTGTCAGTCCTCTGCCATGAGGGGTCCTTGGTTTAAGAGAGATGGCCAAATGACCATCCTTTTATCAATAAATATGCTGGTTTTATTAATAAAATGAATAAATTGCTCAAAACTATGTCTCTCAAGCCTTTTAAAATGCCACAGCAGGGATTTTTATCCCCATTTTACAGATGAGTAACTTGTACAAAATCATAAGGCTAGTAAGTGGAATATCCAAGATTAGAACTTACCTCTTCTGGTTTAGTGATCTTTCTTTTAAAAATAAGTAAATGTTTTATGGATGCTTGTGTATTTTGATTGCTTTCCCTATTCAATGCCACCCTCTCCCCTCTTCCCTGTCCTATAAAACCCTCCATTATAGCAAAGAAGCACGGTTTAGATCCTTCCTCACCTAGCGTCTATCCGCATCCTGCCAACAGGCAAAAAACAGGCTTCACCATCTGTCCTTCGCAGTCAAGACTGGTCATTGCATTGATATGAGTTTTCTTGTTTTTAAGAATGGTTTTCCTTTACATTCAAGTGGTTGTTGTGTAAACTGTTCTCCTAGATTGATTTACTTCACTCCATATTGATCAGCTCGTACACATTTCTCCAAGTTTCTCTGAATTCTTCATATTTTTTGCTTTTTACAGTATAATAAAGGAAGCTGGATGGCTCAGTGGATAGAATGCTGGACCTGGAGTCAAGAAGACCTGAGTTCAAATTTGGCCTTGGACATTTACCAGCTGTATGACTTTGGGCAAGTCACTTAACCTCTGTGCCTTAATCCCCTGGAGAAAGAAATGGCAAACCCTTCCAGTATCTTTGCTATGAAAATTCCATGGACAGTACTGGTATGATTTGGCCCATGGGGTCACAACGACTTGGACACAGTTGAATAATAAGGACATCACAACATTCCTTTACATTGCTTTGTAATTTATTCTACCATTCACAGGTGATGAGGATTCCCTGATTTCCAGTTCTTTGCTGTAACAAAAACATGTTCAGCATTCTTTCTACTCCATTCAGTTACCTGCCATGCCTTGGAATGGGCTTGTGCTCTGGCAGCTCCTGGTGATTATTGTGAAATTCCTCTGGATA
Source organism: Bettongia penicillata ogilbyi (assembly GCA_023548195.1). Taxonomy (NCBI): domain Eukaryota; kingdom Metazoa; phylum Chordata; class Mammalia; order Diprotodontia; family Potoroidae; genus Bettongia; species Bettongia penicillata. The sequence goes on along the minus strand of JAJHZJ010000067.1, from coordinate 6,745,579 downwards.
GATCTTCCGTCATTCTTAAACTGCAAATTCTTACCCCACCATAGAATTTCTTCTCGCGTGCCTCCGGCTGCTTTTAAACCTGGACCCATTCTCTCTTCAGTCCCTTACTGTCTGACTTGAATTCCTTCCATTTTCCTGAAAATACTCTCTCTAAAATCATCTACCATCTTACAACTACCAAACCTTCCCCTCTTGCTTTTATACTCCATGGTCTCTGCAGAATTTACACTGATGATGTCTTCTCTGGTGATTTACACGGGTGGTGTTGTTCAGCTGTTATTCAGTCATTTTCGACTCTTGGTGACCCCATTTGGGGTTTTCTTGGCAAAGATATTGGAGTGATTTGCCATTTCCTTCTTCAGCTCATTTTCCAGATGAGAAAATGGAGACAAAGAGGGTTAAGTGACTTGCTCACAGCTAGTAAGTATCTGAGGCCAGATTTGAACTCAGAAAGATGAGTCTTCCTGACTCCACTGTGCCCCCTAACTGGCTTAAGATAATATGGTAAAATGAAAATTTTCCTTCACGTCAGGAGAAGCATCTCTGTGAATCTTGACTCTGATACTTTTGTAAAAATTTAATATTTTTTCAAGTAAGGAAAAAAAATCTATGTTTTATCCCCTTCCCTTCATTGAAAAAAGAAAAAGGAAAACAAAACTCATAAAAAATATTCAGTCAAGCAAAACATATTCCTACATTGGCCACCTCCAAAAAAGTCTATGTCTCATTCTATACCCCAAGTCCATCACCTCTCTGGCATTATTTCTCTGACTGTGAATAAGCCATTTAATCTCTATGAAGTTCCTCACATGTAAAATGGAGATAATAATACCTCTAATACTTACCACACAGGGTAGTTGCTGAACTTTGCTATTTTGGGGGCCAATGTGTGACAGAGGGCTACTCCACGTGCTATGTTTTTTTCTTTGTCTTTTCCTCTAACTAGGTTATAAGCTGCATCAAGGTAAAAACCATCACAGCTAGTACAGTATTCATCACGCGATAGATACTTAATAAAGGATTGGAAAAAAACTGCAAACTCTGTCATAGAAAACTTATATTGCCTAATGTATAATAGAGACAATAATCAATTTCTTTATTACATTTCAAGAATTGTTTAATATAATCTAATCTTATTATCTTAATAGGAAAATCAATATATGTATATTATACACATATAATATGAGATATGTATAAAGAGCTTAAATAATTTTATAAATGCTAGTTATTATTATTAAAGATGGTATCAAAAATGTTATTGTATAGGGCTACTTCTATCATATAATTAAACTGTAAGACTATTATTTTTAAAAGGATTAGGTTAGATGATCCAAGCTCTAACAGTCTATGAATTTACAGGTGTTTAATTAAATTCATTTAGTTGTGTGCCTATTATATGCAAAGCACCAGGCCAGGAGATGGAGAAAGAAAAGGCCAAATCAAGACAGTCCTTACCCTGGAGAAGCAGTGTGTAGACAGATACATAAGTTATTGGAGGAGACACAGGCACTAATGATTGATTGGGCAGATGAGGGAAGGCTTCTAACTAGAGGTGGTACTTGAACCTTGAAGAAAGCGGAGGATTCTGAGAGGAAGTGAGAAGCGAATACATTCCAAGCATGTGGAACAGCTGAGCAGATGCCTGGAGGTCATCCAATTTGGCTGGAATGTAGAATGTGTGAGAGACTAAGGGAAGGTAAAGATTGGCAGTAGCCACGTTGGAGAGGCAGGACACATTCTGTGGCTTACAACCGCAACAAGGCTTTTGGGAGGCTCTGTATGAAACTTACATTTGCTCCTTTTAACTACCCATCACTCCTAGTTCTGATCTCTGGGACCAAGAAGCCTAAATCCTCCTTCACATTCAGATGCTCAAAGGTGGCTATGGTATTCTTCTCCACTCTCTCTTCCAATATCACCAAGTCTTCTCTTCTGTAGATAAGTTGGTTTTATTTTTTATTCAATTGTGATTTATTTATTCAGATTCTTAATGACCCCATTTGGGGTTTTCTTGGCAAAGATACTGGAATGGTTTGCTATTTCCTTCCCCAGGTCATTTTACAGAAGAGGAAACTGAGGCAAACAGGGCTAAGTGACTTACCCAGGGTCACCCAGATAGATAGAAAATGTCTGAGGGCCAGAGTTGAACTCAGAAAGACAAGTGCCACACTCTATCCACTACGCCAGCCTAGCTGCCTCTGTAGGTCACATATCTATCTTAAATGATATGAGCTCATTTCCCTTTACCATTCTGGATCCTCTCAAGTTTATCAACATACTTGCAAGAACAAGAAGTGTAGAACTGAACGTAGCAATATATCACACATGCCCTGACCAGGGCCATTTTATTGCTTCTTTATCTTTGGATTCTCTACCTCTCCCAATGCAGCCTGAGATTGCATTCACTTTCTCAACTACCCAACACGCTTTGGACTCCTATTGAGCTTTCAGATGATCTCAGGTCCTTTCTCAGATACATTGCTGTCTAACTATACTAGTGCCATTTTGTACTTGAGAAGTGAGCCTAAGTGTAAATTTATTCCTATTAAATGTTTTTATTAATAGTGAAGGACCAAGCAAAGATCCCTTGAGCACTCCACTGTAAAATGCCTTCCAGGTTGACATGGAACCATTGACTGACTTTGAATGCTTTGGACATGATCACTCAGCTAATTCTGATTCCATCTCACTATACCCTTGCCTAGTTCAGATCTCTCTACCTTTTCCATAAGAATTACATGAGAGGCTTTATTAAATGCATCGCTAAACTCTAGATAAACTTGGTATGATTTCCTTGATCTACCAGTTTTGTAACCCTGTCAAAAAAGGAAATAAAATCAGTCTAGTGTTAACAGTTCTCAATGAAGCTATCCTGGCTTTGCATTATCATGGCTCCTTTTCCATATGTTTACCAGACATCTGTAATAATATAGTTTAGGAGTTTTACTGGCAATTGAAGTCAACAAGACCCTGTGACTCATAGGGGGTTATGGGAGAAGTTGGGGGTTACTCCTAAGTTTCCAGCTGGGTTTGTTTGGGAGGAGGGTGATGCCAAATTATGAGATACCATTTTAGGGGAGAAGATGAACTCTGTTTGGGATATCCTGAGTTTGTGATGTTAAGGGACCATCCAAGCAAAGGTGTCCAAAAGGCAATCGAAGATGTGGGTCTGGAGTGTTGGTGAGAGATTAGCATTAGATATATGGATCTACATGGAACCGAACTGTATGACTGTGGACTTTTATTTTCAGTTTTTAGACCCAGTGGTCCAGGGAAAGCAGAACATAAATGGGACTTATTGGGGTTGAGGTGTGAATGGGAATGTAACCCTTTTTCTCTCTTCTTTCCCTTTTCCCATTTGTTCACCTTTTCTTCTATTTTCAGTTTTCCTTTCTTGAGGTCATTAAAATTGTGGACTCAGATCTGGAAGAGACCATCTGGCCTAATCTCTAAATTTTATTGAGGAGGAAATTGAGGCTGTGGGATATGATTGTCTTCTTATCCAATGTCATGTATCAAGTAAGTGGCATAGTTGGGATGATAATCTAGAGTATTTTTTGAGCCCTGTCACATATATGATATAAAATTATATATAATATCCAAAATTACATATCTACATTATGTTGATATAATATGTCAATAAAATTTATACATTATATTGATATCCAGTTGAAGGACTTGAAAAAATTATCTTTTAGAGTTATTGAATAAAGTTTTGTATGGCTTGTTCCCAATAACGTTTAAAAATAACAATGGTAGGTGGTGCATTAAGAAAGAAATATTTTAAAAACATTATAGTCAGTAGCTAAACCTGTAAATTCATCTGTCTATCCATCTATCCATCCACTCAGAGTCTGTTTATTAAAGATTGACTGTATTCTAGGCACCATGGGGACATAAAAAGATGCATTGGACACAGTCCCTGCTGTGAGGTTACAGCCTCCTCCAGTGCCCTTTCCCCAACATCATGCTGTCTCTTTTTAGCGGAAAAATGTCAGAAATGTAGTAATCAGACAGCTCTTTGGTGCATTGGCATTTGAGGCTTGTTTGCCTTTTTCAGCAAATATCTAGAATAATGTAAAGTCTATAAAGTCAGTGGCTCCTTTCTACCCACTCTTCCAGCATTGAGTTTTTACCCAGGTCAGGTTTTAAGAGTAGATTGAATGAGAGATTGGTTGGAAAGAAGCAAATTCCCCTGGAGGAAAAGACTTGACCCTCTACCTATCTTCTTATCAGCCACTGGCAACTAGCATTATAGCACAAATTTTAATTTTTCATTGATTCCATTTAATTTTTTAAAAAATTTTAAAAGTTATTGCCCTTAGTTGTTACAACACAGCCAGTTCCCAGTATTCCTAACTCCCCTTTCTCTCCCTCCCCCACCAGATGCATCTTGAACAAAGCAAAAAGCCAACTGGTGCAAATATCCTATCTAATAAGTAACACGTGCAGCTTTCTACATTCAGGTCTCTCACCTCTTTACTGAGAAAAAGGAAGTATGTTTCATCATTGGTTCTCTGGCACCAAGACTGGTCATTTCAATTAAGTCAAGTTGACTGACTTTCAATGTTGTCTTTGTTTATATTATAATAAGCATTGTATATATTGTTCTTCTGGATATACTTTCTCTGAATTCACTTTTTTCTTTCCTTATGGCTCTAAAATATTCCATGACTTTCACATGAAAACCATTTCATTGGTTAGTAGAAAAAGCACTCACCCTATAGTCAGAAGTCCTGGGTTCAAATCCTACTATGACCTGTGTGATTTAGTCAAGTCCCTTAGCCTCCCTGGGTCTCAGTTTTCTCATCAAAATGAAGACCTTGGATGAGATGGCTTTTGAGGTTCCCCCAACAGCTCTACGTCTCTGTTTCTAAGACCCTATGATTCCTTATACCATAATTTGTTTGGTTCTACCACAAATGATGGGCACTCACTTTGTTTTCAGTTCTTTTTGCTCCAAGAAAGCGAACATTTTGACATATGTGAATTCAGGATTGGAAGTGCTCCTAAAACTAATTTATTCCATCTAAAAACCACTGTCTTTTTTCTCCAACCATTCTTTGTCTCCTTCATTTTACAGGGATGCAAGTTGAGGCCCAGGAGGTTGAAGTGAGATGACTGTTCAATATGAATGAAAGAGCTGAGAGTAGGTTTAGTGTTGAAAAGGGGATGGAAGGAGAATTGGGAAGTTGGAATAGGGAGAGAGAGGGACTTCAAAGGTAGCTGAAAGCAGGCTTTTATGGCAGGTCGGGGGAGGGAAGAAAAATGGGGGTGAGTCAGAAAGAAAATCTTTGCTTTCTTCTAAATTTTGGAATCAAAAGATTCTTTTGTAGCCATAATAAATACATACCCTTTGGAATCTCACCTGTAAAGCCTTTATTTCCCTCTATTTAGCCTTCTTCACTTTCACAGATGCAGGCTTTTAAGAAGTTGTCAAGACTGCCCTGGCCAGGCTGTGTGGCCCCCCATAAGTTTGAACACACCATTTGTCTCTAGTTAGTGTAACCTTATTTGCTATATTGCCCAAACAATTTCCCCTCCCACATGCTTTGGTTTTTTCATACTCTGATTTGACTCAAACACTAAATAAGTATATTATTTACAAAATATCTCTATCACCCACAAGATATCTCACTGAAAGGAATTAAACAGTTACACATTAAAACTTTTATATATGGGATACGCATCAGTAAACATCAGTATATGCCATTCCAGACCCATTTCTATTTTCTTGTGGGAAAAACAAGTTACTGAAGCTGAAAGGTGAAGTCTGTCCTTTTTGAAGGAGCCCTTGGCCAAAGCCTGAGCCCTGAGGCACAGTCCTCTCTCTGAAGGCCTTGATCGACACAACTCAGCTTAGAGGCCAGAGTTCGGAGGGAGATAAAGAAGCAGCTTTGTGTAAAACACTTCAGTGAAGTAGTGTATTAACATGGTGGCTATATAATTTTGGGCAGTTCATTTCCCTGTCCTGGGACTCAGTCTGTAGATCTGTAAAACGAGGAGGTTGGATGAGATGGGAGGGCTCTTTTAATTCTAACATTTTATGGTTCTATGTATCGAGCACCTACTATATGGCCATATATCTTGGTGGTGGGAGAAAGAATGCAAAGGATGATTTTGAAAACTAAAGGGCAGAAAGGTTCCATAGGAAAAGAGTAAGCAAAGGCCTAGTGGTGGGGAAAGTGTGAGGAGGTGTTGGCAGAACAATCCAATGGAATCATACAATGTTAGACTGGAATGACCCTTAGAAATCACTTTATCCAAGCTCCTCATTTTGACAAAGGATATAACTGAGACCTGGAGGGGGAAATGTTTGCTCTGAGCCCAAGTTAGTGGAAAAAGCTACAAAAGTAGAGGATTCCTGCTAGGAATAATAGGAGGTAAAAGTTGGATAGGTAGGGTGGGGTCAGACAGTGGAAGGCCTGGAATGTTGGGTGGATTAATCTCAATCCATGTCCTAATGGAAGAAGGATTCTTGAGTATAGATAAGAAGAGGTGACATGAAAAAACTGGGAATCTGGAAAGGAGGGGGAGGAGTGGATAGCACAATGGATAGAGTACTGAGCCTGAAGTAAGGAAGACTCATCTTTGTGAGTCCAAATCTGGACCCAGACACTTATTAGCTGGCTTAACCTTATTTGCCTCAGTTTCCTCATTTGTAAAATGAGCTGGAGAAGGAAATGACAAACTTCTCCAGTATTTTTGCTAATAAAACCTCAAATGGGGTCATGAAGAGTCAGACATGATGGAAACAACTATGACTTGGGTTTGAATACCTGTTTTGCAACTTACTCCCCATGAGACCATGCACAAATTATTTAGCCTCAACCTCTGGGTTTCACTTTTCTCATCCTTAAAATGAGGAGGGGATGGGCTACATCAGAGGTTTCAAACTGGGCAGCACTGAGGTTGACAACACTCCCCAGTTCATCTGAATCAGACAAAAATGTAATTGGGGAGTATTTAACAAAATAAATAAATACAACAAAACATAGATGACGTTAATATGTGGTTTTCTAAGTCAATATGTAGCCCTTATGTATGGTTCAGTTTCTATTTGAATTTGACACCCCTGGACTAACTGACCAACCCTAAATCTATGATCACATGTCTCTGTAAGAATAATTAGTATAAATATTATCATGTCCATTTTAAAAAGGAGGAAAATAAGGGTCAAAAGAGCAGTGACTTTTCTAAAGTCTTAGAGGTACCAAGTTTTTTTTTTTTTTAAATTTTTAGTTTTCAGCAGTCACTTCCATAAAATTTGAGATAGCAAGTTTTAAAGCAGGTCTTTGACTCCAAATTGAGTTCTCTTTTCATTCTACTAGGGAGAGACTTCTACAGGAGGTCTGGGGACTGAGCCCAGAAGGGCAAAGTCAGAACTGTGTTTATGACTGACTAAGTGCATGCCGTGGGCATTTGGTCAGTGTAGAAATGTGGATTCAGTCATTGCTTGGGAATTGGCGGGGGGGGGGGGTGGCACTCCTGAAGCAAACCTGGAATCCAGTAGAGACACAGGGCAAAAGGGTTTCTATGCCCATGGCTGACCCCGCCCCAGCAACCAGACTTTTGCTTGCTTATTCACCGCTGGAAAACATAAACATTTCTCTCCTCTTGGGGCTAGACCCTAGGACAAAAGGAGTTCACTGCAATGGAAAAGCTGTGTCTCCAGTATGGAGAAATATCAGCTATTCAGACAATATTGCAACATGGCCCCATGGCCCATGAACTCTCTGAGAAGTGAGATTTCATTCTGCTCAAATAGCCACATGACTGCTGTTTTTCCTTCCACAGAAGTAATAGGGCCTTCCATGTATCCTTTTACAGAAGACAAAGCTGCTCCGCTCATAGCCTCTCAGAGGATCCTCATAATAATGTTGGGAGAACTAACCCTAACGGACCTCTAAACCTTGGCCTCCTCATACGTAGATGGATCTCTGATTTCCTCTCTGTAGAGGTGCTCCCTCTAGCAGTAGAGATTGCTTTCACATTCCTCTTATCCACATCCCAGAAAAATTCTACACAGCTGTGGTAGAAACAGTGATTTAGAATCAGAAAACCCAGTCCAAATCTTAGTTCTATTATCTACTACTTTGGTGATACCGGGCAGATCATTTCACTTCTCTGAGTCTTCTCTTCTGTAAAATGAGGGGTGGATGGATTAATCTCCAAGGACCATTCCAACTCTAAATCTATGACCCAGTGGTCTTCTAGGTCTCTTGACATTACTTGGCGACCAGTAGAACCCATGGCCTGCCCATTGGTTATCTCTCATTCTTGACGCATGACCAGCCCAATTTCTCTTGTCGTCATACATCTTTCTGTAGAAACCCTTTATCACACTTCTCTTGTGAAATATTCTGTTGGTAATGTATTATGATCTTATGTCCTTTGGAAGAAAATGAGAGTTAGAGAGGCAAAGGTCACTAACAGAGTAAGGCCTAGAGCCCAGGTGTTGCCTGTTTCAATAATTAGAAAAATCCACACATTCATAGGATTTTGTGCTGAAATAGGTGTAGGTTCCTTTTGCTCCTGCTCTCTATGACTAATTTGTTAAGGGTTTTCCTTCCTCTCTCCTCACAGGCTTGTTCATATGATCATGAGATTATAAATTTAGAGCCAGAAAGGACTTTAAGGGTTATCAAACCCAAACCCCAGTTTTCAGATGGGCACAGAAAAGTCAAGTGATTTGTCCTATGTCACAACGATTAACCATCTAAGGTGAAAGTTGAACCCACTTCCTCCTGATGCCAAATATAGCTTCCTATCCACTATGCCAAGCTCTGAATGGGAGCTTCCATCTTGGGTAGCTCTTAGAGTGGGATGTAAAAGCCTCACCAGCTTCCTTGGCTTCCACACTGAAAGTCTTCTCACCTCAAAGATCCTTCTGCCCCTGCAACCTCACCTGTGTTTGGTGACATCCTCCCCAGCTCCCCTCCTTTAGGAAGAGCCCAAGTCGTCCATCTTCACTTCTGTTCCTGCTCAGCTCACGACTCTCCCTTGCACTTCCACCACCTTACAGCTTCCTTTCATGTGTTAGCTTTTCCCATTAGAAGGTAAGCTTCTTGAAGGTGGAAACCTTTGGGCTTCTATCTGTATCCCCAGTATTTAGAACATTGCTTGGCATATAGTAATCTCTTAATAAATGCTCTGTCTTCTATGTATCTATTAGCCTATAATCTACTATGACCTAACATCCATGTATCTATCCATCCCATATCTCTCTTTCTCTCTCATCTATCTCCCTCCATCTCTATATCTATCTGTTAGCTGTGTCTATATAGAAAATTGAGGTATATTATTTGAGTGATGCAATGGATAGAGTTCTGGTCCTGGAGTCAGAATACCTGAGTTCAAATATGGCCTCAGACACTCAGACACAGACCTAAGGTCAGTCATTTTTAACCTCTATTTGTCTCATTTTCCTTAACTGTAAAATGAAAATAATAAAAGCACCTAACTCACTGGGTTATTGAGGCAGCTAGGCAGCACAGTAGATAGAGCCTGTAGTCAGTAAGACTCATCTTCCTGAATTCAAATCCAGCCTTAGATACTTATTAGCTGTGTGACTCTGGGCTAGTCCTTTAACTCTGTTTGCCTCAGTTTCCTCATATGTAAAATGAGCTGGAAAAGGAAATGACAAACCACCCTTGCCAAGAAAACCCCAAATAGGGTTATGAAGAGTCTGATACAACTGAAAAACAACTTGACAACACTGGATTGTTATGGAGATCAGAAGAAATAACATTTGTAAAATGCCTGGAACATAGTAGGTACTATATTAATGATAGTCATTCTTGGTTGTTAAATGAGTACTCCTTTTCAGAGAGTATTTTCTTCAGTGACATAGGGAATGATTTTCAAATTTTTTATTGCCTCAGTAACTTTCATAGTCTACTTGTGACTTTGTAGAAACTCGAGAGTTCCATGATTTTTTTTTTCTGAATGATTCACTTGACTTTGCAAGTGTAGGAACAGCCCAAGGGAAAGTTGCCTCTGTACCCACCCTCTGTCCCAGGTTCATACATTTCCTTCTACCTTGAGGGTTATGGGGAATGAACCCTGATTGATATCACTGGGGACAGCACACAGCGGGTGACTGAGACTCCTAGCTCCCAGGGCTCTGCCCCAGGTATTTCTCACTGTTTCAAAGTTTGTTTTATGGATGGGTCTGCCGTGAGTCAATATGATAATGTTTCCTGTGAGAGTTTTATTCCCAGCCTTCTTTGTGGTCTGCGTGTGTCCGAGCACGTACTGCTAATCGGCAGAAAGTTTGCTGTGGCCTTGTTAATGTGCCCACCCCCTAGAAAGGTACCAAAGAGGAGTTTCCAGGGGGAGCTACTCCCTGTCTTCTTTATGATTTAAACTGTCAAGGAGGGTCACAAGCATAGGGTCTTGTCCCATGTCCTAGACACAACTGGATTTTTAGTCCTTTCAGGATTTGATCCAGTCTCTCCTTCTGAGGCTTATGTCCACCTTGGACAATGATGCCCAGTTCCTCAAGTGACTTTGCCTATGCGAATGCCGGTTTCTGGACAGCTAAGGTGAAGATCGACCTAGTACAGTCTGGTTAGGAAAATGAGGAACTTCCCAGACTTTGTGAGCAAGGTGGAAAGATGGCTGGACTGTGAGTCAAGAGGCTGAGTGACCTTGGACAAGGCAGTAGCCTTGACTGAGCCTTACTGTCCTTTATAAAACGAAGGGGGTTATCCTGTTAAGTTATCCTGCAGTTCTAACTGATGAAATGTGAGGTATTGTTTAATATAATCATAAGATAAAAAATGTAGAAAGACCTTTGTTATTCTCTAGTCCAACCGAAGTGGACCAGGATGCTAAAAGGTCTGGGAATGATTCCTGAGGATGATGACACAGTCCTCCAAGGCTTGCCAAGCTCTGTACAGCACCCTGGGAAGGAGGTGCTACTATTATTCCTGTTTTGCAGATGGGAAATGGAGGCTGAAAGAGGTTAAATGACTTGCCCAGGGTCACCCAGCTCTTAAGAGTCTGAGGCAGGATTTGAATTCAGATCTTCCAGACCCTAAGTCTAGTACTCTTACTTGTTGTGTTAACCTAGATGCCTGTGGATGAAGACAAATGGAAGGAGGTAGGGATGTTTTGTCTGGAGCAGAGATGTGAAAGCCATCTTCGGGTATTTAAAGGACTGTCCTTTGGAAGAAGGACAAGACATTCTACTTAGCCCTAGTGAACAGAAGGGAGAGTAATTGGGAGAAAGCTTCTGGGGTTGGGGGGAGTTAAGAAGCAAGGAAAAACTTCTTGGCATCTAGAGTTGTCCCAAAGCCTCAGCCATGGGAGGTTGTGGCCTTACTTGGCTGGCAAGTTCATAAGCAGCATCATTTGTACAAGAGGTAGAAGGGATTCTTGGTCAGCCATGGCTTGGACTGGCTGGCCTGTGAGGCTCCCCCCAGTTCTGAAATCCTCCCAGCTTTTCTTGGAGGCAACTGAGATCCAGAGTTAGGAAGTTACCCAAGGCAACGCAGGCATTAAATAACAAAGCCAGTTTTGAACCCATGCCCTATCTCCAAATCCAGTCTTCTTTGAATTACACAGTGCTGAAAATCAGTGTTTATTCAACAAATGCCCACTGAATGTATGGCATTGGATAAGGTGCTTACTAGGATTTTCCAGAACAGAGAGAAAATGGTCCTTATTCTTGGGGATTGTCATCATTTAAAATTAGAGATGTTTTTAAAAAAGGAGATTATTCCTCATTCTTCCATATCCTTCCTCAGCTTGAGAGATTTTTCCACTAAATTTATTTCTGTCTCTTCTGAGTAGCTATAACATTTCTCCTACTGTGCCAACAATTAAGGTCTCAGTTCCATTTAATTACTTAAAATCAATTAGTTTTAACAAATGGATATTCTAGGGCAGCTAGGTGACAAAGTGAATGGAACACAGATCTTTGAGTTAGGGAGACCTGAGTTCAAATCCAGCCTCAGAGATTTACTAGTTGTGTGACCCTGGGCAAGTCATTTACCCCTGATTGCCTCCAAATTAAAAAAACAAAACCAAATGGGTATTTCTTTGAAGGTATAGTAAGAACAGATGGATGAACATTTCATCCCCTAGTATACTAGAGGCCATTCTTTCTTATGCCATTTCCTTCTCTGCTCCATTTTTAACGTTTTCCACATAATAAGTTCCCATCCAAATGTAGCATAGATGCTGACTTGTCCTCTCTCAGCTATCTGAAAATTGTGACTCTCTTTGGACCTAGATGCTGGACTGCTTGCCTGCAAAACCTGGCATGAATTCTACTCTTGGTGTCTTTTTCTCCTGACCTTCCAAAGTTCCCAAGGTCATAGCCATTTCCTATCTCCATCTGGAAGCAGGAAAGAATGGGCATAGCAAGACCATGAATTCCTGGCTTCATGTTGGCTCCAGGTGAGAGAGAGCCAGAGATCTCTCCCAGACCTGCAAGTCCTTGGCATCTCATCCTGCTTCAATGCCAGCAAGTCCAGGAAAAAAAAAACGCACACCAAGAGAATTGACTCTGGCTTGCTATAGTGCCTTTTGGATATGTTACATACTGCCATGGTTTTTCCAGAAGCAAGCTCCCTAGACTCTTCCATGAGGGAGATTGCATTCACTAAGCAGACCGATACCTGCTCCCCAGGTGCTTCTTCTTTGTGAGGTCTTGCCTCTTCAAGGATGCTGGAAACTCCCATAGGGTCAGAGACTATATTCCTCATCATTTTCTCTCTCATAATTCCTAATTTCCTTCAAAACTAGGTTTAAATTCTGCCATTCTCATGAAGCCTTTCCCAATCTCCTCAGCTCTTCAATGTTTTCCCCAAACCCCAAATCGCTTGGTATTTATTTTGTTTGTGCTTTTACATGTATTAGTTACCTCATTGGTTCCAAGCTGAATCTAAACTCCTTGATGGCAGGAGTTGTGTCTTGTTTTTTTCTTTGCATCCCTGACATTTTACACAGTGTTGAGCAGGTAGTAGATGATGATAAATGCTTGTTGTTCGGAGGATAGATAGATTTCACTGGCTAAACTCAAGCAGGAGCTCATTCAGCACTTCTGGTTTCAATTGGATTTGGTTTCTTCTGCTTCCCAGAGCAATGATGGTTTTGAGTAGGACCAGAGTTGACTGCCTGTTTTTCCTTTTAATGATGAAATTTTTCACTTGAATCAACTTGATTTCTTCTGAAGCTGGTCAGATTTTTGACTGGTTGGGGAATGATTTCTTTGTGTGGTAATTTCACATTTCTCAGGAAAATAGGAGAAATGGAATTATCCCTCTCCTGGACCAGGCATTGATTTGATGGACTGACCAGTGGAGATACATCAGTACTGTAGATCCTCCCTCCTTCTACTCCAGGTCCCTCCAACTACATCTGCTTATACTATTGTTGGCCTCTTGACCATTTCTAGGGCCTGATAATTACAAGATTCCTGACTGAATTCCAGATGCAAACTCAGACTATATCCTGGGGGTTGGGTGTAAACCTGGGGTCACAGCCCCAGGCTTTGCCCAGGAGAATTAACACAAAGTAATTCCATATCAGAATAGGAGGAATGAGAGAAGATGGAGACAATGAGAGGGTGTTGTAGCAGGATCAATTGCCAGGTTCCATATTTGTGAAGGTTGCTTGCCACAGTGTCTGGAGTTTGGAAGCTGTGGGTTCAGATATCATTTTTAATGTTTACCAGCTTTGTGGCTGTGAGCATATCATTTAACCTTTCTGAGGCTGTTTCCTTGTCTATAAAATGGGAGTGACAACAATGCCTGTAGACTAACAGAGAACTATTCCGAGTATCCAGAGAGATGATCTATGGATAATACTTCTCAAGGCTTGATGAGATGTAGGAATGTGAGCTATTATCATCATGGAGGTTTATAGTTTTCAAAATGCTGGTACACATCTCATGTTGACTGTCTCTCATAACACTACTGTTGTTGGTTTTCTATTATTGTAGTTTTAGAACTGGGAAGGACCACAGAGGTCACCCAATATAACCCAAATGTCTCATCTAATGGAAAAGGAAACTGAGACCCAGAGAAGCTAAGGGATTTCTCAAAGTACTTGAGAGATAAATCTCAGTTGTTAGGATTGAAGCCCCAGTCCTCTGATTTCAAATCCTGCATTCTTTCCCCTAAAAGGAACAGGGGGCTATTATTCCCATTTGATGAATGGGTAAAATTGAGGCTCTGAGCTGTTTGATGGCTTGCCTAGACCACATAGTTCATTGATGACTGAAGTGGGATGCACACTTAAGTCTCCTTTTCTGCACCATATTGCCTTTGATGATGTAGGAACCAAATATCAGATCATTGGCCAAGTCTGCTCAGATATGCTAGTAGTATGAAGCTAAGGAGGGTCACAGAAGAATAGATCCAGATCAGGAAAGTAGTTTATAGGTTATCTAGCCTGTAAACTATCTTTTATCTTAGTGGAAGAACCTGATGTTCAGAGATATTAAGGGACTGACCCAAAGACACACAGGTAGGCTATAGAGGTGGATTTTGAATTCAGTGTTCTTTTCACTATGCCATACTTTTGCTTTAGCAAATAGACTTTCAGATCTCAATATCTTCTCTTCAACCAACAGTAATTTCACAGAGGCAGCTAGATGCTATAAACGAGTCTTAAAAATTAAACAACTGAATATAGTTAAGCCTCCCAAAGGGACCGTTTTCACAAATGCCAGCCTTGTAAGACCATGGTGCAAGGTCTCATTCCATGATATTCTCTGGACTCCAGGGCCTCGTAAAATAAAGCCTTATCCTATTTGGTGGCAATCTACTGGGAATTGCCCAAGCAATTTTGGATTCATTATTAGGAAAGTGACTGGTGCTGTTCCATCCTTCTGTGTCTCAGCATTTCCAAATATGCAGCAGACTCCAGTGCACATTTCTCAGTACATGAACCACCCACAGCAGACAGATCTCAGTGGTATTCAGTGGGCTGGGGGGCCCTATTTCATGGTGTGATAAATAACTTCTGTATCCTTATTTCTTGCCTCTGAGTTAGGTAGCCTGCTGCTCTACTGGTTTTTCAGATGAGGAAACCCAGGTTAAGGGAGGCTGAATTACTCAAGATTGCCCAGCTAATAAATGAGCTCAGATCCCCTGATTTCAAGTCTGGCACTTTTCCTACTATTCCATGGTGTGAGAGAAAGAGCATAGACCTAGGAGTCAAGAGATACTGATCCTGGTGCTAGCTGTAGAGTTGATTCACTGAATAACCTTGAGTGCATCACCATGCCTTTCCTTGTTCTGGCCAGGGAAGAGTTAGGGATTTGGTAACTAAAACATGCTGTTGTTGTAGACTTTGCCTATGAGATTTTTCTTGGCAAAGATACTGGAGTCCTTTGCCATTTCCTTCTTCATTGGGTCCCCATTTTACAGATGAGGAGCTAAGGCAATAAGAAAAATTAAGTGACTTGCCCAGGGTCGCACAGCTAGTAAGTATCTGAGACCACATTTGAACTTTGATCTCTCTGACTCCAGGGCATGTCCTCTTATTCGCTGGGGGTTGAATAAAACATGGGTGAGGTTAATAGCCAGTCCTTTAGTGCCTTCTTTAGGAAACATTAGGAGAAGTGGAAGGAAAGGGTTGGGGTCACCAATGAACCCCATATACTTATGGAATCTAAATGTCAGAAATAAGACCAAGCAGTTCTTGCCATAGAATCAAGAGGGATTATAAGCCCTATGGCTGTATGAGTTTATTAGGTAGAAGGCAGGGATCAGACCTTTTGGGGTCTGATGGATATGGGAAATAAGTTGACTAAATCCCTAGGGAATCCCTGGGGTTAGACATAAAACCCCAATGGAGGTGGGAGGTTTGGGTAGAGTCTTCCCACGTAGGCAAAGTACCACTCTTTGGATAAAGGTTGGAGGATGTGTTCTTGTCATTTTACATCAGCCCAAATTTATGGTGGGATGGATTTGTTTGGTTTAGGGGTAGTGGTCCCAGTTCTGACTGTTGTTTCATCAGCCTACCCCCTTACAGTAGGGAAAGTTCATTAGGAGTCCCACATCATCCAGAATTATTAACGACAAGTAATGCTATATCCATGGAGGTCTAGCTGAGATTTCTACTTTCAGTTCTAAGCCTCCTTCATGAAAAAGGCCCAAGGATCCCTTTGAGGGGAATATGCCCAATAAATGTCTTCCCCTGCCATTCTCAGTTTATAGTCCATCATTTTTCATCGAAAATACATGTTTTTTTTCCTACAGCAGAAGATGCAACCATTCTAATACATATATTTTGAGAGAAGCTGGGCAGTAGAAAAGGCACTAGATTTGGTGTTAACCTGGATTAAAGTTCTAGCTCTCACACTCACCACCCAGATGACTGTAAGCAAGTCTCATTAGCTTCTCCTAGCCTCAGTTTCCCTCTCTGTAAAATGAAGATAATAATACCGGCCTAATGTTCCTCTCAGGGGTTGTTAAGAAAATACCTTTAAAACTATGTAAATGCAAACTTTTATAATTGTTATTCTTATGAATAACAATGAACACAATCCATTTGGAAAATGGTATTCTCATCAATCTATAGTTGATGTCTCAGATGTGACAACCATTTGCTTTTCTTTTCCTCCTTTTTTTAGTCAGTTTGGTTGACATTTATTGTTTTTATATTATAGTAATTTCCGGATACAGTATCTCACTCCCCTTGTAGCAAGGAAAAACAATTTAAAATAACCAGATGCCATGACCGCATACATACATATGACCCCACTTTTCTGTTAAGGGGAAGGAGAGAAGTCTCATTATTTGTTCTCAAGGACCAAAATTCACTCACTTAAGTTCTGGGAAAGGGAGGAGGCAGACAAAGAGAAAGAACATGTCAACATGTGTCACTGTAGTAATAAAAATCACAAAGAAAAAGACTCTTTGGTGTTTGCCTAGTAGAGGCAACAACATGATTCCACATATTGGAACACATCAATGACAATTTGGGATGGCAAGGACCCGGTCTATTGCGAAATCTGCATTGCCATCACGTGGCTATTTGCAAAACAGGCTCAACTCTCTGGAGTCTCCATGGTCTGATTAAAAAATGGCAGTCCCTCTCTCCCCAAAAGGCACGTAGCAACGGCTCTCTATGTGATGTCTGGTTTCATCCCTGTAGATGATGTGGCCAAGAGATTACCAGGTTACTGCCCTACGTCTGAGCTGGCACGCTTCTCCTGTCAATGTCTGCCCTGTTGCAAATGAGGAACTTGCTAAGGGTGAGGCCACATGTTCTGAGATGCACATTGTAAGACAAATCTGATCAGTAGCCAGAAACCCTCTTTTTGTCTAATAGAAATATACTGTTATAGAATCTTAGGGCTGGAAAAAGGCTTTAGAGTCGTGCAATAACTTCCGACCAAGTTCTGACCATTGTGAGAAGCCAGAGAAATACAAAGTTCAGATCAGATGCAGCCTCTGCCTGTAGGGATCATAGGATCATAGATTTGGAGCTGAACAGGACCAGCTTTATAAATGGGGAAACTGAGCCCAATGTCCATGATGGTAGAGGTCAGGATTAGAACCAGGCTCTTTGCCTCCAGACCCTGAGATCTTTCCCCTTACACCCTGATTTTACAAGGACAAGGCTTGTAGACCAATAGGGGGATAAGATATCAACAGAAATCAATAACATAGAATTTTAAATATAATTAATACATATCAAATAAATTAAATAAAATATTAAATATAATAAATAATAAATGATAAATGCATTCACAGTCTAGGCCAACTTCATTATTTTACACAAGAAAATTGAGTTGGATTATAAAATGGGAAAGAATTTTTTAAAATGTAAATAGTATTTTATTTTTTCCAACTACATGTAAAAACAATGTTAACATCCATTTTTAACATGATTTTGAGTTCCAAATTTTTCTTTCTTTCTCTCTCCCCTAATCACTCCCTAAGATGGCAAGCAATCTGATATAAATTATACATGAGCAATTGTGTAAAATATATTTTATGGAAAGGAATTTTAGATGTCATCTAAGTTTGGTTAGTGAATTCAACCTCCCCCATAAGAGGTCCAATACTGCCTAAGCACCTATAATTTCTCTCATGGCTTGCTCCAAAGAGACATCGATGGTTTGATATCACTTTGGAAGGAGGGATCCTTTGGAGTGACCGAGATTTCTGTGTTTGGTCATGTATGATTGGACAGTTTATACCTACGATTTGGATGAAAGCATACATGGTATACTCTCTAAACTGGTACATGATAACAGTTGGTAGCTTCCAAAGATGTTTCTAAAGTTGGAAATACTTTGGGTGACAGAAGTAGGATCCAAAAAGATCTCCATAAACTAAAACAAATAAGAAGAAATTGAATAGGGCTAATTTAATTATAAGGTTGTACACTTGGGTTAAAAAATCAATTTTATAAGTAATTATGTCAACAGATATTTTTAAAGTACCTACTATGTGGCAGGTACTGTATGCTAAGTGAATAATCAGTGAAAAGCATTGATTAAATTCTTACTACATGCCAAGCACTGTGCTAAACTTTGGGAATACATATCCAGAATCAAGATAGTGCCTGCTCACAAGGAACTTACATTTAAATTGGGGAGACTACCACATGGGGGGATGGGGGCACACTCCCAGGGACAGCAGAATTGAGCCAACTTAGCTCCTCTCAGGTTTGATGGCTGGTGGTAATGATGAAGGAGGATGGTTAGATAGCAGTTGTGTGGAAGAGATGGGGGGTGGAGTTTGGGTGAGCAGCAAGGTCATTATGAGTCAACAAGGCATTATGGAAGGCAAAAAAGGAGGGGCTATTCCATTTTAGGTTGCTTTAAGAAAGGCATAATGAACTCCATTTTTTTTTTTTGCACAATGGCCTGATGCAGAAATCTGTTTTGCTTGCCTATGCATATTTGTCACAAGATTTTTTTTCTTTTTCAGTGGGGGAGAGGAGAAGAAAACAAATGCTTGTCAATTGAAAACAATAAAATTAAGTCTAAAAAAGCATTATATGACCTCCAGAAAGAGGGAGATGACTTCCAAGTTTCCTTCCAGGTCTAAATCTATGACCTTGAACCTGTCCCACTGGGCTCTTCTCTGGTCAGACCACACCTGGCGCATTATCTTCACTTTTTTGTGCCACATTTCAGGAAGGATGTCGATAAACTAGAAATCAGTAAAAGGAAACATGCCAGAGTAGAAGGAATGTTGGCTTTGGAGTCATCAAATCTGGGTTCAAATGCTGCCCAAGACATTAACCAACAGCTATGAGACTTTGGATAAATCATTAAATGCTTGAGCTTTTCATTGTCACCCTTGTGTGTAATAAGGAGCAGGACTGGAAGACTTCTGAAGTCCTTATAAATCTAGAAGCTTTGATTTGAGGATGCTGACTGGGCTTGTGGAGGGCCTTAAGATCATGCCACAAGAGGATGAGTTGAAGGAACTACAGATGGGCAGCCTAAAGAGAGGCCTCATGAGACACATGAGAGTTGTCTTCAAATATGGGAAGAGTTGGCATGTGGAAGAGGTTTTATATATATTCTGCTTGGTTCTGAAAGGTCAGACTAGGACCGCTAACTAGACATGGTAAAGAGGCAGACTTAGGGTTGGGGGGATGGACAAGCTTCCAAATGACTGGGGCCTTCCCAAAGTGGAGTGGGCTGTTCCAGGAGGGAGTAGGCTTCACCTCACTGCTGGTCTCCACTGGAAGGCTGGACAACCACTTGTCATGGATGTAGTGGAGGGTATTCTTGGGCAGGCCTCAGATCCCCTGTGACCCTGAGATTCTGATTTTTGTCCATCTAACCTAATACGGTTTCTATTAGGCTCAGTATGTGTGATTTCATACTCTGCAAAGGGCTTTCATGAGATCACAGACATAGGTCATCAAATTCAACCTCCTTGTTTTATAGATCCTCTAAAGATGATAAACTTTTGGGGACAGAGACCATGCTACATGGGGTGTCACTGAGAGAGTAATGGACTAAGAGTCAGAAGACCCAGATTTGAGCCTCTGCTCTATTACTTACTATCCAGGTAATCTTGGCCACCCCATGTCAACTGATCCTTAGTTTCCTCATCTATAAAATGGGCATAGTACTACTCTCTTGGGGGAGAAAAAATTGTGAAGTGCACTGAGAAGTGCAGAGCCTTTGTAAACAAGGATCTCTTGACATTGGTAGAGGGAGGTCTTTCTATCACTGAAATCACAGTTATTTCCCCCACTCCTTCCCCCTAAAATGCCACTGGAACCATAGCATGTGTTCTGAAGGAGACCTCAGAGATTGTGTTTTTCTTCCTCCTCTGAGGGCAGATTTGAACTCAGGAAGATGAGTCTTCCTGACTCCAGGTCCAGTTCTCTACCTCACTGCTGTTAGCCAGATCAGACTGGATTAAAATAAAGCATCCATGGCTTCCAAGATGTTTCCAGCCCAGGTGGTATGGCGGACAGAGCACTGTCTCTGGAGTGGGAAAATCTGGAGTTCAAAATACTTCCTGGCTGTGTCCCCTGGGGCAGATCATTTAACCTCTAGTTTCCTCATCTATAAAATGGGGATAATAACAGCCCGTATCTCCCAGTATTATTGGGAAGATCAACATGAGATAATCATTAGAAATCTTAGCGCAGTGCCTGATACACTGTAGGTGCCATATTAATATTAGCTATTATTATTTCTCCTTATTTCTGTGGATACTTCAAGAATCATCCAAGGCATTAGTGGGCCCTCAAAGCTGACTTTGGACTCTGCTTTTGAAAGCATTAATGTTTTATTGGCTTCAATAGCTCTGATAGCATCATTCTAATTGGACAGGCTGAGGTCAAGTCCTGCTCTTTTTGATTTACTGCCTAAGTTTGGAAAATCTGACCTTCCTTCCTTTTCCCCCAGCCTCCTTCCAAGTGATAGTTCTCAGCAGCTTTTGCAAACCATGACTCAGCGCTTAGCCAGGGGGCAGAGCAAGGGCAGCTCTTCTGTAGGCTCAGAACAAGAGAATACAGTTGAACTGATGAAGGGGAGAGAAGGTGGTCCTCTACACAGTTTTGAGGCGACTGGTCTTGGGGGACGTCTATCACCCAGTACAGCCTCCTCTTTGGTGCCTATAATTCCACCAACAGGGCATCATTCTTTTGCTTTAAGCATTGACCTTTCACTCCAGTGATAAGGTAGATCCATCTAAAGAGTGGAATGCACATTAAGTCTTAGCATGACTTGAGAAGAGACTTCTGGAAATGTACCCAATAACTTTATAGGGAGGTAATAAATAGAGTAGAAAGAGCACTGGTTTTGCAGTAAGAGAAGGTGATATCAAGTCTTGCCTCTGATGTGTAAGACTCATGTAAATTGAAGCAAGCCATTTAGCTTTAGTTTCCTCATCTGTAAAATGAGAAGGTTCTTTCTTCCTGAAGAGAAAAAAGGGATCTATACACAAAAATATTCTCAGCAGATCTTCTTGTCAATTGGTACATGGTGGAACAAATTGGTGGTAAGAAATCATGAAAAGGATGGTTTCAAGAAAACTTTGGAAGACTTAACATGGGCCAGTGCAGAGAGAAGTAAGCAGAACCAGGAGAACAGTTTATACAATAATAACATTGTAAAGACAAGCAATTCTGAAAGACTTTAAAACTGTGATCAGTGAAGTGAGCCACCATGAGGACCAGTGATGAAGCACCCTTAACCACCTCCTGACAGAAAAGATAGACTCAAGGTGCAGAATTGAACATGGTGAATGTGGGAATTTGTTTTGCTTGACTATGAATATTTGTTACAACGGTTTTATTTTTATTTTATTCTTTCTTTTTCTCAAAGGGAGTTGAGGAAGGGGTTGCAAAAAGAGAAAAATAAAAGAAAGATAGTCACTGAAGCATTAAAAAAAACCCCAAACTCCACAACATATAGATGAAAACAAGAGGCAGTTCAGACGGAAAAAGACAAGCAGGAAAGCTTTGCAAGTTACATGCTGAAGTTTTATGCTTTAAAAAAAATGCAAACTATGTAATAAAGATTTGCTGTGCTGTGTATAATACTCCTTTTGCTGTATTTTGCATTAAAATGCAAATTTTATTTTCTTTGTAACTTATCATCTTAGAGAGTGGCCTAGGGCACTGAAAGGTAAAGTAGTACCCAGGGTTGCATGACCAGGATGTATCAGAAGTAGGATTGGAACCCAAGTCTTCTTGACTTGAAGGCTACCTTTCTATCCATTACCACACACAGCCACTCAACTTGCTCCTAGTACACTTAATGTTTGTTGAATTGAATTGACTTGAATTGAGGAAAATATTTTTTCCTCCTTTTTTAATCAGTCAATGACCAATTTATCCATCTAGACATAGGTTTACGGACTTAGGAGCAGACAATGCTTTACTCTCCCAGGCAGTATTTGTGTCTGAATTTTATTCCTGAATAAGAGTAAACGGCTGATTATCTCTCCAGTTTCATCCTTCCCACTGGGATGAGCAGAGCAACCCTCTCTTCCCACCACAGGCAGGGAAAAAAAAAAAATCCATTGCTGCCTCAGTTTCCCTCATGATGCATATTCAGGGACTTTCAATAAATTAGTTAGATTCTCTCCCTTCTCTAGGTCCAGTCCTGGATTAGGTCTCTATGTGGAGGTGGACGAGGCTTGGACCCCAAATCTGAGACCTCAGCTGTGGAAACCTAGTCCACAGGATCTTGTCTGAGGCCCCAGCCAGTGGAGTGTGGAACAGGTGTAGAAAGGGAATGGGGGAGGGGGACAAGGCTTTCATTTTGCCTAGGGCTTTGGTGAAGAAGGTTTAGTTCATGACTTTTATGGGGGGAGTAAATGGGGAGGGGGGAAGGGCAGGTCCTGATGTGTGATTCTGGTTCCCGCCTCCTGGAGTGTCTCAGCGCAGGGACTTGCGTGACTTGGGCACAGGCCTCAGCCAGGGTGTGGGAACGAGCAAACTCCATTAGCCATTATCAGTGATCTCTCCCAGCCCCGAGATAGTAAAGTTTGAGGACTAGCTTTACATGACTGTAAAGCCAAGTGATTGAGGTGGGTCATGTGGAGGTGGAGGTGAACTCTGAGGCTGAGGTGGCCCTGCTGACTTCCTGCCCAGCAGGTAGAAACAGCCCATGAGCCGCAGGATGGGATATTACTCATAGGATAAAGCCATATCCCTGAGCTCGTAAAAAGTGGGCCAGAGAGTTTGCTACAGCAGCCCTTATAGCTCCTGGGCTAAAACTTTATTCCCTCCTGGGAGGGTTATATGGTCTGAGGAAATCAGTGCTAACTGTGTGTCCTCCCAGGCCCAGGCCCGATCTGGGGCTCAGGTTACCTCCTCCTCTGCATCTGCCTGAGTCAGGCATCAGGAGGCCCAGGGATGCAGGCCCAGAGACAGAAGAGGAGGGGCTTAGAGAGGACCCAGGGAAGGGGAAAGGGGTGTCATGCTTTAATTAAAAAATGAAAATCTATTTCCTGGGCCTGACAGAAGGTCTTCTGTGGGCTGCTTCTCCTCCCATGCAGGAACGAGCTAGGGCCAACAGATACTAGGGAGAGGGGCAGCAGACCTTTCCTAGCCTGGGGTATTAGGGGTAAATGTTCACAGGGGATAAGCACCCCTCTGTGAGAGGAGCCCGATGCTACATGCTGTGGTTATGGAGACAAACATGAGATAGCCACATCCCCTACAAGCTACTATGGGGGGGGGGGGCGGTACTGGTGGAAGACAATAGGTGCACACAGTGCAAACACAGTGAGGGAGGTATTCTGGTGGGGGAGATTCAGAGCTGGCCCAGAGAGAACTGAAGGCCAGCCTCTGTGCCTTGGGACAAGTCACTTCTTGGGTGTCCTCACCCCCACTCCAACGCAACTTTCTGAAACACCAAATTACTAGAGGAAGTTTCTCCCCAGAAGTTCTCTGTGCAGATGAAATCACTGGTCCAGTTTAAAAAAAAGGAAGAAAGAGATACAAGTTAATTGGGGGTGGAGGTGGGGGTGGAAGCCCCAGCAGCTGAGGGGATCAGCCCAGGTCTGTCCAATCGAAACAGTCCCTGTCCTCAAGGAACTTCTAATCTGTAGAGGAGACAGCATGTATAGGAAAATACACACCAAATCAATGAGAGGTAATGGGGGTGGGGGGAACACCCCACTGCATAAAAAAGAAAGAAACTGATGAAACATAAGGGGAGGCCTTCTGGAACAGTCAGCACTCAATAAATATTTGTCCACCGAGCTGGCTCCCCAGAGGCTGCTGGGGAGGGGTCCTGTGGAGACTTTCCTAAGTCCGGATGCTGGCCCCTTCCCCCTCCCACACCCCCTCCCACGTGGTATGGTATGTCTGACTAATAACGTTGAATGATGAAACCCTTCCTCTTCACCCCTGTCTTGGAGGCTAACCCTCAGCACTTTAGACTTTCACTTCTTGTGTCTCATCCACACATGGCCCATTCTCCAAATCTCCCGGCCCCTCACCCTGGCCAGTGGGGTGGGGATGCTCCTTTTCACCCAGGCTCCGGCTACCTCTTTTTGGAGCTCTAGGTTGGCCTAGGTGTTCACTGAATTTGATTTGATCCGGATAAACACCAGGGAGACTGGGAGACTGGCCCTTGGGCCCCTCCTGACAGCCGGCCCTCCCGGTTTCATGGGATTCTTATTCATAAACTCCACCCAGGGCAGCCTAGTGTTGAACCTGAGGCCTGGGGATAGGTGGTAGAGAAGGAAGGAAGGAGGGAGGCCTACAGGCAGGTTTTCTGGCGTCTGTCTGTCTGTGGGCCTGGTAAATAAATGGCCCTGATAGGAGGATAGGAATTAGACTGAGGAGGAACTTGAGAGACAGGCCCACATTTTAAAGCTCACATATTACAGAGATTTTAGATGATCTGTTTGGGGGCCACACATACGTTATTAGCTTCATTTTCACTGATGAGTTCACAGGAGACAGAATCAAGATTTGAACCCAGATTTCCAGACTCCAAACTAAGGTTTTTTTTTTTTGGGGGGGGATTATATCAGAAATATGAAACAGTCTCTGGAGTCAGAGGCTCAAACACATAACTTCTTTAGAGGGTCTTAACCTGGGGTCTGTCTGTCAGCTTGTTTAAAAACATCCTTTGCTACTTCTACTTCAATATAAACGGCTGCCTTTGTAATCATTTGTATTTGGTTGTGGAGGCTTTACCAGTTTGCTGTAGGGGTCGGTAACACAAAACAATTTCAGTCTCGCTTCTGTTTTTATACCCCAAGTGTCAACACTTAGGGTCATAGAGTTGGTCAGGATCCCTCATCTATGAAGGATGCTTATATCTGATGTCCAGGGACATTGTGAGACTGACCCGAGGTGGTAAGGGGCAGGGGCAGGATTTGTACCCATGTTTTTCTGGCTACAAATCTAGAGTTTTTCCCATTATGCCATGCTGCCTCTCCAAGAGATACATAGTAGGTGCTTCATGCAGACTTGATTGCTCTAATTCTACATCTATGATCCGATGATAACCTTGCCATGTTTGGGGAAGGGGAGTCAGAAAGAAAATGCCATGGGGAGAGTAGGAGGACTTGAGTCAGAGTGGGCACTTTCCCTGCCAGTGGCCTCAAACTTTTTGGCCAAATTGCAGAAAATGGCCAGCAGGCCCTCTGCTTGTTTCAGGTCAGGGCAGTTCAGCTCAGTCTCAGAGGGAGCTCCTCCCCTTCTTCCTTCCCTCCCCTCCTCTTGCTGTTTCCCCAGTCTCCCCACCCTGCCTTGGTTAATGAGTGATGGCCCACACCTGTACCAATGGTACAGTGCTCACACCCAAGGCCGACTTGGGGGCAGTGGCAAAGGGAAGTAAGGGGTTGACTCATTCTCTGTTTCCCCTTTCTCCCCTCCCCATCCCACTCTTCCCTTTACCCCTTCTGTGGGGCAGGAGAGAGGCTTCCCATGGCTCCCCTGGCTAATCTTTTTGGGGTTTATTAGCTCTGGGACCCTCTGCTCCTTGTCAATTACTCCTGGGTTTCCCCCTCCCCCAGCTCCTGGGAATTTTCTAGCTCAGTTGTGCCAGCCAACTCAAGGCATCTTCCCAGAGCATCAGTTGGTTTCCAGGAGAGAAAAAGAAAATCCAAGAGCCGCAGTAACTGGGAAAAATCTGTTTTCAGTATAGTGAGGGTGAAATGCTTACCCAGGCTCATCCATCATAGAGAGAGAAGAAAGTTCTGGGCTTGTTTAGAACCCCACTTTGCGACTCCCCTCCCCCCAACCCCCATTAAACTGATGAGAAACAGGAAATTAAATTCATTTTTTTCACCTGCCTTTTCCCATTATCCAGCTGGCCACTGGAGGGAGGTAGGTTCCCTGATATGTAAGCGATGGTGATTGGGGGACCAGCGAAGTCCTCTCAGGGGAGGTGAATGATGTCATCACCACATTGGCACCTGAATTTCTGAAATGACAGGTTGATGGAAAGATAAACCTTTATGAATGGCAAATTCCTTTCTCTAAGGTCACTAAAGTCCAGTCACAGTCTGGCCTGACTGGCATGGCTTAGTGGGATTTCAGCCCCAGCTCCCATTTTTTGCTTCAGTCCTGTTTGGGTTGGATGTTGGACCAAGCTGTTCAAATCCCCAGCATGAACTAGATTTGGCCTGCCTTGGCCTCTAGGTCTCTTCTTTCATAACCTGCTTTAGAGTCTTAACTGTAGCCCGCTCTGGTCTGGGGCTTCCTTAGACTCTGGCTCGGTATCCACTCTGTTTCTTGGGCCCCTGCATAGAAGGCACTTTTTCATTAGGCACTAAGTATCCTCCCATAGGCTTCAGGCTACCCAGCATTAACCATTGCTTTTTTTCTTTTTTTTTTTTTACCCCAGAATCACAAAGTATTAGAACTGGAGGGAACCTTTGAGATCATTTGGTTTCAACCCCTTTGTTTTACAAATGAAGAAACTGAGGTTTTGAGAAATGATGTGAGTAGCTCAAGGTGGCAGATCTGAGACTGGAGCTTGGGAGTTCCAACTCTTAAGTACCATGCTCTTTTTAATTCTGTCTTCTTGCTTGGAATTTATGTATGGATCCATTTTCTGGAAATCTTACTCTCTACCCAGACCCATTTCTGTCTGTTCAGTTTGAAATTCAATCTGTGCAGAGAATCATGGAATTATTGGAAGGACCCTTCACTTTATATTTGAATAAAACTGAGTGACAAATAGTTGAAATACCTTGTTACAGTGGCTACTACCTTCAGTACACACCTCAGTGTCTTCCCACAAGGCCTGATCCCGAACCTCGACCTGCTCTTCCTGGCAGCCATTAGATGATGGTGGATCCGATCATTCACTGGGCATACCTGCAAGTCCTCAGCTCCTTGCAATAACAAGCATTAAGCTGCCATCACAAGAAGCAGTGGGCATAGAGGATAGAGCACTTGCTGGATTGGAGTTGTACAGGCCTGGGATCTTATGGCTGAGTGACGGTGGGCAAGTTTCTTCATCTATTAAATCTGTACAGTGGGGATGATACTGATAGTACCTAACTCATAAGGTTGTTGGGTTTCTCAAATAAGATTTCTATAAAAATATGTGCAGAGTGCTTTGCAAACCCCCAAAATTAATAAATATTAAAATATTAATATAATGCAATGTTTGGGCTTAGATATGCCACCAGAAAGATACCAAAAAAGGATTCTTGAGGCAATGACCACTGGATTTGTACTCAGAAGACCTGGGTTCAAATCTCAGCTCTGTCACTTATTGACTGGGTGATCTTGGGCAAGTCACTTCATTTTTGGGCCTCAGTTTTCCCTAGAGGTTGTCTCTGAACTCCTTCCAGTTCTAAATCTATAAGGCTATGTTCAGTAGGCAGGAAAATGGTGAAGGCTAGAGATTCATACACTTGGAGGCCAGCTGTAAAAAGGTGATAGTTTAAGCCTTCCTTCAAATTTTCTTGAGCACTTCCATTGGATCTCTCATTCTACTCAGTTGATCAACCCATGAGCTTTTATTAAGCACCTACTATGTGCCAGGCACAAATATAAAAGTGAGAAATTTCAGATCTTAAGGAGTTTACATCCTGCTGGGAAGGTAAAACCTGTTCATAGATAAAAAAATATTCAGTAAACTGGAGTGGAGGGTGGGTGGGCACCAACAACCAGGGAAATCAGGAAAACTTTCTTGAAAGAGCTAGTTAAATGAAAAAAGTATTTATTAAGTACTTACTAAGGCACTGTTCTAGTCCCTAAAGTGAGCCATGGATTTCAAGAACTGGAAATGAGATGGGAGAGTGGATGTAGGGGCCAGTTTGTGAGAAGAAACAGAAGTGGGAGATAGAGGGGAATAGCCCTCATCACTTACTAAGCTGGTATCATGTTTATATGCATGCCATATCCTCCATATTGTACTTTGAGCAAGGACTGCTATTTTTCATTTTTGTGTCCTCAGTGCCTAGTCCAGTGCCTTTCACTTAATAAATCTTTGTTGCATTGAAATAATGAGTGATGGCCCACAGATCGCCAAGGGAGAGAACAGAGAGAGGAAAAAGAAAACTGAGGACAGAACCTTGGCCTGCACCTCCATGCATGTGTGGGAAGAGTCAAGAGTTAGCAGAGGAGATAGGGAAAGAGTGGTAGGAAATAAGAGGACAATGAGGCAAGTGCAATGTCATGGAAACCAAGGCAAAAGCCACGCTAAAAAGAGGTCAAGGTCTGGGAAAGTATCATTGGGCAGAATCATCAGGAGGTCATTGTTCACCTTTAGGCAATAGGAGGCAAGCATTTATTAAGCACCTACCAAGTGTGCCAGGAATAGTGCTAAGTATTTTACAAACATTATCTCATTTCATCTTCACAACAACTCTGGGAGGGGCTTTCATGATCTTCATTTTGCAGTTGAAGGAAACTGAGGCAAACCTAGGTTAAGTGACATGCCAAAGGTCACACAGCTAGTTTGTGAGGATGGATTTAAAGTCAAGTCTTAATTCCAATCATAGTTCTCCATCCATTGGACCACTTAGGTAGGTATCTCTATTTAATATTAATATAATATTGGGAACATAAACTTGTAAGCAGGTATTCTCAACTGGAGTTTGTGAACTTGTTTTAAGAATATTTTGACAACTGAATTTCAATAGGATTGGCATCTTTTATAATGAACATATTTCTTTTTATCCATTTAACAACATGATTCTGAGAAAGAGGTCTGTAGGCTTAACCAGGCTTCCAAATGAGTCCTTTTTACACAAAAAAGTGAAGAACCAACCCCTGGATTAAGGAGTGAGTGAGGGGTAGAGCAATTAAAGGGGGCCAGTGGATCTAGATTACTCTTTGTAGCAAATTGGCAGTTGTAACAACAAAAGCTTCTGCTCAGTCAAAGAGATTATAAAAAATACCTCTCTCAGGAAGGGGTTTCTCAATTCTGGACACACATGGACCAGGTTCAGTCCTGGGGGAGCCTGACTTCCAAAAGAGGAATCAGGTTCTTTTTTGTTGTCTCTGGACCATTTATACCACTACCCTGGAGTTCTAGGGAAAATCATGTAAAACTTAGATTCAGGTCTTATCTAATGTCTTTCAGAAGGGGCTAGTAGGAAGGAACTCAGTGGATAATATAATTCAGGTACAGGACAGCTATTTATTTCCTCCACATAAAGTAAGTGTTTAAACCACAAAATACTCAGAAGTATGTATTAACAAAAACTTAAATATGAAACAGCAATCTATAACTGCTATTATACTCTTTCAGGAGCTTCATAATTAAATCATCTAAACATGAAACATTTTTACAGTACTGCTGAATACCATTTCATGTTGACCTTGGCTCTATGCTGTCTGAATAGCCCTCTCAAGATTCCTATCTTTCAGAAAGTCAAGCTATGGCTTGGGGCTCATCCTCCTGTCAGTAACCATCTCCTTCAAAAAGGGTTTAAGTGTGTAAAAATTCTCCTAATATCAGTCAGTTTCAACTGAGGGACCCAGGAGTTCCTGAAATCTGCAACTCAAGAGGTTACCTCCAAGGCTAGAAACATCCATCTCAGGATCGCTCTTTGGTCACCTCTACTCAGGGAAGTAGAACAGATAGCCAGAGGTCATAGGTTCGGGCCCAGGCTCCCACTTCCATCTATGAACAGTTCCTGTGTCTTTTTTGGCAGAAGGCAGAGAGTTTCCCCCTCACAGAAGTTCCAGGAGAGAGTCTTCACAGAGATTGATAGACAAGAAGAAAGAGAAAGACACGAGCTAGAATTACTTCTTTAAGGTCCGTTGAGTGAGTGGCTCTTCCTGGTTCCATGCTCTGTCCCCTCTTCCCTTTGCTGTATGGACAGTGTTGAATCATCCCCAAATCCTCCAGTGTCCATGAGTACCTTGTCTGTAGAAGTGGACAGTGGAAGCTCTCCACGGAGTGGGTTCTACCTTCATTACGCCGTAAAAACAAAGAGAGGTGATTCACTTTTAGGGAATCTAGTTTTTGCTCAGGTGTCTTCAGGAGACAGTGACTCGGATGGGGAAGGGCTAAAAGAGTTTGGGGGCCATGGAATGGTGAGGCTAGAAAGCTGAAGAGTGAAATGATAGGAGAACTGGAATTAACCACGATGTCTGGGAAAGATTCTCTCCCATTGTGCAGTAGAAAAAACCCCTAACTAGGATTGTTGAACTTGGGCTCTGAGTTCAATTTTCTGCTCTGCTCTAGGGATCTCACCTCTTGGCCTGGACTTCAGTTTCTTCTTCTGTAAAATAAAAGGGTTGAATGGGGTGGTCATTAAGTATGAAAGCTGTGATCTTTTCCAGCTAGTGCATCCCTAGGAACCACAGATTTCACCTTCTCCACTCCCCTTGAGTGATAATCTCAAGTCTTTAGTCCTTTCCTGTCCTTACTGTCCTCCAGCTGCCCCCACACCCTTCTTCTCCACCAAGGACCCTCCTGTAGAACAGTGCTTCTGTACTTGACCCCCAGTGTGGGGGGAGGATGAGCAGGGTTAGGCCTGGAGGATCTGAGAGACATTGGGATCTTGCCAGTGTCCCTCCCCATGCAGTCCCTCCCCTCCTCTTCCCCTCCCCTTCATCTTTGCCAAAGGAAAAAAACTCTCCTGGGGAGGGAACTGAGAGACTTGATTGGAGAAAAGGCTTTTTCAGGAAACATTTCAAAGTATGGCATCATTTGTGATGTCCCAAGATTGGGCTCTTCTGAGGCCTTCCTGGCTCAGGCTCATCTGGCAGGAGGGCCAGGCAGGCAGGGGAGCCCCAGGGCTGAGCTTGGCCAAAGTGCTGACTCAGTACAATGTGCTCTAAGTAGCAGCAAGGTCTGTGGGCCAGCTTAGCTCCCCTAGCCAGGAGCCAATGGAATTGGGGGTTGGCCTCTCCTCCCTCCCCTCCCCTCTCTCTGGAGAGGGAGGTGGCTCTCCCAGGCTGCTCTCTCCTCCTTTCCCTTTCCCCCATCCCTTCTTCCTCTGAGGCCCTGGCCTGGTTGGGTAAGACTGTTTCATTTAATGAGTCTTGGCTGCTGCCTGGCCCTGGACAGCTCAGAGAGAGAGGGAGAGAAAACTGTCAGGGGTTTCCAAGTCAGGCTTCTCAACCAGCCGGTCACGTGTGGGGGGGGTCAGGTTGGGCCAGGAATAGGGTGGGGGAAGCTATTACTGAAGGGGCACCACCTTTGCCTTCACTCTGGGATCCCTGAATGTTAATACTAGAAAAGATCTTAAAGATCATCTAATCCAACCCCACATTTTATAGGTGGGGAAACTGAGTCCCAGGTCAGGCCCAAGGTCACATGGCAAGTGAGTAGATGAAGGTGCTTGAACATTGGAGTAGATAGGGTCAGCCTAAGGTCCCCTTGCCTCCCCTCAATTTCCAGGAACCAAGTACCCTTCTGTTCCTCATTTATACTGGGTAGCAGGGAATTCAATAGGTCAACCTTTACAGGGGTTTTTGAATTGACAAAGATGAGCTAGCTGCAGCAAAGTCTAAAGTTAATTTGTTTCCACTCAACAGGAGATGAAGGTGGTTAGGTAGATCACTCTACTGGGAATCAGGAGGTCTGGCTCCCAAGGGAACAAGGTGGGAGGGCAGAGTGGAAGAAGAAAACATTGGTTTTGGTATCAGAGAGTCTGGCTTCTTATTAGCAGTGGCCTCCTGGGTAAATTCCATGATCTCGCTGATCCTCCGAGTGTAAAAAGAGGGTGTCAGGCTAGATGTCTCTCCCAATGATAACTTCCAGGATCCAGGTTCTATCAATAATTCCCCATAGGACTAGGGACAACACTGAGAACTATTCACAAATTCTCCTTGTTTCTTCCTTCTACCTTTCAGGCTCTTTTCTTGTCTGATACCTTCTGGTTGAGGTTGCCAAATTGAAGACCCACAGGTCTCTCTTGACCCTTCTAAGGCCTCTCTTCTTCTCAAGATGAACCTATCTGATGTCCCATGTTCTAGGTTATACCTGCTGCCAAGTTATAGGATCACAGGATACTAGAGTCAGAGAGGATTTGAGACACCATCCAATCCAATGTCCTTGTTTTGACAGAGAGGGGATACTGAATCCCAGAGAAGGGAAATGACTTGCTTCACTTTCACTGGCCAGCAACTAGTTAGGTGCTTAATACATCACAGGTGTACTAAATGTCTGTTGATGGACTGATTGATGAGTGGCAGAGCAGGAAACAGAATGCAAGTCTCCTGGTTCCTATTCCAGGGCTCTGGCTATAGGCTGGGCAAATTTTTATATATACAAGTGTACACCAAAGTGCTGATGAGTTACTGTGTTAACACCTAAGTAGCACATTTACATTTTAAGATAGTGGTGTTGAAAGGAATATGGAATCCATTCTGTTACTACAGCCAATGAGATCATGAACAGTTAAGTGTTTTTACAAACTTGAAGGTACAATATTAATGTCATCGATTATAATGATTAAATCTTTTTGTTTCATTTGGAGGGAAAAAGGAATATGGTATTATGAGGGGAAAAAGCATTTATTAAGCTCCTACTGTGTGCCAAATACTTTACAGATATTATTGTCATTTGCTTTTCCTAACAACCTTGTGAGGTAGGTGCTATCACAATCTCTATTTTAAAGCTGAGTAAATGGAGGCAGGTAGAAGATAAGTGATTTGCCTAAGGTCTCATAGCTAGTAAGTGTCTGATTGTAAGCCCAGTGCTCTATCCGTTTGGATGCCTAGCCACTTCTGGAAGTTGATGGTTTCTAGTTCCAGCCCCCCTTGTTAACTCAGTATGACTTTGGGCAAGACCCCTTCCTCTCTCTGGGCCTCAGTTTCCTTATCTTTAGACTGAGTATATGGCCTCTGGAGGTCCCTTCCAGCTCTAGAATTATAGTGTCTCCAGAACTCTGTAAGTATAAGGCATTATGAACTGTGCTTATAATCTAGTTGGGGAATAAAATGAACCTTCGTGGAGAATGAGTAAGTGCCAAGATCTGCAGCCCTGATGACCTGGGTAAGACAGCTTGGGCTGCCTGACACTGTCTATTGAATGGAGCTGTTGGCCACAGATTGAGAAGTGGTCTTAGGAGCTGATATTCTCTGGCTCTCCCAGAAGACCACAGAGTCTTCTCAGAGAGTGCAATCTCAAACATGACTGAATCCCAGGAATGAAACCCTCTGGAGTATCAATGGGCCTGAAAGCTAATTTTTTAAAACACAGAGTCCTGAGGGTTGTTGGGGGTGGGAAAAGAGAGATTGGAAATAACCCAGTCCACTACAAACCAAAATTAGCAAGTTTCCTATTTTTTCAGAACTTCCATCCCCTCCCCTGTCCACCGGAAACCCAAAATATGTCAAATTAACCTAAAATTAGGAACATAAGTCACAAGAGAATTAAAAAACCCCCATGCGTTGGAGAAAATATTTTCATATCCTTGTGCTGATCACTTATTCTAAATCAGGACACGGTGATTACTCTTGAAATGAGAATTTTTTTGTTAAGACTCATGCCTGGAGAGGAAATGCTTTGAACTCTATTCAGTTCAAAGGAGGTTGAGATCCATGAGTAGGACCCAGCCCAGAAATGGAGAAGTTCTCATCCTGCTATCCTGAAAGCTTGGTCCTCAGTTCTGTGATCTAATCCCCAGCAAACTCAGGGCATAATTGCTTTATGCCTAGAAGAGTTGCCCAGCACACAGTAGGTGATTCATAAGAGCTCTATTCTTCTATCCATCAACAAGTTACTTTTATTTGAAGGCACCACCAAGGTGTTCCTTCTTGACCCCAGAGACCTCCTTCAGCTGGTCAGAGTGCCGGAAATCCCACCATTGGCTTATCCTCAGGATTTCCTCATTACAGTTTAGATCAGCCTAAGACAATATAAATTCATTTATAAAAGGACCGCACTAACCTCAAGCAAGTGTCTTTCTTTCTCTGGTTTCTGTTTTCTCTCTAGCTCTAATCCTTGAGTTCTGGGAGTCAAGGATTTGATGCTAAGGGCAACATCCTTTGGGGAACAACATGTACAGTGTGAGAGTTTTTGTAGGGGAAGAGTGGAAGGATGCTGAGGGTGGTTGGCTCAATCTATTCTTTTCACCATCACGGCTGAGTACTGACTGTGTGCAAGATACCCTGTGAGGGCTGGGGCATACAAAGCTTACTGTAACTGTTCCCAACCTCAGGGAACTGATAGTCCAGCACTGGAGATGACAGAACTATAATACAATTTGAGTACAATCTAAACTCTTTGGGGTCAAGAACCTTTGCTTCTTTATATGTTCATCATTTAGCATAGTTCTTTATATATAGTAGTTCCTTAATAAATACTTGTTGAATGGAATATAGGGCAGAATGTAATAAGTACTTAAGAGAATGCAAAGTTTTATGGGACTTCAGAGGAAGGAGAATTTTATATTTGGATGGGATGATCAGGGAAGACTTTGTGGAGGAGGTGGCATTTGTTTTGGATCTTTAAGGCTGGTTAACATTTCAGTAGACAGTTGGCATTCCACGTGGAGAGAATGAACTGATTAAAAGCAGGTAGATAGCACCAAGTGTGTTTGTGGAACAGAGTCATCCTGCTTGGCTGGAGCATTGTGTATAAAGCCAACTAGTGGAAGATTAAACTGGAAAGGTAAATTGGGACCAGATTATGAAGGACTTTGAATGCCAGTCTAAGAGGTATTATTTGGTTAGTGATTGAAGGATTTTGAGAAGGGGAATGATGGGATAAGAGGTGCACCATTAAGATGATTCTGGCTGTGGCATTTAGAATGGATTCGAGATAGAGAGAAAGTGGAGAGAACTATTAAGAAGCTGCTAAGATTATCTTTGTTTTGTTATTTCAGCTGTGTCTGATTCTGTGATCCCATTTGGATTTTCTTGACAAAGATACTGGAGTGAGTTGCCATTTCCTTCTTCAGCTCATTTTACAGATGAGGAAACAGAGGGAAATGGGGTTAAATGACTTACCCAGGGTCACAGCTAGTAAGTGGCTAAAGTAAGATTTGAACTCAGGTCCTCCTGACTCTCTATCCTCTGTACTATATCTATTTAGGCAAGAGGTGATAAGGGCTTGAATTTAAAGTGGTGACCATAAGAATAAATAAGGGGAAAGGGAAGGTTTGGTTAGAGCTGGACAGTGGAATTTAAAATGACAGAACTCAAGTGCACTTATCGCAGTGCCAGGTAGGGTTGTTGATTGATTAGGAGATGGCAGAGATGGGAAATCAAAGATAATACTGTTTGGAGCTAGGATACTGAGAGATTTCTCTCTTCTTTCTGAAAATATAGCCTTCAGCTAGGTGGTGTAGTGGATAGAACACCAGTGCAGGAGTCAGGAGGACCTGAGTTCAAATCTCACCTCAAGTTACACTTGACACTCACTAGCTGTGTGTCCTTGGTCAAGTCACTTAACCCCAATTGCCTCATCCTGGGTCATCTCCAGTCATCCCGTTGAATATCTGGTCACTGGATTCAGATGGCTCTGGAGGAGAAGTGAGACTGGTGACCTGCACAGCCCTTCTTCACTCAAAACAGTCAAGTGCAAGTCACGTCATCATTTCTCTGATGGCATGGTCTTCTTCAGCAACAAAGGACAAATGCACACACTGAGAGGCTATAAATAGAGTGTGATTTTCCTGATGACAGGAACCACTGCTGGGATTGGGGTGGTGTTTTTCTATTCTCCAACACCTAACATAGTACCTTGAACATAGTAAGTACTTAAATTCTTGTTAGCTTGGATTGCTACCAGTGACAAAGAGGGAAATCAGTAGGAGAACAATCTTTTGGGGAAAAGAGAAATTTTACTTCAAACATGTTGAGTTGGAGATTTTGGCAGGACTTTCAAATGGAAATGTCAAACAGGCAGTTGGAAATGGGGTCTAGAGTCTAGAAGAGAGGTGAGGGCTGTAGACATTTAAATCTGCATAAAGGTGATCATTGGAACCAACAGAGAAGATGAGATCTACAGAGGAAGAGAGTGGAAAGGGAGGAGGTTGTGAAACAAAGTGTTGAGTAGTGCCATCATTTTAGACTTGGAGGAGTGCACTGGTACTTGATGACATAGAAGGGCATCGAGAGGAGACTCAGCAGACACAAAGTCAAATGACTTTTGCCTCTCGCAGTCTTTCTCCAGCCTAGAGAGTATGGTTGATCTAAAGGGGATGACGTGGCCGTGTCTTTGACGTGACTTTGAGCTAAATGCACTTGAGATCCCATAAGGAGTCTGGAGTGAGAGCAGGAATGAAGGTGGACCTGGTTTCCTCTGAATCTGGCTGAGAATGGAAGGTCCCAAAGTTATACATTTATGAATTATATATCTCACTAGTCTTATTTTATCTTCATCCAAAGTCTCCTATCTCAGATCATCAAGGTTCCTCTAGAGTCAGTTTACACCAAATAGAAAACTAAACCAGACACAGTTCATTCCAATAGGACCACCCTTTCTTTCTCTACTTGTCACCTTGGATGTTAGGGAATGGAAGAAAGGAGAGGAGACAGAGGGAGTGAGGAGAGTGTTGGCTTCTCGCTTATAGAACCACTGTCAGAGGGATTTTCCTAATGCCCAGCTCTTATCCCACCATTCATCATCTCAAAAGCCTTCAGTTTCTCTCCATTATCAAACAAATAAAAGTTTAAACCTTGTTAGCCTAGCATTCAATGCTATGTTCTGCTTTATCATTTATGAGGATTGGAAGTCATCTCAAACAGCTTCAACTGCTTTGAAGTGTGTGTGG
The DNA here is from genome assembly GCA_023548195.1 of Bettongia penicillata ogilbyi. Classification (NCBI taxonomy): domain Eukaryota; kingdom Metazoa; phylum Chordata; class Mammalia; order Diprotodontia; family Potoroidae; genus Bettongia; species Bettongia penicillata. The sequence goes on along the minus strand of JAJHZJ010000067.1, from coordinate 6,708,518 downwards.
GGAAAAGAATGTCTTGGAGAGCTGGGATGGATTCTACAGGTTTTCATTTTTACATTTCAGGAAACAGAGAAGGAGAATGTGTTGTCTAAGGCCAGATAATGACTTAGTGGCAGAGGCTGGACCAGAACCCAGGACTCGAGGATCGTGGTTCAATGTTCTTTTTCCTTGACTGTACTGTCTTTCTGGCAGCTAATTAATGAAGAATCACTCTCCTGCTCATTGCTTTGGTGAATGCAGGAGATAGAATAGGCACATAGGAGGAGGCAGATGGGGAGGGGGGAATGCAATTCATAAATTCACAGTTTTAGGAACTTTCCATTCCCAGGCAGACGCACAAGAAACCAGGTCTGCCTTTGTTCCTGCTCTCACCCCAAACCTCTTATTGGGATCGTGAGTCTATTTAGTTCAATGTTGCATCTTCATGACACAGACATATGGTTCCCTGTATATCAGTCACTCTCTCTGGGCTGAAGCAAGAGTGCCAGAGGCAAAATTCAAATAGGAGACTTTGGGTTTGCTGAATCTCCTCTCTGTGCCCTTCTCCTGTGTCACCATTTCCATCTTATTGATTGGTTTGACTGATTTGAGATTTGAGCCTTAGCTCTGGGCCCTGCAGTTAAAAGTCTCCTACCTGCAGTCCTGAATTTTCAGAGTTATTTGGGCTTGTCACCAAATGATTTGCTAAGTCAGAGCCTTGACAACAAATCTGATCCCCGATGGAAAAGTAGCCCAGACCGAAGAAGTTACTAACAAAAGAGGTTTGGGGCAACTTGCGGGCTTGGTAATGTGGGAAGACTCAAACTTCAGGTTCCAAAGTAACAGTCAGTTTCTTTAATCTCCCCTCCCCTGCCTCAGCTCATCCCTTACCCTGTAACACCAAACTTTAGGTGTGAGAGATGTTTTTGCTGTCCAGAAATTTGCCTTTACCCCACAAAAAGAGTGTTACTTGGGTAGTTTCAGGAGGCATAATGGAAAGTCAAGTAGATCTCAAATGGCTCAGTCACAGTAATTTCCTTTCTTCATTTTCCCTGAAATGGGAGATGTTCTCTCTCCTTTCCTTTTTTCTTTTAAAATTAAAGTTTTTATTGATGTCCTTGGTTTTTATATTACAGTCATTTCTGGGATATACTCCAACACAATGAACCTTTCCTTGTAACAAAGAAAACTAAGCAAAATCATTCCAGCAAACTTTTCCGGCAGAGCATGCGACATAGTCCCCATCCCTCCAAAGAAAGGAAGGAGATGTCTCATCATTTTCACCAGAGCCAGAATTAGCCATTGCAACTGCAGCATTCAAGTGCATTTTGATCTTATTAAATTAATCAATCAATTAAGCTTTTCATTTCTATCAACATAGTCATTGAACATGTTGTTTTCTTGGTTCTGCTTGGTTCTCTCCATCAGTTTGCACGAATTTTTTCAGGTCTCTGGATTACTCATTATTGTCATTTCTTAAGGTGCAATAATGTTCCATTGTGTTCACATACCACAATTTGTTCCCTCCAACCAATGGATACCCTCTTTGTTTCCAGTACTTTGTAAACATATATATTTGCTGCTAGGATTACTTTGGTATATAAGGGACCTTCATTTTTGCCTTGGGTTTCCTCGGGGCATATTACCAAGAGTGAGAGCTCTGGGGATGAAGAATTTAGTGACTTTTCTAGCATAATTCCAAAATGTTCTTCAGAGGTGTTGGGCCCATTCATAGTTCCACCAACAGAATATTGGTCAGACAGCAACCAATTTCTCCCTTAAGTATATAGTTTAGAGATTAGTTTAGTTATGTAAGTTGAGGCAGTTTACCTAAGTTTACCTAAGTCTTTCCAGTTTTTCCTAAAGAACCCAGTCATGCAGCTCCTCAGTCAAGGTTAGAGGTGGTGTGTGTGTGTGTGTGTGTGTATGTATGTATGCATGCATGCATGTGTGTGTGTGTAAAATAATGAATTTAGCTCAGCTCAGCTTTCCAGTGGGATTAGATGTATATATATTAAAACTACCATCCATGGAGGAGCATAACACCTGGTTCCTGGGCTGTATGAGGCCCAGAGAAATGGGAGAGGGTACAGAGCATGCTGCAAGGGATGGAACAAGGGGAGAGGGCATTTGTGGAAAACTGGAAACCCTTTCCGCCTTTTGACTAAAGTTATTTTTCTTCCTATTTTCATTAGGACAAATCCCCTAGTGTGTTTATGTGCCTCAAGAAAGTCCTACAAATAACTGATGATACAGTTAGTGATTAAGATGTGAATCATCCTGAGGGAGAGGAGCTAAAGCTCTGAAAGGGGGGACATAATGTGTCATAAAGTATTTAGGAAATTATCATCCAAACCGCAAGGAAAGAGAGGGAAAGATGGGAATTCAGAAGTAGCCAGGGTTTGAAAGCTATTGAATGTTAGTGTTTGGTGCCAAGGAACAGAGCTTGGGGTGGGGGAAGAGTTTCTCTCCCCTTTTCTTACTTTGGCAAGGATAGCTCTGATAATGTGGAAAGGGTTTGGACACAGCTGAATAGAGGCGATGGGAACCCAGCTCTGAGAAATGAATCGGAATGAAAGGCTTCTTGTTTGAGAAATCCAGTAAAAAGCAAGTGATTCCCTTGGAGGTAAAGTCCCTACCTTCCCGTCTGGTTCTTCCATGTTCTCTCCTTGGCTGGATCCCTATGGAACCAAGCCCTCTGATGGACAGTGAAAACTCGTCAGCCATCCGGATGTTTCAAAACATCCAGATGTTTGGCATCATGTAAACCTAGAAGATCCAATTGACTGATTTACTTTTGTCACTTCCAGATGTTTCATTGTCATGTAGAGAGCCTTTGTATCTGGTCCCACAGAGTCCCAGGAGAAAGTGCAATGAGTGGAACTATAATATACTGGTTATCCTAGCATCAAAGAATTATTAGAGCTAGGAGGGTCCTTTAGAGATCATCTAAGCCAACCCCTTCATTTTACAGATGGGGAAATAGGCTCAAAGGAATTAGGCGACTTGCTCCAGCTCATTAGAGGCAGTTGAAGTATTTGCTAGGCTTTTAAGAGTCTAAGATAAGTTCAGATTTTCTCTAGAGCTTCTTGAGGAAGTTAAATTAAGGGCCCCTACTGTCCCCAGAGGTGGGACAGGGTAGCAGGTTTGTTATATCTATAGATGCAATAGAGATATGATTATATCTTTAGATATAATGAGATATATCATCTCTTTTAATATAATGAAAGATGGGGGTGTCTATCTCTTGGATGTGTTTAGTTTATGGTTAAGAGAGGATGAGGTAGCCCTTTTTGACTTGCTCCTTGGGGGCATCAATAAGTGCTTATTGGAACTTCTCTTAAGGAAAACTAGAGTCAAGGAAAGGCGATTCCCCTGAAAATGACCATTAGAAGAAATGATAATCATTTTGTTGAAGTAATTATAATCTCTTACAGTTTCATAATATATTTCTAGTTTTCAAAGCCCTTTAATCCATGTCTCATTCGGTTAACCTGAGTACCCTTTCAATGCTGGACTGCAATGCTACCTCCCTTCCCTGCTCCCAAAAGGAAGGGATCATTCCCTCTTCTGACCTAAGCCCTTTGTACTCTACTTAAAGACTTAAGCATAATTTCCTTTGTGTTCCAGTTAGCCATGTACATGTATTGATCATCCCTAGTAGACTATCAGTTCCTGGAGAGCAGGGAGGGCATCTTGCTTTAATGCCTGTGCCCTCTTAGGTGCTTGGCACCATAACTGGCACATAGTAGGCGCTAATAAATGTTTGTTGAGATGAACAAATGAATCTTGTAATAATAGACTCTTAGCCCTGACCAAGACTTCAATGGTCCTCTTTCACCCAATTCCTGGGAAGAAAGACCTCTAAGATGGTGTAGCTATGATAAAGATCTCTTCAAATCCAAAGGATGGTGAGGTTATGGGTATCCAGTGACAGTTAAGATGACGATCCCTCAATGAATATTTGAGTTGTACATCCTTTGTGCTTAGTGCTAAGCTATGTGCCATGAAGGATCTATGAAAGATGGTATGGTCCCTTTCCAAAAAAGCTTACAGCTTAGTTGGGGGTGGAGGGAACGAGATCCAAGTATAAAGATAACTATATAAGTCAATGTGTTATTAGTGCCAATTCAGTTCAATTCAACATTTATTAAGTGCTTACTATGTGCAAAACACTGTGCTAAGTGCAGGGGATACAAAGATGAAAAAAAATGACAGTTCCTGCTCTCAAAGAGCTTCCAGTCTATCAGGGGATACAACATGTATCTCCAACATGCCCATCCCCATTTCAGATAAATATAATAATACAAGATAGAGGTAATGGGGACAGATCCAAAACGCTCAAGGGAAATTTGAGAAGGGAAAGAACACTGGTGAGGGGCACAGAAAGAACACCAAAACGCGGGGGCTTGGATAGACAACTATCTAGGCCACTAAATGAATGATTGGACAGTAAGAGTCATGGGTTCTGAGGAGAGAGAACACACAGTGGATATGTGAAGGCAGAAGGAAGAAGACAAGTTAGAATGAATACAGTCGAGACATAAGCATGAACTAGAGGGTTATGGTCCCTGGAGTGGTCACAGCTAGAAGCACCTGAAAGATCAGGTTACTTTCTTACTATCTTCCACAAAGCTCATCCCTACTTCTGTACCTTTGTTTATCCCATTTTGTAAAACTCTGCAATGTTCCCTCTCATATTTCTCTACCCAAATCAAAGCCATTTTGCCCCAAGTGTTCTTAAATACCTGGAATTTGTGAGCTTGTTTTTTTTTTAAAGTATTTTGATGAATATATTTCATTATAATTGATTTCCTTTGTAATCATATGGATTTTATCCATTTAAAAACATTATTCTGAGGAGTAAACGGGTTTCACCAAACTACCAAAGAGGTCCATGCTTCCCCCTGCACAAAAACGGTTAAGAACCGTTGTCCGAGGTCTAGCTTAACTCTTATCTACTTCAGTAGCCTTTTGAGGTTTCAGTTCTCACTGATCCCCTCTCTTCTGGATTCCTCTTGTACTTATGGCCTGTTCCACTCACTTGGCCCTTAATTACATATTACCTTGTATTCTCTAGCTGTTTCAAATATGTCTCAGGCATCTGGAATTCAACACATCCATAATAGAACTTACTATTCATCTTTCCTCTCTAACCCATTCTCCTCTTCCTAACTGGCCTACTACTATTGAAGGTACCTCCATCCTTTCAGTCATGCACTTTGTAATCTCAGAATTTTCCCAACTCTTCTCTCTATCCTAACCTACATTTAATCAGTTTTCACTTCTTGTTGATTTGGTCTCCTCAACAGACCTCATATCTGTTTCCTTGTCTTCATCCACATTACCATCTCTCTAACTAGGCCCTTACTCCCCTTTATTTAGACTCTTTTGCTAGCCTACTAATTGCTTTCTCTGCCTCCAATCTTTCCTCTTTCCAAACTATCTTTCTTATAGCCATCAAATTACTATTCCTAAGGCACAGGTCCAATCAAGTCATCTCCCTACTAGAGAAGCTTCAGCGACTCTTTGTCATCTCTAGGACAAACCACTAATTGCTCTGTTTAAAATCTGGCTCCAGGCTATCTTTACCTCATCCCCTTGCATGCAGGATACATTCCAGCTAAAGTCACCTACTGTACACAACATCCTATTTCCTATCCCTTTGAAAAGGCTGTCCCTCTTGCCTAGAATGGATTCATTCCTCACCTCTTAGAATCTCTAGCTTCTTTTAATACTCAGCTTAATACCCATCTCCTAGAAACCTAAGGCCTTTTCCAACCTCCTCAGTGTTAATTTTCTCTCGTTTGGAAATTACTTGTATTTTATAATGACTTAATTGGGTCTGTTGTTTCCCCTTGTGTAATGTAAATTCTTTGGAACAGGGAGTTTCATTTTTTTCTTTGTTTTTTCAGTACCTAGCATAGTACCTGGCAAATAGCTGGTGCTTAGTAAAGGTTTGTTGAATGAAAGCATGAATGCTGGTTTTGTCTTTTCACAGGGACTCTAACCTTAAGGGCAGGGATTATGTCATTCAGTTGTCCCACAGTGCCTAGCACAGTATTGTGTGTACAAGAGATATTTAATAAATACTTGACAGAGAGGGAGATGATGTGGTATAGTCGAAAGAGCACTGGATCCAGAGGTAAATGGCCTGAGTTCAAATCCTGTTTACTCCCTATGTGACCTTGGGCAAGTCACTTTTATCTGCCTTAGTTTCCTCATCCATAAAATGGGAGGGTTGAACTAGTTGTTCTCTGAGTTCTCCCTTAACCCCAGATCTAGGATCATAACATATGCATAGGCTGCATATACAGGTGTATCTGGTAGTGTTGGAAACTAGGTACAGAACCACGGAAAAAGGCTGGCTTCTTAATAAAGTCAACCATCCTGGGACACAGCCTAATTCTGATTTCTAATCCAATCCAGACTGAGAAATACAAACTCTGAGAGGGCTACAGTGGAATTCCCAGGAGTCTTTGGGAACACATGATATCAGATGTTTTAGAATGGTTCCTGTAGATGGAGTCAAAGATATTAATTTATTTTAAGATGAAGATTTATGGGCAGTGCCATCCACAGTAAAAAAACAAAAATAAGAATACTGTGAAAAAAGAGGGGCTAAAATAAAAATGAAAACAAGACAACTCCAGAAAACCAGATTCATTCTCCAAATACTGCCAGCAATTTCATGATATAGTCACTTTTTAATATTAAAAGTAAATTGTAAATGTGTCTTTTAAAAACAATACGCATAAAATAGATCTTATTATTCTAAAGCTCTTTCCTTTTAAAAATGCTTTTTTTTCACAGTAATTTCTTAGGCATGTCATGTTTTCCCTCAAAGTAATAGTGCAATTGGAAGAAGGAACACGCTGTCAGTGGATTAGGACTCCTGTGCTAATACAAGTCCTTGTAGATTTCTTGTAGGAGTGGGTGAAGGCTCATGTCTGTCTCTGTTTTCTTGATAACTTGCAACAGCTGCACGTGCTCTGTTACAATCTGTCTGAGGTCTGTCATTTTCTGAAGCAACTTGGCAAACAGCTGGGAGGATTCGGGGTGGTTCAGCTTGAGCTGGAGCTCTAAGGCCTGCAGCAAGTTATCCTGGATGTCCTCAATGGGCTTTACGTTCAACAAACCAGGGCGGTCTGGGGGAACAAGAATGGGAAACACGTCAGAAGACAGACAGCAGGACAGGCAGTGCAAACGTAGTCCCCCAAGCCATCAAGGAAGCAGCCTACAGTTTTCTTTTTTTAAAAGCAAATCCCAATTAAGAGATGTTGGAGAGGTGTGTGTGCATGTGCGTGTGTGTATGTGAACCACAGAGATTCCTTTCAGCTCCAGACTGATGCTATTACCTTCCCATTCATTCAATATTTATTAAGCACATACTGTGTACAGAGCCTTGTACTGAGAAAAGATCTGAATCTTAGGTAAGATATGGCCCCTGCCCTCAGGAAGCTTACATCTAGGATGCAAATACAAATGACTATAATACACAAGGTTACTTTATCATTAGAGAAGGGTAAAGCAGTATGAGGTGAACTCTCAGGAGGACAGTTGTTGCCAAATGGAAACTTCATGGAGAAGAGGATACTTGAGTTGTGCTTTCAAGGATGGATACCAGTTCAGTAGGTGAAGAAGGGAAAAGGAAGCTATTCCAGACCTGGAGCCCTCCCTGTGAATTAAGGCAAGGAGGCTGGAGAGTGTACGGGCTGTTTGGGGTGCAGAGAATAGACTCTGGCTGGGTTGCACAGTGTACGGAGGGAAATGATGGGAAATAAGGATGGTGGCAGACCACAGAGGGCCTTGAACTCTAGATTAAGGAGTCTCAACTTGGGGGACAGTAAGAAGTCCCTAAAATGTTTTTTTCTCCATGACTATCCTATCTCCAATCAGATTTTGGACAGCCTTACTGAACTTTAGCTAATTCATTTTCAACTGCCTGTTTTCCTTATTAATACAATTTACACTTCAATGCCTTGACCTGCTTTTACTCAATAAGCATTTATTAAATGCTATGTGCCAGGTACCATTTCAACAGAGACTTTTTATTTTAAGCAGTTTCTAATCTGTTTAAAACCTTAAGTTTCAAACCTGAAAATTTTTTAAAAATCATTTTTCTTCCAGTCATTTTAAAGCACAATGTGCAAGTGCAGGAACACAACAGGGCAGTTTCCTTATAGAGCTTAAATCTTTGGGCCTGGCTTATACACAGGACACACAGCCCCTCGATATTCCTAGCAGGAATCCCCATATCTCATTCCTTGAGGTTATAGTGTGCCTCTCTCTTTTCTATTATCAGCTCTGGTCCTTAGTCGAAATACTTCCCTGTTGTCCCTTCCAACTCATTTGGGGTTTCACTTGGGGAAAATAACAGCATTTCTGTGCTTTTTATTCAATTGCCCTGGGTGATGCTGAAGCCTCAGCAGAGCCGATCTCAGATTGGAACACTGGCTTGAAAGCCACAACTGCCCTGCTCAGCCAGCAAGCCTGAATCATTCAGCTGTGAAAAAGCCACCGACTCTAACTCAGGGGCTTTGCCAGTAGCCAGTGATGAACTAGACTGCAGCCTCTGTCTGTGGGAAGAGGAAAGGATATGAAACCCCAGGCTTTATGGCTCTATATCTGGAAGTCAGTCAATCAACATTTATTAAGCACCTATGTGCTAAGCCCTGGAGTACAGAGTGATGGAAAGTATCTGGAGACCTAGGTCTCCTACTTCTCATAGGAGCTCTTTCTGTGTGACCCTGGACAGGTCATTTACTCTCCTTTGGGTTTTGTAAAAGGAGAGGGTGGGATTGGATCATCTCCAAGGTCCCTTCTCTCTCTAGCATCACAAGGAATCTCAGACTTAATGTCACTTTTTCAGCACAGGAAGAAGCTAGCCTGCCTCCTCTCTAGCTTTCCTAACACACCCTACTGACTCGAGTATTGGTGGTTTTGGGACTTTAGCCTTTAGGCTTGGAATAATAACGATCTCATATTCTAGGGAAGAAAGCAATGATTTAGTCCTGGCCAAGGGAGTAATGAATGCCCCTGGAAGAGCTGTCTTTTTCCCACAGTTACTTTGCACTAATGAAAACCACCAGTAATCCAGGCTGCAAGCAAACTCAGACTCTGGACTTCATGTGTGCTGATGGTTTTCCAGTTTCTTTGCAAGAAATGGAGGGTCAAGACTTCTCCTAGCAGACAGGTGGGGGACTTCTAGGGCAGAGTGTTGCATACATTTTCAGATGTAGTCATCTGTTTTTCTTGGTTATAAGGGAATGATTGATAGGGGGAGGGAATTGGGAAGCAGAGGATATTTCCAGAAATGACTGTGATGTCAGAATCAAAAAGCATCAATAAAAATATGTAAGTATAAACAAATATCTCTATCTATCCATCCACCCATCCATTCATCCATCTCTCTCTCTTTCTCTCTCTCCATGCACACACACACACACAAATCCATCAAGAAAGGGAACATTATCACTTCCAAATCAACTGGCTATACATAGTGTCCTCTGAACAACTCACAGCCATTTCTACAGAGACAGGAGTGGGCATGACCTTGTGCAGCATGCAGGAGTGGGGGTACCATTAGTGGCATGTCCTCTCTTGCAGGGTATCCCATTCATTCAGATTGTGGCTGTACAGTATGAAGCCTCCCTCCCCATGAGCTACAATAGAAGCTAGCCAAGCAATAAGGTCCAAACTTGCTGAAGCTATCACATTAATCTAATATTTAATTTTTCTATGGAAGTTTAAAAAACAAACCAATGAACTAAGAGCCTTTTGGCTGATCCAACTGATATCCAACTGATGGACCTTGCTGGAAACACTTGGCTTTGTTGCTCAGTAATGGAACTGGCCTCACTGGCCGAGGGGGAAGAGGATCTGTTTTGGATTTTCAAAACCCCATTTGGAATTATTCTTTATGATGTGATAGAGGAAGATTGGCTGAGGGGCTGAAGTTTTGCGGCCACTGATTAAATACCTTCTCTCCAAAGACCAGTTAGTTCACTTCCAGAAACAGCCCGTAGGGGAGAGGATCACATATGAGGACAGGCAGTGGAGGGTAGTGGAAAGAGTCCCAGAGTTGAAATCAGAAGCCTTGGGTTCAAATTTTGGCTCTGTCATTTACCACCTGTGAGAAATTGGGCAAATCACTTCTCCTCCCTTGTGTAGAAAATGCAGGAGCTACATGTACTACATGACCTCCATGGTCCTGGCCCACTTGAAAATCTCTGGAGGCTCCAAAATGCGGTTTCATTATTTGACACTTAATTTCCCATCATGTTTCATAGAATAAAAAAGAAAGGAAAACCAAAAATGTAATGGGAAAGATGTGTGACAAGCTCATCGGGTAAATTAGGGATCACCTGAGTTCTAAAACAATGGTACCAACTACCAGTGTGAAACTGGGTAATTTCTTAACCTCTCTGGGAATCAGTTTCCCAATCTGTAAATAGGGTTGCACCAGATATTAGCTCTAAGGTCCCTTCTGGCTCTCATGCAATACTATTGTAGATGTACAGATCAAAGCAAAACATCCCCACCCAGCTCCCCCTTTTAGTAAGGTTCCTGTGGTTTTAAGCTTCTGTCTCTGGAGGCTGAGGCCTGGAGGGCAAATCCCCTGCTCTGACTCTCATAACCTGTTTGGTCTTGGGTGTCACTGGGTCTTCCTGGGCCACAGTTTCCTCATCTGTAAATGAAGGATTGTAATGTAAAGTAATGTTATGCACCTATGATCTCTGATGTAACGTAGGGAGTCCAAGTCTTATTCTGTTCTGATCTTGAGCATGCTATGTTCTCCCTTGGCCTCAGTTTCCTCATCTGTAAAATGAGGGGGTTGGGATTGATGACCTCTAAGGTTCCTTCTAGCTCTAAACTAATGATATTTGTCATGGTTCTTCCTTAGACACCTAGAACGCCTCCAGCTTGCTTCCTTGGCCCCCAGGAAGCAAAGTAACGGTCTAGTGGGCCCAGTGGGTGACAGGCGTCTTTCCTAATACTCTGGTGAGCATCTTTATATAATAACTGACATTAATATAATGTTTAAAAATTGTCAGAGTGCTCTTCTTTTAGTCTTCTAGCAATCCTGTGAGGCAGGTGCTACAGGTAATATGCTCATTTTACAGAGGAGGAAACTGAGGCTACAGACTTCTCCATGGCCACATAGTATCAAGGGGAGATTGTCAATGGTCTTCCTGGCTCCAAATCCATCCCTCTACCCACTAAATCATGCCACCTCTTCTATTTATATCTGCCAGGTTACTGTTACTCCTTTTGCTCAGTTTCCCACTCTTTCTAGCTAATATTTTGCCCAAATGCAAGCCTCTGCTAAACTGTGATGAGGATTAAAGTTGGGGTCCATGACAGGATCAGGCTACAGGTCCCCCTTCCCCTGACATCTCCACTGGCTCCATGCTGACGCCAGGCCTCCTAGAAGGCCCCTTTGGAAGAGAACTTTGTGATTTATACACTGCAGTATTAAGTCACCCGAAGAACCTGGAGTCAATTACTGGTTTGTCATTCCCTAGGCTCCAAAGGATTGGGAAAGAAGTCCTGCCTATCCCAAAGCTGGGAGCCCTGGAGCTGATTAGAGAGCAGTCAATTATGGGTGAATCCAGAAGGGCTACGAGCCCATGTCCAGGTTAGTCATGGGGGAACTTAACCAAGGTGGGTCCAAATTCTCTGAACATTCTGCAAACTGCCCACTTAAACTAATGGTTTCTCAAGAACAGGGAATAGGCAGGAAGAAGGAAATGGGAAAGAAATTCATGTATCATCTGTACCATAGGACAGATCACTTGTGGACACAGGCTTGTGGGTGCTGAGGCCCCTGAAGTTACTGGGGAGATCCTCAGGCAAGGACATGGAGAATCATGCTTAAAGAATTCACTATTCTATAAGAGAATGTTACGGGCAGGAGCAGTCAGGAGAACCTAAGTTCAAATGTGTCCTCAGACACAGCTGTGTGACCTTGGGCAAGTCACTAAATCCTGACTGCCAGAGAGAGAGAGAGAGAGAGAGAGAGAGAGAGAGAGAGAGAGAGAGAGAGAGAGAGAGAGAGAGAGAGAGAGAGAGAGAGAGAGAGAGAGAGAGAATATTAGAGAAAATATGAAGACATATCTTGATTGGCCAATTAAAATCAGGGACTTAGGCAAAGCAATAATTCAGGCAAATTCTGTCTTTGGAATCCCTTGCCATGGTCATTGCTTACTTATGAACTCCTTCGTATTCTCTTACTTTTAAGGAAAATTAATTTCCCATATAGTTTTCAACATTTTAATTGACCAGTAGCTAATATGAGCATTTATATGAATACACCCTACTTTCCTTTTGTCTCTGCAATTTTCTTGCGATCTTCCCATATCCCTCCCTTATCTCCCTCGTGTCTGTTTTCTTTCATCTCTCTCCCTTTTACTCTCCTGTCCTTGTCTTTCTTTGTCTTTTTCCTCTATACCCCTCTCCCTCATGGCACCGACTTGTTGACTTTCTGTCCTTGGTTGCTGACTCTGGAGGAGGGGATAGAAAGTCTAAATTAAAGAAGGACATATTCAGAGACTAATAGGAACATAGCTGTGGGGCCAGTCAAGATCTGAGAAGCATCCATTCCAAACTCCTTTGTTTTACAGATGAAGAAGCTGAGGTTTTGAGGTTAAGTGACTGCCAGGGGTCACCCAGCTAGTAGGAGTCAGGGACTGGATTTGAACCCACAACTTCCCGACTTTATACAATATAGGCAGTTGATTACTCTCAGGAAGAACTGCTGACAGGGAAAAGGGGAACAATGTTGTTAAAAGGTCTCGTAAGTGTTTAACCCACACATAAAAAAAATGTTTATAATTTGTACATTCATTGTCTGAAGTCAAAAGCTTCTGCCAAAGTCCTTCATTCTTAAGTAGGTTTCACATGTTAACATTTTCCTTGTTATAGTCATGATGCTATTAATGCCTTCTCTGGTCCTGGTCCAAGTAACAGTCACTTCTATAAATAAAATACCTGATTATGCTTTGTTTGAATTACGGGGGCGGGGAGGGAGGGAGGGCCAGGCTGAACAATTCACAATTTTTACTCTTCCATTAAGTAAGCAAGTGTCCCTTTTTACACTGACACAGTTCACTTAATCACCTTCCCCTCTTCCCTAAAATATCCTGATAACTGGCCTTAATTTTCTAAGTACAAAACAAAACAAAACACACACACACACACACACACACTGTAGCTAAAAAAAGGGGAGGCAGACAGGGATGGGTAGATAATTCAATAATATTATTATAATTTAAAAATCATTTAATTCAATCCAGCAAACAGTTATTAAACGCCTACTATGTGCAAGGTATTGGACTAGGTCTCCCAGCACTTCCCTAACCTTTCTCTGTTAAGACTGAAGCCCTTTTCACTTGATAACTCCCTCCAAAGAACTGGGTCTAGTCTTTCATCTAACACAAACACCTCCATATCAGAAGTCTTCACTGGTGACTTCTATTTGTGTCTTCAGACTGAGCCAGGACTTTCATTATTCCTCACTGAGAGAAGGCTGCCCGGACATCTGGGCATTTTGTGCCCGCCAGGAGGATGACCCATCTCAGTCTGGGGTCATACAGAGTTTAAACACACATTATGAGAACCCCAAATGATCAAATACACCAGAGCATACAGCCTCCAGTGGTGAAGGGAATGATTCAGTGGTTTGGATCTGAGTGCCCTGTCTACCACATCCCACAGTCTCAAAGCATACAGATGATTGCTTGTCTGCTCACGTAACTTCTCCCAGACTGTCAGGTTTGGCTGCTAACATGGGCATCTTCCTGTTGAAGCAGCAGTAGTCAGGGTTAAATATTTCACAGTTACAGTATGTGCTAAGTTAAATTCTGCAATACCTAAGCTCTGCCATGGGCGTTAGGACCATAACTGGGTTGGCTGAAGCAAAGATAGAAATGTTATTAGGAGCAAACATCAGGGATGCTTCTAGTTTCAATGGTCTGGTGAGTCATTTCCCACTCAATTCACCCACTGGGTAGAGTTTGCCTATCAATTGTGGGCAGAACGGCTATGGTGAAATGTAGCCCTTACCGAACAAAGTATAGTCTGGTCCTAGTGGGTCTCTGGTTGGCAGGGGGAGTCACATGATCCCTCCAGAGTATAGTGTCTTTTATTTATTACAAGGGTCATCTGGCCTCCTGATTCATCAAATTCATCAACCAACAAGACTTACACTGTCACTACACTGACCTTAGTCACCCATAGGGGTGGTCAGACCATAGATCTCATCATCACCCCAACCAAACTGTACCACCTCCATGATCTTGAATACTGAAATTCTCCTGTCATTGTCCAAATCTGTTATCCCACCTATCTCTGTTTCACGACACTCAGACCCATTTCTCATTCTTCCCCAAACCTTCAGTCCATTCCTTGTTCTCTCCATGCTTTACCCACATCCTAAGAATGTTTTCCTTGTCTTGACCCCGTAGTTAACCAAGTAATGGGGCCCCACTCCCCTACGGTCGACTCTGCAATGTGCTCCGCTCCCCTACAATTAACTCTGCAGTGTGCCTCATTCCCCTCCATGCGCTCTGCTTCCAGATCTGTTTCAAACTCATGTTTCCTTTTGTCCCATTCTGTAGGCCTCAGCCTTGGGTTACTCTCCACACCACCTGCTTTTTCTTGTCTTTTAAAGGATCCCTACTTGGTTTTCCCTATGAATTTAGGATGCTTGGGCTCCTAATGTCCACAGCCTTATAGTAAATGGGTGATGGGAAGCCACGTTATACAGAATCAACTCTTGCAGTTGCAGCTTTGCTGAAGTCATAAAACTACACCACCAAGTGGGTTCTCTAGATTTAGAGATTGGAGAAACCAGACATTCTATAGTGATTTTGCCAGTCTGGGAGTCTACAAAGCAACCCAAACAACAAAATGTTTTTATTCTGCTTCATGCAATGACCTGTATCTCCTTGGATGGATTCTCTCATCAGTATCACTAGCAGTTAACTGATGATGTGTAAAATGGAAAAGTAATGAATTCATTCCCCTAAACCTGCGTTGGTATTGCAGGATAGAAATCATCCTTTCTAAATCTGAATAATGTCAGTAAAAGCAGCAGAGGAGATGATAAGGCAGTGGGAGGAGCCTGGGGGAGAGGCATTTTATTTTTCACCCATTTTTACCCATTAAGGCTGTGGACTCTTAGGAGCCCGAGAGTCTTAAATTCATGGAGAAAATGAAGTAAGGATCCTTTTAAGAACATTACTCTTAAAAAATTTTTTTCTCCCCTAAAACTGATCCTGTCATAAAACAGTGCTCTCAAAGAAGAGGATGGGAGATGCTCTTTCTATTTGTCTTAGCTTATATTTCATTTTTTAAAAACAGGTTAGTCATCTTTTGTTTCTCCGTCCTCCCAGGAGCCTGGAAACTTGAGAAGAAAAAGAACACCTCCATAGAAAAGGCAATTTAGGAACATAAAGGAGATGCCAAGAAATGTTTGTACAACCAGGGTAAAGATACCACACCTCACCGATTCATTCATTCATTCAACCAATATTTACTAAACAACTACTGTGTACTAGGCACTCTTCCAGACAGTTCAAAAAGAAACATTGACTGCTCGCAAGAAGCTTACCTTCGTTGCCACTTGGGAGTGAGAGGCATATAGGTAAATAAAAATTTATGAAGTAAAAAAAACCAACTAATTTTTTGGGGGGGAGAGAGAACATTCGTAACCGACCACGTCTTATATGGGAGGTCCTAAGTACGCTTAGCTTTGAAGGAAGTTAGATATTTCGAGAAGCACAGGTGAGGGAGAGAATTTTAGTAATGGAGGGAAGGCAAAGACAGAGGTGAGAGATGAAATGTTACATTCAGCACTGGGAACCACAAGTTCAGCTTGCAATGTAGAATTTGTGGCAGGTAGTAAGGTACAATAAGCCTGGAAAGGTAGACTGGAGCCAGACTGTGATGGTCTTTAATAGGGAGCCATTAGAGGTTCTTGAGTCAGAGCAGTGACATGATTTCAGAGACACATTCTCTTTTTTTGGAAACCAATCATTAGCAAAACTGGGAAACACATGGATCATGAAAAACATTTTGTTAATAAGTGTTGAATTTGAAATGTAACAACATTAATAATAAAAGATATGAAGCAAAGCTTGACATCTCTCACTCACTGATCCCACCACTGCAGTAGACTTTCTTATAATAGTGATTAAATAGATATCTGAACTCAGGCAATAATCAAAGGTCTTTGCTTTTCACTAAATAGTCCCGTAGGAAAGGGCTTTAGTGTTGAGAGATATAACTGAGTCTTTCCCTTTAAGTCTTTCT
Source organism: Bettongia penicillata ogilbyi (assembly GCA_023548195.1). Classification (NCBI taxonomy): domain Eukaryota; kingdom Metazoa; phylum Chordata; class Mammalia; order Diprotodontia; family Potoroidae; genus Bettongia; species Bettongia penicillata. The sequence goes on along the minus strand of JAJHZJ010000067.1, from coordinate 6,692,225 downwards.
GAGACAGGATGAAGAAAAGGTAGGTCTGATTGCCAGAGTGCAAATATTCCCAGTGATGTGATAAATGTCCACATCTTGATGGAATTCACTGGGGTTCAGTGCTTGGTTAAACTTTAGTTCTGAGAAAGAAGGAAAAATGAGCACATTTCACCTGTGGGCAGGCACATGGGTTTGGCCTAATTGTCATGGGGCAGTGACACTAGATACAAAGAAATGTGTAGACAGGAGAACATTCATTCCACTTGGTCCCAGTACACTGTGCAAATGTACACAACTGCCCTACCCAGAACGTTTAATGTTAGTGATTTTAAAAAAAGTGCTGCTAGGATGGATGGAGAATAAATGAGTTGACTCTTGGGACTTTGCCTAACCCAGTTCAAGCTTGAGTGGGTACCTGGGAAGGTCATATTACTTCCCATTTGTTACCACTGCAGTTCATTTTTCAGTTTCTCCCTGTTGTTAGGATGATGATGGGCATTTTGCCTCACAAAATAAATTGCAAAAATTAAAAAAAAAATGGTAAATTTCCCACTCCTATGACTTGGGAGTTTGGGAAGAGTTTTGCTGGCCTCCAAACCTTTTCTTGGTGTAGGCGCTTTCCAACTGGCAGCCTCACCTACTTTCCTGTGCCATGCAGTATAAGCTCTAGCACTCAAGGGATCAGTGTGTCCAACATCATGGCTCAGGGCTTGTCAGCTTTGCTGAAGTGGAAGAAAAAAACACAGTCACTTGGCTTCCATCTTTGGGCACATTTTGAGAAGGCTTGTTGGCCTAGCTGGGGCCAGGAGATGATGCCAGCCAGGAGGGTGCTTGTGCTGGAGGTAATTTTAAAGTGCTGGACACCTCCTCCCCCTCCATCAATGGTGTTGTGGGAGGAGGGAAAGGAAGAAGTAGAAGGGAAGTTTTGATTAAAAGCTTCTAACTTCTACTCTATACTTCTGAGCTATGAAGAGTACTGCTAATCTGGGTCCATTAAACTTGATGAGTTTATATAGTGAAGGGGAATAGGGGTCATAGTTATCATCAACAATATGCCAACACAGGCTATAAATGTCTATGTATGTGAGATCACAGGAACATATGATTAAGGGCTAGAAGGGACCTGAGAGGACATCTAGTCCAGCTTTCTATTTTACATATGAAGAAACCGAGGCCCAGAGAGTAAGTGGCAGAGTTGGAATTAAAACTCAGGTCATCCAACTGCAGTCAATGCTTTCTTCAATATCCCACATTTCCCAAAATGGTGCTAGGTTTGCCGAGGAGGATAAAGGAACAAAGTAAATGATTTGGCATTTGCATCCTCTAATACTCTGTGCTTAATCAACTCTGCGCCCCTCCCAGTCACTTGTTTATTTCTTTAGTTAACACTAAGAATTTATTAAGTGACTAGTATGTATGTACCAGGTACTGTCCTAGGTGCTAGGACAGTTCCAGCCATACTCAAGGAGTTTCCCTTAGAAGGAGGAGGGCACACACTGAAAAGAGTACTGGATTAGGGATCTGTAGTGAGTTCTATACTAGACTCCATCATTATGGGATTTTGCACAAATGACTGGAATTTTTTACACTTGTTTTCTCATCTTTATGAGATGATAATTCCTACACTGCCTACTGCAAGGAATAGCTATGAGGACCAAATGAGATCAAGTCATATTTTGTCATGGTCTTTGTACTATATATGGAAATAGCTACGTGGTATAGGGGCTAGAGACCTGGACTTGGAGGCAGGAAGACTTGAGCTTAAATCCTGCTTTAGGAACACTGATTAACTGGGAAAGCCACTTAATCTCCCTCAGTTTCTATTTCTTCAGCTGTGAAATGGGAAGAATAACAGCATATACCTCCCAGGGTTATTGTGAAGATCAAGTGATATAACTGCTCAGCACTCTGCAAACTTTAAACACAAATGTTAGCTATCATCATTATATCATCCAACAACCATGAACATACTTTTAAAAAAGTACAAAACTATTAAAAAGTACAAAGTACTTAAAAAAGTACAAATCTATTAAAAAGCTACTTATTATTACTATTTACTACTGTAACACATGCTTCACTTGGCTTTCTCATGAAGGCTAGAGAACTGTTACTGTATATTTAAGAGCCAAATGGAATGTTGTGGAAAGGGCAGTTTGGATTTGAAATTGTAACTCATTTTATTAGGTTTCTTTTCTTGTTGAGTTCTTTCCTCTGCATGAATCTAATTTTGACTATGAGAATCTATGAAAGGGGAAAATAAACTTCTCTTTTGTTAGAATTGTATTAACTGCTGTTTTATGGTAACATACGAGTCAAACTTTGTATAGAGTTAAGTCTGGGGAGAGACTATTAAGAGTGATAGCTTGAGAGAATATGGAGAAGGTGAAAGAAAAAGGATGGACGTCTTTTTTCTTGATGGAACTTTTTTAATCTTTATCTTGTGAAAAGACTTTATATGTTATCTTGAAGGAACTAAATGGTGTGGGGCTGTGTTCTCAGAAGTGAATAATTTGCCATTACAGTGAGGGTTTGAGGTGATTATGGTTGCGATGATGATTATCAATGTCTTTCTTTTGTTATTGATTTCACTGTGATATAAATGCTAGATATTATTATTGTTAATAAACTATTCTCAGCAACTGATAATCAGTAATATTTAAAACATCTTAGGTGACTAAGGGATTTAATGTGAATGTATACACACAGATACGTAAATAACTTCGTTTTGCCAGTTCATTAAATAAATTATGAGATATTTACATGTTACCTCCCCCATTAGAATATATGCTTTCTGAGAGCAAGGACTGTGGATATATTTTTTTAACTTTTCTTTGTATCCCTGGCTCTTAACATAGCACCCAGAACACAGTAAGCATTTAATAAATGCTTGTTGACTGAAAGATGTGATGTTTCACTAATTAATGAAGAAATATATAAACATATCCCTAGATTACCCTAGAGCTTGGGATGATGTGTTAAAATATAGGAAGAAATCAAGTGCCAGGCTTAGGTTTGACATGACCTGCAAGAGATTGCAGTTGACCCCAGACTCTTTAAACTCAGCTACCTTTATTAAGAAGCTGTCACTTGGATGACTTTTTTTATTAGTCCAATTTTTGCACAAAATGGAAGGTAGAGTAAGTGAGCTTAGAACAAATCTTGAGAGGAACTGAGTCATCTTTTTCAAACCCGGTTTTAGAAGAACTGACTGACAATGTGTAGATACTCTAGGGAAGCAAACCCAACTCCCTAATCTGAGGGTGTCATCAGTTCTTAGGGCACAGAATGTTGAATAACAGTGATCTGAGTGTTACATCACTATTTCCTCTCATCCCACTCTCCGCCACCACCTTCACCCTGCTAAATACTGAGTTAGGTCAAATCAGATATGTAACATCCAAAAAACCCCAAACCTGCCATTCATTTCCTCAACGGGCCTCCCCATTTTTGTACCTCACCTAGACCAGGAACACATGTACCTTAACCAGAATGAGGTCAACTGGATCCCTGCCAAAACTTTTTTCTTTCTGAAATCCCTGAGGCAAGAGAAACTGAAGAGGGTAAGATTGTCAGTTGTTAAGGCTGAGCTGAAGAAAAAGATGGGATGTCTGATGGAAAAAGAGGCTTTTTTGCAGGCATGGATTCCCTCCCATATCCCACACCCCCTTATGCAAACTAAAAGATGGAATAATGAACTTGATTGAACTAACTGCAGTTTGGGCCATCATACTCACTAGCCAGAGTCTGCTCTACTCAAATGTATGAAAATGGAAACATTCTACCAAGTATTTGATTGTGCCATATGAAAGCCTTGTATACTTGGAAACATCTGTATAACTGAGCCTATCCTTCAGTGTTCATCTGGAAAGTTACAACTGAGTAGAAAAGAAATTATATGAGCTTATCTGTCATTGTATTTGTGTTTTATTTTTTTTTGGTAGGACTTGTGATTTCACTGGTCTAAGGACCTTCCAGCAAGAAAATTCCCTTGGCCAATGCAGAATGACACCTCTTTTGCAACTTAGTCTTAGAGCAGGTGTTCTTAAACTTTGAGTTCATGAATTTGTTCTTCTTACTATGTTGATATCTGTATTTCACTGTGACTAGTTGCCCTTACGATCTAATGTATTTCATTTTCTGCATTTAAGAACACTGTTCTGAGAAGTGGTTCATAGACTTCAATGGACTTTGCAAGGAGTCCATGATACAATCAAGGTTAAAAACTCCAGGGTCAGAGAAGTGTCTGGGGCACTGAGAGGTTAAAGAACTTGCCCAGTAGTGATGCCCCAGGTGGCAGGTCTTCTTGATTCCAAAGCCATTTTTTAGTCACTTTCCCAGGCTGCCTATCTCCTTCACTGGCTTTTAAAAGTCAATTTGCTCAGTCACTTATTTCAGGTGATAGGAGTAATTGAAAATCAAGATGGCAACTTTTGTATAATCTTGTAATCATCTCTAGGTCAATCTACTGTGGCACACTGCTTCAGTATTAACTCCTGCATCCAGTTAATAATGATTGCTGATATTTATAAAGCATATCAAAGTTTACAAAGTGCTTTACATGTGTTATCTTAAATGATGGTGAAAATCTGGTTGAGAGTAAGCCTGGAAAACACCACCACCACTAAAAAAAAAAGACAACAGACCTAGGCAGTTTGGCCTGGCACTCTAGAGGACCTTGGGGGTTTTATGGCTATTTGGAGGAAACAGGTTCATTGAAAACCAGGTACTGGTTATCTAGCTTACTTTAGGGTCTAAAAAACTCTTCAAGGCCTATCCTGGAGTAAATACAAATCTTTGGTTCGGTTTTGAGATCAACAGGTTTTTGCTGACTGGAAATGATCATGGCACCATGTTGAATACCTCTTCAGAGTCTAACTAAACCCCAGAATTAAAGAGCAGAATTGCCTTCCTGCTAGGGGGCTGAGAAACTCAATGTCCTATTTCATAGCTTATTCATCATGACCTATTTCTTCTCTGTTTATTTCATGCTAAGAGAAGCAATATTTGCTTAGAGTAGAAGCTGTCTAGATGTACCTAGAACTCAGGAGGCAGAACTCTTGCAAAGTTATCGAGGAATCCAGATTTGGTCACTTTTGGTTAAGTCGAAAGCACTGGTATTGGGGTTAAAATGGCTGGATGAACTCCAGATTCTGATATTCATGGTGCAGTGGGCCTGGAGTCATGAAGACCCGAGTTCAAATCCAGCCTCAAACACTTACTTGCTGAGTGGCTTTGGGCAAGTTCATTTAACATCTGTCAGCCTCAGTTTCCTCATCTATAAAATGGGAATAATGATAACCACAGTCATTGTGAGAATCAAATGAGATATTTGTAAAGTATTTTGCATACCTTAAAGTGCTCTATAAACACCATTATTAATTAACCCTGAGACTCAGGCACCTCAAGTATAAAATGGAAATAATAAATATTTGTATTACCTAACTCACAAGGTGGTTTTGGTGAAAAAAGTAATGGCCCTTAACAGTGCTACATAAATGTGGCTTATTTTTGTATTACACTAATCATAAGGTTTTCTTTTGTGTGTTAAGATAAAAGCCACATTTTAAAAACTAGATGGTTGCCAGCCCTGGAACTGTTCTCAGAGAAAACTAAAGCTTAAAGACTTAAAGTCCATTCTCCAGTAACAGACTTTAGTGAAATTTATCTAAAACCATTTTCCGGGCTAATTCGAGGCTAATTAATGAATTTCAAAAAGGGCTATAAATCACTTTTTAAAGCAGACTTGCTGACGAGAAATGCAGCAGGGTACATTCACAACCCTTTTATTGATGACTCCACTTTTGGAACCACAGATGCACGATTACTCATTCTCGTCATGCGTCCAATCATATAAAATAACACTGCCCAAGTTCATCAGAGCTTCGGCTGCCCTGGTCATCCTCCCACCCTTCCCCCACTGAATTAGGAACCAGAAAGCTTTGATTGGCTCACATCCCAGCTGTTCAGCTTCCCTAAATATCAGACAATGTGCCTTATAAAATTGATTGTTTTTGTCAAAAGGCTATACTTTCTTACCATGAACTACAATAAATTGGGTTCAGAATCATCTTTGTTGAATTAATTAAAATTCTCAGGGGCAAAAGATTGCTTTAATTTAAATTTGAACAAAGCCCTCTGAAGGGAACTGAGCTTATTTGAAGTGGCCAATAAAACACACTGATATCCTCCAGTATATATTTTTGGTAAATGAAACCCAATGCCAGAAAGTTACTTTTAAATTAATTTCAACCTGACAGAGTAACTTTAATGAGATTTGTGCCTACAAAAGTAAACTGCTGGATTCTAATTAAGCCACTACGAGACGCCAATAGGCTGTAGGGGATCAGGCTTCGTTCTTATGCATTGCACCCTGGATTCCAGGGGAATTTGGCCTCTAGAAGCACAAGAAAGGATAGTGCTTGAAGGTAACCCTGGTACAAGGCTTCTTTCCAAAGAACCTGCAAGGCTTTAACACACATTGTTCACACTGGAGAGACAGTGCCAGGTGTAAGTAACACCTGGGGAAAGTGACTTGAACCTCGACACATGGAAAAAGAAGCCATTAGCTTGAGCAATTAGGTCCCATGCCACATCAGCAAGCTAGGTCTTTCTCTCATTTCTACCAGTCAATTCACTTGACTCTCAGGGTACTGAGGCCCTTAAAGACAGGGAAGCTTGTAGTTAGCCTACAGAAAGCTCACCTAAAACCTTCAATTTACTAAGTGGTAAATTTGCCCTTAAAAACAGTTTCCTTAAAGAAAAATGGGAGATAACTATGCATATGTGTTATAAAGATTTTGCTTTTCTTTCTTTTTCAGTGGGGGCAGTTGAGAGGGAGACAAGGTGCCTTTTCATTAACAAGAAAGGAAGGAAGGAAAGAAGAAAGATGAGAGTTACTGCCAACCTTCCCCTTCTCCCATCCTGACTACCTAGCTTCTAGACTGTTCAAAGTGTCTGTTGAAGACAGACAACACACAATCAGAGAGGCGACTAGATTGTCATCAGATCTAAGGACTGGCCATTTCATTTGGATCAAGGTTCTAACAGGATGAAAGGCACGGTTTAGGTCCCTAAACTAATCAGCTTGTTTTTCTGTGCACTAACCTAATCAGCTGTCTCTATTAAAAGTGCACTTAAAAAAAAGTTTTGGGTGTGGCAAGAGGGTACTAACCAAGCCAGAGTGCGGATGTGGCAGGATAATTCATTCAGAGACTGGGAAAACAACTGAAGGCCTTGCCCTTCTGGATGAGGTGGGTCACCAACTCCACCCCCTTTAGGAAATATAGTCCATTATTATTAAAATTAAATAAAAACTGGAGAAGGAGAAGCTTTGTAGTAGATGAAGGAGTCATTAGTGTTTAGGTTCTGGTGGTAAAGATAGTACATGGAAGCATGGACAAAAAAAGATCTTGACTTTATCCTGTACTTGCAATCACACCACTTGGCATACCATTGGTATTTTATATCCGAAGACTCTAGCTGGTATGGGGCTACTAAGGGGAAAGTCCATTAAGAGGGAAAAGGGAAGTCGACCACCGCTTTTCCCCTCTTCCTCTTCAGCCCACCCTCCATGTAAAGTCATAAGGAAAGCTTACCTCCACTGAGGATGATGACAGCTATAAATATTGCTAGGTCGCTATCATCTAATTCCAGTGCATTGAACTTTATAGCAAACTCAAACTTGGGCTCCATAAAGTCACCAAAGGGTTTTCTCAAGCTCTTCAGAAACTCTCTTGTCATGAATCCCTGGCCCTCGGATATCAGAACCCCATCTTTATTCATCAAGGAAGCCAGCATGGTGTAGATGATCTCATGGACACCATACTTCAACAGGGTCACTTGGTCATTCAAGTCAAGGTTGACGAAACCTGGAATGTTCTTGGCATACTCGGTGATCTCCTGGACCGCCTCCACGGAGCGAAACTGACACCCCTGGAAAATGCGTATGGCCACTTCTTTGCTTTGTTCCTGCAGGGGCGTGTTGTGCTTAAATTTAATCTTGTCTTCTCCCATCATTAAGGAATTCATGTCATAAATAACAAATGGCTGAAAACAGAAAGGGGGAGAAGTGGATGGAGTTAACCTAATTTTATTTAGATTACCGCAGCATCAAAGGTCATAAAACAGTTTTTTTTCACATGTATTTTGCCTCCTTTGTAGAAATCCTCAAAGTTGGACACATTTAATGAGACTTCTCTTATCTTGCTGTTCATTTAAATAATCTACTGAAACCAACCATGCTTAATCTTTTTCAGGCATTTTCACTGAAACCATTCAGTTGTGATTGGTTTATTTTTAAGTGACAATCTTTCATGTTCTCAGGATATATTGTTCTGGGCTTTTTAAAGGAGGGGGATCAGATTTATGATTTCCAGGATATAGGGAATGCCTGGTGTGAAAACACCTTCAATTAATCAATCAACATTCATTAAGTGCCTACCGTGTGCCAGATACTGTCCTAGGTGCTGGGGATACAGATATAAAATTGAGTCAGTCCTTGTCATTAATGAGTTTATACATCACATCTCCTCTGTAACTTATAGCTTTAGATAGTTTCTTGGAATATTGAAATATTAAGTTGCCAAGAGGTACACAGTGAGTAAAAAATGTCAGAAGTAGACCTTGACTCTAAACCTAGACCTCGACCCATGGTATAAAAATGCCTGTTGATGTTGGCCTTAATAGTGCAAAACTATCTGTTTACTTCTAATTGTTCTGTTATATGGAACAAACTTTTAGCTTTCTTTCATTGAAAAAATGGTCACCAGTGGATCGACTTGGTCAAGAAAACCTCTCCTCAAGCTAAAAAGATCCTTGAGATTAAATCTAAAATCTCAAAGGCTTCAAAGTTTGCATATGAAATATACTAAATGATAATAAATCAGTCAGAAAACAGATTAGAAAAATCAAGGCCAAGAAAATGTCTGCTTTTTAAAAAAAATACTCTGGAAGCAATCAGTTTCGGAAAGAACAGATGTAAGGCCTCTGGGTAAGAACTGCAAAAAGAAATGGCCAAAAAAAAAGGTCTGAATTTATCTTAGCAATGTGAATCCTTAAGGGACAAATTATCGAGTAAAATACATGCATCATTTCTGTGGGTCTGCAGCAGACTACTTGGGAAAAGCAAGTTGTATTTGAAAAGTAATTGGCTTTTCTTCGCTCATTACAGCATCATGCAGATGTGGCCAGGGATCTATCTAGTAGAGTGCAAAGAAAAAGCCAGGGAACTGGAAGTCAGGTGACCTGAACTGTAATCCAAAGATTCTACAATGGAAAGTCAGAGGCTTTGGAGTCAGAGGACCTGGGTCGGAATCATGGTCCTGTCACTTGGTACTTGGTGTGACCTTGGGCAAAGTCACTTAACACCTCTAGGTCTTAATTCCTCATGTATAAAATGATGATTTTTGGACTAGGTGGCCTCTACTCTATGTTCCTGTCCAGTTCTAAATCTATTTGTAAAATGAGGGACTAGATTGCCTCCAAAATTCCTTTCAGAGGGTTGAGAACATGAATGGTGAAGGGAAGGTGATGATGCCAAGAGTCACATCCTTGGAGGAGCAGTCAGAATGCTCACTAAAGTCAACTCACACTAAGCAGAGAAAGGAAGGTCACCTCAGTTGAGTTCCTTCCTTGCTGGGAACCCTGGCAAACTCTGGATGTGCAGCTGGGCTCATGGTGATGTCAACTGGTTTAGGGATAGATAATACCAGAAAAGACTTCAGAATTTTCTGTTAGGGCTTGGTCTGCTGAATGGGTATCAGGATGACCTTTAAAATTTTAGTTTACTCCTATGTAAAATGGGGAAAATTGAACTGAATGGTTTTTAAGATTTTGCCCACAAATGAATGAAAAAGTAAATATCCTGTTATAAATAAAATCCTATTATCCTCTGACCTCTTCCAGCTCTATCAGCCGAAGCCTTAAGTCAGTTACTCGTTCAGTTGTTTTAGTCATGTCCAACTCTTTATGACCCCGTTTGAGGTTTTCTTGGCAGAAATACTGGAATGGTTTGCCATTTCCTTCTCCAGCTCATTTTTACAGATGAGGAAACTGAAGCAAACAGGGGGAGGTGACTTGCCTAGGGTCATTCAGCTAGTAAGTTATCTGAGGCCAGATCTGAACTTGAGAATGTGAATTTTCTTGACTTCAGACCAGTCAGTTAGACATTGGAAGAAACAGTACTGGCATTATAATCCGCTAGAAGCCCCAATCTCTTGACAACCCAAATTAGTCTACCTCTATTTAGTGCACTCACTCACCAACTATGAACATTCTCTAACAAGCAATTCAGTTTAGTGACACTGTCACCAACCCTAAGCTTCAGAGGCCAAGAATGAGTTGGGTCCGGCACAGCTCATGGTATCTCTGTCTACCTCAGCCTAAGGAGGATCTGAGATGGCAGTAAGCCTGCCTTCAACAGCAATGCTTCCAGATACAGGCTGCTCTGTAATGTCAAATTGGCAGTTTCCATTCATCAGGCTGCTTTCTGTGATTTCAGAAGAAAAGTTGGTGTTCAGACTTTGTCTTCAGAAATTATGTTACTATGTGAAGAAGAGAGAAGACAATGCCAGGGGATGGACTGGCTCAGATCTGTACTTGCTGTGTCTTCTCAGGATCCTGGGGGAATCAGTCTCAGAGCTAGAAGGCTCCTCAGAAGCCAGCTGGGCCAATCCCTCACTCTACAGAAGTAGAAAGGGCAGTGACTTACCCAGCGTCACAGAAGTTATTGGTAACAGAGCTGGAATTCAAGCACAGGTGTTCTAACTCCAAATGCCAATGCACTTTTCACTCAAATAAAAAAATAATCTATCAGTAAACATTTATCAAGTGCCTACCATGTGCCATGCACTATGCTAAGTGCTCCACTGCCTTACACTACACCATGTTATCATGTGTTCTTAAATGTACATTACTGTGAGGTCCAGAATGACTTCCTCTTAGATTTTGCACATAACTTTTTTTTTTAATGCATTCATGCACTTCGTGTGTATTGTTGGCCACTATAGCTAAATACACTGGTATCTTTCCCCCTAAGCACCATCAGCCCTTGGAGGGCAAGGATCGTTTCCTATCTTAACTTTAGATATCTCTTAGTAAATGTTTATTATATTGGATCACACTATTATTTTTTGAGAGGTAGCAAAGTCTGTAGGGACAGAGTAGGGAAAGGGATGTCACTTCAGTTGAATTCCTTCCCTGCTGGAAACTCTCACCAACTCTGGTGTGCAACTGGACTTGTAGTGGTAGCAACCGATTTAGAGATAATAGCAGAAAAATCTTCAGAATTTTCTGCTAGAAAGACCTAGATTCATCATCCCACCCACAATACATTCTGACTGTGAGACCTTGGGCAAGTCACTTAAAACTCCCAATACTCCCACAGGCAATTTTCCAGTTCTCCTCAGTTGTGGATCTGCATGGGTTCAAAGAATTTCCTCACTAGGAGTTCCCTATTCTAATGAAGTCACAGGTCTGGTCCCAAAATAAAACTGTATTTCGAAAGGTGGTGGAAGGAGAGCTGAACTTGGGAGTCATAAGACCTGGGTTCTAGTTTTGGTTCTTCTACTTCCTAACTTTCTGTCCTAAGTCATATCCCCTCCTTCTGGGTTTCTGTTTGCTCATCTGTGAAAGGGGTAGAATAATATTTGCCCTGACTACCTCACTGGGGTGCTAAGAAGAAAATATTTTGTTATGTCTAAAGTCTTAGAAGAATGTGGACAATATTATTATTTTTACTAATTGCCCTTGCCTTGCCATAGAAGTACTTCTTGATGGCCAGTTGTGCAGGGGCTGTTGATGCTTTGATAGAAGCCAGACAAAAGTGTGGCCCCTGCTCACATGACGTTTATGGTCTGTTTGAATCCATGCTAGTGAAATGTCAGCTCTCTTTAGTACTTCTAGAAAAGACTGCCAAATAAAACTTCTAAGATACTGTTGCATTGTACATAATATGGCTGTAAAACCACCTCTCATTCCCATAAGGCAATAGCATGTATGGAACATCTGCCTTTACTTTTTGGACATGCTTCTGTCTAATGGCACAGCTCTTCAGTTCTGAGGATATGTACAGAGTGCTTTCTCCTCAATGGAAGCCCTTTATCTGGAACAATGCCCTAATAAGTCACCCCTGTGACTCTGCGCTTCCCCCTCACCCTCCAACTACAGCTCTTGGTTCCTGTTTTTGAGACTGTGATAGTTAAACTCTGGGCACAAAAATCCTGCTAATTCTTTCTCCCCATTTAACAACAATGTGTCTTTAACCCCTTGGCAATCAATGGTGGTCAGGATTTCCTGGCAATAAACACTCAAGGACAAAGAAAAGAATCTAGCTCCCCCACCACATCATACCAAGTCATTCCATTTTCCCCCCTCAGCATTTCAGGTGCCAACTCTGCTCGGATGGTGCTGAGCTGGAAGAGAATTTTGGGTATTTACATGCACATGGGGCTCACTTGACCAAGGAGCTCTTTATTCCATTTAGTCACAACACTTATCTTGGCTGCTAGGCAGACTAGAATATTTTCATTGTACTCTGGAAATCCATACAGGCTAAGGCCTTTTTTGGCCTTTGGGTGAACATTTTGATTGTTACATTGACAATATGTACACAATTCCCCTGTCCTAGAATATTTACCTTCTAGAGAATCCTGCCATTTAGGGGCCATCAGCCTATACAAGTACTAATGAGTAATTAATTTACATCCTTGGACTATAAACAGTTAAACTTTTCATCACTTTTACACAAAGCAATAATGATGAAATCCGCTGCCTATCTTAAGACTCAGTGAAAAGATAGCGGTTCATTTGTATTAGTGAGAGCTGATCTCTCATAATTGAGAGTGGAATTTGGCCTGTGAAGTTCATCTTGAGTCACTGAATTAATATTGCTCCCCTGTGCCAAGTTTTTCCTGATAAAGCATACTTAACCTTTCTGTGTATCACATGCATTTTTTTTTTTGAACCATAAAGAACTGAGGTATGGCATTGCAGGCCCTTCCTGATTTATCTCGAACCAATTTTTCCAAACTTACCTCCTTCTAACTTCCCTTCATGTGCTCTATGAGCCAGTCCCACTGGGAGTCAACATCTCCTATGCCACCTAGACACTCCGATCTACCATATTATTGTCTGCAAAAATACTCATTCTTTATGTCTCACTTCAAGTGTCATTTCCTCTGTGTTCTCTTAATTACTCCATCATAAGACCTCTCCTTCCTCTGAAATACCAAAATACTTTGTATTTTTCTTAGGGCACCTAACTTTTATTATTATACTTGTCTGTGGACAGATCTTTCCAACTAGATTATATGCCCCTCCAGGGCTGAAGTCACATTTGCCTTACACGTAGTAGGCATTCAATAAATGTCCCTGCTAACCTCTCTACAGTTAAAAGAAATATGTCATTAACATCATTCTTGGCCTGTATACAATATCGTCGGCAGCATTATTATTCTAGAAAGAACTCTCTCCTCTCTACATTCGGCCTTAAGATTTGATGCTCAGTATTTGGAGCTAACAATGTAGATGAAGATTCTGCATCAAATTGGCAGATGCACATCTGGGTTTGACCAGGATGAAAAGCACAGCCACATGAAGGTTTCCAACCCAATGCAAAACTGGATTTACAGTCACAGAAAAGAGGAAATGTGGAGTAAAGAACAAAAAAGCCCCCACCATTTCAAATTAAATATAACCCACTCTATGAGAGACACTATGATTTCTATAAGGGAAACAATATTTGATTAACCTACCAGAGTTCTAGGTGGAGGAAATTTCCCTTTGGATTACATAGAGGTAATTGGTTTAGATTTCCAGAAATGTCCTACAGCATGTGCTATTAAGAAAAATGAGTCAGCACTGGCATTGGGGACTCTTTGAGAGGACAAGGTTACAGCTAAAGGACAGGAGTGAAGGGTAGGAATAAAGGAACATTCATCTGGATAGAAGTATGTAAACCCCACAGGGACCCTCCAGACATCTGAGATTTTTATAAGTGATTTGTGAGAAGGAAATCTCTAAGTCTGTGGATGACATTAAATTTCTCTGGATAATGAAATGACACACTTATGGGGACAGATTGCAAAGAAGATAAGCCAGTGTTGAGTGAGTGCCTCTTATGGGCTAGTACTATTGGAAAGCCTAGCGAGGCTGTGTGAGAGGAGATCAGTTTGAGGCAAATGCAAAAGAATATGTTTACAGCAAAAGAATCTGAGCTACATTCAGGGGGTTTCAAAATTCCAATTATGACCCAGAAAAGGGAAATGGGAAATCACTGAAAACTGTTCCCTGAAATATCATTGTAATGTACAGCTGTAGCCAAAAAGGTCAATAAAATTCTGGGCATCATCAGGAAATCTACAGGAAACCAATCAGAACATATTATCTTTTTCTTGTATAGACCACAATACAGCTGGACACCTGGGAATTCTGTGCCCAGTTGTGGTAACCAGCATCCAAGAAAGGAACAAGAGGTTAATGTAGTCATCAAGGAATTGAGGAGGAGGGAAGTAAGGAGGCCGGATGCTGAATAAGAACAAATAAAAAAATCCGTGAAGATAAAAACTGAAAAAGTCAAGGTTGTAGAGTCATAGGGTTATAGACTGAGAGTTGGAAGGAATTTGTAGAAAAAAGGTGATGGGAAACACACACTCAGACTGTTGGTCAAATACTAGTATTCTACCACTTGGACATGCCATTTTAAAACTCGAAAGCAGTTAAGTATAAGACAAAAAAAGGAAATATTGTTTTACCCAGTGGACAGTAGTAAACCTAAGGAACTCATTCATTACCTCAAGGGGTGATACAAGTTGAAAATAAAAATGTCTTTATAATGGTTCAGATAAATTCATGGATGAAAGATCCATACAGGGTTGTAAAGGAAAAAACCAAGATGTCTTGAAGGTATCTCTCATATCTTTGAGACTGACCTCTGGAAGGACAACCATATTCTCCTACAAACAGTCTCCTGAGAAAACAGCAAAACCTGTGCTACCCGAATCACCAAGTACAGGTGAGCATGGCTTCCTGTCACATATCGTAATATAGCCCAATATGCTATCTACAAATGTCTTTGCTGGTTATTTTTCTTCATGTTTCTGATTGCATGGCTTTTGTGTTTTCAATTTACCAAATCACACATGGTTCTCCTGAGTTGGCTATCACCAAGGACAATAAGACTCAGACATTCTGGGTTGGCTCCCTCTCCTTGCTGGTTTCTGCCCCCAATTTTCACTCTTTTCCTTATTTATTATCCCAAATTTGTAGACATGAAAGTGACCTGAGAGATTATCGAGTCCTCAGATCCCAGAAGCGTCAGAGATTTAGAGCTGGAAGTGACTGCAGAGGTCACCTTTTCTAACCCACTCATTTTACAGATGAGGAAAGTGAAGTCGAAAGTATCAGAGCTGGGACCAGAACCCAGGTCTCATGACTAAAAATTCAGGATTTTTTTTCCACTATACCACAATGCCTTTCTGAGCCCATTATTTTGAAAACAGGAATTAGAACCGGGATTTTGTTGACATTGGGAGCTCCCTTGAACAACACAAGTCAGCACCTTTTCTGCAACTTAAGTCTTAGAAAGTTGAAAAGTTAGGTGACTTGCCTAGGATTACAAAGCTGGGAAGTGTCGGAGGCAGGATTTGAATCCAAGTCTTCCTGGCTCTGATGCCAACTCTCTATCCACTGTGCCAAGCTGCCTCCTGCATCCTCCCACCTCATTTTACAGAAAAGGAAACAGGGTCCAGAGAAGAAAAGAACTTGCTCGAATTCACAAGATAGATGGATAAAAAACAAACACAAGTTTAGAATTCAGGTCTCCTGTCTCAGAGTCAAAGACTATCCTAGGGGGTCAGATCTGTTTATTTAAGGTTTTCATACCCTGGAGCTCTAGGGGTGGTGCCTTTGAACTAGGAACCGTTAGGTCCTCCAGCTGCCAGGTTAGTCCTGTATTAGACAGAGGTAAACACGAACGCCTATCAAATCTCAACTTTCCTTTCCTGGCTCCTTTGGAGACTTAAATAAATAGAGACAAATAAACAAAAAATTTTAATAGGTCCAACTACCCGCCTTCCAATGAGCTAGAACATAACCACAACTCTTAAAATCCTCTGTGCCAGTTGAATATCACTCAGCTGGCATAAACACTAATATTGGCCCAACAGTTGAGCAAAAACAAATGATCCAAGTAGTTTGTTAATTAGCTATATATAGTGCATTATCTTTCTTTTTTTTTTATTTTAAGATGTGTGAATGTTAAAACAGGGCTCTCAAAAAAGCTCTGCCAAGACCTGTCCATTGTACCTCCTCCACATCTTTCCTGTCTGTCTTTCCAACCACAGAGCCACAATTTTGTTACTAAATCAGGTCTTCTTTCTCCTTTCCCTTGGACTACTTGAACAGAATCCTAATCAGTCTCCTTGGCTTCCACCATCTCCCTTCTCTAATCCATCCTCCACACAGCAGCCAGACAGATCAGATTATTTAATTCCCCAGCTCAAATGTGCCTGACACATAGTAAGAGCTTAATAAATGCTTATTGACTGACCAAAAAGCCTTCAGGATCTCTATTGGCCCTAGCATAAAATAAAAACTCCTCAGCGTAACATTAAATGATCTCCATATCAAGGCGACAGCTTACCTTTCTAGACTCATGCATGCCTTGACCACCTCTACTTTCCATGTCTTCCTCCAAGGCTCAGGTCAGACGCACCTTCTAACATGAAGCATTCTCTGTGACCCCTCTTGTTAGCGTCCCTTCTATTTACTTTTCCTTCATGGTTCTCCATCCTCTAATAGAAATGACCTTAGATTTCTGCCCCCCTCCCCCAACTTCTCAGGGGTAAGACATGGCTTCATTTTGGTATTCTTATCCCAACCCTTTGTGTAGTATCTGTCACATAGTAGGCACTTAAATATCTATGAAATTGAACTCAAGATGTATTAGCTTAGATTGAACAAATCTGGAAACTGGGCAAGGATATTTTTCAAAGTCCTGCAAGAGATGTTTTTTAAAAATTACATATAAAATGACCATATATGCATGGATTAATGACTCCAGAAGCCTCCAGAGCATCCCCCTTTTCTGTTCTGCTATCATCATTCTACTCTGGATTCTTTTGTTTTCAGGTTCTCCTGGTTTCTAGGAATTTAAGACTCGATTGATGACATCATTTTGATAAGAATTGGGGTGAATTCCCACTCATTTGTGTCTCCTTCTTTGCCCTTGTTTCTTTATCTGTAAAATGGAGGGGTTAGATTGGATGACTTCTAGTATTCTTCTCTATCTCTAAATCCATGATCTCATAAACTAGAAATGGCCTCAGATTTGTACTGCTTCCCTCCCCACAACTTATATTTCTACCTACAAGGAACAGGGTCATAAAACCAGTTCCTTGGGGATTTTGTATTTCTGATCCTGCTTAAAACCAACCACTTTTCAGGTGACAATAGTCCCTTCCATTATAAGGAAAGAGCATAATTTCCAACATGCCCATAGTAAACAGTGTAATGCTCTGGGGCTCAAAGTCCAAAATAGTACAAATAGTATAAAAAGTTTTACTCACTATTTGTAGATAGAGCACAGCCGCCATCTCTTAGATATGGCGTGAAAAGTTGGCAGGCAGAACCCAAGGGTTTGTCTATTTATTTATTGTTTTATGACAAACCATGGTGCTGAGAATGGTTTTTTTGAGAACGGCCCTCTATTTGTTTTCATCCACAAATATGGAACCATGTGACAACGATACACCTTATATGAATATCACTCCAGGGTAATAGTCAAACATAAGGCACTTCCAAAGTCCAGCCAGTTATCAAGTTGCCACTCATGAAACAGAGCACCAAAGTTCATCTATTAGATCCCCCAACTGCCAGAGTTCAGGGAGACCTCTGCTAAGGGGTCAAGCTACTGGAAGAAACTTGAGTTGTGCTCACAGATGATCACTTCCTCTGTGCACTTGGAAGAAGCTGCCAGAAGGACAATCTCCTCTTAAACATCTGGCCTACTGGAATACTATGGAGCAGCACTCACTTTCTTTGCCATCTGCCTAAAATTGACAGTAGCAAAGCTCTCCATTAGATATCAGAACTGGGCATGTTATACTCAAAATGCTAATTTTAAAATGAAGTAGTTTCTTGTGCTCCCTAAAAGGATAGGGCAACCTTTTCCTCCAGCTCTCTCACAAATTTATTTATCGGATTAGCTAGTTATCATCACTTTGGATCACCTAGAACAGGGGGGAGTTCTTAACGCTTTGGGTGTCATGGATTCTTTTGACTGTGAATTAAAATTAATGAATTTCTCCTAAGAAAGTATATTTTTAAATGCACAAAATGAAATAAACAGGATTACAAAAGAAACCAATTCTATTGAAAGGCAGTTATCTATCTATATCTATAAATAAACCTCTAGCTAGGTTCATGGCCTCTAGATTAAGAAATCCTGATCTGGGAGGTGGTCTAAGGGGATGGGATATTACCTTTTAAGGCAGAAACTCAAAGAAAAGCTTGATGACCACCTATAGCATGGTGGAGGGGTCTTCTGGGGAGAGATGCCTGCAAGGCTCTAGATGCCTTCTAACTTCCTCCTCCAATTCCAAGTTTCTATAACAGCTCTAATTTCTATGGCTTGAAAATTGAAATAGTGCTCTGCTCTCAGTGGGTCAATAAAGGAAGGTGCCTCCATTTCACAAATGTGGAAACCCAGGTTGAGAGCAGTAAGGCGATGACGATGTCATCATGTAGCCACAAAGCAGCAGAGCTTGGATGTGAGCCCAGGTGTCCTGACACTAAGACCAGTGCTCTTTCCTATACACGATGACATAAGTGTATTGGAATATACTTAGGTTTTTTTCAATACACTCATGCATAAGATCCAGCAGTTTTGATTGGGGGGTAGATAAAGAGGGGATTGGGGCAGAAATATAAGCAGGAACATTACCTAGGGGATCCAAGGCCAAGTTTGGACACTGGCCCTAGAAAGAGAAGCTATAGTTGCTTTGTATGCTGCAGAGAAGACGCTAAAAAACAAACCTTGCCCATGTCACAAATTTGCCTGGGCCAGTAAACAAGCAAACATATACACGCACGGTACAGATGAATAATTCAGTGTAATTTTGAATCTCAAACAATCAACAGGTTCTTTTATATGATGACTTGATTGCATTTGCTGAGAACCAGCCTGGTGTCATGGAAAAAACACTGGATGTAAAGTCAGAGGATTCTAATTCTGCCCGGCATTACCTAGGTTATCCTGGACTGAGCAATCCCCTCTCTTGGTTTTGATTTCAGCATTCATAAAATGAGGGTTGGATTAGATGATGTAGAGAAAGATTCCGGTTGTCTCTAGGTCATAGGATCTCAAGATCATAGCTTCAGAGGTCATCTGAAACATCCTCTCACTTTACAAATGGGCAAACTGAGGCCCAGAGAGATAAGTTTACATGGGTTGTAAGTAGCAAAGCTATGATACTAACCCTGCTCCAATTCCCAATTCAGCTGTACCACTCTCATCTCTTTGACTGGCTAGATCGCCTCATAATAGGAAAAAAAAAGTCCAGGACTGATGTGGATATTCATCAACAGGATCTTTTAAAAGGGGTCATGACCATCAATGGGAAAGCAAGCAATAATGCAAATTTTAAAAACGGCTCCTCTGAGGAAGTCACTTCAATTTCACTCCCTCCTCCTGGGGCTCTGGGTTATGGGAGCAGGCTTTTCTTGTCCTGGCCTGAGCAGCAGTAATGATCTCAGTCCCAACAGGGTGTGTAGTGGGATTCAAACAGCTTCACCACACCAGCTCTAACCAAATTGTGATCTCCACCCTCTAAGGACTCCTGACTTCTGCAGATTGTTCCTCTCTAGGCAGCGATCTCTACTTTCATAAGTCCTGGCCAAAAGATAACAGAACAACACCCTGGAGATAGACTTGACCAAACGAACAACATGATTGTGTCAATAAAGAATGAACTGCTAGTCTTTTTGGAGCTTACTTTCTGGTTTTCCTCCCTTTGCTTTCTCCTTCTGCATAATTTGATTTTGCAGGATAGCGAGAAAGCGAGATGCCAAACGGCTTTACTTCAGCCTTGGCTGTCTGGGGAATAAACTCTCATAGCCTCGGATTGCCTTCCTCCTGCTTCCACGAACTCCACTCTTGTGAGCTTTGCCCTCCCCAGAGCACTCCTAATGGGAGTTTGGTCTGCAGAGGCCAGCACTCCTCCACTTGGCTCCTAGAATTTCCAAGGGGTAATGGTTTTCAGTTTTTACTGAACCAATGGGTGGCTAGTATCTCAAATTATCTGCAGTGGTTCATTGCCAAAGGATTTACCTGGAGTGAGTTTTAAAAATGAAATGAGATGGGCCTGGCTTATGTAACCCGCAGAAATGTCTAGGAGAGCTGGGGAGCAACGAGTTGTATTAATTGAAATTCTAGATGCCTGAGCAAGTTTCAAAAATAATAATAAATGGCATATATCTAATTCTTCAAGATTTGGAAAGCACGTTACATATATGATTTCATCTTATCCTCACAATAACCCTGTGAAACAAGTCCTACAATTAATATTACTTCAATTTTATAGATGAGGAAACCAAGGTTCAAAGAAGAGGCAACATTTAGAGCAGTGGATAAAACTGGAATCAAGAAGACCTGAGTTCAAATCCTTC
The DNA here is from genome assembly GCA_023548195.1 of Bettongia penicillata ogilbyi. NCBI lineage: Eukaryota > Metazoa > Chordata > Mammalia > Diprotodontia > Potoroidae > Bettongia > Bettongia penicillata. The sequence continues at coordinate 6,671,582 of JAJHZJ010000067.1, read as the reverse complement.
CTTGGAGATTGCTAATTATGTGACCCTGGGTAGATCTCTTAACCTCTGAATGCCTTAATTTCCTCATCTTTGAAATGGGGATAATAATGGCACCTATCTCCCAGGGTTGCTGTGAAGATAAAATGAGATATTTGTAAAGCACTTTGCAAGTCTTAAAGTGTTATATAAATACTAGCTATTATATAAGTTAAGTCACTGATCCAGTGTCACATGACTAGTGTCTATGGTAGGACTCAAACCCACTTCCTCCTGATCCCAAGTATACTACCTCTCCACCATCTATGTTCCCTAATATTGCTACCACCTCTTTCACACTTGTCACTCTCCCAGAAACTGTAGATTCTCTCTGACTTTGGCAATCAAAGCTGGCATCAGTAGGTCTGGGATGGGATGAGAGGCAAGGGAAGATGTTGGTCAGCATGGCCCTAGACAGGTCTAGAAAACAAATGGAGTTTTCTTTTAGGCTCCTCTGCTTCCCCATTGAGCATCCTTCATCCTGTTTTTTGTCTTCCACCCTTAACCCTCTTCCTATCATTGGGCTGTGATAACTTCATCTAAGGGAACAAAATTATATCTTACAGGGCATAGAAACATTTTCATAGGGAAGTTCTTCTAGATCCAAAGGATCTCTAATCCTTAGTCATGGAATTTCAGGCACTGTGGTAGGTGGTGGGTGAAAGAATTTTCAATACTGGGTCTACTTAGTGTCTTCCAATTAATAACACTAGATTCTCAGCTGGCTACTCAATCTAGACTGGCCCTTCTAAATGTCTAATACGGAGGGAGAAAGAAGAAGAAAAAGGACAAAGGGATGTGAGGATAAAAGTTATGAATGACATAAGGAGGAAAACAAAGGTGTGTAAAACATTTGGTCAGTTCACATTCCTAAATCCTAATTCTATTGTATCCTTCCTGTGTATCTTCCTCATTTTCCCTGGCCAGAAACCAAAAGATACCAGACTTCACTTATTTATTGCCTTTTCTCTTAATAATGACTTTTGGAATTCAATTTCCTTTGAATACAGCCTGAGAAGCAGTCAATACTTGGATAATTGGTTAATCAGCCTTTCCAAAGTGCACACTAAAGAGATCATTTCTCCCTCCCGCCCCTGCTTTGATGGTTGGATAGTAGAACTCCCAGGTATCCATTTTTGTATCTTTTAAAAAAAAATAGTATATCCTTTAACAAAACTCTGTTTTTGGTTAAACAAATGCCTACTCGATTTCTTTCTTTGTGATGTAAACTCAATATTTCACATGGATTACCACTGTCGCTGGGGGAAGTCAACATTTAGACCAGCCACTGATGCTAACTCACCCACTTGGAAATGGACTTCCATTGTGAAAAAGGTTGAAGTCAACGAGATGGTAGCGCCTCAGTTAATTTCATACAGAAAGGCACAATCTCCTTGTCACTTCTGTGATGAAATCTTGTGCTTGCCAAGGTCAGTATATCCATATCCTGTGTTACTCCCTCAGTGAGATCAAGGAAGTAGCTGAGGGAACTACTTCCTGGTCTTGCTTCCCTTGATGCACATTTCTATGCATATTAGGGCCAGACAAATTCTGCTGTTCCATAAGGCATTACAAATATGGAACAATCAGGAAATTTTCCCAATGTATGGCTCTTTCTCTCTTTTTTGCAAGACGATTGGAGTTAAGGGACTTGGCCAAGGTCACATAATTAATGAATGTCAAATGTCTAAGGCTGAATTTGAACTCAGGTCCTCCTGATTCCAGGATCAATCCTCTTTCCACTGTGCCACCTAGCTGTTCCATGGCTCTCTTTTTAAACACATTTATCTTCCTAGTTCACTTCTAGATGCTAAGAAAAGGAAGTGAATCTGTCTGTTCTTACAAGACCATCATAGTCTTTCTCTAGATGAGTTCAGTGGATTTCCATAAGCATTTCTGCTCCCAGTATGGCTACATAGAACCCTGGGGGTCCTGTCATTAGCCAGCCTTACCCCTGAAGCTACATTTAAACAACGATCCCAAACATGTTAGATTTATCTCAATGGACAATGTCCATGGAGCTTGAGTTTGACTCAATCTCGAATTGTATCATGGGTTTTGGTCACACCTGACCCACCCTTCCCGCTACCTGCTGGAGTGGATCAGCACCAACTCATTTACATATTCAATATCTGGATATACTGAACTATATATATGCTTAAGGGTTCCTTCCTCAGGAGCGGTTAGATAGAACAATGGATAGAGTACAGGGTCTGGAATCAGGAAGATCTCAGTTCAAATCTGGCCTCAGACGCTAGCTGTGTGACCCTGGTGAAGTCACTTACCCCTGTTTGTCTCAGTTTTCTTATCTGTAAAATGGGCTGGAGAAAGAAACAGCAAACCCTTCCTATATCTTTGGTAAGAAAAGCCCAAATGGGGTCACGAAGAGTCACACACAGCTGAAAATGCCTCAACAATCACCAAAGGATTTGCCCCATAGGGTTTCAGCATCTATACCTGCACTTTGAAGAAAGGACATCGGTTACTCCAATGCCCATATTTTACTAACAAATAAGATATAACCCGGAGAGCTTAAGTGTTGTGCTATAGGTCACAGAGCTTATCCATAGCAGAGCCAGGTTTCAAACCAGATGACCCCAAATGCAGCCCCCTCTCTATTACACTATGATGCCTCCATGGTGCCAAGGCCTAGGATCCTGGCTGTAATCAGGTCCAAAGACTGATGCCTGTTGGATAATCATTTTCATGAGCAGACCAAGAGATGTACTAAAAAAAAACCCTTATATTACCCACTAAGATAAAATAATAATTCATTTATATAGTGTTTTACATAGTTTTTAAGTCTCCAAACAAACTTGTTCTCTCTCTCTCTATACATACACACATATATACATATATATTTCTATAGATATGCACATATATATTTATATACACACATACATATGTATACGTTTTACGTACAATACTATAATCTTCATTTGATAGCTAATGAAACTGAGGCTCAGAGACATGAAACGCCTTGCTCAGGGTTACGTAGCATATAAATGGTATTTAGCCAGGATTCAAATCCAAGGCTTCCTTTCTCCAAGTCCAGCAACTCCCCCCCTCAATCCCTTCCCCTTTCCTCTGCTATATCACACTGCCCTGCCTAAAGCTAGAAATGCCTGGGTCTACTGGGAACTCCTGGTTAAAAAAGATGGCTTAAAGACAGTCATCTTAGAATGTCTGGTGGGCATGCTCCATGGAATTTCCCACCTCGAGCAGGCCCAGCAGGTGGACACCACTCTATCTGCCTCAACCTCTCTCTGGTCTCCAATTAGACACAGAGGTAGCCTGATGTGGCCCTATGACGTTACTGAGTACAGTATTGCTGTAGGAAGACAGATTGCAATTTTGCTATTTGTTGCATAGTTTGTTGAATGGAATTGAACTGAATGCTGGCTGGCTCCTTGTTACGCCCAGGAAGCAGTTTTGCCTTTTGGAGAATCTTAATCACCATTTCCCTCTTGCTCATGAAAGGGGTTTCATCTTGGGTTATCAAGTCAATGAGAAAATGAGTCTTCTTCTGGTGATTGAAAACCTGTTGCAATAGCCCAAGGCCCATGGGTCAAAGTCTGTGGATTGCCACAGAAAGTTGGAACAAGGAGACATCTCAGATAACCAACTCAAGACATCAAGGAGGGAAAAGCTGTTGCTCTGGAGTTGGAAAACCTGGGCTCCTTTGTCTACCTAGGCGACTCTATACTAGCTGGGTCTCAGTTTCTCCATTTGTAAAATTTGTGTTATACTAGATGACCCCTGAGGTCCCTCTCAAGTTGAAATTTATGATCTTGCAGATCCAAACCCTTCATTTTACAGATGGGGAAACTGAAGCCCAGAAAGGAGATATGATTTAAGATCATAAACTAGTGAGCTAGTCCTGGGATTAGAATCTTAACTTCCTAATAAAGCTCCCCTTTCATCATACCCTATTTTCTACCTAATTCCATGATCTAAACCTCCAAAAAGTTAATGCCTTTTCCTAATAGCATTCTGGCTTTAAGACCTCCACACAAGGCTGATAAAGCACCCCAAGGAATGGATGGTAACATAAAAGTTGGGATGCAATCTTACATTTCATTTTTACATTTTATATTAGACCACTCCAGGAGTTTTCCTGAAAGGCATGAGGCATGTTGCATACCTTAAAAAAAAAAAGTTAGTATCTTTCATCATCAACTACATTTCCTAATATCTCTGCTTTATAGGCATGCCCTTAAAATACAGCAATTCTTTTTTTATATCGCTGCTACTACCCAAGGATTGCCCCTTTTCTGGTGAACACTCTTCTATGTAACAAGGAAGTATAATTAAGCAAATAGATTAATGTATTTGCCCCATCTGACAGCACATGCCTCATTCTGTACCTGCTGTCTACCACCTCTCTGTTGAAAGAAGGAAGGTGTGCTGGGTACCTTTCCAAGGTCCTTGCTCAGGTGTTCCTGCTTATAGGGATGTTGTGGCTAAGTCTTTTGTCTTCAGAGAAAGGGATGAGCATATACCCCAAATGAAGAAGAGGAGGGGCAGAATGAGAGAACTGGGATTATTTCCTTAAGGTTAAGCTGACCTACGAATGCTAGAAGTCTGTTCTCAAGGATTTTATTAGGTGAACTTGAATTTCCCCCTCCCCTTTTCTGCATGTTTACTTATCCTATCTAAAAACATTTCCTGTGTTCAGACTCAGCTTGAAATATGTAACAGCCAAGACCAGAAGGTATTGTGTGTGTGTGTGTGTGTGTGTGTGTGTGTATGTATGTGAGTGAACATGGTAAATCATTTACTCAAAGGAAAGAGAAAAACCGCCCACCCCACCAATGAAGATAGCAAAAGAGTACTAACTGATTTGTCTGTCGTCTTTCCTGTCAAGATCGCCCTCGCTTTGGCTTTGGTCAGAGGGAAGGACTTTATGTATGAGTCATACAGATGTTTTGCCAGGGCCCGGAGATCAGCAGACTCTGGGTTCAGCTGGTCGATATCACTGGAGATCTCAGCCAACAGCTTCTCCTTCTCGGCCTGTGGCATCCGCCCAAACCTGATCGCTGCAGAGGAAAAAGGAATGACAGAATGAATCATTGAGTTCCTGGTGCTCATAATGTTCTCCTCTCCCAGTTCTCATAAACTCCCCCCACTCCCCAAAATCTGGAGCTCTGGTTTCTTTCAATGGCCTTTCCAGAACTGCTATTTCACTGGAGGGCCACAAACAATAAATAATGATCAATTATTGGATTCATTAACTATGGAAAACATATGCATACATACGTATATGTGTATATATGTATGTAGTATATATGTGTATATATAAATATGTATTTTTCAGTTAATGAGTTCAATAACAGATTATTGCATATATATGTGTATGTGAATGTATGTGCTTATATATAATACTCATTATATATAAAGAGACACACACATACAGAGAGAGAGAGAGAGAGAGAGAGAGAGAGAGAGAAAGGAGGGGAGAGACAATACAAAGGAAAGAATTTATTTATGTATTTACTCTTTTGTAGGATCCAGATTTAGAAGGGACCCTGGAGATAGTACAGTCTAACTCCCTGATCTTACTGAGGAGGGGTCTGAGGTCTGGTCAAAGGCATTGACATGCCCAAAGTCACAAAGGCCAGAAGGAGAAGATTGGGAGATGAACCAGGGTCTGACTCACAACTCAGTGTTCTTTTTACTGTGTGGTTTTACCTTGAGGGTCAAATACAAACTGCTCTGTTGGGTGTTTAAAATCTTTCACTCCTTGACTCCTCTCTACCCTTCTGGTCTTATTACACCCCCTCTTTTTTATGTATACACTGTCCAATCCAGGCAAAGGGATCTTCTTCCTGCTCCTCATACACACCCCATCTCCAGCCTTCATGCCTTTGTACTCACTCTCCCAGTGCCTGGAAGGGATTTCTTCCTTGTCTCCACCTCTCAGTCCAAATTCCACTTTCTTCATGAGTCCTTTCCCAATCCCTCCAGGTAATAGTGTCTCCCCACTCCGAATTACCTTGAATTTATGTATTTATATAATACATATTTTGTATTCACACACACACACATATACACATACACCTACGTGTGTATATACATGCATACATTCACACACAGAACTATGTTGTCTTCTCTTCTAAAATGTGAGCTTGACAGCAGGGACTGATTTACTTTGTATCCCCAGAGCCATTAACCTGCACTTGGAACAGTGTCCTGCACACAGTAGGTTCTTAGTAATTTATGGATTATCTGATTGATTGCACTATGCTTATTCTGAATAGATACGGATAGAGTAATCACCTCAGGGAAAAGCACTGTGGGACTCAAGTTGTCAAAGACATTGTCCTAAGTCCTGACAGAGCTGACAACCCAGAAGAGGATAGAAGTCCATGGATTCTCACCCAGCTATGCAGATTGCATTTCTGGACCAACCACAGAATTCCTTTTTCCTAAAGAACTGCAGAGAAGCTCACATTCAGACACTGTAACTAGAGTTAAGTAACAGTATCTTTTTCAGGGGTGGAAGTTTAGAAGGAGGAGCCATTTGGGAGGATGGAAGGGGGGGCCTGGGGTAGAGGCAGAATGATCCATTTGTTACCCTTCCAACTTCTGGTACCTCCTTTTCCCATTGTAAGACCTTCCCATGCACAGCATTTCTTAACTGCTAATTTAGGGGTGCATACTTTGGACCGCAACTTTTTCCTGTTACAAGAAGATTTGGATCACTTCTTGATACAACATACTATTAAGCCAGAAATAGCATTTCCATCAAGAATGCCAATAATTTGAGGCATGTGATGACTGGAGAGAGCACAGGGCTGTAGGGGTCAAGGAATCTCTGTACTGGTCCCTAGCTCTCTCACTGAGGAGCTCAGAGATTTTGGCCATACAGTTTCGTCATGTAAATTGGTGGAAGAAGGATTGGACTGGATGATTCAGCTCTTATATGCTATGGTTCCCTGCAAAACCATTGCCCAGTGGTTTTTACTAAAGAAATAGCTCCTTTGCATCTTGGAGATGCCAAACCATTTCACCTCAAATGTTCAGCACCAACCCAGCTTGGGCAAATGTTCATCTTAGTTTTCTCATGAAGAAAATGAAAGCGTTGGGATGAGATAGAAGGTCCATAAAACTTCTTCCAGTTCTAAATCCTCCTCATCTCATGATATAAGCCCTGTTTCTTTGGGGAAAGCTCCTTTGTATTCACTAAACTCATAGGAGAATAGTAAAGAGGAAAGAGAAATTCATCCTATAGCTGAGATCACTTGTCGTTGTGCAGATATTTCAGTTATGTCCAGCTCTTCATGATCCAATTTGGAATTTTCTTGGCAAAGATACTGCAGTGGTTTGCCATTCCCTTCTCCAGCTCATTTTTACAGATGAGGAAACTGAGACAAACAGGGTTAAGTGATTTGCCCAAGGTCACACAGCTATAGTAAGTTTCTGAGGCTGGATTTGAACTCAGGTCCTTTTGACTTCAGGCCTGGAGCTTTATTCACTGTGCCACCTAGCGTCCTTGAATAAACCTGTATTCAGACATTTCCTAATCATGGCCCCTGCTCATGATTTCTTTAAGTATAAATTTATGAACTGATAATTGGTAGGTATGTACAAATCAACTATTCTCTCTTACTCTGTTTCTGTTTGATTCTATGGGATGGTAGGTAAGTCATCCTTGGAAGACAGGGAAATGCCCAATGGGATGGTTCAGCCCCAGTCCTGATTGTTAGGACACTGGGGAACAGTTCCTACCAAAGTGCCAAGTTTTATAAGAGTAAAAAGAAACAAGAAGGGGAGAAGGTGGTGGGGGCTAGAGCTAGAGGTGACCTCAGGGATCATCAGATCTAATTTTCTAATTTTAAAGAGAAGGAAATGGAAGCCTAGGGAAGGAAAGTGATGTACCCAATGTCCCAGAAGTAGTAATAGGAGAACTGGGATTTGAATGAGATTCTCTGTCTCTATATCCTTTTCTTTCTCTTCCTCCTTTCTATACCCTCCTACGTCTCTGTTGTGGGCAAGATGGTGAGGGAAGGCTGCAGGATGTGTTGGGGAAAAATTTTTACATATTAGGAAAAAAAAAGAAAGAAATTTTAGACTTGACTTCCAGCCAGGACTGTGAAACAGCAAGTAAATGGTGGTCAGAATGACCCACTGTAGGTTATTTCTAGCCTTAGGTTGTGCAACACAAAGAAATCTCAGTCCTATTAGGTTTCATAATGCTTTGGGTCCAATAGTAGTCTGTGGGATGACTTGTTTAAGAGTAACAGAGAGTAACATGTGGAAAAGGAAAGGGTGGTACTAAAATGCCACTAAAGAGGAAATAAATCTGACATGGACTTCTTGAATTTTAGGCCTTGAAGGAACTCTGAGAAATCATCTGGATTAATTACTTTGTTTTCTAGAAGATGGAGCTAAAATCCAGAGAGGTTAATCAAGTTATCCAAGGTCGCACAGCTCATTATTGACATCTTGGACTAAAGCCCAGATCTTCTGACTCCTTGATTCTGCTTTCTATTTATTATCAACATTAGCATTGGCCAAAAACTAGGGATTTTACGTTTTCTGGAGTATTTTCATGATATTTTCCCAAAACTGATCATTGTTTTGGGATGTATCAAAAAGGTGGATGCTTTATTACTTTTTAATTACTGGAATATTGAAAGACCTTCTTTTAATGGGCTATAATTCAACTATGAACATGAAATCCCTGTACACTGCAAAAGACTAAATCTTAGGAAACCAATTTTTTGACACATCAGCTTTGGTATCTATCAATGATAGAGTACGTTATTTGAAAAAAAGATCTGAGAGTTTCGGTAGCTCCACATCAGTCAAGCACAGGAGTGGGGAACCTGCGGTCTCGAGGTCATGTGTGGCCCTCCAGGTCCTCCAGTACAGCCCTTTGAATCCAAACTTCACAGAACAAATCCCCTTAATAAAAGGATTTGTTCTCCTAAAACTTGGGCTCAAAAGGTTGCACCTAAGGACCTAGAAGACCACATATGATCCTGAGGCCATAGGTTCCCCATCCTTGGCTCAAGCATGTGATTTTTTTCACTAAAAAAGCAAATTCAATCTTAAGTTGAATGATGAAACACTTCCTCCACTGTTCCCTGCCCCGTGAAGACCACATCTGCAATCCTTGTTCAAGTTTGGATACCACACATTGCAGGAGGAACATGGACATATTTGATGGGTGATTAAGGGGGTATAAAGTCTGAAGATCATTCCACATGAGGACTGTGTGATGTTAAAATAGGAGAAGAGGAGATTCAGGGCAGAAGTGATTGTCACCTTTAAATATCTGATGGTCTCTCCTATGCAGAGGGACTTGATGTGTCCACTGTCCCCAGAAAGAATGACTTGAAGGAATAAGTTAAATGTGCAAACAGAAAGATTTTACCTTGATACAAAGAAAAACTTTCCTACCACTAAGATTTTCCCCAAGTGGAATGGGATACCTTGGAGACAGTGGTTTTCCCCTTCACTGGAGGCCTTTGAGCAGGGACTGGAGGCCCCCAGGTTGGGGAAAGGGTGGAGAGGATTCTTGTCTGAGTGGGTAAGGATTGTGTGAGATGATCTGAGGGCCTTTCCAACTCTGACATCCTTCCAAATGCTTATGCAACAAATTAAGTTCAATTAACTTAACCATGATCCTACCACTACACTAACTCCTCTATAACCCTAGGCAAGTGCCCTAACCTCTTTGGGCTTCAGTGTTCTTGTGTGTTAAATGATGGAGCTGGGCTAGATAATCTCCAACATCTCTTATTCTCACATCCCATGATCTGTGAACCATCTGTAGGTACAGTGAATTATAGGTGTAATTTTCAAGTGTTGCAAGCCCTGTCATCTTAGAAGGACTGAATTTGTATCCCAAGTGGAGAGAATTCTAACATTGCAGGAGAAATGAAAGATTTTCTTAAAACTTATTAATTTAAAACAAATGTTCAAAAGTATTATTTTATCTTTCTTTCCTTGAAGATTTGCTATCATTTCTTTCAGAGAAAGATTTCCAGAAGTAGAAAGGCACAAGAGGTAGCCCCAATGCAAAATCTTCATGGACTTTTGTAAAAAGTGGGATGAAGAATGACTTCTTTCCCCACTCCCACCTCCAACTGTCTCCCCCACTTTTTTTGCATGGTTCTGTGCAAGTACCTTAGTTTTAGGGCATCTCTGGGTTGGAAAGGGCAGGAAACTACAGTACACCGCCCCCGCCCCCCCGAGTATTTTCTCACAGGTATAAATGCAATTTCTGCACACCTGACAGAATACTTCTCAAATATTCCCCGAAGCTACTTATGAAACTCAATTTCTCACTTAAGCAATTCTGTATTGGATCTGACCTTATACCCACTTCTACCCACTGAGTTAGAGGGTAGAATCTTCTCTAGGCTTCTTTATAGTAGGTTTTTGGGCCCTGCCTGCATTTGGAAGTCATAACTCTGATGGAAAAGAACGGTCAGTTCCTACAGGTCAGGAATGAGAGTTTTATCATTTTCTACATGTGCCAACTAGCAAAATAACAAGAGGTGCATGGTACAGTGGAACCACTCCTGGCTTGTATTGGAGGATCTGGGTTCAAATCTTGCTTCTGTCACTAACTGTGTGACCTTGCGTTAATCACTGACTCTTGGTCCTCAGTTTCTTTATCTGTAAAACAAAGACTAGATGACCTTTGAGCTCTAGTTTTATGATTCTAGGAATCCAACAAAAAACACTCCTAGCCCTTACTTGGATCAATTAAACTCTTCAGCAACCAATAATTGAGCCTACTATCTGGGAGCAACTAAAGGTATAAAGACACTTGGCATGTAATAGGTCATAAAAGAAAGAAATGTTCGTTGACTGAGATAAAAGTGAACAAGTCTCTGACCTCAAGGAGCTTTTATTCTATTGACTTAAAGAAGGTTTTCTAGAAGGGGTGCTAAAGGAGGCCGAGTGATAGAGTAAGAGACTAGGAACCAAAAGACCTGAATTCTAGGCTCCTCTGCTGCTAATTAGTGGTGGACAAATGAATTCAACTTTCTGGGCCCCAATCTCCCTACTTGTAAAATGGGGGAGTTGGATAAGATCATTCATTTTTTTAAAAAAAATTTTTATTTAAAGTTGTGAGATCTAAATGCTATTCCTCCCTCCTTTCCTACACTTCCCCTCCCTGAGAGAGTAAGCAATTAGAGTTAGATTATATATGTGCAATTATGTAAAACATTACCATACTAGTAGTTTTGTACAAGAAGACTTGAAAAAAGAAATGAAAGTGAAAAATAGCATGCTTCAGTCTATATTCAATCAATATCAGTTCTTTCTCTAGAGGTGGATAGTATGCTTCATCCTTAGTCCCTTAGAATTGTCTTGGATCATTATACTGCTGAGAATAGCCAAGTCATTCACAGTTCTTCATCAAACAGTATTACTGTTACTGTGCACAACATTTTCCTGGTTCTGTTCCCATCACTATACATCAATTCATATAAATCTTCCCAGGTTTTTCCTGAAATCATCCTGCTTGTCACTTATAACACAATAACATCTCATTACAATCATATATCACTGCATGTTTAGCCATTCCCCAACTGATGGACATCCTGTCAATTTCTAATTCTTAGCCTCTACAAAAAAAAGTCGCTATATTTTTGGATAAATAAAGCCCTTTCCTTTTCTTTGGATGTCTTTAGGATATAGACATAGTAGTGGTATTGCTGGACGAAAGGGTATGCACAGTTTTATGATGCTTTGGGCATAGTTACAAACTGCTCTATAGAATGGTTGGAGCAGTTCACAACTCATTTTCCCATATTCCCTCCAACATCCACCATTTTCTTTTTTGTGTGTCATATTGATAATCTGATAGGTATGAGGTGGTACCTCAGAGTCTCATTAATAGTGATTTAGAGCATTTTTTCATGACTATAGATAGCTTTGATTTCTTTGTTTGAAAACTGTCTTCACATCTTTTTACCATTTATCAGTTGGAGAAAGACTTGTATTTTTATGAATTTCACTTAGTTCTCCATATATTTGAGAAATGAGACCTTTATCATAGATACTTGCTGCAAATTTCTTTCCCCAGGTTCCTCTTTCCTTATAATTCTGGTAGCACTGGTTTTGTTAGTGTAAAACCTTTTTAATTTTATATAATCACAATTATCTATTTTACATTTTTAATGTTCTTTATATTTTCTTGGGTCCTAAATTGTTTCCTTATGCATAAATCTGATAGATAAACTATTCCATGCTCTCTTAATTTGCTGTGATATGACCCTTTACATGTAAATCATGTATCCATTTTGCCCTTACCTTGGCATATGGTGTGAAATGTTGGTCTATATCTAGTTTCTACCATACTGTTTTCCAGTTTTCTCAGCAGTTTTTGTCAAATAATGAGTTCCAAAAGCTTAACTCTTTAAGGCATTTATCATATACTAGATTCCTATGGTTTTTACTACAAAGTAATTTGGACCTAACCTATTCCACTCATCCACCCCTCTGTTTCTTAGCCAGTACCAGACTGTTTGGATAATTATTGCTTTACAATACAGCTTGAGATCTGATATGGCCAGACTACCTTCTTTTGTATTTTTTTCATTGATTCTCTTGATGTCCTCAAGCTTCTATTCTTCCAGATGAATTTTGTTATTACTTTTTCTAGCTCTATACAATAATTTTTGATAGTTTGATTGGTATGGCATCGAAGAAATAAATTTAGGCAGAATTGTTATTTTTATTATATTGGCTTGACCTATCCATGAACAATTAATTTTTCCATTTGTTTCAATTTGACTTTAGTTGTGTAAAAAGTGTTTTATAGCTGTGTTCATATAATTCCTGGGTTTGTCTTGGCACGTAGACTCCCAAGAATCACAGTTATTTTAAATAGAATTTCTCTTTCTAGCTTTTGCTGCTGTACTTTGTTGGTAACATATAGAAATGCCAATGATTTATGTGGGTTTATTTTGTATCCTGCAACTTTGCTAAAGTTGTTAATTATTTTAAGTAGTCTTTTAGTTTATTCTCTAGGATTTTCTTAAGTTTAACATCTTATCATCTGCAAAGAGTGACAGTTTTGTTTCCTCATTGCTTATTTTAATTCCTTTCTTTTTCTTCTTTTATTGCTATAGTTAATATTTTTAGTAGAATATTAAGTAATAGAGGTGATAATGGGCATCCTTGCTTTACCCTGATTGTATTGGGAAGGATTCTAGCTTATCCCCATTACAGATGGTGTTTTTAGATAAATGATTATTCCCAAATGTTTTCTCAGTGTTAAAATTCTGACATACATTACTCTTGAGAACTACTTTTTTTTTCCTAACAGACATAAGGTATGGGGGAGAAGGAGAAGAGAAAACTAAGGCACTTTTTCTTTGCTCTTAGGGTCCTCCTCCCCTTGTCCCCAAAGAGCAGTTGATAAGCAGGTTCAAAATCCAGGTTTAAGATTCCAGGAGTTTTATACTTGTGATTATTAATTACCTAGGAATATTTTACTTACCCTACTTAAAAAAAGTCAATAGTCATACACTCAATGAGCTAAGAATAGGTTTGATAGACATCATTAATCTCTTGTAAGTATGTATGTGTATCACACATACACACATATACCTTTATATAGTGTACACTTAAAAAATTCATCCAGCTCACAACTGACCAGGGACAGACTTCAGCATCATATATTTAATACAATACACTGCTAACCATCCTATTAATGCTTACCAGTCCAAATGGTAGATTTGAAATGGTGTCAGAGGCTTGACAATGAATAAGGATGTATCCCAAGATTAATTTGTCCCATTTTTACATATGTTTGCTTCTTTTGCAAGAGTCTCATCGTGCAAACACAGGGCTGGTGCAAAGCTCTGGTACAATTCACAGAATTGCTGCCAATAAGCTATGTTTTTCCACTTCTCTCTCTCGAGAAAGACACTTGGGAGTTGATGGTGCAGTGTAAATGGAGCCTTACATGATTTGGCAATCCACAAGATCTCATTTGTGAGCTCCTCCAAAATAAATCGAGAAGCAGCTTCAGCACCAGCACTATTATGTAGGAGTGGGGATAGAGGGACTCAACATTTTTCTTAAAGGCAAGGTAATGGACAACTGTGGGGTTAAGGGAGAAGAGGGCATTCACGTATCAGGCAGCTGGCTCTGGAAAGAGAGAAGCTGGTGGCTGTAGTCTCATCTTGCTTTGTAACTCATTGCTATTAGCCCATGTGGTAACATAGGCATTGGTCTAGACTGTTGCAAGAAGAGAATAAGTAACCTAATGTTTAAATCTCATGTCTGCAGTGGATAACTAGAGGATTTAATTTTTTATTTCAGTTAAGCAATTACTTTCTCTCCCCTAGGCAATTTAAAAATAAAGTAGATTTTTAATAGAGTAAAAGCAGTAGGAAATATGAGGGGGAGGTATTTGAGGAAATGAAACTCCAAAGTCTAAATTTTTTAGTATAAGTTTCATTATCTTCAACTCTTAGCTAATCTCTCTCCCCCTCCTCCCCAATTCTAGTAATTATCCATTGAAAACTAGCACAATACAGTAGATAGAAAGTTGGCCTGGGTTCAGGTATTCCTTATGACACACCCTAGCTTTGTGACTATGGGTAAGTCCCATAAACTCTCAGTGATCCAAGGTGATAAATTGCAGGTGAGCTGCTATCTTCATTGGTGGAAGGCATTTCCACATTGGGAGTTCTCTACACCAATAAATTGAGGATCTGGATCTCCCTTCTCCCCCACCAAAACTCCATGAGTTCTCAGACTTATAAAAAGAGTCTAACAAGATGCATTCCTCATGAAGAAACCGGTCACTTACTAGTTCCTGATCTGACTGGATAAGATTAACGCTGACACCCTAAATGACCCCTAGTAAAACTTGAGGATGACTTTGGCAGCTCCTTGTGACCAACCATGCCAGTTAAAGTTAATGGGAAGGTAGGAACAAGGATAACAATTTACAAAAGAGGACTGGATATGTGGTTGAATTATCAGAAGTCACAGGTATTCTATCAGACCTTCTAAGAAGGATGTAATTTGAGAGGCAGGAAATCACAGGTGTTGGGAATTATTCATTATTAGGTAGAAAGTTGAGCTTGGACTCCAGACGTCCCCACTCTGAGGTATACTGGCTCCATGACTCTGCTAAGGCACCTAACTTCTGAGTGCTCTAGGCAAATCTGAGAATGTCACTGCCAAGCAGGTGACTTAGAATCTGGGAATTCCCTCTGCCAAGGAAAATCAGAGAAAGAGAAGAGCAATGAATCATGTGGATAATATAGCATATTCTTGTTTTAATAAAAATAAATCATAATGAGACTGAGTTGTCTGGTTGTTGGCTCTCCCTGAGAGTCACAATGTGGTGGATATCCCCATCTGTGTACACTGGTTTGAGAAATGGAGGTTTCTTAAGATATTTCATGACAAGTCCAGTAGGACAAGTTCAGAATGAGGACTCCCATCTCTGTCCCTTTGAAGATTTCTAGCCTGAGAACCACCCCCTGGTGTTTATTCTTACCTGATCTAGAAAACGGAAGGGGTGGGCATAAATCAGTGTGATACTAGAAATGGCTATTGTTCATTGGATTATGAGAAGTCAGGGCAGGAAAAAGATCTTCTAGAAGCTTCAACCCTTGTTGTTCAGACAAACAATCACCACCACAACAAGACAGTACAAACAGTACTCTAAAGTTTTGCAAGGTACTTGACTTACATTATCTCATTCCATTCTCACAATAATCTTGTGAAATAAATAGATGTAGTCATTTATCATTGCTATGTTATAGATAAAGAAACTGAGCCTATGTGACTTGGTCAGGGATGCATAGCTAGTAATTGAGACAGGACTTCAGCTTGTGTCTCCCTGACTTCAAGGTCAATGTTCTATCTACAAGGGACAGCTAGGGGATAAAGAGGATAGAGCACAGGCCTGGAGTCAGCAGGACCTTAGTTCAAATCCAGCTGTGTGACCTTGGGCAAGAACTTAAACGCTGATTTCCTCAAAAAAAAAAAAAAAAAAGAAAGAAAGAAACAAACCAAAAGTTCTGTCTGCTACACCAAATTAAATCTCTGATGATAGGACTATGAGAATTTAAGTAACTTGCCTAGGATGATGCCGTTAAGACAGTGGGAGAGGTGGGATGAGAAACTGATGTTCCTACAAATTCATGAACACATCTGTCCTGACTATCCATGCAAACCTTGTTTCAGTTCTTATGATATTTCCTCTGTAGGTTTACAACTCCCCCCAAACCCCCAGGGAGATGACAGAAAAGTTCTGAGGAGCCACTGAGACGGGCTCTCCAGATAACCAAATAACAACTGGGGAATGGCAGCGAAAGTCAGTCTTTCCCTTTGTTTCCTGAGTTCTTCCTCCATAGTCCTTTGTGCACCATCCTTTAAGAGTAGTAGGGACCCTGAGGGTGAGATTGGTACTTTGGAGGTACAATACTTGTAGGGTCATTAACCACAAGATAGACTGCCAGCTTTCTTACTTTCTTCTCTTTTCTGGGGAGGATGTATAATATAGGGGTTGGAGGTTCCCATGAACCCTTGTGGATGACCATGAGATTTTAAAAAACAGGGTCAAAAACCACTTCTGAAGCATGTGGAGTGAGTTTCTTGCTGGGAAACTATTTCTTCTTTTTTAGTGGTAAGCGATATCACGTGAGTATGTTCAAAATGAACATTTTGGTCACATTTCCTGCTAAGTAACTGCTTGAGGAAATGTTGCTGATCCCTAGATGAAAATTGAAAATAATATTCATCTTCAACCCCCTTCTTTGGCGAAATCACTGGAAGATTTTTTTTTTGTGACTGCCTTTCCCAAGGAGCAGAAAGGGAAAACCTGTGTTCCCATGTGGCCTGAGTCATACAAAGTAAAACTTTTGAAGGATTAAAGTGTTTGCACCAAGTTTTCAAAGGATAGGTGACAGATGTTGAGTAAATGGGCATGAGTTTGCTTCTGGGGCATAAAGCTCTACTGAAAATCTTTATATGAAAAAAGTCTAAAATTAAATTACCTAGTTACATGACAGGGGTGGCCATGAGATATAAATGCACAGCACTAGGACTTCTAATCTCTTTTTAAAAGTGTTTATTTTTGTTCATTTCGTTTTATGCCACAGAAAGTCACTTTTTAAAATGCTTTTTTTTCTCTACTTATCAATACTGTTTTCTTCCTTCCTATTCCTGTTCCTCAACAAATATACATTAAAACTGGGGCAGTGGAGAGGAAGAGGAGAGATGTCAGAAACAGACAAAATTACAATACAACAAAATAAGGGATCATTTTTAGTAGGAAGCCTTTGATTTTTTTCCTTCATTTTTTAAAAGTTTCAGGAAAAGTATTAGACACCCCATTGGGCCCCGTACACAGGAAAACTGAATTTTTCTTTTTTCTTTGTTTAAGCAATTACAAATAATCTAATTTTGACTCAATTCCCAGGGGCACTGGGGTGAAACCTATCTGACTGACATATGAGTAACATGCCTATAAATTACTTCTTTGAAAAGTATATTTTGGATTAACGGAAGGTCCTCATCTCACAGTGCTAGTATGATGTAAAGATTAAGTATGTAGGCTTAAGTTTACTTTTCAAAATAAAATTACAGCTTAAGCTTTCCCCCCTAATTCACAAATGAAAAACAGCTCTGAATATTCAACATAGTAACATTAATCATACAAGCTTCCTGAAGATAAGGTCTTATATTTTAAAAAACCATTAAGAATATATATATGTCAGAAATCTGAGTAGCATTTAGGCTAATCAGAGGGGGATGGGTTCAATAATTCACACTACAGTTTTGCAAATGGCCTTATAAATACTATCTCATTAGATTCTCACAACAATCCTGGGAGGTAAGTGCTCTTATTAGCCCCATTTTATAGATGAGGAAACTGAAGTTGAGAAAAGTTAAGTGATTTGCCTAGGATCACACAGCTAGTAAGCATCTGAGCCTGAATTTGAACTTGATTCTTCCTGACTCCAGACCCAGGGCTGTGTCCACCATGATACCAAGCTGCTTCATCATAGGACCACTGATTTAGACCTAGAAGGGACTTTAGGGTCATATCATCTAAAATTTTCCTTTAAAAGGTGAGGAAATAGGGCCAAAGAAGTAGAAAGACTCAGTAAATGTCATGCAGGGAGTGCCAGAGCCAGAATTCAAACCCTGGACTTTTAACTTTCCAATCCAGATCTCTTTCCACTATGCCACACCAAATAATGATGAAAAGGTATATACTGGATTTAAGAAATAGCCATGGACAATGTATCAAGCTTATGTAGGCATCACTTATACTGAGTTACAAAGACAAGGTAAATAACATTTGTCGTAGTGTTCCAGTGTCTACTACCTTGCAAACCACTTAGCTTTTCCGGCTGGCCCAATAATTCAACTCCACTTTTTATTGAAATTTTTTTCTTTAAGATTACATCTACAACAGAGAGATACTAAACGTACTACTGTGTTTGGGTTGATTTAGGGAGATTGCTGAGTTGCTATCTGTCTCATGAGCTATTTGATTGGCCATCGAGTGACCTAAATAATCAGGAGAGATACAGCTATTTTGGTCACCTTAGGATGCATCTCTATAATACCTACAAGTCCCTTTTGAAAGCAGCAAAGTTCAGTAACTTATTTCCCAACCCTTTCCTCCCTGCCCCTCCTGGTGAAATCCTGACTGTCTTTTATAATCCTACTCAAAGGAAACAGCATTCTATGAAGCTTCTCCACTGGAAAAGATCATTATTCAGGACTCAAAAGCATAGAAGCGGGAGAGACCCTAAAATCTATCTAGTCCCACATATACCTGAACCAGGATCCCTCCTTCAGCATACTTAGCAAGCAGTCATCTTTGTCTATTAAGTGGTAACCCACCACCTCTACTGGTAGGTAGCCTTGGCCCATTAAATGGGAGATCCCCTCCCTCCCTCCCTCCCTCCAATCTACTCCAAACAATTCTGCTGTTTGATAGAATGAACTGTAAGCAAGTTTTTCCTCTTACCAGGGCCAAATGTATATCTCTGTGTATGTGTGTACATATATATATATTATATATATATATATATATATATATGTACACACACACATATATATGTATAATCTATATGCTATAATATATATAGCTATATGCTATTACCTATCATCCATCCATCCATCCATCTGTCCGTCTATCTATCTATCTATCTGTCTATCTATCCATCTTTCCATGCATAATCTTCCTCAAACAGAATGTGTCTTGAAGGCAGAGAAGTGTTCATTTTTCTTGGTATGTATCCCTAGTGCTGAGTACCAGGTCTGGCCCGCTGACAACACCTAATAAATGCTCATTTGTTCATTTCTTTATCCAGGGTTGAGCAGACTAGGTCGACTCTTTCACATGGAAACCTTTAAAATACTTGATGAAAAATAGCCATCATGTTTCCACCAAGTCTTCCCTTCTCCAAGGAAAGCACATAATTCTTTTGACCACTCTACACAAGGCATGATGGCTCTTTGAGGCTCTTCACCATCCTCCTGGATACCCTCTAATTTAATGACCTTCTTAAAATGTGACATTCAAAATTGAATGCAACACTTCATATGTATTCTGACCAGGGTGGCATATGGAGAGATTATCATCTCCCTTTTTCCTAGACCTTATACCTCTTAACATAGCCCAAGATCATAGCTTTTTACAAAAGTTTGTTAGCATCTTCTTTATACAATTACCTTCTATATTTCACAATTATTTATTTACATATATTAACTGCCCAAATAGATTATAGGGACCCTAAAAGGCAGACATTATATATTACCTGCCTTTGATTTCCTTCTATATCTAGCCACTGGACCCAGACTGCTCCAGAGGAGAAAGTGACTGGTGATTTTGTACATCCCTGCCTCATTTAAATCCATTTCACTTGCATGTCATGGCATCATCTTCCTGATGTCATGATCCTCTTTGAGAAGGAAGGACAAAAAACTAAAACATGACGCCTAGCACACACAGTAGGCATTTAATAATTGATCACTGAATGCTGAATGAATAGAGATTTTTCTCTACATAACGCCAACCAATCTTACACTTAGGAACCCTGTGTTTTGGTATGGTTGCAAGTATCACCCAAGATAGTGTAAGATACTGGAAAGGAGCTTACAGATTATGTAATTTATCCTTTTTATTTTATTAATGAGGCAACTAAGAGTCGCTGTGATAGTGACTTGCCCAGAGTCTCAGAGACAGTAGCTGGCAGAGTCTAGGATTTGAACTTAGGTCTTTTGACTCCAAATCCAAAGTTCTTCTTACACTACACTCAACTGTCTCCCCAAAGAGCCATAAGTAAGGCAAATGAAGAATGTCAGAGCATTGAAGAGAAGTTATGGGGTAGTTTTCTAGTGAGAAAATTCTTGAGTTCTTTCATCTGGATTCAGGATTGTAACAAGAAACTATTCATTAAATCAAATTAATTAGGTTTTCCTATGATTGAATTAAAATGAAGGCCACAGTCAAAACATGAGTCCCATTGGAAGGGCTTTCCCATCAACAAAGAGACTCAAACTAAATTTCAATTTCCTTGAACCAATCTGTATTTTCTTTGGCTGATGAATCTAGGGTTTTATATGACCACCAAATTGACAGGTCTTAAGCTGCACATTAGTTTGAGGGTTGCCAATCTGATTCAATCACAGAAATTGCGAATATCTGGCTCAGAAATTTCAAAATCGAGCCAATGAGTCAGTCAGATGCCTTCACATCTTCTTAGCCAACAGCCACCTTATAGAGAAGCAGGACTTCCTGCTTCTAATCTCTACCCTCTCTGAACCATTCTTCACAAAGCTCCCTGAGTAATCTTTCTGGCTCATACCACTTCTCTACTCAAAAACCTTGAGTGGTAACCCACTGTCTACAAAAGAGAGTATTAGTTTGTGATTCTGGCCTTCAAGGCTCTCCACAATCTGATCCCAGCCTGCCTTTCTAGCCTTAATTTGTGCACATTTATGTCTCTACATACTTAACTCTATTTCCTAATCCCATCCTTTCTTCTTTATTTATTTTGTCTTTTAAATCTGTTATGTATTTCTAGCTAACAGGTTTTGGAGACTTCTCCCTTAAAGGCTCAACTCAGGTTCTATTTCCTTCATAAAACCCTCCCTGATCATCAAGCTATCCTCTGTATTATCTCTCTTTCTTCAGAATACTTGAGTGTTCTGACAGTTGGGCAATAAATGAGCCACTCTGGGCAAGGCATGGAACTTCTCTAGTCAAATTTTGGTTGCTTGGTTAAAGCAAATGAAGGTGTGTAAACAATGGCAACCTACTGAGCACCGGAAAGGATCCTAGATTTTGAGTCAGAAAAGCTAGGTCAAATCTCAGTCCTGCCACACGCTACCTGTGTGAACTTAAACAAGTCCCTTAACTTGGGCCTCAGTTTCTGCAGTTGTAAAATGAGAAGGCTGGATTCAGTGGCCTCTGGGATCCTTCCCAGCTTTGGTCCTAAGTATTTTCTGAATGTTTTCTTGTTTTCAGAGTGGGGATTGTCCCCTCACTCTATATTATTTTTACTTGGAGACAACTAGGTCCAAAGAACTTGATGTGACCTTTTTGGGGAGGGTAGAGGGGGAGATGATTCTGAGAACAACTTTCAGGTGGCATAAAATGAGGCAGTCTGGATTTCAATGTAAATAAAAGTAATGCAATTCAAGGAATTTTGAAGCCACTAGTGGTGATCCAATAAAAGATCTACAACTCAAGTCATTCTTTCATACACCTGTAAAATCTCCTTGATAAACTAAACAATGATTGCAAAAATAAAATTGGAAATAAAAGCAGTCTGTCTCACCTTCCCCTGTATCCTTTGTCTCAACCTCCCATCCTTCCACCTCCTTAGTGAGGAACGACAATTCTGAGTTACCGGAGAGATCATTAGGTCTTAAGTAGCTGATTATAATTTATTCAACTATCCACTGCCCAAGTAAACATTAGGGTATAATAAAACCAGGGTCCTCCTGGTCTCCTTCAGAAAGACCCAGTGGCATAGTGGATAGAGTCCGATAGGGTCTGAAATTAGGAAGACCTGAGTTTAAAACTGACTTCAAATGCTTAACTAGCTTGAGTGATCTTGGGCAAGTCACAGAACCGCTACTTACCTCAGTTTCCTCAACTGTAAAATGGGGCTAATAAAAGCACCTACCTGGCCAGATTGTTGAGGATCAAATGAGATATTATTTAAAAAAACAGTGCAGTGCCTGGCACACAGTCAGTGCTGTATAAATGCTCATTCCCTTCCCCTCCCCTTAAAATAACATCTTTAGAGACTGAGATTTCTGTTGTTTTCTCCCCCATCTATCTTTTCTGCTCATGCCCCCATGACTGTGTTTTCTTCGCTACTCTTCTTTTCTACCTTGCCTCCCTGCCCTACTGGGGTCCCAATACGAACAGCCATGAAACCCCAATCTTTCTTAATTGGCCAGTTTGGGAGTGGGATTCATATAACAGTTACACAAGCTGGGTGCCCGATTCAGTGGGTATGTACTACCACATGAGACTAGGGACAGAAAGGGAAAAAGGGCTAGGGTGAAAACAGGCTGATCAATCAAATGAACCAAAAAGCATCTGTTAAACAATCACTATGCTGCAGGCACCGCACCAAGCACTGGGGATGCAAAGAAAGGCAAAAATAGGTGTCTTCATGTTCTACTGGATAAACAGCATGTAAGTAACTGGGCACATACAAGAGAGGTGCAGCGGGGAGAACTGCTGTCTAATTCTTCTCGTAATATTTCACGTCTGTGAGAGCATGGGCACCAGATGCTTCATAACCTGCCCCTTCTGCTTTCCTAGTTTTTTGGTTTTTTTTTTTCACATTTTATATCCTCCCCCCTTTCCCTCCCCTGATGCCAGTGACATTGGGCATTTTCTCTGACTGTTCTCCATGCCTGGAATTGTCTGCCTCTTCATCTCTACATTCTGGCTTCCCTCAGGTCCCAGCTAAAATCCTACCTGCTAAAAGAAGGCTGTCCAAATCTCCCTTAATTCTAGTGCCTTCCCTCTGTTGATTACCTCAAACTTATCTTGTATGTACCTTGCATTTGCATATTGTTTCCCCCTCCCTCTAGATGGTGAGCCCCTTGAGAATAGGGACTGTCTTTTGCCTTTCTTTGTATTCTCAGGGCTTAGCACAGTGCCTAGTACATGGTAGTCCCTTAATAAATGTTTACTGACTAATTGATGAAACACCTCTGAGCCTCATTTTTCTCATCTGTAAAATGGGGCTAATAGCTCCCACAGTACCTGCCTTTCAGGGTTGCTATAAGGATCAAATGAGCTAATGTAAATCAACATCAGCCATTCTTACCAGGGGTAAATGTAAAATACCACAACATTTTTTGCATGAGTCAGAAAGGGGTCCTGAAAATCATTCTTCATGAGATGCTCAAGTTATGTCCTGAGTCATGGCAGTCTTGCTGAGGGTTAAGTGTGTAGGCTTTCAAGGGTGTAACTCAGTAGGCATTACTTACCTTCCGGTACTAAACCAAACACTCAAACTAATCTCATTACTTTGTGGCCACACCTTTTAAGTTAGGCACCTTGGAAGGACGCTCTAGTAAATTACCACTTGACACTCACAGCTGTGTGACCTTGGGCAAGTCACTAACCCAAATGCCTCATCCTGGGTCATCTCCGGTCATCCTGAAGAATATCTGGTTGCTGGATTCTGGAGGAGAAGTGAGGCTGGTGACCTGCACAGCCCTCCCTCCCTCCCTCAAAACAAAGTCAAGTGCAAGTCATGTCATCATTTCTCTGATGGCATGATCTTCTTTGGCAATGAAGGATGAACACACACACAATTCAGCATACAAAAGCTGACTGGCCTCAGGCAAAGAGGTTCTATTTGTTGTGTTTATTTTGATCCTGGTTTTTTTTTTTATTACAACTTTATAACTTTCATTTAAAAAAAAAACCTGAGTTCTTAATTCTCTCCCTCCCTTACTCATCGTGAAGGCAAGCAATAATATATCAATTACACATGTGAAGTCATGCAAAACGTATCTTCCTATTAGCCATGTTGCAAAAACTTCCAAATAATAATAAAAAAAAACAAAACACATAAAGAAAGTGGAAAAAAATACACTTCAATCTGCACTCAGAGTTCATTGGATCTTTCTCTGGAGGTGGATTGTTTGTTGTGTTTAGAAAGGCAAGTTCATAGAAGAGGTACCAGAGCAGCGAGCACAAGTTTAAGCCACGGGGAACCAATCTGAACAAGTCTAGGCAACTGAACTACCCTGGGACTCGCGGTCATTTGCTTTGTGAATCTAGCCTTGCAGAGGAGGCACAATGAGAATGTTTAATATTCTGTAACTGATAAACAAAACTCGTGACTTAATCATGTAACCTGGCAGTGTGAGAAGTCTTAAATATCTCAAAGATGTAGAACTAAAGTCACCCAAAGTCAAAGTTTCCATCTAGTAAAGAACAAACTCTACCAAATAAGAGGCAACATGTTAAGATAGCTTGGCAGTTAGGTGGCACAGTAGACAGAGCAATAGGCTTGGAGTCAGGAAGACCTGAGTTCAAATCCAGTCTTAGACTCTTATTAGCTGTGTAACTTTTGCCTTAGCTTTCTCATTTGTAAAAATGGAGGTAATAAGAGTACCAACCTTGCTTGTGAAGATAAAATTGAGGGAACAATTGTAAAGTGCTTAGCATAGTTCTTGGTATTACAGTAGGGGATTAATAAATGCTTATTCCTGTATGGTTTCTGACTTAGAAAGATGGCTACCTTCACCATGAACTCTTTCCAGAAGTATGGTGAAACTGATTATTTTTCCTTCAGGAACCTTGGACACAGAGACTGCTACTTCTTATGTAAAGAAGGGAGATGAATTCTTACAATTCTTAAGCTGGGGTTCATAAATTTGTTTCTTAAATACTTCAATAACTGTATTTTTTTTGCATGTGCCATGTAATTGGTTTCCTTTGCAATCTTCTGTGTTCCATTTTATGTGTCTAAAAATAATACTCTGAAAAGAGTCATGCAGATGGTCAATGGGATCCATAACATTAAAAAGTACTAAAGGTTTGCCAATGGTATAGTTCTTTGGTCTCTGGAACTACATGAGTTATAAATTTAAATAGTGCCCAACACTGAAAATGCCAAACTATACACTGTATCAGTTAGTCAATAAACATTTATTAAATACTTACTATGTGCCAGGCATCATTCTCCAAATATACTCAACATTTTGCCTTATCTGCACCTTTACTATGTGCTAAGCGCTAGGGATAGAAAACGACAAAAAAAAACCCCACAAAATAAAAAAAACACAAAAAACAGGTCCTGCCCTGGAGGAGTTTATAGTCTAATGAGGGATATAACGTGCAAGTATCCCTGTGCAAATAAGGAATTCTAATCAAGAGGAACATGGGAGTGAAAACACACAAGAAAGAAAACATGGTATCTGTGGGGAAGGCTGAAGAGCTCTACCTGTGGATGAGGAAAACATTTAGGGGAGAAGTGAGAGATAAAGATGGTGCCAGATGGTGGAAGATCTTGAACAGTAGGAGGGGAAATTTGTACCTTCAACTGTAGGCAACTTGAAGCCACAAAAGATGTTTTGATCAGGGGAATATCTAAATAGTTTCATAACATGAGGGCAATCAAGGTGAATGGGAATCCTCAGCACTGTCTACCGGGAACTGTAGTCAAATGGCATCTTATTGGTCATGGCAATGTACCTTAAAGGAGACTTGAGCATTCTAGGAATCTCTGTTGGGGGGTTATTCCACTATCGGGATGATATGGTAAATGTCATCTAGACATACAGACTGGAGGTACTTTCTCGTGCATAACTCAATTCAGTCTTTTCTTTTTCTGTGCAACAAATATATTCCTATAAGAACCTCTGAGAATTCATTTTCTCAGATATGTTTTCAAACTTTTAAGTGGAAAATTGCATAAGTCTTTTATGCTATGACATTTAATTCCTGTTTTGCTCTTGACTTTTCCAAAAAGAATGAGTGGAAGCTCTTCATTATCACTCTGTCTCTCTCTTTGGAGATTCTGAAGTGAGTTTTTTCACATGAAGTCATAAAATGACTGGACTTTCCAGTTCACAAGTACCTTTCTTTGACTTTTTTTGGGCAAAAGAAAATTATAGCACAAATTCTACAAAGGCTGGGTTTTAGGTACTGTTTGCCTCCAAATACTAAGAGATAGATTTACCATGAATATGTAGATGACATACATTTAAAAAATATACTAAAACCAAACAACGTTAAAAGAGAATTTGGCCAGCTTTCCTTAGCCGTCTTGGTGATAATGACCTTGAAGTCAATGATCTCCCCACAAAGATGATATAAGCTTATTACAACTTGGTTGTATCACTTGAAATATATAACCCCTGACATGGAAACCAGGGCCTTCTGCTTTATGAGGCCTACAAGTGAAAAGGAAATTTATGGGATTAAATCAGCAAATTAATTTACAATCAGAGTACAGTTGTATCCCCCCACACAGCAGCTGAAGTCCATTGTAAAGACAAGTAGGCTGACCTCTTCTCCTCTTCCTGCATCCCTGGTGGGCCTGACCTGAGTTTGGGCCTACCCAGAGTCAGTGGTTACTGAAAGTCTGTGTTCATTTAACTGTGCTGGGTATCCAGATGAAAAATGTCGGGGGGAAGGTATCAGCCATATATTTGAAAGTACACAATCTTATAGAAAAAAATCTGCATAAATGACTGATTCCCACCCTCACCCTTCCAACTTCTTGGAAGACGTTTTAAGTGACTGGAAATGTCACCTGATCAGATTAAATTTCAAAGGGGGTGAAGGATGAGGGAAAAGAGTCTTAACAAATGGGTATAATTATGAGCCAAGGTCTCTGTCTCCACACCTTGGCATTTAACATTTGACACTAACACATCATAGCAGATAGAGTGCTTGACTTAGAGTCAGGAAGACCTGAGTTCAAGTCTTGCCTTACACCTTTCTAATCGTGTGACCCGAGTCAAGTCTTTTGACCTCAGTTTCCTAAAAATGGAGATCATAATAGCACCTACCTTATAGTGTTGTGAGAATCAACTGAGATAACATATGTAAAGTTCTTCATAAATCTTCAAGTATGGCATAAATGCTGGAAATTGTTATTGTTGGTTCGATTTTGGACAAATTTTGACTACATTTAATACAAGGCAAAAGACATATTAAGTGATCAGTTGGGACACTTGGAAGTGAATGTTTCAGACAGGCGCATCTTCCATGCCTGGATGGAAGGAGGCCTCCAGCTCTTAAAGTCATGAGGCCCATCTGGCCTTCGGCATCTTCTAAAGTTACTCTTTGTTGTATCTTGTCAAATCTGAACCCACAATAATTAGGAAATGACATCAAAGAATGAAATACTTGGCTGCTCCTATTGATAAGAATATTACAATTGATTCTTTTTTAAATTAAATTTTTATTTTTTTGAATCAATAAATATCAGTGCTTTTTCTTCCTTCCTCCTCCCTCCAACGAAATTCCTATTAAAAATTCCGTACAGTCAAGTAAAATGAATGGCTCCACTGACTATGTCTAGAGGTCTCCATCTGTACTGAGTCTATCACCTTTTTATAAGTGATTCTGGAATCTCTTTCCACGAGTATTGATAGGGATCTGAGGCCCTGACCTCTAATCTAACCCAATTCAATAAGCATTATTAACAGTCTTAATTTTCATTCCCCAGTAGAAGTTGAGCTCCCTGAGAATGGCAGAATTTTTTTTTTTGATTTTGTTTTGATATCTCCAGTGTCTACATAGTCTGTTGCACATAGTGGGCACTTAATAATGCTTACTGAACTGTGTTCAGCTATTCAACTAACAGCTATGCTAGGTGCTAGAGATAGAAAACACATCATCAGACATGTATACTAACACATACTCTATTTCTTTTTAGGGTTGCCCTGAAGATAAAATGGAAAAACAAATGTGAAAATATTTTGAAAAGAAATGTATTAATGATACATAATTTGGCATCACTAGAAACACCCATGTGGATAGGAAAGTAGAAGGTTTAGAGAGATGTTTTATCAATACTAATGCATAAAAAAAGCACTTAAAAACCTCAAGGAATATATAAACTCCAAAGTTTATATATACTATATATACTATTATTTTAAATTAAGTCATATTATGAGAAAAATAAGGCTTTAGGAAGAAACAGCTTCCTAAGTTTCACTAATAGGTGCAGTCTAAATTCCAATTTAGATCAAAACGTATAGATCCAATGTAGACCCATCACTTCACTATGGTGAAGAGGCAAAGAACACATCATGTTACCTGCAGAGATATTGCTGTGAACATTTCTCAAGAACATTTGCAACACATAATTAAGCCCTCTACCACAATGGACTTAAACTGTGACAATAAAAAGCCCTTAACTTTCCAAAGATGGTAGACACATATTCAATCCCATGAAAGAAGAGTCTACAACATACAAAAGTTTGACAATCACTGCACAAATGAAAAATATCTCATTAACTGTATATACATTGATGTGTGTATATATGTATGTATGCATATGTTTCTTAAATTTGACCCACCATGTAACACGCTGTTCACTGTACTAAGCAATAATCCCACGCCATGAAAATAATAGTAAGTTTGGAGTCAGAGGACCTTGCTCTAAATTCCACTTCCACTATTAACTATCTGTGTGACCTTGGACAAATCACTTTGCCACTCTAAGCCTCAGTTTCCTCATCTCTAAAATGAGGAGGTTGGAATAAATGACTTCTGAGGTCTTTTCTAGTTCTAAATCTATGAATACAAATTTATGTTACATAATTTCAATTGGGCCTTCACTGCTGCAAGGCAATCCTTGTACACCTTCCCAATTAGTTTGCTCTATCATTGACCACAATGGCTATTCCAAACCTTTTCATCCCTCCTCAAATCTTCCGCAGCATCCTTTCTCCTCCCACTTTTAAGTTAATATATCTCTTCATACTTCACTGAAAAATGAAGGTCATTTAATAAGAACTCTTTTCTTTCCTGCTCCTTAAAGTAAGAGCCCTGAACCACCTTCTGTCATTATCTTCTCCTTCGTCCCTGTCTTGCAGGAAGAGGTGGTTCTTCTTCTCAAGGCAACTCTCTTATAAGCATTCCTGATTCTATCTCATCCAATCTTCTCCAGTGGATTGCCTTCTCTATCATCTCCATTCTTATCCCCAATCTTTCCCTATCTACTGACTCCTCTGTTGCCTACAAACACATTCGTGTCTCTTTCCATTCTTTAAAAAAACCTCTCACTTTCTCCTACCATACATGGAGCTATCATACTATAATTCTCTCTCTCCTTAGCTAAACTCCTTGAGAAAGCAAAATACATTTGCTTCCTCCAGTTCCTCTCAGTTGATTCTAAACCCACTGAAATCTGGTTTCAAACTCATTGAACAGAAATTGTCCTCTCTAAAGTCATCAGTGATTTCTTAATTGTCAGCTCTAATGGCCTTTACTCAATTCTTGGTCTCTGCAGTCTTTGACAAGGTTGGTCTTCTTCTCCTATCTGGGTTTTTCTAAAACTGCTCTCTCCTGGCTCTTCTTCTATCTCTCTGATTGCTGCTGCCCATTCTCCCTTGTTGGATCTCAGTACAGATCATGCTCACTAACTATGGGTATCCCCCAAGGCTATGTACTCAGTCCTCTATCCTATATTGCTTGGTGGTCTCATCACCTCCCAATTTATTTAGTTATCATATCTTGGCAGACTATTCCTAGATCTATAAATCCTGAACTAACCTCTTTCCTAAGCTCCAGTTTTGTATCGCCAACTGCCTTCTGGATATTCTTGAGCTACATGACCCAAAGACATCTCAGACTTCAAAACAGAACTCGTTATTTCCTATGTACGCTTCCAAACTATTACTGTTGAGAGAGTACCACCATCCTTCCAGTGACAAAGGTTTGTCAAGGTCATCCCTGAATTCAGCTCTCTTGCACTCACTCCATTTATCCAACCCATTGTCAAGTCTTACGGTTTCTAACTTCACAATTAACCTTTCACATACAGGGTATTCTAAAAGGTGTAAAGCAGTCTTAAGCTTTAATAGCTAAAATAGCCCTTTCTCTGAATCATGCACCCTCTTCTCTGATGCAGGTTCTCATCACCTCATGCCTGTACAATTTGTAAATGCTTTCTGGTTAATCTCCCTTGTCCAGGTGTCTCCCCTTAGCTACCAAAGGGATTTCCCTAAAGTGCAGATCTGTGCATGTCAGACTTCCACACCCAAAGACCTCATTTGATAAATTTAATTGACTCTAGGATCGAATATAAAACCCTCTGTTTGGTTTTCAAAGTTTTCAAAACCTGGTCCCCTCCTACCTTCTTTGTCTTGTTCTATTTTGCTACTGATACATGCTCTGTGAACCAGCAGCCAGGGCCATTCCTTATATTAAGTCATTCCATCTCCAATCACCTTGTCGTTTCACTGGCTGAACCCCACGCCTAAAATGGTGTCCTCCCTCACCTCTGCCTATTTATCTTAGTCAGCTCAAATCCCACCAGGAAGACTAAGTATCAGCCTCAACTTGGCCCTGCCCCCCAACCTCCAAACAACTACCACCTGCCCTGAGGTGAACTTTCACCTACTATGTATGTTGTATATGTACACAGTTGCTTGCAGTTAGCCTCCCCCCTTAGAATGAGGAGGGGAGACATTTATGTTTTTGGCTTTCTTTGTAATCCCAGGACTTAGCATGGTGTCTGGCATACATCAAACACTTCATAAATGCTTACTGGCTGATCTATGTGGTCCTATTTTCACGCAACAGTTCCTGGGTAGTAATTGTTTTGTGTTATTAAAAAATACACTCACCATTATGGGACATCCCCACAGCAAGGCACTTCTGAAACCTGCAGTACTGACATTTATTTCTACTTTTCTTATGGATCCGACAGTTCAGGTCACACCGATCATAGATCAGTTTCAAACGGATTGTCCTCCGGAAGAAACCCTGCAAAGTGACATAGAGAAGAAGTCCATCTTATAGGATGTCAAGGCCCCCAAAGGGATGTATGGTACATGGCCTGGCGGGACACACATGGGCTTGGTTCCTTGTTCCAGCCCCACCACTAATTTGCCGTGTGAAGTTGCAAGGGTCCATTTAGGTTAAAGAGGGCAAAAGAAAACAAATGAACAATAGACTAGGAAGTCAGGAGAGGTCCAGATTTGAATGCTGTTTCTATGAACAGGAACAAGTCACTAAACAGAAATCAGCCTGAGTTTCCCAAGCCATCAAATGGGCAGCTAAGTGTCACATTGGATAGAGTACTGGGTCTACAATCACAAAGACTTAAGTTCAAATCTGGCCTCAGACATTTACTAGCTGTGTGACCCTGGGCAAGACACATAATCTTGTTTGCCTCAGTTTCCTCATCTGTAAAATCAGCTGGAGAAGGATATGGCAAACCACTCCAGCCAAGAAAACCCCGGATGGGGTCACTAAGAGTCAGACTCAAGCAAAAATACCTACTTCACAGAGCTACCATAAACCTTAAAGCATTAAGTAAATGTGCCCTGTTAACTATCATCCCCACAGTGTTGCCCGTAGTTGTTTATTTGCTTTGTTTTGTACAATGATGGGTTGGATCCCATGATCTCTAAGATCCTTTTAATTCTGTGCATATGATCATATTCATCTGGTCACACAGGCCTTGCTCCATCTTAGGTCTCCATTGGTTTTCAGTCTGATCAAGAAAGGTTCTGGATTCAGTGTAATGAGAATAAACCACCATGTAATCAGTTTAACCTCCACGCAAATCATTTCAGCCACAGGCCCCATCCTTCCCAACTGCACTAAGCGGTCTGGCAAAATTGGAGTGGTTCCATCCGAGGCTGTGATCGGGGCCAAGAAAAATCCACATGTGGGTAATATTGAGGAATTCTCCACATTGCATAATTTCCTGCAGAAATTCATTTCATTTATTTATGCGGGAGGGTCCTGTGTTACTGTAGCCCACAGGCATAAGAGCATTATGGGGAACAACACGCAGGAATTGACAGAATTCCCCAGGAAACCTAGCCCTGTCGTGGAGGCAAAAGGGAGAGCCAAGATTCAGAGAGAAACTTTGGATACTTTCAGCAGCTCTGGAGGCAGGTGAAGCTGGACTGAGTGATCTTCAAAGTCCCTTCCTGTTCTAAAATTCTATTAATTCATTTCTCCTTGTGTTTGGTCTAGGCCTGATTTCATTGATTTATGGAAGGGCTGGTACAGAAACCACATCCCCTGATACAGAATGGAACGGCAACATATTGAAACATACATGTGTCTTCTGAAACATATAGTCTTAAATATTTCTTGGGGGTACAGAGAAGTAAAGTGTCTTGTCCACAGTCAGACAACTAGTGCATGGTCTTCGAAATACAACAGGCTATCAATCAAGCAATATTTGTTAAGTACCTACTATGTGCCAGGTACTATGCTTGTTTCTGGGGATGCAAAGACACATGAAATAAAGTTTGCCCTTGAGGACTTTCTGTTATCTTGGAGAGACATCATGTACACATAAGTATATACTGTGTATGTATGTGTATATAGATTTATATATGTACACACGTATGTATATATACACATACGTATATGTATATATACATACACACTGAGTATACACATAAGTATGAATTATACACACACATACACAAACACACAATAAAATGAAAGGTGATTTTGGAGAGTGAGGGGTGGTATTGGCTCAGGAAAAGCATAATTAGGGAGGAATCAGAAATTTTACATGATACTGGGAATATGTGAATTATCCAGAAGAAAAAAAAAAAGAGTCATCTGGGAACTTTTAACTTGCCAAGTTTATTTTGAACTGATAAGCATTATTCTACTAAGCTGAGGTGAAGTGGTTGACAGACGAAGTTGGTTGTTTCCAAAGTACTGGGACAGTAAAGGCTGAAAATCTCTCTCCTCTCACCCTCCCTCTCTCTCCCATAAGAACTCCTTCATGAACTTCTAATCCAATACCAATTCTGGACAGGAGGTCTTTCAAATGAAAGCTCTGACACCCTAAACCCTCCTTCAACTGGGAAAGACTTTATGCCTTGTGGAGAGATTGAAAGAACATTCTCTTAATTTTTTAATCTAATTTATGGAATAAAACAACCATTTCCATAACAGTAACAGCAACGTCATTTTTTAAAATAGCATTCTTTTTTTTTTTTTTTTTTTTTTTTTTTTACCAATTAAACCAATATTGTTTTAAGAACATTCTTTTTAGAAACTTTCTGCTTCTTGGAGGCAGTAAGGTAATGAAATGGATAGAGCATTGGATCTGGAGTCAGAAAGACCTGAGTTCAAATTTGACCTAGGACACTTAGAAGCTACATGAACCAGGACAAGTCACTCTGTTTGCCTCAGTTTCCTCATCTTTAAAATAAGGATAATAATAGTACCTATCTCACAATGAGATATTTGTAAAGCACTTAGCAGAGTGCTTGGCACATAGTAGGTACTTAATAAATGCATGTTTCCTTCCTTCTTCCATGTCATATTTTGACTGTATGAATTAAAAGAATGTGATCGTTTAATTCAATAAACATCTCAGTGCTCACCATTTGGAAAGAAAAATGAAATAAAACATAATCCTTGTCTTTAGGGAGCTTATAATTTAGGGGAGAAGCAGGAAGGGGAAAAATAAGATGAATAACATGAATTGGAATGATAGATACAGAAGAAAGGACAGAGGATCTTGGATTTATATCTAGAAGGAAAATTAGGGCTCACCTAGTCCAGCCCCCTCACCTTAGAGGTAAGGAAACTTGGGTCTGTGCTGAGACATAGAAATAAGGAAACTGAGGCACAAAACCATTCAGTGACTTGGTCAGTGTCATATAGTTACCAAGGGTTTGAGGTGGGTAGCATTTGAACTGCGGTCTTCTTGACTTCCCGTCCAGCGCCCTCTTCACTATACGTTACCTCCAAGTGTCCTGCACTTTGGAAAGGAAGGGATCAGAGATCTTGGGAGGATCAGAGAAAAACCTGCATGAAGGGGGACTTAGAGGAAGGGAAAGATTGTAATAGTTTTTAATAACATGCATGGAAGAAATCATTCTAGGCATGGTGGAGTCTACGTACAAAGGACAGGAAGGGGGTGGAGGAGTTCAGTCTAAGACTTGAAAAGGTAATTAATTTATTTTAGCTGGGTCACACACAGTGTACAGAGGGAAGAAGAGAGAGATGAGTCTGAAAGGAAAGGTCATCACCAGATTGTGGAGGGCCTTGAATGCCAGGCTAAAGAATGTATATTTAATTTGGTTAGTAATGGGGAGTCACTGAAGGTTTTTGAGCATATGAGCACTGTGTGTGCAAATAGGAAGACTTTTCTCAAAGTAGAGTAATGGGTGAATCGTGAACAGGAAAGCATGGAGGCTGGAAACTGGTGAGAATATTATCAAGATGACAGAGGTAAATGGTATTAAAGCAGAGCTTAAACTGGGCTGTTTGGGCTGGGAATGGAAAGGAGGAGACTGGTGATGGGTATCCCACAGGGAGGAATCAGCAGGTTTTAGTAGCAGGTAGGATTTGGGGAGGGGGAGAGGGAGGAGAAGTCAAAGATAACTGAAAAATGAACCTGGGGGATGGAGAGAATGATGGGGCCATTAGGATGGGAAGGATTTATCAGTGAGGGAGATCTCTGCTCCTTTTTATGGAGAGCAGGAATTCACTGGAATTCAGCACCTCATTTCCTTGGAATTGATCTGCTCTTGTGACAAGGAAAAAGCCCTGGACTGTGAATCAGGAGAGCCTTGCTGCACTTTCTGCTCTATACACTTGGACAAGTAACAGAATGACAGCATCCTTTTCAATGGTGACAAGAGGGAGATAAAACCTGAGCCCTGGATGGGATAGGCGTGCTAAGTGCTGCTGAGATCTGTTAACTCTACTGATGGTAAATGTTGCAGTAGAGTCACAAAGACCTGAGTTTAAATCTGGCCTCAAATACCTATTAGCTCTGTGACCTTGGGCGAATCACATAACCTCTGTTTGCCTCAGTTTCCTTATCTGTAATGTGGGATCATAATTATAAAAAGCTCTGCACTTGGCACAAAATAAATGCCATATAAATGTTCTTATTACTATGATTAACCTTCTAAAAAGAATCACTCTTAAGATCACTATTAGATGGAAGAAGGATTGGATTTTTTTCTGCTTGACCCCAAAGGGGAGAGCTAATAACAATATGTGAAAGATACTGAGAGGCAGATTTGGAATTGAGAAAAGGGGGAAGGGGGGGTATCTTAACAGTCTTAGTTATCCTAAAGTGGAACAGTAGGGGAACTAGGTGGCCCAGTAGATACAGCACTGGGCCGAGAGTCAGGAAGACCTGCCTCAGACACTTACTAGCTTGTGTGACCCTGGGCAAGTCACTTACCCCTATCTGCCTCAGTTTCCTCATCTGTAAAATGAGCTAGAGAAGGAAATGGCAAACCTATGAAATAACTCAATAATAATACCCAAAATACTATATGACTTCAAGCAGGATCACAGAACTTCAATTTAGAAAAGCATGGCTTGAATGAGGAAGAACCATGTTCAAATCCAGTTCCAGTCATTAGCTGTATTATTGTGGGCAAATCTACTCCAGAACTCTGAGATTTTTCCTCATCTGGATGGAAAAAGGGAATATTAAAAGAAGCCAGCTTCCAGGGTTGTTATGAGAATTAAAGAGTCTATGTAAGAACCTTTCATAGACCCAGATAAATATCAGTCATGGTCATTAATATCATTTTTTTTTTGTTCCACAGTGAGGCTAAATGCTCTGAAAATTCAAGTGCCAGTTTAAACAGCAATTTATATTCCTCTACAAAGTTTATTTCAAGGAGTCATTCTTTACTGTAGGAGGTAACAGCTGGAAGGAGCTTTAGAAACTATATAATCCAATTCCCTCATTTTACAGATGAAGCAGATGAGGCCTCACCAAAAAATGTGCCTTGCTTGAGGTCATAAAACTCCTTAGCCGTTGAGTTGGACCCAGAACTCAGGTCTCCTGATGCCCAGCAATGGCAGCCTGATTGTATCAATGTCTACAGTTTTCAGTTTCTTTGTCTTTTCTTTTATAGAATATACTTTTGATCTTTTAATTTAATTTTTAGGGGACAAGAGAAAACAACCCTTATTCCACAGGGGGCTTTTATTCATGTTCAGTTTGCTCCAAGCACTGACAGGGGGTATATGTGCAAGTCACTAGATTTCTCTGAATTATTCTATGCCAAGAATATTTCCATGAGTGATTATTGCAAAAGAATACACATGGTGAAATGTAGCTGGATTGATACGCTTGTCAATCAGGAGATAGAATATAACTTGCGTTAGACAGATAGAAGTTTATAAAATGGAAATGAGATGGATATTAGACTTAGAGGTAAAAAAAAAAATATTTTTGTTCAGTGAATTTTTCCCCAATGGATGAATCAATGTTTTTGTTCTTTATGAAGTGCTCAAAACTTAAAGAATAAGCTCTTTATGAAAAAACATTTGCAACTGGGAAGGCCAACGGTAACACAGAACTCCTCATCCAATGGTGTGGGTTCAAATCTTGTCACTGTGCTCCCTGTGTGACTTGGGTCAATTATATGACTACTCAAGGGCTTGGTTTCCTCATCTGAAAAATGAGGGTATTGGGCTAGATGACCTCTGCAGTACCTTTTAGCTCAAAATCTATCCTTCTGTGCATCCTTCCCCTGTCCACTCCTTATGTCCTGTTCTGGTGCCAGAAGTATAAGAACAGCCACTGAATTTCAGATCTCAGTGTAAAACCAAGACCAATGTACTTACCCTGCCTTTTAGAGATTAAGAAACTTCCAAAATTTGACTAAAAAAACCTTCTTTTCCTTTTTCTCTACACTGTTGTATTATTTGCTCTGCACATAAAAAAAATACTTTTCAGGGTACTTGGCAGCCATTACTATGCGTATCTGCTTAAAGATTTACCGATGGAGCAGGATAAAGGCCATAGTTGGTCATGTCAAAGTATCCCCTGAAGCATCTCCCTTGGTGTGGGTAGCAGATCAGCGAGGTCTTTGAAGACAAAGAAAAAAGGGGGTCACCATTTTTACCTTGCAGCCTTCACAAGCATGTACTCCGTAGTGGAACCCAGAAGCTTTATCCCCACAGACTCGGCATTCGATGGTC
Organism: Bettongia penicillata ogilbyi; assembly: GCA_023548195.1. NCBI lineage: Eukaryota > Metazoa > Chordata > Mammalia > Diprotodontia > Potoroidae > Bettongia > Bettongia penicillata. Next base: position 6,634,432 of record JAJHZJ010000067.1, on the reverse strand, counting down.
ATAAGAGAGTTAGAGGATTCTTCATGAGGCTTATTGTAGAGCTGACTTTTTTCTGAATAATAAGGAGGGGATGGGGGTTCCACTTTGATAGCACCTGCAGATGGAAGAACATTGGAAAGACCAGGTTTTTAATTAGAAGCAAATGCCAGAGGGGTCACAGGCACTGGGGAATCACACAGCCTTATACCAATGTTAGGATGCCAGGAATAGTGAAGGTGATCCTGCTGCATGTGGGGAGTATTAGTCTTTTGTTACAGTATTAACATGATCTCCAAGTTCTGTAAATCTGGAGGCAGGGAAGCTAACCTTTATACAGATTTTGAGGTTTTGGAACTCCTGGGATCTGCTCTTTAAGCTTAAGATGGAAGTGTGGGAGTGGATACCACTAAAAAGAGTAAGGCAAGTACCCCATCAGGGAACTTGTTGGGCTTGGGGATGGGTTGGAAGGTTGATCACTATCTTCAATTAAATGAAAGGTAGTCAAGGACTTGGAGGCTGTGTTTACTCTGTTCAGCCTCAGAGAGTAGGACTACAACTACTTTGAGCCCAGTATAAGAAAAATGTTCTGAACAGCTAGATCTATCCAAAAGTAGAATAAGGGTTTCAACCAGTGACTTTCACATCATTGAAGGTGTTTGATCAGAAACTTGGATGACTACTTGTTGGGAATTCCCATTCAGCCCTGAACTGGATTACATGGCCCCTGAGGTTCCTTAGAGTTCCAAGATGCTATGACACATCTTGATAAGATTTTGTCCGTTAGATCTAGACCAAAATAATGTTTACAGTATAAACCCATTACATGGGCTTCCCAGTAAGAATGGGGCAGATGTGTTTGACTTAGAGGGACATGAAATCAATTAGCTCTCAACCATTGCAGTAGGAGAAGTGGTTTTCAAAACGATTCTCCTGAGTCAGAGTATCTCTAAAAAGTAAGCAATTTATTACCTTTCTACGAGTAGAACCAGGCCCATTAAATGGTAGCCTCAACATCTAACTAGAAGCCATACAGATAAATCTATCCAAGTATAAGCTAGAAATACAGGAAGCTCATGAATTTCCACTAATTCCCAGAAGATGTTTGTTAAATTGAACTGAAATGAGAGTTTTGCCAACTGCAGTCATGGCTTTACAAATCTGGCCTAGAAGCATACACATTTGCAAGCAAAGTCAAGAAAATGTATTCCATTTTGACAAGGCTATTCTAATTATATTACAAAGTCATTTTGGAAAAAATACAAGACCTAGAAACACCCTAAAATCTTCTACCTTTGTATTTGAGCTGGAAAATAAGACTCCAGTGAGACCTTTCGTATTTTCAGGATGCGTGAGGCAAAAATGGGAAATTTAGCACAGTATAAATAATAACAATTGGATATTTAATAAATACCAGAATCTAGAATGTTCGCTTATTTACATCTAAAGGGCTAAAGAAACTCAAGAGGCTAGGTCTCTCTAGGCTAGACTACAACTGGTATTGTAGACTGAGCTTGCTACTGGCCAGAAGAATTAATTAAAGTGCATGAAGGAAGGCTGAAGAATTAAGATAGATCTTAGTGCACAGTACAATGCTTGGCACATAGTGGGTGCTTAATAAATATTGATTTATTGACCATAAGAGAATCTGAGAAAGCATGGTCTTCCAGTAAGGACTAATAATTTCATAAGAGAAGAATAAAGTTTTGACATCTTTATCTTCTGTCTACTGTGGGAAGGAGAAATTATAAACAGTAGGTACGACCACATCTGATTTAGAGATTTATCTGGGTTAACAAATTCCTTTTTAAAAATGATAATCCTATTTAAACTTCTAATCTTAACCTTTAACCACGTAGGAAAGTTAAATTATTCATGCCTTCTAGAATTATCTTATTCAAAATTTTTTCCCTTTCTAACCTTGAGCTGAGATGACCTACTGGGACACTGGAAATTCTGACACCTGTTCTATGGAGTATAAAGTTCTAGATAGAGTTTAGCATAATTACTATCTAAGCAATGTGAAAAGTGAAAATAAAGTTCATACTTGGGCACTCTTGGAGTTTCAGGTCATACTTGTAATCAGGAATCATTGGGTCAGCCCTTGTGAATGGTATGTCTTCATAATGTGGGGTGGAAATGCTGGAGAAGTCAACAGTGGTAAAGGGTTTGATGTCAAAGGAGTGAGAGTGATCATCCATGACAGACAGATCCACGGAGCTGATCCCAAAGTTGGTGGGCCAAAATGGCATCTCTGTGTCAACCATGGCAATGCCTATAACCAAAAAAAAGAACAATGATAAAGGTATGAAGTTTACAACTGAGATCTAGAGCAAAGCAATTTACTAATGAAATGGCGGAAAGGGAAGGGAAGGGAAGGGAAGGGAAGGCAAAGGAAGGGAAGGGAAGGGAAGAGAGGGAGCTTTGCTAGTGATTAATCTTTTCCAGGCAAACACAGCAAACACAGCTCCTTATCTTCAGGAGCACTTTCTCAATACCATTTTCCACATCTGAGTCGGAGGGAAGAGGTGTTTAACACCTTTACCTTATTGTCTCAAGACGATCTTAGAACAACAAGGTTGTGTATCGTATTTGACAACAGCCCTGCTCTCATTTACTGTTAATGACTGCCACAACTCCAGCTATGTGGGTCATTAAAAATGACAATAACAATAACCTCATACCCAGAAACTCCTTTGGCTTCTCAAAATTGCAGGCCCTAAGTACATCCTCGAGGGTGTGCAAAATGTAGATCAGTGTCCTGCAAGGTTCTTGAAAAGTGAGAGTTATTTGTATTTTAGCAAGTTGGTTCATATTTAATTGAGTCAGTGAGAAAGAATACTATTTGGAGATGCCTGCCTTTCAGAAACTCTCTTCCTAAGAGGGCTGGACCAGACCTAGTCAACAAGCATTTATGGAATGCTTTACAATGTACCAGACCGAGATGTCGGAAGGATCAGAGTATTACCAGCTCTCAATGCCAAGTAGATGAGCTTGCATTTGATCCTGGAGGCATCAAGGAGATCCTAGAGGGGTATGTGAGAGACAGAGAGAGAGAGAGAGAAAGAGAGAGAGAGAGAAAGAGACAGAGAGGAAGAGAAAGACAGGGGGAGAGAGAGAGAAAGAAAGAGACAGAGAGACAGGAAGAGACAGAGAGAGAAAAAGACAGAGAGGGAGAGAAAGAAAGAGGGGGGAGAGAGAAAGAGAGAGAGAAAGAGACAGAGAGAAAGAGACAGAGAGGGAGAGAAAGAAAGACAGGGGGGAGAGAGAGAGAAAGAAAGAGACAGAGAGAGAAAGAGACAGAGAAGGAGAGAAAGAAAGAGACAGAGAGAGAGGAAGAGACAGAGAGAGGAAGAGACAGAGAGAGAGGAAGAGACAGAGAAAGAGACAGAGAGAGAGAGAAAGGGGGGGAGAGAGAAAGAAACAGAGAGAGAAAGAGACAGAGAGAGAGGAAGAGACAGAGAAAGAGACAAAGAGGGAGAGAAAGAAAGAGAGAGAGGGGGAGAGAGAGAGAAAGAAACAGGGACAGAGACATAGAGACCTGAGGCAGGCATTCCAATGAGAAGGCTTTGTAATGGTCCGGGTGAGTGGTGATAAGACCTTGACTAAGGTGGTAGTTGGGTGAGTAGAAAGGAGACATATGCAAAGTACTGAGGAGAAATAAGACAGGACATCAGACAGGATATGTAGGCTGGGTGAAAATGGGGAGTTGAGAGTGGCATTGAGCCTAGGTGACTGGGAAGATGATGATGCCCTAGACAGTACTAGGGAAGGTTGACAGAAAGAGCCAGAGTGTAATCCTGGCTACAACACTTATTTGAGCAAATTATTTTGAGTTTCCTCATCTATGATATGGGGATAATATTTACACTGTAATTGGCTGCGAAGAAAGAACTTTGGAAATCTAAAAGCATTCTATAATGTGAATTATTATTATCCCCTAATATTTCTGCAATGTGGACTCTAGTTTTCTTAAAGAGGAATTGCATAATATTAAGGTCACAGTTTCCTTTAATAGCTAATAAGTTGGAATTTATATAGAACTTTAAGGTTTGGAAAGCACTTTACATATGTTATCTCATTTGATTCTCATAACAACCTTGTGAAGTTGGTGTTATTATCATCTCCGTTTTACAGATGAAGAAACTGAAGCCTAGAGAGGCCAAATGATTTGCCCAAAGTTAAACAGCTATTAAGTGTTTGAGGCAGGATTTGAACTCAGGTCTCCTCATATCCAAATTCAGCATTCTTTCCATTCTGTCACATGGCTGTTTCATGATACCTGCCTTCTGAAGTATTTCCTTGGACAAGTTGACCAAATGTAGGGGACAGTGAGGATGAGTTGGAAACAGATGTCATAAGAACTGAGAGTTATGGAAGATGAAAATCTAGCTTTGCATTTTTAGAAGAAACTTCATGGAGAAGAAATTGCTGATCCTCCAAAAGCCCTGGGAAGCAATGCTATTTAAATAAGGCAGAACCGAGCTGCCTTCCCAAGTTTTCTGCTTGGGATGTTGGATGACACATAGCCTTCTAAATCTCTGATGAGTAATCACTGCTGGTGAAATAAAACACGGAGGCAGGATCAATTCTGAGCATTTAGCATGGACTTATGACCCACTCACTGCAGTCTGTTAGACTTTAAACCTTTATATAAGAGGAATCTGTCTGACTTGGTTTACTTAGAACCAGTTCATACTAATTAGGAGTGCAACCGAAAATGTCAGTCACTACAAATTTTAAATTTTAATTCTTTTGTCAAGAATTCAGGGACGGGGCTGGCCTTTGGTGCTCTGAAACTGAGAGAGGAGAGACAGGGAAGACAAAGACGGCATGGGCACTGAGGGGTAGCATTGCTAGTAGTTACAGCAAGGGACTGTCAATGCACAGTGGGAGGGACATAGGTGGGGTGGCTCTGCATAAGCAGGTCATTCATGGCCCTTCTTTGGAAATGTGATGAAGCCCATGCACCTCTCCTCAGAGTAATCTTTTTAAATCCAAAAATGAAAAACTAGGGTTACAAAGGGAAGCCAACGATATTGAAAGAGTTATCAAAATGAACAGCATGGACCCCAGGTGAAGAATCCCTGCCCTGTATTAAGTAACAAACATATCCCCTGCACCTTCTCAGAGATGAAAAGGTTTAAGAAAAAAAGAGGAAACATTCCCTGACCTTGATGGAGTAAAATGCTCCATATCTGGTATAGTTTGGGCCTGACAGCATCCGAATAGATGAGAAATCATCACCTCCTCCCAGGTAGTTATAGAGAGGAGAACACAAACCCATGGTCTAGTGGGAAAGACAATGGAGTGGTGTCAGAGCTAGGCCTAGGTCCATTGGGTTCTAGAACATGCTCTTTCACTAAATAGTTCTGTGACCTTCAAAATGTCCCCTTTCTCCCTCTGAGCCTTGTTTTCTTCATCTGACACCCAAGGTGGTGAGATTTGCTTATCTCTGGGATCTCTTCTTGCTGTAACACACCAGCATTTTTTGATTCCATTCTTATTCTGACTTATTTCAGTCTCATGAGCAGAGGACTTGTTTTGAAAGGTTAGGGAACAGTCATGCTAAAATAAGTTTGAATTGGGAGTCTTTATGAAATAAACAAAATGCCCAGAGAGCATTTATTTTAAAAAAGGAGAGAAAGGAACTTTGAACATGCTACAGTGGTCCCAGGAGGAGATATTGGGCACTCACACTGTTCACATGTCTGAATGTCTACACAAACAAGAACCTAAACAACCCCCAGTTATCTGGATTACAGTGTAAACAGTACAGGAAAGGGGAATGTGTGTTGGTGATCGCTTAAAGGTCATCTCTCTCTTTCTCAATGACATTCAGAGGAAAGTTAGTCCTCTAAATGATGGGAACTCATTAAAGACATCTCCCCTTTCAGAACTTACCTTCACAATGCAGCCTGCAAAGCTCTGCCATTCAGATCCCTCTACCAACTTCCTTCAGCTTCCTATGTATCCTCCCTCTACTGGTTTGTTAATTCATTTTGTATATGTAGGTATATATTTTAAGCCTTCAAAATACCTGTGAGCTCAGTCTTAGGGAATATGAACTTCACCAGTGTTGACTAAAATCTTTTCATGCCTTAGTGGACAGTTTCATTAACGTCACGGTCAAATATATTCATTGCCCCATAGCCAACCTTTTCAAAATTAGAACAGAGTGCATGAAGGGAAGGAATATGAGCTAAGGTATGCTGGAACAGGACTGTGAAGGGGCTTGAGAGTCAAGAAAAGGTGTTTGATCTTTTGGGCACTGGGGGAATCTTTGACAATCCAGAATCTGTCATCGGATCACTGTACCAGGATCTAGGCACGTGGCATTTAATAAATCACTCAACTGGTACTTGCTGCTAGAATAATACAATTTTAAGTTAGGAAGAACTTTGGAGATCATCCAGTGCAATTTGTTAACCCTTTATTTCTAGGTGACTGAGACCCAGAAAATGATCTCCCTTTGGAGTGAGGAATACCAACAGAATTTGAATCCAAGGCTTCTGACACCTGTATTGCCATCTATATCGTGTTTCCTCCCTAGCTCAGGAGAATATAGTTAGGGCTGGTGTTTCACTGGCACAGAGGATGAGGAACTATGGCCAACTCCATACCACCCTAAAGTAGGCCTTTGGTGGATGGAGTCCAAAGAAGGAGAAAGAATACTAGTCTGGAGTCTGAAGACCAAGGCTTGAATTCCAGCTCTGCTGTTTACTTACCTGTGTGAGCTGGGCAACTAACCTGACAGAGTTCTCAATCACTCATTTTTTTCATCTCTCAGTGAACTAGACAGCCTCTGTCATCTCTTGCAACTCTAAACCACTGACCCCATGAATGCAAATCTATTTAAATTCTAGGATTCTTCGTCTACCTACTTGTTCAGTTATTTTTGTCATATCTGACTCTTCGTGGCCCCATTTGGGGTTTTCTTGGCAAAGACACTGGAGGGGTTGGCCATTTCCTTCTGCTCATTTTACAGATGAGGAAACTGAGGGAGAGTTTTAAGTTACTTGTCCAGGGTCACATAGCTAGTAAGTGTCTATGGTCAAATTTGAACTCAGGGCTTCCCGACCAGGCGTGAGGCTTTATCCACTGCGCCACCTAACGGCCTAATATTCCCACTGTAATTTCCTACAGTACTAAGTGCACTGCAGTGATTGGGGCCAACTATCTGATGTCAGGTTTAAAGCACATTCCAGGGTGCAGGGAATGGAGCAGGGTTCAAATCTAGCCTCAGACACTTATTAGCTCTGTGACCCTGGGCAAGTTATTTAACCCTGATTACCTCTAAAATAGTAAAATAAAAGTCCGTGTGCTTAGGATCACAGAAACAGGATTTTAAGAGCTGGAAGGGACCTTAAAAATCATTCTTAATGAACCACTGAAATGGTGTCCTAGGGGAAAAGATATCAAAAAACCAGGGTTGGAGGAACAACTGGTTGATAATTAATACAATTTTGGTTTAAACCATTAAAAAATTTTAAAGCATATTTAGTAGAACAGAACCACAAAGTGTGCTAAGAGCTTTTTACAAATATCATCTCATTTGACCCTTGTAATAACTCTGCAAGGAAATGCTGTTTTGTTGTTTGGTTGTGTGACTCTTCACAATCCCATTTTCAGATTTTCTTGGCCGAGATACTAGTGTACGGTTTGCTGTTTCCTTCTCCAGCTCATATTACAGAGGAGGAAATGGAGACAAACCAGAGCTAAGTGACAAGCCCAGGATCACACAACTAAGTGTCTGAGACTAGATTTGAACACAGGTCTCTCTGATTCCAGGCCTAGCCCTCTATCCCCAATGCATTACCTCTGTTAGGTTTGGTTAAACTTTATGATTCTCCAATAACAAGAATTAGTGCCAAACGTTATACGTAAAATGTGAATTTGGGCATAATCCCCCCACTGATATATCTCTCAGGCATAGATGGTCTCTATGTTAGCGAAGAATAGGATGGGCCAGACCATTTTGGCTTTGCTGAGTCGGTGAGAAAAGAAAACAATCCACCCTGTGCCCTCTAAGAAAGCATTCTTCCTAGATGGACATTTCCCTCCAACAGCCTCTTCCTTCTTCCTCCTTCTCCATGCAGTCCTTCCTCTTTACCCTGGGACATCCTGACCTAAACAGTGTTACACCATGGATCACAGTTACTGAGTGGCATAGAGATTCCCTGGACGTTTTTATTTTATTTTGATTTAGAGATTTAGGTCCAAGCAGCCTGCTTCTAATTTGGTCTCTAGAAAACACAAGCTACCGTTTCTTGCCAAACTGTAAGTCGAGTAGGTGTTTTCAGTTACTCAGTGCAATTATCCATGAAAGGACAAATGAACAAAATATTTGCATGAATAACAGGCCTCTTTCTCCGGGACATGTAACCATGTCTCAACTCTCCAGCTGGGAGACACTGAACCTTGTTGCATCAGGGCATTGCCCAGTGTTTCACAACCTTTCAATTTGTTTCGAGCAGAGAGACTGAAAATAACATTTTTTTTTCCGCCTTGCAATGAAGGGTATGGGTTTGCGCCATTCATTCTGGACCATCAAATTTGGCCTTAAGCTATATAATGGTCAATGAGCATATTTTTCGCAATACACCAAGATATGGTAAATTTCAAGTTAAAAAATAAAATAGATTCTTCAGTCTGATAGGCACCATCATCATCTGTGAGAAATTGGGAATGAAGGAAAGGATGTGTGGAGAAGGGAATAGTACGTCAACCCAGAAATTAAGCACCAGAATATTAAGATCTGGTTCCTCGTTTCTTTGTAGGGAATAATCAAGCTAAAATCTCTGACCCTTTTTTGAATTCAGTGCATTTTGCCAGAAGCATCTAGTCCTGTACTTCCACATTATTAAAGGATGCATTCTTAGCTCCTTTGTAGATAAATGCAGAGTAACCTGTATTGGAAAGCTTTTAGTGAAATGGTGATTTGTTACAGGGGCAGAATTGCATGCTAGGAAGAAAAACCCAAAACAAACCTAACTGTGACTGATACCTCCAAACCCAGAAGAAGTGACCTCAAAGAATTATTACTGCATTGATTAGGAGCTACTGATCCCACTAATTTTCATTCCCTGGTATACTCATAAATTGGTCTGCCTTTATGGCCTTGTACTCCTACTAGAGAGAGTACACTCATTTCTCCAGCTCCAGTTTATTCTAGTTTCTGGTTCACTCAAATCATTCTGCTACGTAAAATGATTTGCCCAGTTACAACTGTCCAGCTTCTCTGTCGCTGGGTGAGGTGATACCCTGAGAACCTTAAGGGAGCTCAGAGGTCATTAAGCCCAGTCTTGTCAGCCTTTACATGAGAAAATGGAGACTCCAAGTGAAGAAGGCACAGTGACATATACTTCAGAGCAAAACAAGGTCAAACACTCAACTTACCTGATTTGGGTTCAAGGACTGGCTCTATCACCCATGAAGTCCCCTTTCCTACTTCCCACCATATACCTCTAGCTGTTCGTGCCTCTTCCTAAGTTAACTTTTCATCTACTCTGTTCTTGTATGTGCTGATTTCTATTCTGTGTCCTCCCCATTAGAATATAAGCACCCTGGAGGCAGAAACAGGTTTTTTTGCTTTTTTTATTTGTATCCCAGTGCTTGGCACTTAATAAATAATAAATATTTGTTGACTGGTCAATTAATTACATAGAAATTAATCTATAAAAGAATACTTTGAAATACCATAACCTTATCAAATGTATTTATGTAAGTTATTATTTTCAAATAAAAAAATTTAAGGTTTAAATTAAAAAGATAAAATTAAAAGCTCAGGGAATGAGAGTATTTTGATCAATCTTTCTGGTTAACGGAGGGTTGTATCAGTTTCTTTTCTTTCCTTAATAAGTAGAGTGGGATATATTACAACCAAACTGGATTATGTTTCATCTCTCACCTCCATGAATTCACAATGACTAAATCCCATGTTGACAATGTGCACTTTCTACGTTTCTGACTCGAAAAATTGTTACCTTTCCCTAGGCTTCATCTCAAGTGTCATCACCTGCTTTTTTTTTATCACTCCTCAAGTTAATTTGTATTTATTTATTTATCTGTGAATAGGGTGTAGCCCACCAGGAGAGGATAATCTTCTCAAGGGGAGGGGCTTTGGGGTTTTGTCCCAGTGTCCTGATCCTGGGCAAGCCACTTAATCTGTCTGCCTCAGTTTCCTCCCTCCAACATAAGGATAATAACAGTACCTACTTGGTCAGAGCTGTCAACTTTAAAAAATGCTACACAAACACTGGCCATCATCATCATCATCACTATTATTATTAGAGGAATAAGAGGTAGCATTGAATGTGTCCTGCTCTTAGCATATACCTTATAAGTTACTTTTTGAAATATACCTTTGACATTAGCCAATTATGATGTCCTTTACACTGCCTCTTCCTCTCCCTATCATGGAACAGAAGGAAAAACATAGAAAGGGACCAGGTTGAGAAAGGCTCTAAATGACAAATAAAGGACCACATTTTAACCCAGTGATTTCAATATTAGACTTTAGGTCCTTTAGCGGAGTTACTCCCAATAAAAACAAAACCTGACTCAAAGGTTCACAAATTGCATTCTCCACTGCCAACAAACAGGGACGAACCTTAGAGATCAATGAATCCAATTTTTTAAATTTTTGGATGAGTCAGTAAAGGCAAAGAGAGGAAAATCGACTTGTAAATGGTCGAGTAATTTGTTGTATTTCTCTACAATAGTATATGCTCACACACATATGCACACATCTTTATGTGTATATATAAATACACACATATATACTCTCTACACACACACACACACACACACACACACACACAGAAACCAACAGTTTTATGTGGCAACCAAAAAATCTCTGCCCCTGTGAGTCTATGTGGAGAGAATTCTAGTGTCTTGGATGACATACATCTTGGAAGATGTAGGTCTTCGCAGGGACTTAGAAAGTGCACATTGTCAACATGGGATTTAGTCGCTGTGAATTCATGGAGGTGGGAGATTGAGCATAATCCAGTTTGGTTGTAATATGTCTAGTGTATACACACACACACACACACACACACACACACACACACACACACACACATATATATATATATATATATATATATATATATATACACATATACATATAGACAGAGACAGACAGAGAAAGTGTTCTGTGAGTACATCAATGGAATTTGTCTGACAGATAGAAAACTCCTTTTTTGGAGCCTAGACCTATGATTTCACAATCTCCCTTGTGCACTCATTCTCAGGTTAAACAACTTCAAATGTCAGAATAGTCTTCATTATGATTAAATTGATTTTGAAAAAGTTTTATTGATGCTCGTTTTTTAAACATCATTGAAACTTCCGCATTGCTCCCCAACTTCCAAAAGAACTCTGCCTTGTAATAAGTAAGATAGGTAAGGCAGATGAACAAACAATGCATTTGCTGTGTCTGAAAAGGTATGCCTCATTCTTCACATCAAATATTCCACCTCTCCCCCAAGGCTTAGGAGGCATGCTTCACCACTGGTACTTTGAAGTCAAGCTTGGTTATTGTATTAATCAGAGTTCTGAAGTCTTTCAGTACTTCAGTGTAGTTCTTCTGTAAATCATTCACTTACTTCACTATGTATCAGTTCATAGAAACCTTTCCAAGTCTATTCTAATTTCTCTGAGTTGCAGTTTATTCTCCCTACTCCCTCTACTCCCTTAGTCAATTACCATATTTTGCATATTTGTCCTTTTCCATATATTGTGGGACCCTGAAGACTATTATGAAGCTATCCTTCAATCACCTTTTAAATATGGAATAACTAAAGCCAAGAAATTATGTTGGTTGGAAAAAAACCCCAAGGAAGAATGTTCCAAGTTTTTAAACTAAGTTCTATGGGAAAGTAGTGAGTTAAGTTCCCTTAAATGCTAATTTTAAATATCATAAAAAAATAGCAGGTGAATTCCTAAGACTTCTGCTTAGAAGGAGCATAAATATTGTGAATGTATTTTTACAAGTCTTTTAAAGGGAGATACAACTAATGGGAAAGCAATTATTTTAATATATATGAAATATATAGACTACATTTATATATGTGAAATATATAAAATACATATATATGAAATATATAAGTGGAAAGGAAAAATCAAATAAGATTCTGGATGGAAGTTAAAGGCTATTTAATTGAAAATCTGTTCAAATAAAACAACTTATTTTTCTTTGATCAATTTCTTTTCTAATGGCAGAGTGAACTGGGTCACATAAGGAGAAATTAGATTTGGATACCATAAATTTTAAAAAGGATAGAATTCTTTGAATCAATCTCCCTTCTACTCTATAAGAACAGTATAACTTCATACTCTTTCCTCTTTAGAGTATTAAGTACTGAGAATCTAAATTCATTGGTTCTGTAGCTTGATTTCCCCTATATGTAATTCTGAGCTATGAATTCCAGGGTATGTTGATATATTAATTTCTTTCCATTAAACCAGAGGGCACTCACTGCAAAACCTCAAATTTGGTTTTCTTCAGGGTTTCCTGAATGTTTCCCAGATCATAACTCTGTTTTTACGCTTACTTTGACTGCAGTTCATTTGGCTTAGACCACACCTTGGCATGAGTTGCCTGCCAGTCTCTGTATTGATAACTTGCACAATGCAATCCTGGGGCCTTAAAAAAATCCACAGATTAGAGGATAATGCCTTTATGCATGTTAATTTCTGCCTCCTTAGCTGGAACTTCATGCCATAGTTCCCATGACAGGCAAACTAGATGAAAGGCTGGTTCTCCTGCCAAAATTCACTTTCTGTATTTCTACAAGAAAAGAATCCAAGTCACCTAGTAAGGAAAGAGGATGGACTGGTTGCCTGTGGAAGTAGTCCGTTGGTCTACACCACTCCCTTTACCCTTTTTTCTTTTAGAACACACTTGCCCTGAAAGAAGAGTATGAGCTAAAAGATAAAAACAAATTGGAATGGTTTCATCCCTCAACATATCTGCCACACTGGTCTTCACTTATTCATGGCAGAAGGGGGCAAAGCAGCAAGAGAGGTGGAGGGAGGAAGGAGAGAGAAAAAGCAACTGTAGAATAGTTTGCACCTGGCTCAGAAATGGGGAGGAATGAAAACTAAGGTTGTTGTTTTTAAAAGTTTTTTGGGAGGTGAGAGGCCCTGGAGCACCTGGCCTAAGGAGTAGAAAGGGAGAGAGAGCACAGGTCAGGCTGGTAAAGCTAACAAAGGTGTTTTTGGGAATGCAGATTTCTGCAGATTTCTTTCAGTTGAATTTGCTTAAAGTGAATTTAGGTAAAGATAGAACTATATTCTCAAGCAGTTTCCCCCCTTAGAAATGTGAACTGCTTGAGGAAAGGGACAGTTACACTGCAGTCTTGGTATTCATTGTGGTCTCCACATCTCCTGGACCATGGGTTGGTTGATTGATTAATTACCAAATACCCAACTGGTTATTTGCCACTAGTTTTAACAGATGTGCAATCAGAGTCCCTGGAATCAGGGCTTAGGGCATGAGAAAAGTCTAAGGATTCATATTTTGCCTCTATGAAAGAAGATACACTTAGAATTAAGAAAAAATGTAACTTTAAGTCAGATCTATTAGTTTTTATGTGTAGAGAGCTACGTTTTAGATGTAAATATGCAATAATTTATTTAACTTAAAGTCCAAATCAGAGTTTCTTAACATTTTTGTGTTATAGAACCTTTTGGCAGTCCAGTGTAGTCTATGGACCCTTCTCAGAATGTTCTGGAATTCATACAATAAAATACAGAGGATTACACAGTCAATTATACAGTTATCCATGTATCGCTCTAGCTATCACTCACTCTCTATCTATGTATCTATCTAAAATAAAACACGTTTAAGCTCCCTAGGTATAGCATTCCTGTTCTAAATGCTAATGCCTATACCAAGTCCATGCTTGAATCAGCCAATAAGTGTTTTGAGATGCATCATTTATGCTGAATAAGTTCAGAGGGCTACATCCTTCCAACTGACAAATTCTGTGGTAACACTAGCTGTTCTTCATATAAACATATTAGTTTCCTTTATAAATCTTTCTCTAAGAGTTCTGATCATAAATGAGACTCAAATGAACATGTTAGCTTGTATTTTCCCTTCCCCAAAGGGAAGGTTCTCTGGTGTGTGTGTGTGTGTGTGTGTGTGTGTGTTGGGGGGTGGGGTGGGAATGTCTTGCCATTAACATCCAACTTTCAAAGGCCCCAGCTTGCTAGCCTGAGCTAACCTTCACCAAAATGGTTCAGTAGAAATTCATCTCTGCTATGAAGAGTCCCATGTTTATATTTCATTGGATGAAAAGCTTCTTCCCAAAATTATTTTGAGGATGAAAAGGAAAAACTTAAACGTTTTTCTGTACCAGGCCAGACAGCAGGAGCCCTTGGGTAGCTGAAACTAGAAATCCAGTCTGGGACAATAAAAACAAGTGGCATTTCCTGCTCCACCCCACCCCCACCACACTGCCCTTATCAAACTCATTTTATCAGTCAATAAATGGCCAGAAAGAATTGAGCGTCTGTAACATGCTTAGGAATAAGAGCCTTTGTCTGATCACTAGTCCTGATTTATCATTTCAAAAATAAATGGATGGAACTGAGGTCTAGAGGAAGAGATGGGAGCCCAATTAAGACTTCAGGAATCAAATAAATCTTGGGATACAAGCAGGGCACTGAATGATAGGAAGGACTTAGATGGTTGAAAAGGAAAAGGAAACTATTAGCATGGAGAAGGGCATGTGTATAGGTTACTCTTGGGCTAATGAAGAAATCTATATGTGTATGTATGTGTACACACACACACACACACATAATTAGCCTCTCTAGAGCAAAGGAGTTGGTTCTAGATACTGGCAAGAAATAAGATAGTATAAAAATTGTGGAGCATGTGTATGAAAGCTACTGAAATCCACACAGAGTTGATGGGTTTTCCAGGGCTTAGCAAAGTAACCTGCACATGGAGGGTGCTCAATATTGGTTGACAGACTGATAATGAGCAGTGTTTGAGGAAGGTTTATTTACACAGTATGGACTGGAAAGGGGAGTGGGGGGAACCTGGACTTAGGCAGGTCAGCTAGGAAGCAATTGCAATAACCCTAACATGAAGTTATGACGGATAATCCACTTCAGGTAATTGACAGTTAACTATACTCAATTTGCTTTACAGTGTAAACCATGAGTACCACCTACCACTTGTGGGAACCTTCCGCATTAGAATCCTGGGCTGGCAATTCCTTGCTCATATAAAAATCACATGGGTATATAACTGTGTACTCAGGTAAGCATTTGGCCCTAATTTTGAGGTCACCAGGGGTGGATTGCAGATGCAATCAGGTACAAAGACAATTTTTATATCTCTAATTTGACACAGGTGCAAAACTGCACCCACAAGGAGAAGTAATCTAGTGAAGGCTTAGAGACAACTTGGCTCTGTTTAAATGAACATGAATCACTCTTTACCAAAGATACTTCCATGACCAGGCACTGCCGTGCCGACGCAGCCTGCACTGTAACCAAGGACACATTCAGTACTTGATGAACTCTGGAAAACTGCACTAGTGGGTGGCCTGGATGGACTAGTTTCTGGAGTATTCCACTGCCTTTACTTCCCAAATAAGCAAAGCTTTCTCTTTCATGGAAAGGAATAAGCCCTCCTCCTTTTCCCTACTCCAGGGGTCACGCAGATAAAGTTAAAACATGGGGAACACTATAAAATTCTAAGTGTGAAGGTTGACCAAAATATGACTTCATGACAACCTGGCTCTATAACAGCTATATTGTCAATAACCCATTTTTTGCATGCAATCAAGCATTTTTTATGTGCATGAGTTTTGTTTTTCTTTTTTTGGAGGGAGGGGGTCCCATCCTATGGGAACTACAGGGAACTACCAGGCAAGGAAATGACATTAATGCAGATCCACAGCTTAGGATCTTCTAGGCTCTTGCCTGAGGTGCTGAGAGGGAAGTAATCTGTCTAGATTCCCACAGCCAAAACCAGTCACTGGGGCCAGCCTCACAATCAGGTCCTCCTGGCTTCTACGAAGGCTCTCCAGGCTACCTCTAGAATTTTTGTTTATCTTTCAATTCCAAGTCTGAAAGGCGGTAGGAAGAAACAAAAGATAGAGGAAGGAGTAGTTGTCCTGGGAGAATCCTAAACAAGTACTAATTGTCCTGTTCTCTAAAATGGTAGGCACAAAAACATGGTCTACTCATGAGTTACAATAATTCTCACAACACTAGAAAGTTATATACACTTAAATGTTATCTCTCTCTCTTTTTTTTAAGGAATCCAGGTATCATTAGAACTAGACTTGAGTTCAAATGTGACCTCAGATGCTTATTAGATGTATGGCCCTAAGCAAATCACTTTACTTCTGTCTGCCTCGGTTTTCCCAACTGTAAAATGGTGATAGTGAAAACACCTATGTCCAGAGTTGTGGTAAGGATCAAATGAAATAATATTTTGAAGTGTTTTGCTATATTAATTATTAGCTGTTATTTTACAGATGAGTAAACTGAGCCTTCGTGAGACGACATGATTTGCTATAATCATGCAGTGAA
Source organism: Bettongia penicillata ogilbyi (assembly GCA_023548195.1). NCBI lineage: Eukaryota > Metazoa > Chordata > Mammalia > Diprotodontia > Potoroidae > Bettongia > Bettongia penicillata. The sequence goes on along the minus strand of JAJHZJ010000067.1, from coordinate 6,617,890 downwards.
GAAGTATCACAGCCAGGTCTCCTAAATCTAAGTCCACCGTTCCTTCCAAGAGGTCAACAAGTGCAACCCCATCATTTTAAGATCTACTCCCCTTTAGCTGTTCTTGTCTACTTTTCCAGTTTGGTTTGGATCAGTAATTAAGTGGAAATGAACTAGGGTTTGCTAGTTGGTCAATCTCAAGAGGCTGAAATCTTTTTCTCTGAATAATAGTGGTATAACATATATAACCTACATCAAATTGCTTACTGTTTTAGGGAGGGGGGAGGGAAGGGAGAGAGGGAAAAAAATTTGGAACTCAACGTTTAAAAAAAGAACGCTTAAAATTGTCTTTACATGTAATTGTAAAAAATAAAATACTATTTATTTTTTAAATGGTGCAAGGTTGGGTTTGAAGGCAGGAGACAAAAGGAAGTGCGTTGCTTTTGCATTTCTTGTCTTTGCTTCCTTGCACTCTGGACCAGCCTTGCCCTGCTCCAACTACCAACTCCATTTTCATGGCTGTGGTTACTGTCACTGCTGTCAGCAGAGAAGGTGCCAGGAGAGCAAGGAAGGAGTAAGGGATAGACTGGAAGAGGAGAGTTAGGAAGTCAAGAAGAAAAAGACTTTACGTTAAGTAAGTCTCAGTTCCATCTGTAAAATAAGGAGGTTGGTGGCTATGTAAAAGAAAAATTAAAATAAAAAATAAGGAGGCTCCTATTTAAAGAAGTACTCTGATGCTATAATTCTAATAATTTGAGAAAAGGTGAGGAGATTTTAAAAGTCATTCACGTGACCTTTTTCCACCCATAGAGTTTCAGTGACACTAAACTAGCTAGTAAAAACTCCCATGAATACCTTCATCACTGATTACTGAAAGTGATAGGCAGAAGACTTTAGAGTTATCTATGAAAGAACATTAAGGAACATTGTGGAAGAATGTTAAGAACAGCGAACCTTTGAAGACAAGTGTACTGAGCAAATTCTCAGCTGGTTAATGATCCCAGATCTAAATCATATCTCCCCCTCTCCTCCATATTCTATTACCCAGGCCTGCTTGCCAGCAATGGTCCTAAGAAGAAAAGCACTGGAGGACACAGTCATGGTTATCTCCCACTGAGAACATAAGCTCTGCAAGGTCAAGAATGGTGTCTTCTTCTTCTGGCTGTATTCCTTTTCTACACACTCAGCCAACAAAATGCTTCACACCCTTAATAAATGCCCATTGAAAAAAGGAATGAATGTAAACTTAGCAATTTTTAGCAAGATGAAAGAAAGTCATTTCAGCAATAAGGAACTTAATTTTAAAGACAAGCTTTCATGACAGTAGCAGGAACCCTTTAAAAGTAACCTAAGATATAAAGGTGATTTAATTTTCTAAATTGAAAAGAGCTGTGGTATGGTGGAGAGATAACTGGCTTTCCAACATTATACCAGGCAATAGACATCCATCCAAAGCCCAGATCTTCTGGCTCTCATAACCATCAGCAGTTCTGGGGCCTGGGGCAACGTGACAAAACGCATGTGGGGTAGGAATGACTTGGGTGTGGGAAGGGATGAAGACAGGGAGTAGGGGATTCAAGAAGGCTTGAGGATTCCATTTTGACTAATAAGCAAGTGCAAGCCTTGAGGCAGGGAGCTTGGTGGGAGCAAGACAAAACAGCAATCATCTCACTTGACCTCTGGGGTCATTGGGAGTGGAAGCCGCCATGTTGAGGACACAGGTGGACCAGAAGTGTGGGCACAAGAATACTGAAGGCTAAAGGGATGGCAGGAAGAAGGGAAGGCTGTGTCTCCCTCTAAATTGTGGTGCCCTGGGGAAAGCTCTGAGTGCCCCGTTCTGGTTGCAGCTTGGATAAGAGTCAATCACAAGCCCGATCCAATGCAAACAACTGCCAATGAGTGTAGAGTACAAGGACTCTACGTGTGGGTCTTTGTTTCTCCCAACTCTTTAGAATAGTTGTTTTTACATTGGGACATATCAGAAGCTTGTGATTTCTATTACATTAAACACCTGTATGAGTAAATATTTTATTCTGTTATCCGAATGCTCCCAAGTATCCATCCCTGGCATTGTTGGTAGACATTACTGAGGTATATTAAAGTAAAAATGGCATCCAATCATCACCTCCTGTCTCAGTGGAAGCAGCCTCTGCGGCACCCTTTATCACTCATCTTGACTCTAAGGCATCTTCTGTTGCTCAACATGCTCTGGAGGATGAATGTGTCATCAAGATTATCACCTGCTCTGGTGCAACAGTCTAAAATTCAGAAAATTCACACAGGCCCGAGTCTGGCATTAAAGGCAAGAGGCAAGAGCTCTACCTGTGGAAGCTTCTCCCCTTGATTGACATTGCCAACTTTTACTTGTGGAAATGGCTCTGGATCCAGCACAAGGTTACTTGGGGTTGTTTAATGTGTTCATATCGATAAAAGAAAGGAAAGACACAATTCTGGGAACTGAGGGCATATGTAAGAGCTCTGTGGTCATATGAGGCTATAAGGGAAGTGTCACCTAGTGAATGTTAGTGTTATAGCCCATTATCTGGACCCTTCAAACCAAAAAAGCCATTTTAAATTTAATAACTGAATGTATTTTCTTGCTGAATTATCTCAGTAACTGCTAAAACTTGAACCACCACTTTGCCCTTCCTTATACAACCTGGCTCCAACTTCTTTCTACCCTCACCGGCCATTACCCTCCTATTCCTAGACTCTGCACTCCAGCCATTTGGCCTTCTCTGGCTCGTCAGCCAGGACACTGGATCTCCACCTCTAAGCCCTTGAACTGTGAGTGTCACATGTCTACAATGCCTTTCAAAGCCCTTAGCTTTCTCTCATAGATGTTCTCTCTTTCCTTAAGAAGCAGCTCATCCCCCATTGTCTGCATGAAGCCTTTCCTAAGGCCCACTACTGATAGTGCCTTCCCTCCCAAACTTCTGTGAAACAATTTTGTGTATGTGTTTGTTAACTATATTTTGTTGCACATGTTTTTGTATGGACTTGCTGTCTCCTCCACTAGACGTAAACTCATTTTGGGTGGCGATTACTTCATTCTCGGACCCTGTATTTCTAGTACCTAGCAAAATTTCTGGAACTAGTAGGTACTCCATAAATACTTGCTGATGGCTTGACAGAAGTTACAAGCCTCAGCGTTAATAAAGCTGTCAGTTTACTCATGGGCAGAAGGTATTTAAACAAAGTGTGTCCTTTAAGTAAATGTCCCCTTTTGGACTTGAAGTCAACCATTCTTAATTCAGGTACATATGAATGAATGAATGACATCCTAACTGAAGTCTGGATTTATAATGCGAAAGAAAATCATGCTGAATTTGGAGACATAGGGCCTGGGTCCAGATCCTAGCTCACCACCTGAGTGGTCACATCACTTAAACGCTGTGCACCTCAATTTCTTAATCTGCTAAATGAGAGGGTTGACCGAGATGACTTCTAAATTCCTTCTATCTCTAAATCTATGATGCAAATTCTTGGGTGGGTTCAAATTGCCAAGGGGAAATAAAACTGTTCAATTAAATTAATCAAATAAGACATCAGTCACTATTAAGTGACCACATTGTATTAATAGTAATGCAAATGAAATATAAAAGAGAATCTGTCCTGAAGAGCTAACAATCCAGTAGAAATGGTTTATGATCAAATGCAAATTACTTGAGAGTATTTTTGCATTCCTTTTTAGAACCCCTGTGACCAGCATGGAGTAGGTACTTAAAAATACTTTTTGACTGATTACGTAAAAGAAACCATCAGAGATGAGTACAGACAGTACATAGCCAAGGGCTAACCAGTGTTTTCATTTTGTCCTATTCTAATCTTTTAAACAAAAGTTAAGACAAAAAAACAAAACAAAACAAAATCCCCTCAGAAATGTCTTTCTAAGTAGATTCAAGATTTGAAAGAAAATTTAAACACAGGGTAAATCCAAGACATAAAATAAGAGATTAGCAGAAAATGAAAGCTAACTTAGATCATATAAATATGACTTACCATAAACAGCACTCGCTCTTAAACCTAAAAGGGGTGTTGTACTGCATTCTAGACATATTCTTTCGAAACAGACAAAGCTATCAAATTTTGACCTAAGAGCTATGTCACAAAATAGCCAGGACATCCTGCCCTAACATGGGTTAAATTAATAACAGAGGAAAAAGAGCAATAATTCTTCTGGTTTGTAAAAATAGACTAAATAGCATCATTTCATATAGTCTCATGAAAACATAGTAATAGACATAGGCACTGATTGAATGATCATGATTTCCTCTAAATAAAATCCTATTTCATAGAAGTGTTTTAGAAAATACTTTAAAAATTTCCAATGAATGTTTTTTTCTTCTCAAATTTGTAATTATGACATCAACATGGTAGATACTCTGTAAAATTAATGGGTTTCATATTTATTGGTTCGCCCTTTAACAAACAGACTGTTTAACTCCATAATGTTTTTAGCTTCTCCATTTTTAAAGTGTGACACTGTCAACAAGACTTACCACATGTCATATCTGCATGGAGATTATGACCAAGAAGGAAAAATATAAATCTTGTGACGAGGAACTCTACTAGGATGAGCTGGAGGCACAGATATATTATTACACTTTGCAGGTTCCATGAAGAAATATGTAATATTAATAAGAATGACTTTTTTTTTAAAAAAAAAAACAAGGTTCATAAACAGCAATGTGTGTCTATGTGTGTATACCCAGTAAAAGCAAACACAAGAGTTACAGTCATCCTTTAAAAAAAAATTATCTAAAAAGCCCCAAGCACCCTTTGGAAATGTGCACCCAGGCAAATGATCAAAATGAATAGTGGTGCTTTTAGATATGAATTTCTGTTCATGCTTAATGTTCAGTAGGTGGAAGTAGAGATAAAATACCAGGTATCACAAAAGTCTCAGTAAAGTTTTAAACTACTAAAGTTTAAAACCACACTAAGACTTATGGGCCAGGCTGGGTTTCATTTACGAGTGCTGAGCACATTCTGCAAGCAGACACAGAACAGACCTACCATGATGCTCAGTACTGAAGTGAACACTCCTGGCTTCCAGCCATCACGTTCATATTTTTAAAAAATAGGACGCAAGAACCTTTTAACAGAAGAACAAAAATGTTTCCCCACAGCCTTTTCCTGAAGAGTCAGTTTTCTCTTCTGAACTTTTTTTAAGCTGTATATCAGTAAAAAGAATCTGTGTGTGTCAGTAGGAGAATCTCCCTATCTTTTCCCTGCTTAAACAGATGTAGTGGGAGAGATGACAAAATACTGATAGCAGGACTTTAAAAAAAAAAATGCTTAATCAATCAAAAGAGAAAAAAACAATCCCAATCCTGAAGGAATGAAATTAGTGGAAACCCCACATATATAAGAAAGCAGTCCTTGAGTATTCAGAAATAAAAGCAGAAGGGAGTATGGGAAATTTCAAAGCTCAATCCCTGGTTAAAGAGAGTTGCCCAGTACTGGAGAGCCAGCTGTTGACTCAAGCCATTGGGTCACATTGTTGCTTGCTGCTTTAGCAACTCTAGGAGTTGTTACAAATAACACGTTGCCACATCGTCTCGACGGTGACCCACATGTTCCCTAGCGAGGGAAGAGATCTACAGACGGAATGATCTAAGCAAGGAGATTGTTCAAGAGTCATAGGTTTCTGAAACTCTAGGTCTTCATGTGATGAACTGTAAGATTAACTTAATTTTCATAGAATCATGGTATCCTGGAGCTGAAAGGGACGTTTTGGATGGCTAGAGTAGATTTTTAAGGTCCAGCTTTAAAACTCCAAACCATAGGAGGGCTCTTCTTTACTCAGACTGGCATCCAATTTTAGTTTCTTTTCACTCTTTTAAAAAATTGATACCTTTGTTTTTATATCATCCTCACGTCCCAATAAATCCCTCCTCCCTATCCCACCTAGAGTTTCCCCTTATAATAAGGAATAAAAAGGAAAGAAAGCAGTTTGGCAAAATTGACAAATGTAGCAATCAAATTCTGTAGAATGGGTCATTTCCCACATTTTCGCTTTTGTTGTTTTCAGTCGTGTTTAACTCTTTGTGATCCCATTTGGAGTTTTCTTGTTAAAGATACTGGAGTGGTTTGCCATTTCCTTCTCTAGCTCATTTTATAGATGAGGAAACTGAGGCAAACAGGGTTGAGTGACTTGCCCAGGGTCACACAGTTAGTAAGTGTTTAAAGTCAAACTCAGGTTTTCTTGACTCCAGGCCCAGCATTCTATCCACTGCACTACTGAACTGCCACATAAAATTCTCTATCTCTACAAAAAAAGGAAAGGAGGTATATTCTCATATCATCCTCAGAGACAAGCTTCCAGCTCTAGTTTCTAAGGAATGCTTTTGGACAGGACTACATATTAAAATTTTAAATCCTGCATGTAAATGCTAAGACACTGGAGTGCTAAAAACCAAAGAACAATTGTTCTATTAGTCTATACAGTCTGAAATGGCAAACAAATCTATAGAGTTAATTAGTTCAGGGACTAGAGTTTTTTTAATGACTGAATGCTTTTATGCACTGAAGGAGTTGTGTTTTTTTAAAACTTGATTGAGTTTTATCAATCAATAAAAATGCAGCAATGTTGCATCATCTGATGCTGAAATTATATATCTTGTGTCATAATAAAAATGGAATTCTTACTCTCTGAAAAAGTAGGTGATACTAGGAAAAAGGAAAGGAAGAAAAAAGAAAGAGAAGGAAGAGGAAGGAAGGAAAAGAAAGAAAAAAGAAAGGAAAAAAGAAAGTTTTCTATACTAATAGTTTGGCAAGGAATTGTGGTCAGTTTTGTAATCAGGAAAAGCTGTCTTCTTGCTCAAGGTCTTTGCCCTTTTTGGCGAGGAAAAAAGCTCCCCGTGCCAAGTTCCTAATGTGGGAGCAGGCCTCCTCTTGTTATGGAAGTGGCCTAATAGGATTGCAGTAACTTGCTGATTTAAAAATATACCCCCACATAGGGCTAACATATCAGATGGCAAAGACTTCGCAATATGGATGTCCTTAAGTGGGTTAAGTCGTATGCAAGAGTTCTCTCAATTGCACCCCCAAACTAGACTATAGATCTGGCTAATCAACGTTGGGTAACCATTTATCCTTCAGATGGCCTAGTGAAAGTTCCTTGTCTATTACAGAGCAGAAGTTTAGTGGGAAAGCATTATTCGCTGAACTTAAATGCAGAGGGAAGTGGAAAGTGGTCATAATTGCATTTCCATTTCTAACGAAACAACAGCAAAACCCCAACTCTTCTTTATATTGCTAACTGAAGTCAAAGCAAGCTTTTATTCTGTCCCAATTACACAGATAATTAAGAGTCATTTTGAATGTCTTATCTCTACCCACCTAAAAATCTCAAGAAAGGGATTGCTCCTTCCCCACTGAGCATTCAGAAATCTACTCATTATAATGTGATGTTCAGCTTTTACATCTGAGTTTGCCTTGGGTTAGGGGGAGATTCAAGTTATAGTTGCCAATACTTTGTCTATTATTTAATATACATTCTTTCCATTAGAATTAGTACATGTGTCTAAAATAGTAAGACTAACCCTTTATGATGAAAGTCTAATTAATACATGCATATGCAAGCATACATAAACAGAATGTGCATACCAGAAATAATGCATTTTCTTGGACAAATTCATCATTATTGAAGGACAAGCTATATCTAAGCTTCACTTTTCTCATGAATGAAATGAAGGAGTTGGACTCTATTATCTCTGAGGTCCATTTTCCAGCTCTAAGTTTCATTATACTACATGATTACTTCTTAAATTTTATTATAAATACTAAGCTGTAACCTGAACTTATCATCATTTATTGTTCAGTTGTTTTCGACTCTTTATGACCCCAGTTGGGCTTCATGGTTTCTTGGCAAAGACACTAGAGTGGTTTGCTATTTCCTTCTCCAGCTCAGTTTACAGATGAAGAAACTGAGGCAAACAGGGTAAGGTGATGTGCACAGACTTACACAGCTAGTGAGTGTCTGAGGTCAGATTTGAAGGTAGAGCTTCCTGACTCCAGATCCAATAGTCTGTCCACTGTACTACTTAGTTGCCCCTTTTTATCAACTGCTTCTTAAATATATGATTTTTAAAAATGGCTGGTATGAGAAGTATGGTATGCTGGTATTGGACCTAATATTACCATGCCAAAAAAAAAAATAAGATTGTACATTCTAAGAACTATTCTTTGCCTATATTTTCTACTTATAAATTGAGTGTGAACCTACCTATTTATCAACCAAAAGGATTAAATGGGCAGATTTGTAAAACATGGGAAGACCTTCTTGCCAAGACGATGAGTATTTTAGAACTGCAGTTTACAATTCTTTCTTTACCAATTCTTAAAGAGATGTGGATAAAGCCAAAAAAACAGCTCATTATATTTATCTGCATTTCCCTTCCAATAGTGGTGTTCCTATCACAAACACTATCAAGTTTAGATCTAGAAAGGACCTTTGAAATCATGTAGTGTAGCTGCTCCCTTATATTGATGAGGAAATAGACTCAAACAGCTCAAGAGGTCAGCCTCTGTGAACAGCAGAAGAAATTAGTGGCAGAGCTAGAAATTAAACCCAGGTTCCTTGTCTGCCAGGCTCACACTTTTTCTACCACACCATGCTGCTTGTCTTGTGTTTGCTCGCAGAGATCTATCTCATAAGTGGCAAAAGGGAAGGGGAGTCCTCATTTTGCAGATGAGGAAGCGGGGACTCATCCACGCAGTCATCTAAGGTCACACCTGAAATCTTTCATCAGCTCTAAGTCATGTTTTCTATCTCATTCAACCTCCACAAAAGCTCCATAAAGCAGATATGACAGGTGTTATTAGCATCATTCTAGAGCAATTCCTTAGCATCCTATGCCCTTTATGCTGGCAAAATCCAAGTAAGGGCTACCAGTGCAAGAATGTATAGGGTGAGTTACAGTCTGGGGTTTTGTCCAGTGTGTTTCAGGTAGCTTAGCAATTTGCGGGTCATGAGTCCCCACCAATTTGTAGGGAATGAGTTCCTATGTATAGTACCTTACTCTCCCAGTCCTAGAAGGAGATCACCTATATAAAATTGAAGAAAGAAGTCTCCTGGAAATTTACATAGCAATGAGGAAGGAAGGTCCTCCACATTCACTGCCCAGATGCTAACTGCAGTCTTTGAAAACTGCTGGGTGACCCTGGGCACATCACTCATCCTGCCACTGCCCTAGCAGCTTTGTAAGACTGTTCATTTCAGAATACTGCCCATCAACATTGGTAGAGTTTCCTCATCTGGAGGGGGACAGGGAGTGAACAGGGGAAGACAAGGGGAAAGAATGGGAAGTTCAGAGGCTGTCTGAACCAACCTCTCATTTTACAGGTAAAGAAACTAAAGCCAAGGAAGGTTTAATGACTTGTCCAGTGCCACTTGAACTGAGGTCTTTTGAGTCCTGGGCCTGAGTGTCTGTCTGTCTGTCTCTCTCTCTCTCAGGTTTTTTAAACTTGCTGGTTTTCCACAATGAAAGACTAGCTACCTGCCACACTGTCTCACGTGTATCTCACAAGCGGGAGATGAGAGAGATCAAATGGACTGAAAACAACACTGTTTTCTTCATGTTTCAACAAGAAAACTTAAATTCCCCATGGTGTGCCCACCGACACAGGCCAGTCATTTAGTACCTAATGCCTGGAACGAACGCTGAAATGCCTCTCTCCTTCTCCCCAAGAGAACTGTCTCTCACCAGTACAAGGAGAATTGGCCCCAAACCTTAGCCTCCAGGAATGGTTGCATCAGTAAAAGGTTTCTTCACATCCACCAGGGAGGCAATACAAGACAGGGGGCTCCATGAATTCTAGGAGAACAAATAAACCTGCATCCTGGATGCAAATCTCACCTACCAGCACCCACTAGTTGGGCATTCCCACGGGAGGAGAGGGAAGAGAAACCTGTCATGATCATGCCAATCTTGGTACCATCTTCTTGCCTGACCTTTGGAGCTGCCAATTCTTGGGGCAAAAGCAGTCCCAGTACTCACTAAACTGTCATTTCTTTAGACTTCCCCAAAAGAAAGATAGTTATCGTTAGTGATTAATACCCTTAGTGCCTATAGTGCTTTGGTTAGTTAACACATGAAAGGTTCGTGGCTCCACTGAGGGTTCTCAGGAGATGGAACATAATTTGTCCCTAAATCAACCTACAGAAAGTATTCTCTCCTGTCCTCCCTTCCTCAAATTCAAGTAGTGCAGCAATGCAAAAAATTCACTGGGCCAAGAGTCAGAGAACTTGGAATCTAGGATGGGTCCTGCCACTAACCAGCTAGGAGATCTAAGACAGGTCACTTGATTCTGGTTCTACAGCTTACTGCTTGATATTGGATAAGTCATTTCATTTCTCTATTTTGTGTTTCTTCATCTTTAAAATGAAGGTACTGGACTAGATGACCTCTAATTTAACTGTGAGCTACTTGAGAGCAGGGACTGCGTTTTGTTTTGTTTTTTTGCATGGCACAGAGTAGGCGCTTAATGTATGCCTGTTATCTTGACTTGGATCTAAGGTCCCTTCCAGCTTTTTAACTCCACTTCTATCTGTATCTCTGTTCTGGGACTATGCACACGCACACACACACACACACACGCTGCCTTTATGTGAAAATGGAGAGGGTTTTTTCCTAGCTCTAACAATTGTGATTCTAAGCTCCACTCTATGCACAGATATTTGATAGCATGCCTTCTATCATTACAGACAAAGTTATGTGGAACTATTTGTTTTACAAGCAACTAAATGGTGAAGTAAATAGAATACTGGGCTTGGAACCATGAAGAGTCATCTTCATGAGTTCAAAATCTGGCTTCAGATACCTACTAGCTATGTGACCCTGGGCAAGTCTTTTAACCCTGTTTGCCTCAGTTTCTCAGCTATAAAATGAACTGCAGAAGGGAACAGTAAATCACTCTAGTATCTTTGCCAACAACACCCCAAAACGGGGTCGTGAAGAGTTGGAGGTGACTGAAATGGACTGAATATATGGTTGAATTTTTGTCCAATGATCATGAGTCTTTTTAATTATTTGACTATGATACTCTTTATTTTCTAAAAAGTCAAATTCATCCTTTCAACAAGTATTTTTGGGAACACTTATTATATGCACGCTCCTGTTGGGAGATACAATGGCAAATAAGACATCCTCCTTGCCTTCATGGAGATTAGTTATGGGAATCACAGACTTTGGGTTGAAAGTGACCCAAGAGACAATCTCCTGCCCAACCTCCTCATTTTCAGAAGAGAATAGAGGAAAGGCCAGAAGGAATCAAAGAAAGGTTTGAAATCTACATGTTACATTTATTATATATTTAAAAGGAAAAGCAGACTCTACATAATAGCAATTTCATTTCCATCTATGACTCTTTTTCCATTCTATGCTATATATAGAAATGATGATTTTTATGTGACATTTCTTAAGTGTATATTTTAAAAATGTTTTTAAAATTTAAATTTAATTTTAATAATAATAACTAGCATTTATACAGTGCTTTAAAATTTGCAAAGCTCTGTACAAATATTTTAACCTCACAACAACCCTGGGAGCTAGGTGTGGTTATTATCCCACCTTTACAAATAAGGCAGAGGAAGGTTAAGAGATTTGCCTGGGTTCGAGTCTAGATTTGAACTAAGTCTTCCTGACTTCAGATAAAGCAATCTAGCCACTGCTCCTGTTATAGTTATAGAGTACAAGACAGTCACAGTATTACCCAGTGGTCCTCATTTGAAGCTGCATACCCAATATAAAATAAAATACCTAAAATTTAATTCTAAATAAAAATTCCTTTCATTTTAACAAGTTAATATGAAGGGTGTAACGTCTACAATACCTGACAAAGGGCCTAATTTCTCTAGTCTAACGACTTCCTAGGGATTTACTGAAGCCATTTAAAATTATTTTTTTTGAAGCAACCTTCCAAAAAGACAACAACCTCTTCACCCCTGCAAAACAACAAGTCATTTATCAAATATGTTAACTTGCCTTTGCATACAATAATAACCCTTGTTTTTATAGCATTCTCTTGGTTTAAATAGTTGCAAGTGTTTCAGTGCTTTTGGTTTCTAGCATGAAAAAGTAAACAGAGTGATTGTGTCACCTAACCCTTATTTACGTTATGGAAAAGCATTTTGTATTTAGGCCTCTTGGGTTCTGCTTTCATCAATCTTCCAAGAAGAGAAATTCCACCCAGACCTGTTATGTCCCCATATACATTCACAGTGAGTTACGTTGTGAAATCTACAAATGTCTTATGGATCGGTGAGCTCAGAGTCATAGTTTTATGAGAAAGAAATATAATTTCAGACCTAAGACTGTACCAATTCAGAATTTATAGAACACAAAGTATGGATCATTTGAAATCTATCAAAAGATTACTATGAAATGGATTGTGGAAAAATCAAAGGAAATTCATACCAAACTTCATTTGGTCAGCCTGGCAGCGTTTATACAATTATTCACTTGTAGGATCAGAGATTTTAAAACTAGAAGGGACTTTGGAGTCCACCAAGTGTAACCCCTTCAGCTTACAAATGATAAGCATGAGGCACATGGAAATTAAATGACTTGTTCTCCACCTCACATATTAAGTATCTGAGGCATGATTTGAAAGCAATTTTTTATGACTTTAAGTGGCTGAATAACTTGTGAAAACATTTTACTTTAGCAAGCAATGTCACTATGAAACTTGGTTAATATTTGAAGATCAAATCAATTTAGGAATCTAGCTCTCGAAATATTTTTCTTTCATATTCATAGGTCTTTTAATAAAGCATCATGGTACTTCTGAAGAGAAATAACATATTTTAAAAGTATTGTTCCTCATAGTACAGGTTAAGTTTTCTCTCTAAATAATATAGTTTATGTTGCTCCAAAAATAATGGAATTACTGTTTGGAATTTACCATTTCCTGTTCCCAATGTTTGTGCAATGCCTGGGTGGTAAGAATTCAAAACAAAGTAAGAAAATATTAGAGATTACTAAACAAGACTGCAAAAAAAAAATGGTAAGGAATCTGGTTTACAGTTTGTAGCTGTACTGTTTACAACATGGCTTATTTGTTTTTGCATATTCAAAATTTCACATCCTGAACTTGACAGCTTATTACCAAAATGGTATAAATGACAGCTCCTTGATAATGCTGTCACTCAGGCATTAGAAAACCTCTTTCATCAATAGAATACTTGTAAATCTCTTGTAGGAACAAAATGTACAGAGGAATCATGGAAGAGGCCTTAATGTTGCATATGAATCTAGAAAAATGATCAACTTTAGGTCCTTCTCCTTAAGACAGGGATTGAGATTTTTTGTTTGCTCTGATTTTCTGTGTATCCTTAGCCCTTAGCAAGTGCCTGACACATAGTAAGAAATGCCAGTTGATACAAATGAAAAATAATGATTTTGAATTGCTTTGGGGAACTCATCAATGAAAAGAACAGCTCCCACAAGCAATAACATTTGAAATTGTCAAATTTAGAATGTATCCAACTTTGCTCTACATTAATATACATAACTTCCTTGCACACAATAGTAGTAGGTCTTTGCTCAAACTGAGGCATTTATTTTCCGCTGGTTTCCTTAATATGGAATAGTGAAGAGAAATAGTTTAGAAATCCAGATTCCAGACTTTCCCCCAGAAAGCTGGTACATCAGCTCCCTAGAGACAGCTGTCAGACCCAGCTCATGAGAAGGTACTTCTCAATACTAGGAAAAATTTTTACTAAGCTAATGACGCCTTTCTTTAAGAAACTATTTCTTTGGGTTAACTCCCAAAGCACAAATGGATTTTCTTATCTTTTTAGCTGTTATTGCTTCTTAGAAAATGCAGTTTCTTAATCTGTCATTAATAATTATTTGAGATGAGAATTTTTTAATAGTAATAAAAATGGTGGTATACTGTCTGCCTCAAATAATTGGCTTTGGGGAAAGAAAAAAGTTAACCCAAGCATACTGACTATCTTTAGCAGGGATGAATTAATGAAGGTAGTAGTCATTCATCCAAAATCTTTTAAAAATTAAGCTATGAGAACAGGAATATTGAAACGAATGCCATTCTACAAATGTCAAATAAGTATCAATTGTTTATGACATTTGTCAGAAAATTGATATTCTCCACGAGGGGCCCTCTGAAGGCTCCTGTTTCAATCCTTTCATTTTTATAGGTAAGAAAACTGAGGGCCAGGGAAGCTAAATAATTTGTCGCAAGTCACAAAGGTAGCAAGAGAGCAGAGCCAGGATCCAAACCTAAAGTCCACAGATTTCAGATGAATCCTGGGTCCCTTCTGTTGTTCATGATCACCCTTGTTGGTAGGCTGAGGAAGGTAAGTAAAAAGAGTGGAAATTCAAACTACTCGATTTTGTTTCTATGAGAAGTTGTAAAAATCTGCAATAGGGAGAAAGAATTCTGGAACTGTTCAGTTTTGAATTGTCTATTGTATGCCTATACTATGGACCATGAGACTCAGAACTAGAATTTGCTAATAGTTTGATAGATGGTTATTTTTAGAGTTAAACATTTCATATTATATACGTTCATTTAAAAAATTAAACAGTGTATGCAATAGTACAGTAATGAAATTACTTTGGAGTCAGAGGGCTCTACTCCTGATGTTTATTGACTTTGTGACCTTGGGCCAGTCCTCTGACCTCCATGGGATTCGGTTTTCTCAGCCATAGAAATAAAAGCCTTAGACCTTTCAGCTCTACTCTTACAGTGTATTCATTTAGATGAAAGAAGGCACAACTTGGTTTCCCAGTGAAGATCTCACACCAGCATTCCTTAAATTTTTTTTTCTGCAGCAATATTCTTGGTGGGAATCTGTTCCCTCCACCCTTCCGATGTTCATGTAATAAAATGAGAGGCAGAATGATGTGCTGAATCAGATGCTGGTCTTGGTGTTAGAAAGACCAGGGTTCAAATCCTGCTTCCGAGGTTTACTCACTATGTAACCATGAGCAAGTCAGTTAACGTCCCTGAACCTGTTTTCCCAGCAGTAAAATGGGGACAGTAATACCTACAGTGCCTGCTTCATAGGATTTTTGTGCAAATAAATGTTATTTCCTCATGGAAATTTTAAAGCCCCAAGTCAATGTCACTTTCCCCTCTGGGGACTATGACTTAGTTTCCAACATGGTTTCAAGCCTTTCTTTGTTCTACCGCAGAATTCCTTTATGTTTATTAATCCCCATTAATCCCACCCACCCTATGCAAATGATGCTCAATTTTTTTCCACAACAATTTCTGTCAGCCAGAACTTCAGTAGTTTTTAAGGTGTCGATTATTCCTAAAAGGCATGGGAAGGCACAGACCTCCCTAGGGCCCCTCTGTCTCCCCCACCCCAACTGAAGTTATGTGATAAAGCAGCACAGCTATGGGAAGAAAATCAAAAACTCCTGACAGGTTTATGGGTTCCTCTAGTGACCTTTCATCCCACCTTCCATCCACTACTCAGAAGTTTTGGCATACTGCATTCCAGAAAGAAGGATGCTAAATTAATGAACATTTATTTGGGAACATGCAAGTTCCTTTCTCTAAGGAACTTCTCTCCTTGCTTACAGGTGCCACAAATTTCTGGAATCCATCTGTACGCCCTGATGCTCTCCCTTTCTGCCCCCTATCACTGGCATTTTGATAACTGTTGCACATCATCAGGTGAACAAACACCCCAAAAGGCCTCCAGTCACTCCAGGCAAAGGTCCAAGAATCCCATACATTGAAATGAACAGTGGGAAGAAATCCAGATTGCTCAATTGATGCTGTGGTAAATTAACAGAATCCAAGAAGGTGGACATGCCAAAGATCTTTATGGGGATCCAGAGTACATTCTCCTCCTCAGGCAGCAGGCAGGCAAACAATGGGCCAGGTTCTCAGCCCAGGTAGATTTGAAGGAGAATTCCATTGTATGGGCCATTGTTCCTTGCATGTACTGCCTCAAGGGAGAAGTGTATTGTTATCTGTGGGAGATCCTCCATGGAGGACTTGAGAGGATGAGAAAGGATGAGAACGTGGCCCTGGGCATATTCATCCTAGAAAGGAACTCCAGATAAACACTTTGGGAATTGTGCCTAAGATAGGGCTACAAGTTGAGGCCAACATACATTACTGATCAAGGACTTGGGGAAGAAGATACATACGGTTCAGGACTTTGGAGCGGAAAGTAAAGGAAGTATAGTATCACCAAAGGTTTTAGTGTTCTCTGGGTGATGACTTCAAGAGTGCTGAATTAGGAACAAAAGCATCTAGGTTTGGATCTTACCTCTGTCAATTACTTAAAAGGGCAGTGCATCAAATGGAGAGAGGGCTAGAAGTCTCAGGTTCAAATTCCAGCTCTGCCTCTTACTCACCTGGATGAGCTTGGGCAGGTACAGGACTCTTCAGATGTCTCAGCTCACTAACCTTTTCCACTTGTAAAACTGAGAGTCTTGAGATAAATGAATGGTCTCTTCTAGCTCTAAATTTATTTTCTGACATTTCTTCCATTAAAAAAGGAAATATATACTTAAAAAAAAAGTAGAAGCATAATAGGCCTGAGGTCATCTCCTCCAGCTTCTTCCATAGATAAGGAAAATGAGGCTGAAGGCAGGGTCATAAAATTTGCTAGCGAAAGTTCAATGCACATAGAAAATCTTTTGGCTGGGACCTAAGCCAGAGCATAGAAATACAAGAAATGCTTTCCCTAATGAACGATAGGAGAGCGTTATGAATTTTTCAGGCCCATGTAAACAAGTTGCCAACAGACATTCATTGTACTGTAGTAGAAATAGCTTTGGATTTAAAGTCAAAACACACATTAGAGTCCGATTAGTCTGTTTATCATACATGTGACTGGGCACTTTATCTTTTTGACTCTCAGTTTTCTCTTTAGCAAAAGGGGAAGGAGGATATTGGTTTGCCTGTGTCCCTGGGTTCTTGTGCAAATTAAATTAGAAAATATATTTAAGTGTTTTGTCACCTGCAAATGACTACAATGAATAGCAACCTTATAAAAAGAGAAACTGGGAAATCGTAACTGAACTGAGGTTCAAGATGTGAGTTGGTATAGGGGAAAGATGGTAGACTGTCAGAAGACTTGGGTTCTAGGTCTGGTTCTGCCATTAGTAACAATAGCAACAAACTAACCGTGCAATACATTATTGCAAAAGCAGCAAAATTCATCACCTACCAAATATCAACCAAGATTTATTAACCTGGCAACTGTAATTATACGTCATGAGTCTTCCATTGACTTGTAGATGGCAAATCCCCATACTATAGATACAGACAGATGTCAAAATGTCATTAAGAACTCAACCCACAAACTGTCAGAAAACTGAGTATTATCACAGACCCTATTTTCTCACAATGATCTGGATATAACAACGATCTATAAAAACTTAGGACAATATTGATAACAAATGCCACTAGGCCAAATATTCAGAATCTCTGGGACTACATGGAACAAAAAGCTTTCAAAACATAGAGAACTAGCAGAAGAAAATGAAATCATGTGAGAAGAGGTTATAGTAAATATCACCTTTGTCATTCTATTATTACACATGGGCTGGCCAGCCAGCAACAAACACTTATTCAGCGCTTACTCTGTGCCAGGCACTTTGCTAAGCACTGGGTATACAAATAAAAGCCCAAAAGAGAAACAGTTCTTGTCCTCAAGAAACTTACATTCCAGTGGGCTAAGACAATCCTTAGAAAGGAGTTGAAAGTAGAGGATGGGAGTAGGGAGACACTTGCAGGGGTATGATGATGAAGTCCAAGAGTTAGAAACACAGCTCAGAGAGGAACAAACCTTGGTTGGCTTCGGCTCATCCTCAAAATGGAGGTCCCACAAGGAACTCAATAATGGGAGAAGGGGACCAGGTAAAGGAAAGATGTTCTAGGGTGAGCAGGTTCCATTCCTGAGAAAAGTTCCAAGGTGAGAAGGCTGCTGAATTGCATGAAGGATGCTTTCAGTGAGGTTAAAGAGAATGAGCTCCCAAGATAATACTTGTGTTTCACATTTATCACAATTTTATCCATTTGTACAATATGTCTATAGGAAATTAAATAGAAATTGCAGGACAGCAATTTGTCCCAGGATTATTTTTATTTGAACTCCATAGAAATAGATGAGAATGAGTTTTCTATAATAATGGCAATAACCACAAACAAAATTGTTGCCTGCAATTGCCCCCATTGACATAATCTTTACCCATAAAAAGTGAATATTTTTATTGTCACTGTACTAAATACTCAAAGATCTCTAATCTATGTGGGATGAAAAGATTTCAAAATATAGAGACCTAGTAAAAGAAATCAAAGGCATGTGGCAAAAGGAGGGTGGATAGAGTATCCCTGCCAAACTGTCTCCTCTTGGAGTTGTCCTAAGGATGCTTTCATTGAATCTAAGAAGATGAGCTTCCGTCACAACACTCATTTAATTACCACCCATGCAAGATTTGCTCTTCCTTTACAATGGGACATAGAACATTAAATTTAAGGACATAATAGCAGGAAAGTGACTTATGCCTCCTTCACCCTCTATGGAGCTGTAGGGTTCTTGGTTGTCTGAATTTGTAAAATGAAGGTGTTGGGGTAAAGGTTTCTAAATTCATTTCCAGATCTCACATTCCATGGATTCTAGGAATCTGGGACAGTCAGAGCTCTTCTAGTCAGTTACCACAACATCCAGGGAATGCTACACATAAGCCATTCTAAATTTGTTCTTAAAGATTCTCTATAATTATTTCTTCCTCCCAATTTGTAAATTCTACTTCCAGTTAGACTCAGGCCACCTCTCCACATTCTTGTCTTTGTTCGTTTTTTCCCCTTTCTCATACTGTCTTTTCTCTTTATCTTAAAAAAATTTTTACTTGATAATTTCCCTTTGGGTCCCTCCCTCCCAGAGTCATCTTTTATAACAAAGAAAATTTTTAAAGAAAAATACAAGAAGAGAAAAAACAGTTAACAAAACCAGTCAAAGTCTTCCCACTGATCTGAATTCTGTTCTCTGAGATCCATCTCACAGCCTGCCTCCTCCAAACATGCCAAGCCTCCAGGATCTCTCCTTTGTAAGAAATGCTCCTGTATTCATGGTAAATCCCACAAGCATCCTGTGCTTAACGTTAATTTGTTCCTCAAAAACATAACAGTTGCTAAGACAATGTTACCAGGGCAGTTAATTCAATTGGAACAATGTTATAAAAACAGGCAAAACGCCAAAACATGCTACGGCAGGATTTCTGAGATGATTCCCTTGAGTTTGTTGAGGACAAACCAACAGCATCGCTACTAAATGTTATAACAGCATCTGGGACGTATCTGTCCACAATCTAGAACCAATTCTTCTGCCTATGCTGGGGTTGATTACTACCCACACAGACGGCTTGTTAGCCCATTACGGAGCATGTCTTTTACTTCTGCATCCCTGACAATAGGGAGAAGAGAATAAGTGTTACATAGTGCCTACTATGTGCCCAGCACTGTACTAAGCCCTTTATTCCTATTAACTCTACTAGAGTAAAAGCAGGCACTGTAGAAATTGCAAAGAAGCAGATTTAGGCTTGATATTAAAGGAGGACATTGCCTAACAGGACCAAAAGTGGAATGAGTTGTTTGTGTGAGGAGATAGTGGGTTACCCCTCACAGAACATCCTCAAGTAGTGGGTGGATGACCATGTGTTCGATAAAGTGTAGTGGGAATACTTTTTCAGGTATTGGTTAGACTAGATGGTCACCGATGTCCCTTCCCAACACTAAAATTCTGTGGTTATGCAGTAGATATATGGTACTTTTTGATTATTTGGGGCCAATGATAGAAACATTTCTCTTGTTTGTAAAGGCCTCTAGTGCTGAGATCAGGGTTTTCATCTCTATCTAGTGCACAGCTAGGTAAAGCAGCAGAAAGAGTGCCCGGCCAGAAGTCAGGAAGACTCATCATTTTCCTGAGTTCAAATCTGGTCTCAGAGACTTTACTAGGTGTGTGACCCCAGACAAGTCACTTAACCCTGCTTGCCTCAGTTTCTTCATCTGTAAAATTAGCTGAAGAAGGAAATAGCAAACCACTCCAATATCTCTGCCAAGAAAACCCCAAATGGGGTCACAAAGAGTCAGACACAACTGAAATGGCCGAACAACAGTGAACATAGCTCCTAGGGTTTAGGAGTTACTCTGTTAGTGTTAAAAAAGAGGAAAAAGAGAAAGGTGTTTCTCTCTCTCTCTCTCTCTCCCTCTCTCTTTCTCTCTTTCTGTCTCTGTGAGAGAGATATAGACTGAGAGACTCCCAGGAGAGTGGATGGAAAGTCAGAGACTCAGGAAGATAAGCGTTACCAGGAGAAACTGGGCAAGATATTTAATTTCCCAGTGCTCTAGGCAACTCTATAAAATGACAATGGCAAAGGAAATTTCCTCACCAGGAGTTCCCTAGACAAAACTAAAAAAGAAATGGGGGTTATCAAAGGCTGCATACTGACACTGAAAACCACATATTAATATTATCTAAGTTTTATTGTATTTTTATTTATTTTGTTCAATTTTTCCAATTACATTTTAATCAGGTTTGGGCCAAAACAGCTGATGTGGGCTGCATGTAGTCTAAGCTAAATGTATGACATGTCTGCCCTAGACCAATGAAATCACAGGTCTAGTTTAAAAAAGAAAATACTAACACATTCAGTCTTGAAAAGGTAAAATGGAGTAGGAAATAGAGACCAAAGCTTCAAGGGGAGGGAGACCTATCTCTGCCTCTATCACATACAGACTTGTGCAACTTTCTAAGACTCTAAGTCGAAAAGAATGTGCTGAGCTGCATTGCAAGAGGAAGGATCCTCACCAAGAGTTCCCTTCACTAATAGATTCACAAATTCAATCCCTGTATCTATTTTCAAGTAATTGTTAAATAAGCATTCATTGAGCACCTACTTTCTACTGGGCACTGGAAATATAAGAATGATGTTAATAGTCCCTGAAAAATGTAACAGTAAACCCTGTGAGCTTGTATTCTATTGGGTAAGCCAACATATATATGTGTATATCACATGTGCATATAGGAACATATATGTATGTACATATATAAGCAATGCAAAATAAAATATAAAGTAATTTAGGAAGGAAGGCACTCACTGGTAGTTGGGGGCAGTCAGTACAGGCTTTATGCAGAAAGTAATACTTGAGATGAGACTTAGCAGATGTAAATGAGGCAGAAGAGGACAGAGAGTATCGGAAGCATGAAGAATAGTCAGTGAAAAAAACTGAAGCTTTGTCTTTCCCATTTACAGGATTAATAATCAATGAATCATTGACTTTGAATTGGAAAGCAACTTGGAGGTCATTTGGTCCAAAGCCATAATTTTAAAAATTAGGAAAAGGAGGCCAAGAAAGCGTAAGCGACTTGACCAAAATTATACAGGTACTAAGTGTCAGAGCCATGCTTCAAAGCCAGGTCCTTGGACTCCATCCAGAACCAGCATCTTCCCCACTTCATCAGTTTATCCCATCTCTTCCCTAACTTTCCCTGCTCCTCCCCAACCCCCAGCCTCTGGCCACCAAGTCCCTTGGATCTCATACTGTTTTTGTTACAAGGAGGCCCTGCTGTTACTTATTCGCTCAGAGAACGTACACTGTGAGGAAGATGCAAAAAGCATTATTCTGTAATTTAATAACTGAAGGGCTTCATTTAAAATAGATTCATTTGCAAAGTTAATCATTAGGAACTCACATCTAGGAAATGATCATGATGAAATTGATGGCCTAGCCGTTTGGTAGATACCTTAAAGAGGAAAACATCACAGGTAAAACATTTCTACAGAAACAAAGAATATCATGAAGACCCCCCACAAAACTGCTCGGTTATATGCTTTATTTTTTAACTAACATTGTCTCTCTCTCTACATACACACAAACACACACACACATACACATATATGTATACACATACACACACAAGTATTTTAAAATTCTGTTTTGTATATCACTTTCCAATATTCTTCTCCTTCCCTTCCTCAGAGAACCATCCTTTGTTTAAAAAAAAAAAAGAATAAAAAAGACAGATAAAAAGGAGTGGGGAACAGCTCAGCTAAACCAACATATCAACCAAGTCTGATGGTACAAGCAGTGTTCCAAACTCAGATTTCCCTATCTCTGGAAAGAAAGGAAAGAGAGAGGTATGTTTTGTCTCTTCAGGTTCACTATACTTCTTCAGAGCAGGGATTCTTAACTTGAGGCCTAAGGACTTGTTATTTTTTACAATATTTTGACAACTGTATTTCAATATAATTGATTTCCTTCATAATCCTCTGGATTTAAGTATTTAGAAATACTATTCTGAAAAAGATTTCATTATACTGCCGAAATAGTCCAAAACATAACGAAAAGGTTAACAACTGTCTTAGAGTGAGACTTTTTTCACATAAAAGACAGAAGAGAAATTCATACTATCTTTTATCTCTTATTTCCTCTGAAAAGGTCTCTGCTAGATGTCACTGAGTATCACTAATACTCAAAGTCTGTCAAGAGGTGAGATTATCCCAACGTGAACAGTCTCACACAGGAAGCCCAACATTTGTATTGAAGACAAGAGAGATGCTGCAAACTCCTGACCTTATTAATGTCCCACAAATCAGCAACAGTCACTAATCTAATAAATCTTGCGGTCTGCACACGATTCATAATGCAACTCAGAGTTTGAGGTCTGATCAGTTCTCATTTTGCTTGCTCTGAATGCTTATCAGCCATGATGCCTTTAATTAAATGCCAGAACTAGGTTTTGTCTCAGTACACTAGATGCTGACTGAAGACTTTTTCTGTTAATAGAGGCCCCCTCCTTTATCACCTCCAAGCAGGTTCTTTGGGATGGAGGCCTTAGCATATGGGAGTGTTTCACAGTGGAAATTTAGGTCTCGCAAGTCAGGAGCTATGAGGACACTCCACTGTAGGCTGATTGGCCCAGTTCACTTTCACCTACTGCTCTCTTCCAAATCAGTTGCTACATCTTCTTCCAAAAATAATGCTAGCATTTCCCTAGGGACCCACAGATTAGAATGGTGTGTGTGTGTGTGTGTGTGTGTGTGTGTGTACATGGACACCTGAGTGTGCTTGTCTTCTTATGTGTTTATTTATTTTAAATATTAAAGATTCAGATCAGTCCTTTTTCAAAGGAGGGTGGGAAGTAGCTGAGTAGATTTGTGCCCTAGGCTTCTCTGCAAACAGTCAGACATGAGATAGCCAATGCCTATTAACTATACTTAGAAGTATCTAGGCTTCTACCAGGTGACAGGTATTGATTATGCCCAAATAAAACATTCAGTTCATGTGGAGAAAAATATTCAAAAATTTAAGGCTAAGTCTAGATGACTATAGAAGAATCAGACACAGAAAGGCAGGGTCAGGAAAATTTAACACAGACTAGGATCCACAAATGGTAGAAGATCCAGAATTCCACTTCAGCATGAATTATTAAGTGCCTGGAGGCAGCTAGGTGCCAGGGTAAAAGAACTAGACCTGGAGTCAGGAAGACCTCAGTTCAAATTCACCGCAGATACTGTGTGAGCCTAAGCAAGTCATTTAGCCTCTTTCAGCCTCAGTTTCCTTATCTGTAAAATGGGTATAATAACAGCATCTACCTCAGAGTTGCTGTGAGGACCAAAGGAGCTAACATATGTACAATAATTTGTAAACCTTAAAGCACTACATAAATGCTAAATATTATTACTATGTTAAGTACTATAGAATATAGAACAATTAATTAAGAGAGGATCCTTGCCCTCATGGAACTCACAATTTAGTATTAATAAATTTCTACCACTTGTAGGGTTGGAGTCCTAAACTATAGTGATCACAATGACTGAACATTTTGGCTATGACTAAGGCCACCAAGGTCACGTGGCCAATGGATCAATGATATCGGTTTTAATAAACTCTTTTGGCATTATGAAATAATTATCAAATCATAAAGGACATCATTTGATCACTGTGCCAACTCCCCACTAAATCAACTCTCAAACTATAATCAGGAGAATCAATCTATGGCTAGAAAAAAGATTTTAGTGTCAACTTGTGTTGTTTCCATTTTACATAACTGGATTATTTCTAAATCAGATAAATTAGTGATTTAAAAGCTTTCCAACACTAAAATTTAGGAAGATAGATACCAAAACCAAGCAAAAATTACAACATGAGACCAACAGTAAGTTTAGACATGAACCTTCATATTACCTATGGTCATCATTTGACCAAGATTAAACCAGTAAAATAATATCTTGTGAACATCCTGAGAAAAGAATGTTTGATGAATTACATTCGGGAATTCAGGAGAGGCTACCCTATACTAAGAAGGGTATAGTAAAATAAAATTGCACAGGAAAGAAGCATAGATGATTAAAGAGGGCACGGCAGCTATTGAAGCAATAGAACACTCAGTGCATTTTCTTGGTCCCTTTACATTAGAACACTAGGTAGAATTAATTTTGCAAAGACCACATGACAAACTGCTTTCACCTCTCTTCCTGTCTCTGTATTAATAGAGGTAGCTGTGCCCTAATGGACAGAGAGTCAGTTTTGGAGCCAAGAAGACTGGGGTTCAAGAGCAGCCTCTGGCATGTACTGGTATTTAATCCCAAGCAAGTCACTTCGCTGTAAATTTCAGGGAAGGGGCTGATCTGCATTGGGAGAGGAAGTTTCCTACATCAGTGAAAAAAAGAGGTCTAGTCTCTATCCCTAATTTTGTTAAGATCACATAATATATCTTGCTTCTGTCCCTCATACATAACTATCATGTCCTATTTTGTACTAGGCTTATGGAGCATAATCTTTTATCGTAACAAGTTCCATGATGGTAAATTCTGCATCTCATTTATCTTGGCATTTTCTCCCACCTCTAGACACTACTTCTCTATAGAACAGTTCTCTTAACATATATTTTTGTCCATAATAGCTTGTTAAACCAAACTGAAAGAGATCACATATAAGCCAATGACCCTGATACATATGTTCATGAATGAATTAGAACTGTAGAAATATGCCCTGACTTTAAAAAATCTAACCATGCCAAATTAAATCAAATCTCATCAGGTCAAGTCAACAGTCAAGCATGAGATGAGTAAGATACAGTACAAAGAATACAAGATATAGTGTCAGAGGGCTTGGGTTGAAACTCCGTCTCTGTCCCTAAAATATCTTTACTTAGACTAATGTCTTAACCTCTCTGGGTCTCAGTTTCCTCAATTGTAAACTTAGAGTTGGATTATATGGTCTCTAAGGCCTTTCAGTTCTAAACCTATGATCCCGTGAACGCTTTCTGTCTCATACATGCACAGCATTATGGAGGAAGGGAAAAACTACAATGAATGACACCTCCACTATCAGGGTATTACTGACACTATTGTTACACTATTAACACATAGAG
The DNA here is from genome assembly GCA_023548195.1 of Bettongia penicillata ogilbyi. Taxonomy (NCBI): domain Eukaryota; kingdom Metazoa; phylum Chordata; class Mammalia; order Diprotodontia; family Potoroidae; genus Bettongia; species Bettongia penicillata. The sequence continues at coordinate 6,592,530 of JAJHZJ010000067.1, read as the reverse complement.
ACACCATAGGAACCTATACGTAAAATATTTTTTAAAAGTAAAAACTGCAACCCAGATCAACAGAATCTTCAATTAACTAGAATTTTGTCTGTATGATTTTTAAAAGAAAGAACCAAAGATTATGGACACAAGTAAATAACTGAGATTTATTTTTAAATAAATCTCAGTTTTGGGGCGTTTGTCTGAAGTTGGTAAGGACTTAGCTCAATCTCCCAGCACATGCTCTAGTTCTTCTTCAGTCTTTTACTATTACAGTTGATTCAATTCCAAAAATCCAATATATTATTTGCTAACTGTCTACTCTTGTGCAGAGCACTCTGCTAAGCATGGCAGGAGATACACTGGAGAATGAGATAGAGTTCTTGTCCTCATGCAGCAGGTGGTTTTGAAGTCAAGTGATACAATGGAAGGATCAACTGAAAAAGAACCAGTTCAGTTCTGGGGTCAGACTCAGTTGTGTACCCGTGGGAGAGTCCCTTAAATCCTCCGAGACTTAATTTTCTCATCTGTAAAACTGAGGCAGTCACAATAGTACTCCTTCTGTCTCCTAGGGTTGTAGTGAGGAAAGCACTTTGTTAATTATAATGCTTTAGATAAACACGCACTGTTATGATGGGGGAGGAGAGGTTGGGGGCTTGCAAAGGACAAAATAACTCTAATGCAATGGAAAAAGAAGAAGATATGTAATGTCATCTAAGGTCAAAGGAAGACTTTGTTCAAGAGGATGTCCTTGAGGTACTTCAAGATCCTAAATTATCAAAGAAAATTCAATTATATCATGCGTAGTCAGGCAGGGGAAGAGGACTGGTGCATTTCAGAAAATGTTTTGGGCAACGAAGTTTAAAACCAAAAAGTTTTCTACTTTGGTTAGCCTGTGATAGATAGCCTGTACGCACTCATCCACTGAGCACTCCAGTTAGTCAATTTTACTTGATGAAACTCTGGGAAAAGAAGTGAAATATTCATGCTGAGGATATTAAAGTCAAGTCAGATACTTCAGCCCCTAAGTTGGTTTCATAAACACCATTTGGATGTCTTATGGAATCAGATCTCTATCACACTCTGGCATCCATTCAAGAGAAGGCAACTCTTGGTTTGACATATCACCATGAGATTTATTTGGGAACAATACATTATCTTAATATGCTTGCTTGGCCAAATGTTGTAATGAGTTAACCAGACTCATTTGAGCTATAAAAAAAAATCATAATATTGCTTTGGACTTTTAAAAATATGTTTCTTCCTACGCAACGTGGGTGGGTCAACACACACAATGATTGAACCAGTCTGACTGAATGATTTGGTAGGCTCAATTCAGATGTATTTGTGATGAAATAGTATCTTGGATTAACTCTTCACTGTCACCAAGGATAAAAAAGGGAATTCCTTCCCATTCCACATTGAAGACTAGAGTCTTTCTCAAAGTGCCTTTCTTCCCATCCTGCATGCCAAGGCTCTGCATATACTGTTAGTTCAAGTAGGCATTTAAAGTTTATCAAGGCATGATGGAAAATGGGGGCACCATTTAGGGAGCAGAGGAAACACAGTACAATTACAGATTCACACAACTTACCTCTGAACAAGCTTAAAGACTAACAGTACCTTTCGAGGGCTCTCTCTTACCATTCCCTATTAATTCAAACAACCGTGTCTAAGCTGAGGGGTTCTTAACATTTTCTGTGTCATGGATCTCTCTGGCAATCTGTTGGTACCTATAGAGCCCTTCTCAGAAAATATGTTTTTAAATGAACAAAATAAAATACATAGAATTACAAAGGAAAGTAAGTGAAATTAGCTAAAGTAAAAATGTAACTTTTCCCCTCTATTCAAGACCATGGATTTTTTGCAATCTATCCACAACTCCAATAATAATTGGGATTGAAAGGAAGAGGTTGAGCATGGCCAATACTGGGAAGATGATAAAGTCATAGAGTATGAGTCCATGTTGCTGAGAGGCAAATTGCTGAGCAGAAGGGCACTGCTGAGTTCTACTCTAAAGCACTTAGCTCAGAATGGGAGGGTGGGAGGGGCAGTGGAAACTTGATGGGGTAGAATCTGGGGGTGTTGGAGAAAAGAATAAACATGATAATATTGAAAATCCACCACACAATTGACTATAGAGGTGAGGATAGGATGTTACCCATTTTCTCACCCTTCCAATCAAACAAACACTCCTTGGAGTTAAAATGTAGTCACTAAGGCGGTTCTAACTCCCACTGTGGCATCATTAGCCCAATGCTTTAGCCAGTTATAAATAATATATAGACCCACTATTACAGTTACATTATATGGATTCACTCAATCCAGAGACAACTGTAAAGAGCTGCATATTAAGATAGAGAGGAGGGGAAAAAAATAAAATGTCCTGACAAGAAGTCACCTGTTCCTCTAGGTTAAAATATTTTCTAGGAACTAAGGAAAAAGTAAAAAATCACAGATCAGTCTCAAAGAATTCATTCCTTGGAAGAAATTGAAAACTAATAACCAAAAATCTTAGATAAGAAAATTAATATGTATAATAGCATATTTTCATTACAATAAAACATATAATATTTAATTTGACTAACATCACATTTGTGGAAGTCCCTATGACAGAAATATAAGGTTTTTCAAATTTCTTAGGCTTCTATGGTAGTTTGGTATTTGTTTCCACAAGTTTCATTAACAGTAGAAAGTATACTGGATTTTGAGTTAAGAGACCTGGGCTCCCTCCCCATCTTTGCTGCGCAATAATATTACACAAGTGATTGCATCTTTCTGGGCCTCAATTTTATCACCTGGTAAGTGAGGGCAATAATAGGCCAACATAAGCAGGTTGATTATATATTGCAGAAAATTGATAAATGTGTATCAGCTCAATGGATGAATCTTGAATTCAGAAATTTCCACTTTTTTGGTATCATGGACCCTCTGGCAGTCTGGTGAAAACTATGCCCCCATCATACTCAGAAGCATGTTTTTAAATGGGGTAAGACAGACAAAGGAAAACTATTATATTAAAATGTAGTTAACAAAATATTTTTAAAACAAGTTTATGGATCCCAAATTAGGGACTCCTGCTCTGGGACTCTAAAAATCTATCGTTTTAAGAAAATGGGCATAGTTCCTCTTCATAGAAATCACTTCACAGGGATCATTTATGCAGCATATGGGTGTTATTGAACATAGACGTTTGAAAAGAAGGAAAGAACTTTATACAGAATGATAGAATCCATGAGGAGAAAGCTTCTAGTAGAAAAAAGAAATTGACATTCTCAGGTATCAATTTTGGCAAAAGGATGAAAGTGACTGACAGTGAGTCAGTCAGTATTGAACAAGGGTGTTCAATAGACTTCATTATATTCAAATGAAATTGACTATTTTACTGCCGCTTGGAGTGTGTGTGTGTGTGTGTGTGTGTGTGTGTGTGTATGTGTGTGTGTGAAAAACAAGAAGACAGATAATTAGCTTGCTTATGCAATTTTTAATGAAATTAACACCAGATATTTCAAAAATCTTGCTTTTGAATTTTAAAAGTAATTTTTGAGTTTTCTATTTTGCGAATAGCCTTTAGACACAGTTGCAGTAATATTCAATTTAATCTTTTAAGTCACTAGGAATGATGAGTCAGAAGTTACAAAGAGTCAAGTTTAGGATAGACATAAGAAAAACCTTCCAAACAACTGGTTCTCACTCTTTGCCCTTACCTCTACCTCCTGGGACCTCTAGCTTCCCTCAAAGGCAGCTCAGGTGCCCTCTTCTATAACAAGTTCTTTCTCGACTTCCTCTACCCCTGCCAGTTTTCAGTGCTTCCCCTGGCCATTAATTTGTATTTACTCTCTAGATACAATATGCATACTTAACTTGCTGTATATATGTGACTTCCCCTGAGTAGGAAAAGAAGCTTTTTGAGGGCAAAGGCAGTGTCACTTCTTGTCTTTTTATTACCCTCAAGTGCCTAGCACTAGTACATAGCGGGTACTCACTAAATCCATGCTACATTGATATGCATTAGGATACCATAAGAAGTAGCAAGTTCTCCATCCCCAGAGATCTGCAATCAGAGATGGGAGGATGCCTCCTTGGAAAGAGTGTAGAGGAGACTGACCTCGCTGGCTTCTGAGGTGCCATCCCTACTTATTGGTTCGATTTCCATATTGCAAACATGATAATGACTAAGGAGAAAATCAAAACACATATTTACTGACATGTAGAAAACTTTGTTCTACAATGATGGATCCTGAGAATTAGGAGCCCTGGAGTATCTACTCCTTGGTTTCATCCACTGGTTTTGAACCACGTATGTCTTCATAGGTGCAATAAGTTCCCACGTGGGCAGGATAAGCTCTGCTTTGGAAAACTGCCACCTCTCTGTACGTTGGGTAAAGAAAACACTAAGAATAATAATACTATTAAACTAAATAATAATAGTAAACTAATTTCAACTATTTCAATTTAATTCAACAGATGTTTCTTGAATGTCTTCTTCATATATTGTAAGGAGAAAAGCATCCCAAAGAAGGACTGAAAATTACACGTCTAAAAGGCTTAATTTTTTGCTGGTAGTTTCAATTTCTTCCCTATTCCCAATGTATTGAATAAATCCTATCTGCCTTATATCTATATATTATTTAATATTTATATTATAATTATATGTAATATATGACATTAAAATAATATTTATAATTATAAGCACAGCTGGAAAACATCATGATTTTATAAAACCATCTTTGTCACATGGGCCATCACAGAATCATAGAGTTGCAAGGGCCTTGAAGATTATGTAAGTCTAAAAGCCTCATCTGACAGAAACTTGCCTATGATCACCCAGCAAAGCTATGCTGTTTGGTGGTATTGCTGGACCTAGAACCGAGGCCTTTAGACAGCCCAGTTCAGTGTTCTTTCTACTATATCATGCAAGTTTCAAAATTTATTATTTTCCTCCAAATATTCCTGAGTTGCTTTGTGCAGCAAATGTAACCTGCCTCTCCCCACCTCCCATCTCCATTCTGGAAGAGTGGTATGTCAGTTTTTGTGGGCTCCCAGGTTCTCAACCTCTCTTAATGTTGCCTACCAGCACACCAACTCAAGCTTCTGTGCTAAGGCCTCCAGTCTATTTAAGTCAGGGATCCTCATTCCCTTTCAGTAACTTGCCGAATAAACAGAGACAATGACTTCAGTTTCAAGTTTCCTGGGATCAAATCTCTGACCTGGAGCACGGTAACATTTACTATAACCTTATATCCGATGTGTTTTCCAGATCCTGTTGACTGAGATTCTAAACTAGATGCCCAAAGACACTAACTCAAAAAAATCTAAATAAATAAATAAAATACATGTTTCTTGCCAAGACTCAAGTCGAAAGTCTGCTTTGTCAGCTAAGTTAAAACTCCCTGAATGTAGGAGGTTTGTGATGTAAGTGGTGACACAGATTAGCCATGTGTCAATAGCACAGCTCAAATCCACCCCCCACCCCCAAAACCAAAGAAGAGGAAGAACCAGATTTGGCTAATACTTCACTTTCCTTCTCCTTCACAGCGTATTCCTTTCCCACCCCATTCCTAACAGATTTTAAATGACATAATTATTCAGCCTTCCTCAGCCGGCCATGGCACAATGAATTTATCATCCTGTTTTCTGTCTATTACTGGGTAGTTATAGAAAACCAAGAAAATGAAGGTGAATGTATGGGGGGAAGGGGAAAATTGTAATTCTCTTTGGTGATCTTTATATTCACATTTTCCCAGAATAGTGGAAGACACAGACATGTGATGCAGTTCGCTATCTTGAAATACTGGAGAGAAAAGCCGGCTCTTTTCAGTTGGTTGACAACTTTAAACTCACATCCTACCTTTTGATGTCAGTAAAGTGCCCAGTGAGCATATGTAGTAACCAGTGGGCTCTGGTTTGGCCCCCAAATAATAACAGCTTCCATTTATATACTTACATAAATAACATATATATATATTTAGGGTTTGTAAAGTGCTTTACATAACATTATTTCTTTTGATGCTCACATCCATGCTCTGTAGAAATTGCTATTATTATTTTCACATAAGAAACTAAAGCTTGAGAGGGTAAATATGTGAGGCAACACTTGAACTCAGGTCTTCTTGACTCAGACCAGCACTCTCTTCCTTATACCACCATCACCACCCATGAGCTGTCTTAGCTACTACCCGCACATAACCTCAAATATCTACCTCAGGGAAAAAAACGGCTGAACAATAACTTCATCTTTACGAGAGTGAACCAGGAGAGGTAGCGTATCAGAAAGGGGCCAGGGATGTCTCTCAGTTGCTGGGTCACCAGAGATAAAATCTGCTAATACCACAATGCAAGACCTCTGACCCCAACCCTTTATCAATAAGATCCAGAGACTGGGAAGACTCTACCAAGCACTAACTGAAACTGATAATTTCCTGGAAAGTGCTCTAAAGCCCAAGACATGAGCTTGGACCAAGAATTTTCCAGTCTTATTTCTACTGTTTTATTTAAAAAATATGAACCAGTTGGGTCTGAGTTGGTCTGGGTTTGGCAATGCCTTTTCTGTCACATGAAGAATGAAAACTGTCACAGGCTTGCCAATGGGATGGTCTGGAAAACGACTCTGGGAGGTACTTACAAAATGGTAATTTGGTAAATGCTGTAAATCAAGCTAAGTTTTCCCTTTTTGCCATAGAACTCTCAGGCAAAATATTTCTAACTAAGAATGCAATAAATTATATTGTCATATTTCAGGCTTTTTACAACTCAAGCTATTTCCTGGGTAAGCAAGAACCCAATGAGGAAGCAAAACTTCTTAGGATGACTCTTGGTAACCTTTCCAATGAGCCTACGGACAGCTCACATCATGTGTTTCAGCCGGGCCAGATTACTAAATTTGGGATGACTTTCTGTGGCTTTTTCTGCAATGAAGCAATTTGGTGTCACAAAATTTTTTCAGAAATAGCTCTCTTTGTTGCTGTTTCTACAGCCATTTTTTTCCATAATCTAAAAAAATTTTTTTACAAAGGAAAAATACTTGATAGAATTAAAATGGAACAAAATGGAAAATTGGAAGATTGATTTAAAGTTCTATAAAATCAAATGTCTATTTAAAAAAATTTTCAGAAGCTCTCATGAGAATTTTAGTTAATTTCCAGGCTTTAGTTACCCTTTCCCAAAATGTCAACGATGCAATGAAATGAAGCAAACTTATTATAGTGATCCCAAATAAGTTCATAAACAAATAGTGCCTAGTTGAACAAAATAAAACGAAGTCTGCACTGCCGTAAAGAAAACTGAAGAAGAGATTAGGAATGGATAGATGGAAAAGAGTGAGCCCTACAGCAAAAGGTCTTTTCACTGGGAAGTCCTTGATTTTGTAGTTTACAGGGGATTAGAAGGAATGTTTCAGAATTTTGGTTTTGGAGGTAACAGAATTTTGATTGACTCTGAAATTTATCTTTTTTTAGATTAAAAATGTTACTCCTGTCTCAGTCAGAACCATATCCTCAGGAATAGAAAACATTTCTTTTTTCCTATCAAGAGCTACCTAGAATGATGTATCTCTCTCTCTCTCTCTCTAGATACATATATAGATATGTGTTTTATACACACACACACACACACACACACACATACACATATGTGTATATATTTTAGAGAAAAATAAAAGGGTCTATTTACTTGTAAAATTATGAATAAACTAAACGAACTAAACCAACACAGATAGTCCAATTATCTATTGTAGCTATTTCAAGTATATGAAGGTACATCTGAGAGAGACAGAAGGGTAGGGAATAGAGGTGTACAGAGACATGCACGTGGAAACAGAGAAACACATACAAATAAAGTAAAAAAAAAGAAAAGAGACAGGAAGAAGGAGAGAGGAAAATATTTAATAATACATAAGTTAAATCTGTTACTGGGAAATAAATAAATTGGTCCCAAACTTTTTGTTCACTTGAGCTGTGGTGCCAGGAACCAATATTATCTATTACATGTTACCCTGCTCTTCCAACTCCTGGTGACTGGAGCACATTTTTTGGTGTCATTTTCAAATATTCAAGCTTATTTTTTTAAATAAAGGGGCAAACTTTTATCAAAGTGTTGGACTTTGCAAAGACAGGGAAGGGTAGAAATGGAGAGAGTGAATTTGGTACTGAATTAAAAAAAAGAATGTTAAAAAATTGTTTTTGTACAAAATTGGGGAAAAATAAAATTTTAAATAAATAGATTTAAGTCAAAAGGTACAAGGATAAATTTCAAGGGGAAAAGAGAGTCTTTGGAATTGGATGGGGAAAAAAATGACACCCTAATTTTCACTAGTCTTTCATTTCCTTTGTAACCCTATGTATTTTATTTCATGCATTTAAAAACATTATTCTAAGAAAGGGTCTACAAGACTTCACCAGATTATTTTAAATAAAATCCATTTCCTTGTATATTATGGAAAAACTTTCTCATGTGTGAAGAAGTGACTTGAATTTTAGAAATAATATCATTTTAGAGATCAATTTATTAGTTAGGCCTTAAGTTCCTTTGCCCTGCCTGCCACATGTTTGTTGAGAGGTCAGGACTGGAAGCTACCTTAAATCAAAATCAACTTCAAAGAATCATAGGATTTTTGTAATCTAGACAAGAACTTCAACAAGGCTGTCTGACAACCTAAAGTATGATATAAATGTGAGACATTCATATTATCCTCAAATTCTATCCCCTAATTTTACAGATGAGGGAACAAAGGTATGGTTAGGATTTATAAAGACCCACAGAGTGAACGCCAGCTTTCCCCTTCCTGACCAGCGCCATTTTTATTATACGGTGCTGCCTCTATTTCAGTATTGGAAAACACGTAACAAATCAAATCAAGCTATTGTTGCTATTGTTTTAATTCAGTAGACTTTTAGTGAGTCTCCCTAGCCATTTACTTGGCATTTGATCATCTCTGAGATTCACCTCAACCTACTCCTCTCTGTCCTGATCTCCTCTTGCTTCCTTTCTGTTTTTAAGTTGGTCTTCTCTTCCAATGGAACTCTAGATCCTAGAGCAGTACAGTGGAAATTGCACTGCATTTGGCATTCCAGCACCTGGAACTCCCTTTTTGAAAACTAAGGTAACAACTCCTACAGCAACTCTCCTATTCTTCCTCTTGTTTTAAACATTACTAATAGTGGCTCAGCAGTTGCACGTGACAGTTCTTTTAATACCTGAGGATGTTGTTCTTTTGGTACCTAAAGATAGGCCAGATATTTGAATGTATCTAGGCCACCTAGCTGTTCTTTCATAATCTCCTCATTAAGCTTGGATATCCACTCCCGATTAGTCATTTTTGTTCTGTCATTTCCAAAATAAAGATCATTGGCAGAGAAAAGAGAAGCAAAGTAAGTGGAACTTTGTCTCGTCTCAACCATCAGTGACCATCCCTCATCCCATTTACTAAGCAATAACTCAATTTCTTCTTTGCTGCTTTTCTTTCTCACAATATGGTTGCCCCTTAGTTTTTCTCATCCCATTCTGAGTGTTAGCACTACTGACACTGTTTTTATAAAACTAAGCCATGTTACACCACTACCCTTGCTTCCATCTTCCTTATACATCTTTTAAAAATCTAAGTGGGTTGAGTTCTTTAGACAACCTCTCCTTTTCCTTCTCAATGGAACTGTTTATTCTTTAAGCCCTCAGGCATTATGGGTAAAAAATGTAGATGAGTGGAATCCTTTTCTTCTAGATTATTGTTTATATAGTTATTGAAAAAAATCTAATGACTTAACAAATGGCCACTTGAGGTACGAGCTAATATTTTACTCTATCCCATCCTACTATTAGCCATTTCATTGGTTGGAGAACAGTCATTCATAAAGGGGATGTGATCTTAATATAAATTGCTCTATTATTTTGCATTTTGATGTAGAAGTGTAAAGAACATTAGGCAACGAATCAGCAGAAGACCTCCATTTTAAGCTTGGTTTTTGCCACTCAGTAGTTTTGTGACTTTGGGCAAAGTTATTTAATTTCTCTGGTTTCTGTTCCCTTTGATTATTTGTAAATGTGGGGATTTGTAAAAAAAAAAAAAAAAAAAAAAAAGAGGGGATTCCTTCTCACTCTACAATTCTAGAATACAAATTATATGCGCAAATGTGATGCATTACATTGCACAAACAGTTTCTTGGTACACAGATAACATTTTCTCTGCCTCTACATTTAAATGCAGATACATATATCTTACAAGTCAACCTTTCTATCCTATTTCCCTTGCTCTCAGTCTCTCATCTGTAATAGAAAGAAAGCTTGGGCTAGATGATTTCTTAGGTCCTTCCTGGTTCAAAATCTATGACGCCTTCAGAACTTAAAATGTAACAAAAATATTAATCAAAACAAAAGAAAACGATGACCCTAGGGCAACATGAAATGAAGGGATGGGGGAATAAATGATGAATCTCATTCCATCTCTAAGTAAAAGGAGTTGGATTTTCCTTCTCATGTAAACATAGATGAAAAGTATCAGGCTGCTCACTCAGTTTCCTCATCTGTAAAATGGGCTGGAGAAGGAAATGGCAAATTATTCCAGTTTCTTTGTCAAGGAAGTCCCAAATGGAGTCATGAAGAGTTGGGCACAACTGAAAATGACTCAACAACCACCAGGTAGCTCTGGAAATTCTAGGAAGGTATCATTTGAATAATTATTAAAAAGCAACTTGCATATTTATTTCCCATTTGAAACTGTTGGATATGGAAAACTCTTAGTGATTCAATAAATGATCCCTGTACAAACTAAGGTTGGAACCCATCACTCAGGGCATCCAAGTAGGAAGCTTTACACACTCTTTAAGTGTGCAAACACATGCCTGTTGACTTGAATCAAATGATCTTTGTCAAGGAACTGTGCAGTAGCATGTGAAAAAAAATCAAACAGCATTCCAGGCTTCCACTGGTAGTGTGAGGGTGGAGGCTTGGGAATGAGGAGCCACACTGCCCTAGGGCAAAATTCAAATGAAAAACAGCAACAAATATTGACTGAGCACAAAGCTGGTATAAAGTACTGTGCAAAATACTGTAAGGGGAAACAAGACTAGGTCTCCAACCTCAAGAACTAATAACCTAGAACAAGCATCTAAAAGACACACAGGTCTGCCTTCAACAGCATACCACAGACAAGGTTAGGTGTGTTCATGGAAGCCATCCATCTTGCCCGTAAAATGAAGCGTCTCTGCATCTTTAAAAAATGAAACAATTTATATTAAGATTCTATGCTTTTAAAACAAGGACTGAAGAGAAGACAATTATTGGTGCAGAAAGAGAGTCCCGTGATAGGGATTAGAACCAGAGCTTGTACCTGAAGGGGAGGTAGACATATCTCTCTCCTCTGGGCTTCTTTACTTGAAAAATGAGGATAATCACCAAAGCAGTTAGTCAACAGGCATATCTTCTTGTGCTCTGCAATAAGGTGTAGCTAGAGAGCCAGACCTTCAAGTCATGATGTCTTGGGTTCAAGTCCTATCTGTGACACATATTGACTAGATGACCCTAGATAAGTCACCTAACTTCTCAGTGCCTCAAACAATTGTGCAGAGAATATGAACTGCAGAATACAGCTGCCCTTTTACATTCATAGAAGAAGTTTCTTATACCAATAAGACCACACATCCCAATCAAAAAAAAAATATATATCAGACACTATACTGGAGATACATTCTCTGACTTTAAGAAGCTTACTTCAAGGGTATAATACATTCACAGATATGAGCAAACAACACTTACTGAGTACTACTCCGGTGAGACATCACTTAGATGGCAGTTACTTTCAGAAAATAATATTGCTATAATAATAGTTTCCAGTGGAAACTAACTGTGATCAATTTAAGGGAGAAAGGGAAAGGACTTGATATTAGGGTGGCCAGGTGGTATACTAGATAGAGCACAGCCCTGGAGTCAGGAGGACAGAAAAAGGGAAATAGTTCTAGTGACTAAGGACCTGGGTCCAAATCCTGCCTCTGATATTAATTACCTGTGGGATCTAGCACCACCAATTTTTCTCTCTCATGCCTCAGTTTCTTCATCTGTAAAATGAGGTACCTGGATTTGAGGACCCTGGTCAAATATGTAAAACAGGGTTAATAATGCACGTGTGAGCTGCCACAAGGAATCACAAGAAGCAAATGAGATAATTCATGTAATGGATTTTGCAAACCTAAAAAATGCTATAAAATGTCAGATGTTATTTTTTAAATTTATAAACTTTAGTTGTAAGTAGTTATTACTTGTTCAGCATTGAAGTTTTTTGGAACTAGTGATCAGATTTGTGCATCAGAGAGTTGATCTGGCAATATCACAGAGAGGTTTGGAGGGGAAAGGAAGTTGGAGACAGGAGATCACTTTGGTTAAGTGGGAGGGAATGAAGGCTTGCTGAACTTGTCATTCCTTATATTTGTATATTTCTTAAACTTCTCAAAACCCTGTATGTGCATTATCCCATTTATTTCCACAAGAAGGCTATAAAGTAGGCACAGCAGTTATGACACCATTGAATTGATGAGAAAACTGAGACTCACAGAATTGACAGATGACCCTCCAGCCCAGGTATAGACTTGCTCATGGATACCACATTTTTGATTTTCATGTTTTCTTGATGGAGTTGTTCCACTGACCCCCACACTGGGGGTGCCTAATGGAAGCATTTGGGAATATGAATCATGGCTTATATAGATATGAGCCCCTGTCTTGGATTAACTTTTAAAAAGCTGCCGAAACAGACCTGGGGAGACAACCCTCCCCCAAATGCCAAAGACAGATAATAGAGATCTAAAATACATAGGGAGCATTCTACATCCTCTGGAGGATTGGGAGTGGAAGGAATCATCCTCTAGGGAAATTTGAGGTTTCACATCATCATCCCCCATGTGCCTTCAACTCTGTCAACCTTGAACAAGCTACATATGATTAGGAGTTGACTTTCATAAAAGATTGTTTACTAAGACATTTTTGTGATTGCTGGAAGAGTTCCATAGGCATTTTCAATATTAGCATGTGGTAACTGTAATAACTGCTTAGTAACACCTCCAGTGAAAGGAGGTGGTGCTTTTTTTCTAAAGTTGTGGCTTATTATTCAAGTTAATTTTTTTTCTGAATATTTATAGCAATAGGACACTAAAAACATTTAGTCTTGGCTGTTGCATCTATATTTTGGTGCTCACACTTGTACACAAAGTGCTCTCAGATTCTAAAACATTCTCTGGAAATGCATTGTTAATGCCCTACTCATACAAAATGATTTTCAATCTCCATGGGAATTTAGATTTGCACAAGTTATTAGGATGTGACCTTTCCCTTAGATTTATTTTAGGATCAAGTTAACATGGTATTTCCCCAGTGGGAGTTGCTGTACTTCCTTCGAAGATAAGGAAAATAGCAATCACAAATTATAGGGAACAAACTAGGTTAGGAAAGTGTATATTCCTGTGATGCTGATGACACTGTGATCTTGAAAGAAGTTCACACTCTGTATTCCTAGGGTTTGAAAGGAAAGTCATGTGGCTTGTTAACAAAAGAAAACACAAGCAACAGCATTATGGTATTTCCCTGAAATTTACTCCTAATTGTTTCTTGTCACAACAACCAAGTCTTGTGACTTTCAAAGATTAATGAAGATGTTTACGTCACCATGTTTCCTATCTATGTTCTACTGGGGATAAAAAAAAAGTTGAAAATTACAAACTTTTAACAATTTAAATTCTTTTGGATCTCAGGACCTGGATTGAAGGGAAAAGGCGAATGTTCTATCAAAACACCAAAAAGAGCATGAAAGAGACAACAGTTGTGTTACCTTTAAGGTCATCAGAAGAATACAGTAAATCAAATAGCTTAAAGGTTATTAATGGACCTTGAGAAAAGGAGAAGACAAGTCTTGTTTGCGCAGGGAAAACATGGTCCCTTTTGTGAGCACAAGAAAAATGAAGTCACGTACACTGCGTTTCTGGCTTATCCGTTTACAATAAATTCAGGAGTATAAAACCGAATCCCCTGTTATGACAGAGTAATGGGCGACCAGTAGATGCGAAGAATGGAAAAAAGCTAATTTCCCTTGAGAAAAAAAGGAGAAAGCTATCTGGTTTCACTTCCCCAATGCCAGTCTAGTGGTGACTACCTTGCTCTTTAGGTTGGCATCTTTGAGGATGATGATGGTGGTGGTGGTGGTGATGGTGTTGGTGGTTTAATGGCAGATGTGGAATCGCATTGCAAATAAACTTAGGAAAAATTTTTTTAAATTGACTTAACCACAGTTCACACAGTAGAATGTAAACTCCTGTAAGGTGGAGAACTTTTTTTTTTGATACCTCTAGACCTAGGACAGAATAAGTGCTTAATAAATACTTACTAACAAGAAAGGAATTGACCTATTCCCTTGTGGATTTAAATCTTGATTGAACTGATAAGACTTCACTTAATTTACTAATCAGATCAAAAGACTTCAGTATAATGATTTTCTCTGGACAAGTATATTTTTATGGTTTAGTGAAATCTTCATTCACATTCCAACATTTCATTTAAAAAAAAATTGTGAGTTCCAAATTCTCTCCTTCCTGCTTGCCCCTCCCGCACTCATTGAGAAAGGCAAGCTATATGAAACTTCATGCATTCTTCATAGCTTAGAGATCAATATTTCATTCTTAGAAAATACAGAGTATATATCTCCAAGTAATGATATACTTGATATTTTTTTCTGATTAATTTGGCAATTGCAAAAAAACTGGATAACTCAAGCATTACCAAAACGGATGGAAAGCATTTCTGAAGTTCTGGAAAGGTGAACTATCTCAAAATGAATAGGTCCTATTCAAGAGCAATCCTTACCACTTTATACTAGACAGACAGCCCTCCCTCACTCAAAACAAAGACCAGTGCAAGTCATGTCATCATTTCTCTGATGGCATGGTCTTCTTCGGCAACGAAGGACGAACACACACACACATACACACACATACTAGACAGAATTGCTATTACCCAAAACAAATTATATTTAAGTGGTTTTATTTAACTAAGCATTAAGCTTATAGTATGAAGTGTTTTCCAATAAGAAATGCATAATTATCTTAACAAAATAAACATTTAATTTAAAAATCTTTAACAATTTTACTTAGCAACCTGAAAAGGCGAATTTTGCTTCTGTTAAAGAAAATGAAACCAGCCATTCAGACTAGGCAACAATGTGGACATTTAAAAACAGTATTTTGCCTTTCACTCAACCTTTACCTTTTTTTAAATGCTTATCCAAAAACTGAAAAAAGAGAAAGATGAGCTCGTCTGCCTTTTTGATTCCCAAATGATTTTTCAAATTAAATTGGAGTAGTCTAAATGATAAAAAAAATCTTTATCTATAGAAGATTGTCTTTTCGATGGTTTGAAGAATCTATAGACTTATGTACCTTTTATTTGATTTTTTAAAATAAATTTCATCAGGGTGTTGAATGAGTCACCTTTAATCCTGAAATTTATTATAGCTATTTTATGGATAAATGATTGCTAAATTCTCATAACATCATATAATATCACATCACAAAAGATTTGGTACTTAGTTTCATAATTAACGAATGGACCTTGTACCAAGTGTTACAAATACTGGCAAGAAAAAAATCGGCCAAGATGGGACATGGTCTCTTGTGATTTACTCATAAAGACTTATCAAAAAAATAATATGAACATATCATTTTAGAAACTACATAACAAGAACCTACAATTTCTATTTCATGATGACATCTTTCAGCTTTAAAATTTTAAATTAAAATTATGCTTATATGAATTCTTCTCTCCCTCCCCCAAAGGATTTAAATTATAAAAATCTGACAACTTCTTTAGGCCTCAAAGAAGGGGAGGTAGGGTCAGACTGGATGATTTCTAAGACATCTTTCAATTCTAAATATATGATTCTGTGAGTTAAGAAATTATTGATTTTCATCTACCTTGGTAAAATGGCCTGCTAAGTGTCAATTACTAATGACAGATAGGAAACAAGGTCCTGACTTACACCTTTTAAGAACTAGCTAAGAAATGAAAGTTCAGGTCAACAAGCAAAGTCAAGTCACCAAAAATTTACTGCATGCCTAAGATGTGCTAAGTCATTATACAAAAACAAAGGTATGACCTACGATAAAAAGAAGCGAAAAGTGTTCTCCGTTCTCCCTCAAGGAGTCACAATCCACTTAGGAGACAACACAAAAACAGCTATGAAAAAACAAGATGTGGGCAGGAGAAATTGAGAGATAATGTCAAAGGGAAGGTGCTAGCATTAAGGGGAATTAGAAAAGGCTTCTTACAGAAGATGGAACTAGCTGAAGGTTGAAATGTTTAAATTTGACCTTCTAGTATAGATTTAGAACACAACCCTTTAGGAAACAGTCTATAATTGCCTAGAGGTTAATCAGCCTCCCTTGGTCAAATAAAAAGTCAGCTCATACCTAAGCTATTAGGTGAGTCTCCCCCCACCCTTCTAAAGAATGCCACATCCAAGTATTTCTGAACTAGTTGAACTAAATGGCCTCTGGGGTAATTTCCAACTTTGAGATTCTGTTACTTAAAAGCATTTCTAATTCCTGGTGATTTTTTTAAAAAAAAAATACATCTGTTAACCAATATATATGGAGTCCTTTTTAAATGCCATAAAGTCTAATAATGCAAAATGAAACAAATTAATGTTCCTAGTCCTGAAAAGAAAAGTAATCCTCCCTATTTGCTAATCTCATTTATAAATATCTCCAATATCATACCGTGAGGTTTCAAAAGTTCTCTATACTCCAACCCCTGGAGCTGTAGGCATGGCAGTATAGAGTAGGCATCAGAGTTTATTTACAGAAGGCAGGACTGAACTTTGCATGTGGATACATACAGAAAACGATAAAGATCTTTGTGTCCCATTAGTAATTTAGAGAATTGTGATTTGCTGCACCCAGCACACCTATAATTGAATTCCTTAGCCATAAAATCACTGGGACCAAACAAGCCCAGATATCATTTATCTAAGCCCCTTCCCCCACCCCTTGCCATCAGTTAACATATTTCTCATAGAGTTTTCCTTCTTTTTATAGATTCATTTGTCTTAGTTATAAATTAACCCCACAGGCGACTCTCCCAGCTGCCTGGGCTCCAGAGTTTCCTGTGTACCAAGTTTCAGACTTACAAAATTTATGGTGCAGGAACCATTCCTAATGGTGGACAGTTGGTGGGGAATATCCTGAAAGGATCTGGGTAGAAAAACTGCCCCAAAGGTTTGTGGCTGATCAGGGAGGGGCATCCTGACAAAGGAGGCTCAGAGGAAATCCCAGGGGATGAGGGAGAGCTGTCTCTCAGGATTTCTGGTACTTCCTGTTTCAGGGAAAAGTGCACCATTAGTGGGGATTCTGAATTGAGTAATAGCCCTGAGATTTTAGAGACTTCTTCCAAAAATCTAAGATTTCTTAAAAAAAACACACAGACATACAAAATTGTGTGTGTGTATACGTGTGTGTGTCTCTCACTCTGTATATATGTGTGTGCATATTTAAAAAGTACACGTGTGTACACATACATAAAAACTCTATATAAATATATAGAGACAGAGACCTGTCAAATTTAGGCCTCTGTCTCAGATCTGAAAAGTTGCTATTTTTTGTACATGATCTCAATGTTCGCAAAAAATTAAAACTTCTGAGTTTTTAAGTGATATATATATTCTGTCCCACCAGGACTTCAAGTTCATTGGATCCAATTCAAAACTCTTCTTTTCTTACAAGCTTAGGGACTTCCTCCGGACTTTTTGTCAGTGGTACCAATTCCCTCAACTGTCCAAGACTGAAAGTTTGGTGATCTTTGATTCATTTTCTTCCCTTGTCCCTGTGCCCTTGTTCAGTAACACTGCCCCAACCCATCCCATGCTCAGTTCCGATAGATTTATATAGCCTCTACAACACCTCATATCACTTGCTTGTTTTCTGTTCCTATTGTCCCTACCTTAATTAAAGCTT
The DNA here is from genome assembly GCA_023548195.1 of Bettongia penicillata ogilbyi. NCBI lineage: Eukaryota > Metazoa > Chordata > Mammalia > Diprotodontia > Potoroidae > Bettongia > Bettongia penicillata. The sequence goes on along the minus strand of JAJHZJ010000067.1, from coordinate 6,574,573 downwards.
CTAGCTAGCTAACAACATAGAATTCTCTTAACTAGACTCCCCAGCTCCAACGTCTTTACTTTTCAATCCAACCAATATAGTTTTCCAAATAAAATTTCCTAAAGCCCAATTCCTATTATGGTGCTCCAAAACCTTCAATGTCTCCCCACTACTTACTGAAAAAAGAAAAAGTCTAACTCTGTAAGAGTACAGGTCCTCAGCAATACAGCCTGAACCTGTCTTTCCAACCTCTTAGACTTACAGGCACTCTCCAATCTAGTCAAATATTATTTATTGTTCCCACTCTTTTCTACTTTTGCTCATGCTGTTTCCTCTGGTAGAAAGCCCTTACCCTTTGATCCCTACTTAGGAACATCCTTTCAGGTCTATCTTAAATGGCACCTAACCAAATGAGAGCCTTTCTTCCGAACCTCCATTATACTCAGCATATATTCTTCTAGTGATGCATTTCATTCTACTTTGTGTTACTGGTTATTTTTACACTTGTCTTAATCTTTTAGGGGAGAGGATGAGAAAAAGGCCTTACCCCTCCTAAAACAATTACACTGTCAACAAGGATTAGGTTTTCATTTTCATATCCCATCCAGGCCACCTATAGCATCTTATACCTAAGAGGTATTCACTAAATATTTTTAAACTCAATTAATACTATAATTTCCTCAGGAGTACAGATACACCTAAATTTCAGCTGGTTCCTCTCTGCCAGTCTCCCTTCGCTTAATCCAACCCTACTGATCAGATACAAGTCTTCTGGTTATATTCTACCTGGCTCAAAGAAGTGTAGAACTCTGAAAGCAAAACTGAGGGGACTGCAAAAGATCCCAGGATTGTCCCCGTTCTGAGTTGGTCTTCTGGAATTCATCTGTCATTTAAAGCTTTAAAACCTTTCATGACCTGGCCTCTGCCGACTAGTCTTCTTCCTTACTTGACTCCCCTCTACACACTCTATGATCCAATTACGCTGCTCTACCTGCTGCTTAGCACACCCAACATTCCAGTTTTAGACTTTGGGTCTTCTGCTAGTGTCTGGAATGCTCTCCCTCCTCATCTCTACCTATGGTTTTCCCTGCTTCCCCGCTTTCTGCAAGCCTCACCTCTGCCCACTACTACCAGAAACTTCTGTCTGATATCACCCCTCCTATTTATATTTACTATATATATATATGTATATATATACATATATATATCTTCTATTTCCATAAATATTTGCATATTGTCACCCCCATTTGACTCTTTGAGAGAAGGCGCCATTTTTTAAAAACCACTTTGTATCTCCAACACTTAACACAGTGCCTGGCACATGGAAAACGTTTCATAGATGCTTGCTGACTGTACCCACTGGAAACTGTAGGAGAGGGTAGCCAAAAGGAAGGTGTAGCAAATCTTCTGAAGGGATGGGGAGTTACTGATTTTAAGTGGTGGCTGAACTGGAAAGGAGTAAGGGTAGGGCAACCAGGAGAGGTTAGTTAAGAAGATTAAGGAATACAGTCCTAACCTAGACTCAATTTCCAACCCTCTTTGTTCTTCTATGGTTTGTGAAAGAACTGAAACTCAACTCTAGGATACATTAAGTTGCTGAAAATTGAGCAAATATTGCTGATGCAAGTAACTCCATAATGCCTTTTGACAATTCCTCTCTCAGTCATTGTGGCTTCTGCTGATTGTGCTATTTAATGACTTTAGAAAAGTACTACCAGGGTTCCTCAAGACATATTGAGTTTAATTAATCAAGCAGCAGGTATTTATTAAACAGGTTCATGGGATACAAATACAAAGGGTGAAACAATCCTTTCTTTCAAAGAGCTTTTACATTCTAAATGAATCTCATGAATTTTTCATGCTCTCTCAGAGCATCCATTTGTTTATCTAGTGATTTTTAGGAATTGCTGGACCTCCCCAGACATAAAGCCCTACCATCTGGACCTATATAGTCCTAGGTATTCCTGAAGTTAACCAGAGGTTTCAAGAAAAGACTTAGAGGATTTGGCAGTATGACCCAGCTGTAGGCATGGATACATCACTTGCAAAGGGCAAGCACTGAGTTGGCACTGTGCTATAAAGAAAAGTAGTGATCACTTGTGTTGGCTCCCTACTCAAGGACCCCAATAATTTCACTTTTATTAAAAAATACTATTTATTAGTCAACAGCCATGTTTGCTCCCTTGAAAGCAAATATGATCTTCTCAAATCCACAAAATTATATCAACAACTTAGGAACATAGGATTATAACTTCAGAGTTTAGAGAAGGGACTTTGTGGGTAACTAGGTGGCACAGTGGACCTAGAGTTAGGAAGGCTCATCTTCCTAAGTTCAAATCCAGTCTCAGACATTTATTAGCTATGTGATCCTGGGTGAGTCACTTAACCCTGTTTGTCTCAGTTTTCTCATCTGTGAAATAAATTGTAGAAGGAAATGGCAAATCATTCCAGTATCTTTGCCAAGAAAACCCTAAAAGAGGTCACAAAGAATCAGATATGACTGAAAAATCACTAGACAACAAGAGTGATGGTGAAGGGACTTCAGAGACCAGCTAGTTCAAAACCCTCATTTTACAGATGAGAGAACTGAGGACAAGGACAACTTAAATGATTTATCTAAGGCCACAAAAGTAGCAAATTGCAGAGTTGGCATTTGAGCCCAGATGTTCTCAGACTCCGAATTCAGTGCAGTTTTGATCTCTTCCCCCAGGATTTAAAATCACACTTGACATCATCATTCTCTTGACCTGTCCAGACTCCCTAATCCCATGCTGATGCTGGGGGCTGCATTAGCATAACACAAAGAGGGAAAGAAAGGGAAACTGTGTGAGTGTGGACAGTTTCTTCATAAGTAAAACAAGGGTTGAGATTTGATATCCTCTGAGGTCTTTTCCAGTTCTACAGCTATGACCCAGGTTGATTCAGGCCATTTATTTCCTCGTTTAGAATGAGAGCAGAGCTATAATACTGAGTACCATCATCATGGTACTAAACCCTGAGCAAAACTGAAGTTGGCAAAATTTGTCCTCTTGGCGCTTCCCTCTCTCATTTCTAGATCCTTTTCTCCTCTTGTGGTCACTCTCCTTATTGTCCCACCAGGTGTCTACCCTGGGTGCCATCTTCCGTGGTCTTTGCTTTCAACTTGCTCTCAACTCATACCTCAAATGGCAGTTTAAGTGGTCAGGTTCCCCAGTGAGACTTTTAAAAGTCTCAGAGAAAGAAACACTTTATAGACCAAAAGGGGACAAAAAATCTCAAATGGTAGAATTTCAGACACTGACAGGTATTTGGAGACCAGATTTGGGGACAGGAGACAGAAGCCTAGTGTTGTTTATATCTCATAATTTGTACAGCTGACTACCATACCAAATCATAAATCCGGTACTGGAAAGGCAGTTATTCCAACATGTAGGCTATTGGTAATGGGCAAGTAATTATTCTTTTTGAAGTTAAGCATGAAGAGGAAAGGAGGGAATGCCTATATGCTTAAAAGATTTTAATGCTATAACATACAGGGTAAGATCAAGCTTAACATCTTTAATATAATTATAAAACTGTGGGGTCTTCTTGGTTTGCATGTGTGATCTCATTGGGGTAGGTACTTCATAGTGTGGAAACCTTCACAGGTGTAGCCTGACAATTCATCTATTAAGCCTTAAATAGTTATACAAGGTCACTGAACCTCTCACTGTCACTGTCTCTGATCACATTACCACTGTGTGAGAATTAGGTCTTTCTGACTTCAAAACAACTCTATACATTTTACCACATTGCCTTTTTATGAAAGGCTTAGAAACTTGAGTTAATGTATTATTAGCCACAGAAAAATACGAGTAACTTCAAAAACTGATTAGAGATTTGTTTCTAAGCATTTATGTATTTCACCATCCCTAGGTCTCTGTCCTATCTTTGTTTTGTCTTAGGGAAAATATGCTACTACTCACTCCTTTAAGGGGATGGTAAAATGATACCATGGAAACTACTAATATAGTCAAAATAAAGTTTTCTAAGTTAATTCTACAGTAGAAAAGAGCATTGGGAAGAAAGAGCTTGTTCTTTAAGAAGACAAATTTAAATATAGATTCAATATTCAAAATAATTTTTCACCTACCTTAAAGTTGACTCAATCTAGAAAACTGTCTTCTGACTGTATATGAATGTGCTTTCAACTCTGTCCCCTTCAGATCTGAAAAAGGAAAAAAGCAAATAACTTGATTTTAATATATGATCACAAAGTCTTTAGGGAGAACCCAGAGAGCCTCCCTCTGAAAGAACAATTCTTCCCTTGTCCTAAACCCATGTAATTTTAAGAATAACGGTATAGGATGGAGAGTCAGAGGAACCCAATAGAACAATTCCTACATTAGGCACCACTCTGTTTTCCCCCACTGGCTTTCAAATTTAGTCACTGATCTTGTGATGGGTTCCACCTCCTTCTCTCCAGAGAGGTATTATTCACTTAAATTTCTTTTAAAATAGTAATTATTTCCAGTTACATGTAAAGACAATTTTTAGGATTCACTTTTTAAAACTCAATCTGTGATCTCATTGGTTTTAGGAATTCCTGATGAGAAAACCCCTTTCCCTCTTCAGCAACTCAGACAGCTATCTAGTGGGGAGGGGAGTGGGGAAATGAGAGGTTAAATGACTTGTCTGGCCATTATGTGCCAGAGGAGACACTTGAATCCAGGACTTTCTGCCTTTAAGGTCAGTTCTCTGTTCTATCCCCTTCTCCAATTTACATGGAACTAACAATGACATCTCCTTCACAGAGTTGCCTATAGATTTATTATCATAACATCATAGATTTAAAGCTTGAAGGGGCTATAGTGCACAGAGTGCTGTTCCTGTAGTCACGAAAGCCTCCTCTTCCTGAGTTCAGATCTGGCCTCAGACACTTACTAGCTGTGACCCTGGGCAAGTCATTTAACTGCACCAATTTCTTTGTCTATAAAATGAACTGGAGAAGGAAATGGCAAACCACTTTAGTATCTTTGCCAAGAAAACCCCAAATTGACTCACGAAGAGTAGGACACAACTGAAAAACTGAACAATAACCACAAGGGACCTTATAGACCATCTAGTCCAAGGATTCCAATCTCATTTTATGGGTGAGAGAACTGAAACCCAGAGACACTGGCATCTATCTTAGGTCATGGAGGTAGTAAATGGAAAAACCAGGATCCAAACCCAGATCTTTGGACTCCATCTCCTTCTCCCTGCCTATTGTCAGCTCTAGGAAGCATTCATTACCTCAAAATAAGTTACTTGAAAAATGCAACAATATCTTGGGGATCACGTCACTGGATATAAGTGGCATATGGCTATTGCTTAGTAGCTGCAGGTATAACCCATACACTATAAAGAATTTGAGACGCAGTGAAGACACATTCTACTTTCAGTAGACAAACAACAAAAAATGAGAATAGCCACTTTTTCTAAGTGAATTGGGGTCATATTTGGGACCTAACCATTTAGAATTTTATGAAGAGGGTAAAGGAATCTCACAGACGTTGTCCTCTCTGGGAAGACAAAATAATGCCAGTGCCAGGAATCCTATCAGCTTCAGCCTAGCAGTCCCAGCACCCAGGCAAAGAAGAACATTTTGCACATTCTGACCCCAAAATAAACTCTGAGCTTTCTTCCCTCTGATGATAGCACCTCTAGCTTTATGCTTCCCATACTGCTAGACTGGCCCAGTGCATCCTGTGGAAGCAGAAGACCTCAGGGTTGAAACGTTCCTTCATGTTAGAGTTCAAGCCGGTCCCAATCTGGAAGAGAACTACACAGTTCCAATGGACTTTTCAAGTTTTCTTTGAGTAGTCATTATCTAGTACCCTTCAGGGCATGGCATATACTGTGAATACTAGGGCTTTGAAGATGAAAAGCTGTGCTGTTACTGAGTACTGCTATTAATAATAATACCATCCCTGCTTTAATTATAACAAAGCATTTAGTTTTAGAATTCAGTTTAGAGTTTTAAAGTTGGCGGTCCTTTATGCACTGCCCTTTAACCTCCCATGCTTTAGAGGGTTTTTTTCCTTTGTTTCCTTGGCCAAAGTGATTAGGCCAGAAGGAGGAAGCATGGTGCAGTATGTCATTTCCTTCTCCAGCTCAAGGTTCAAGCCTTGACTTTATTACCTGTATGACCTTGAAAGAGTGTCACTTATAGACTTCATCTGTACCTCATCTGTCAAAAGAGGGTGTTAGACTCAGTTGTATCAGAAGTCTCTTCCAGTTCCAAATCTATGTCCCTACGGCCCTAGGAGATGGCAGTGTGGGCTCCTACTATGAATTCATATCAATGCCACTCACCCTTGTAGCACACAAGGTTTACTAAAGGGACACGTAGATTCCTTATAGCACAGAAAACATGAGAACTGAAATTTTGGAAAACAACAACCAAATCTTTGTCTTTAAAATTCAAGTATTCCTCCTCCCTCTCTTCTGTAGTAGCGAGATACAGAGGTCAAAGGATCTTGGATTGTCAGGGATGGCAAGAAATTAAAGCTGTTAATTAATGTAACAGACTTCTTGAGTAACGGACTCAAGAAGACCAGGGGCTCTAGTTGCAGCTCCAACATGAATTGCTGTAATTCTGGCTAACTAGCCAAACTCTTCAAGCCTCAATTCTTAAATGGAGGAATTAAACTAAATGAGGAGGCAGGTAAGTGGCACTGCAGAGGACAGAGCACTTGGTCTGGAGTCAGGAAAACTGATCTTCATGAGTTCAAATCTGGCCTCAGCTACTTAACCCTATTTGCCACAGTTTCCTCATCTGTAAAATGAACAGAAGAATCTTTGCCAAGAAAAGCCCAAATGGGTCATGAAGAATTGGACGCAAATGAACAACAGGCACAGAAAGGTTCTGGAGCTTGACTATTTCAGTACATTATCATTTACAACTGAATCTCCAAGGTGAGAACTCTAGCATACTCTCTCTCTCTCTCTCTCTCTCTCTCTCTCTCTCTCTCTCTCTCTCTCTCTCACACACACACACACACACACACACACAAACATGTATCTATATAGACACTCATATATAGATATACAATATGGATATACACACAGATTCATTTGTGTATATACACATATACATTTATGTATACACACACACACAATAGTAATTTCAGATAATCAAGATGAGGTAAAGATATATCATTGCAAGACAGAATGGTCAAGAAGGTTTGAGGAAAGAGTTTGGGCCCAAGACAGTCCCTGAAGAAGGAGTAGACTTTGAATAGGTGGATATAAAGAAGAACACATTCAAAATATCAGTTGCAGTAATGAGCAAGATGGATTTGAGGACAACGAGGAGAGATCTTACTGGAGCAATAGGCTGACAATGAGGGGGAAGGGAAGGTTGGATGAAATCAGATTGCAGAAAGACTTAAGTGCCAGTCTGACGGGCATGCCCACTGTTGTATAGGTAATTAAAGGGAGCCACTGCAGTTTCTTGAGCAAAGAAGCATGAGGAAATTAGTATTTTAGGAAAATCAGTCTGGTGGTGGTATGTAGGATGGATTGGGTATGTGTAGGTGGTGGTGGTAAGAAACTCAAGGACAGACAATTATGAGAATATGAGCATGAGGCAATGAGGGCCTAGACTGGAGCAGCAATAGTGAAGCTAGAAAAGAAAGGGGGCAGATTCAAGAGAGATTTTTAGAAAACACAGATAGAATTTGGTGACCGAGATATGGGGGAAGTTTCAGAGATGACTCTGAGATTTTCTGAGCCTGGCTGACTGGGAGAATGGTGGTGTTATTTATGGAAAAGGGAAGTCAAGAGAGGGAAACCAGTTTGAGACAAAGATGATGTGCTCAATTTTGTACAAGTTGAACTTGAGGAGATGGATGCAGAAATGTCCATTAGGCAGCTGTAGCTACAAGACTGGCCATGGAATGGAAGAGGGGCAGTAGGATGTAGTAGAAAGAAGGTGGATTGAGAAGCAGTAGACCTGGATTCTAGTCCAGGTTCTGTTACTAAGTGCCTATGTGATCCTGAACAAGATATTTAACCTTCTTGGGCCTCAGTTTCCCCATCTGTAAAAGGAGAAGTTGAGACTAGACATTCCCTGCCCCCGGCTGCTAGTCCCCTTCCTCCCAAATTGGTTTGTGTTTACTGTGTACACATCTATATATGGATATGCTGGCATCCCAAATTCTTGATGGCAGGGACCGTATATATCTCCAGTACATAGCACAGGGCTCAGCAAGCCTTAATCAATGCTTGTTCATAGACTGACCAGGTGATTTCCAAACTAAGATTAAAGATATAGATTTAAGGGTCATCAAACATGAATGTGAATGAACCAGCTCATTGAGGCAGAGAGAGTTCGGAGCAAACGCTGAGGATCATACCTTGATCTGCATTGACAGGGACACAGAAGAAAACTCAGAGGAAGAAAAAGATATCAGAAAAAGAAGAATTAGTAGAGTAGAAAAAACAACCCTGTCTAGTGTTGGCACCTGAAAAATAGGGGAGCAGAGGCTGAAAAGAGTTTTGGTCAGGATTGTCAGATGCTGGAAAGAAGGGCAAGAAGAAAGAGAGTGGAGAAAAAGTCAAGTGGTATTTGGCAAGAAGGAAGTCACCAACGACTTTCAGAAGAAAGGTTTTAGTTGAGTTCGAAGACCAAATCCAGATCTGGGGCTGCAAGTGAGGAAGTGTAAGTATAGGTGTAGGTATAGATCAGTTGTGCAATCCTCTCCCTCTAGCCTTCATCAGCGTGGATTCTGCTTACCCAAATAGGTAGTTGACTTCTTTATTTTAAATCTTTTTTTATTATGATTGCAAGCAACGTTACAAAAAGGGATTTAGTTTATGTTAAATTTTATTCACATCACTCCAAACTCTCTTTAAAGTCTAATTAAAATAATGTATTACATATCGTCAATGTCTTCATACTGTTTTTAAAATGTCAGTGACTAGCCTCATTTCTCAAATATATAGGGAAATGGGTCAAATTTATAAGAATAAGAGTAATTATCCAATTGATAAATTAGCCTAAGCTATAAATGGGCACTTTTCAGAGGAAGAAATCAAAGCCACCTATTGTCATATGAAAGAAATGGTCTAAATCATTATTAGTCAGAGAAATGTAAATTAAAACAACTCTGAGGTATTATCTCACACCTATAAGACTAATAAATATGAAAGGAAAGGAAAATGACAAACACTAGAGGAGATTACCACTAGTGGGAAAATGGCAACACTAATGTACTGTTGGTAGAGTAGAAAACTGGTTCAACCATTCTGGAGAGCAATTTGGAACCATGCCCAAAGGGTTATAAAACTGAACATACCCTTTGATCCAGCAATACCACTACCAGGTCTGTATCCCAAAGAGATCAAAGAAAAAGGAAAAAGAACCTATAGCTACAAAAATATTTAAAGCAGGTTTTTGTGGGAATAAAGAATTAGAAATTGGGAGGATGCCCACCAATCGGGGAATGGATAAGCAGGTTGTGGCATATGATTGTGAGGAAGTACTATCATGCTATAAAAAATGATGAGCCTGATGGTTTCAGAAAGTCAACAGAATTAGGAGATCATTGTATACAATAATATTTTAATGATGATCAATTGTTAAAGACAGCTAATCTGATTAACACAATGATGCAAGAAAATTCTGAAAGACTCAAGATGAAAAATGATACCCACCTCTAGTGAGAGAACTGATGAACTCTGAATGCGAACTGAAGTATAATTTTCTCACTTTATTTTTCTTGCTTTTTTGGCAGCATGGCTACTATGGAAATATGTTTTGCATGATTTCATATGTATAATTGATATCACATTGACTTCTTAGTGGGTGGGGGAGAGGCCAAAGGGAGGGAGAGATTCCCAAAATGGAGTGATCAGGTTAATGGAAATGAAATCATTTTACAGTTGGAAAATGTTACAGACTCTCTAACCATAAAGACAATGTCAATAGCAATGATCAAAGAAATCTGTTCTCCCATTCCTCCCAACATTGCATTTTATCAGAGATTTTAATATAATGTTAGCCTAAAGTTGCTTTATTTGAATTTTCTTAGTTGCTAGTGAGATGGTGCATTTTTCCATGTCAGTCTCTCCTAGGCAAATTGTTTATCTCTTTTAACTTTATTATTTATGGAGTCCAACCTAACATTTCATGACTTGTGGCATTTAACTCTTCTGGTATAACTCAGGATCATTCCTCTTTATTCTCTGTCTTTGGTAATTTGTTTTCTAGGAGAAAAAGATATTACTATAACTTTATCTAAGAATCACCATATAATCTAATGGTTTAACTTATTTCACATTTAATTTTCAGGAAAACATAATAAAGAGATTTAAAATATTTGCATAGCAGTAAAGAATGAATCAAAGAATTAGCCAACTGTAAAAGAAAAAATATCTTTAACTTATATAACATATGGGCAGACTCCCAAGTGACTTCAATAACATGATTAGTTCTATTTTCTATTTCCATTAATTCTATTTTCAAACTATCTAATTTTTAATCTGAAACAAGATTTCTAATTACATTTCGTTAACTGGGTTATCCAGAGACCATGAAAGATGTTGCCCCAATTGGAGCCCAGGAAGACGAATTTGATATTTCAACAGAATAAAACATTTTAGAGAAATAATTTTTTGCTACTGGAAGTGAAACTGAGGTAATTTAGCCCATGTGAGAGAATTAGGCTGAGGAAAAACCAATCAATGTGTTCCTTTCATTCAACAGATTCTTCTTGGGTACCTCCTATGTGCAGAGCACTTTAAGAGATGCGACGACAACGCATGTTAAGTTTGAAACATAAGCTTTGTATAGATGTCTTCATAGGAGATATAGTCCAAGTACAGAACTTGACTTCAAATACTTAAATTATGTCTGACTGTCAGCCAGAAGATGATGACCAGTCAAGTACTATGTGTGTTGACATTAATAATGTGTGTGAGGGAAGAGGTGAAACAAGTGAGAATTTCTTAACAGTGGATGGTGTTTTATTTGGGAGGATTCGGAAGTGACAGTGCAAAACTCATACGCATCCACTCTCTCTCTCTCTCTCTCTCTCTCTCTCTCTCTCTCTCTCTCTCTCACTCACACACACACACACACACACACACACACACACACACACAGAATGTCTGTATACAAATGCATAACTCTATGTACTTTAAGAGAAACTGTTAATTCTATTATAAGAGCCTAGAAATAAGGGATCTACTACTATATGTGCAAAGTACTGTGTGGGACACTTTTTATGGATAACAGCTGTACCTTATATTTCAACAACCTATAAAAATAAACCTTTAGAGGTCATCACAATCTAACTTCATCCTAAACTCAAGGACCACGAACAACCCAGGGAAATTACTTTTAGAAGACACTGTGAAATAACTGCATCCCAAACCCACTGGCAAGGGTCATTGACTACTCAACCCTATCCCTCCCAAAATACAAATAAACAACCTAACCACACACATGGAACCAGAAACAATTTTATTTGTTTAAAAGTGAAATATAAAGTATTCCATTAGATTGCTTTTCAAATTGAGAAAAGAAAATATAATAAATAAGTTTCTGTTCCATATTACTAAAAGTTAAAAGAGTGCCAAGAAGATGAGGGTTAAGTGGTAAAAGTAAAGGAAGAGAAAGAAAGGATATAAGAAATGGAGGAAGAATACACAACAGAAGGAGAGAGATGAAGAAAGAGGGAATATGGGACAGAAGAGGAGGGAAGAACATGTAGAGGGAGACAAAGGAAGAGGTAGTGAGGAGGGGAGGGAGGGAGGGAGAGAGAGAGAGAGAGAGAGAGAGAGAGAGAGAGAGAGAGAGAGAGAGAGAGAGAGAGAAGAGGGAGAACTGGCTGGTTCTAAAGCAAGTGAGTTGTCTCACAGAAACATATGTAAAGCTTATCTAGTCCAATCCTTTCATTTTACAAATGAGGAAACTGAGGTCCAAAGTTATACAGATAGTATACGGCAGATCTGAGATTCAAGCTGGGTCTTCTAATTTCAAATTCTACTGTATCATATTTCCACTTGGAATGTGAGAATCGGAGGAAGTTATCATTGTTCTCTGATATAGCACATCAAAAAGAGAGATTATAAGAGCTCAAAAATCTGCAACCAACAGCCTTTCAAATCAGGAGTTACATATAGGATCAGAGATTTAGACCAGACAGACCTGAGACATCATCAAGTTCAAAACCTTTAGAGATAAAGAAAAGAAGACCTATGGAAGTCAAGTGACTTATTCAAAGCCACATGGCTCATAGTAAGAGTGCAGAATTGGGACCAGGTCTTGAGACTTCAAATACAGTCCACTTTACATTCTTTCACATTGCCTTAAAGAAACTGGTCTTGTGGGTGAAAACATAGTCACAAGAAAGACAGCTATTTTTTTTTTTTGGCTCCCTATCTTGTTTAAGGGTATATATCTTAAACAAGTGTTAAGGTAATACTTTAAGATAAGATGAGAATCAAATGTAATTATCTTTCTAGAATTAAAAAAAAAAGTGGTCATTTTTCAAGGAAAAAGTTATACCTTTAAAAACCTCTCAAAATTTTAAGACTACTGTTTTTAGCTCAGAACAGAAACATATAGGAGATCATATCACAAAAAGGGTTGGATTCACAATATAGTCTTCCAAAGTAAAGAGAACAATTTCCCAAGAAAACTGAGGCTCTCTACATGCCTAGACTAAAGTCTGTTTTGTTTGTATAACCAAATTGAATCTTGCTCTATTGCTAATCTTTTTCCTTCAACTGATAGTACAAGGCCATAATAACCTGTCTAAATTTAAAACAATCCCTCTTCTCTAAATTAAAGGCATATGAGAATTCTCCAATGTGAGGGTGGGACTTTAACGAAACCAAAACAGGTTCACTTGATCCTTTGCATGGGGGGCTATTCTTTTAGCAAAAAGTGGGGAAACACAATGTTGCTAGCATTTTGCTGGTTTTTTTAAGACTAAGATGATGTCTAAACCTCACAGAGCCTCAGTTTCCTCAACTGTAAAAATGAGGGTAAAAAAAGAGACTCAAATATAATAGTTATATTGCAAACCTTAAGGATATGCATAAACTATTATAGATATAACTTTATATATTATATGTATATGTGTATATATGTATACTAAATAGTATAGAGTATGGTATACATGTATATATACATACATAGGTATATATAGTAGACATATAGGATATATATACATATATATAATATACATATGTGTGTATATATATTATTATGCCTCAGATCATACATCTGGAGCTAGAAGGGACCACAGAGGGCAATTGGACCAACCCCATCATTTTACAGATGAAGCTAATGAGACCCAAGGAAGGAACAGGACACAAGATCACACAGGCAGCTAAGGATCCGAGCCCCTTTTTTCCTTCTCCTTTGTCCTCCTCCTTTCCCCATTCTTATTTCAATCCAGGGCTATTTGGATGGCTTTATGCCTTATGGGATTTTGTTTGAACTTTTACCCACACAAAAATGGCATCCCCAATATAGCTCTCTCCCTGTTTCTTCTTACAGAGTATAATGCCCAGACTCTTTCAACCATAGTACAACATCATAGAAGAAGAAAGAGAAAACAGTGGGGAGATTAGCTGCTTTTTGACACTATCTTACTTGACTTTGCTTTCTGTAGAAATCTGCCTTATAAGTCACTTGAAAAAAAATAATAAATCACCTGTAAGAAGAATATATTTTAAAAACTCAGATTCGAATGAGTGCTACCTCAGAGAACAGTGATTAAGAGAGAGGGGGGGGTGTATACATGTATGTACGTATATATGTGTGTATGTGCATACATGGATAACTGTGCACAAGATATGTTGACAATCAAACCTACAGTCATTTCTAGGCTAATGTACTCCAAGATACAGAGTTAAAATCTCACTTTCTGCAAGAAGAAAGCCTTCTGGATCTACTTTAAAGTTTAATGCCTTCCCTTCCTGCTACTGATCATCTCCAATACCTAGTTATCTGTATGTGATCTTCCCCATTAGATTGCTTAAGATTAGGGACAGGTTTTTACCTTTCTTTGTACACCCACCACTTAGCAAAGGGCCTGACACATGGCAATGGCTTAATAAATGCTTCTTGACTTAAGAAATCCTTAAACATCTTTGACTGTGAGCCAGGTAAAACCTATGGACCCTTTCTCAGAATCACATATTTAAATGCATACAATAAAATATAGAATACATACATTTACAGGAAACCATTTATATTGAAATACAGATATCAAAACTTTTATAAAACAAATTCACAGACTCTAGTTTAAGAACCACTAGCTTAAGAATCACTCCCAAGATTATTTCTACTCATTTTAACATTTATTCATACGTTGCCCTGCACTTAACTCTAATCTCTTGGAGGGCAAGGGACTATGGTTTACAATCCATTTTTTAAAAAAATGCCCTGGTATACTATAGTGCCTACTATAATTCTTTATTAAGTAAATGAAAGAAAATTGCATGGATTCAAGTAACTCCACTTCACTTCTTTCTCTTCCTTTCCTTCCAGAACATCTTAAGTCATTAATTCACTAGACAAGGACACTGGACTTGGAATCAGAAGTCCCAAACCCTAATTCTGCCACTTGAAGGGATGTGGCTATGTTTTATCACCTAACTTTTCCGAGTCCTAGTCTCCTCATATGTAAAATGGGCATAAGATTTGCCCTATATTGTTTGCTATGAAAAAACTACCCTGCAAACTGTACAGTACAATACAAATGGGAGCTGCTATGGTTATTATTTATCATTAACATGGCTGGTACCCTTCCCTTACGCCAGCAGATGAACAGGTGCAACAGTGGGAGTGGGGTGGCAGGCTGCCCATGGGAGAAGAGGGTACAAACTCACTACAGTTATTCTTTCTTATTAGACTCCCACATCAATAGATTAATTCCTACAGAGAAAGAGTAGGCGCGGATTTCATAAGGCCCTATGAAAACTAGTCCCTCAAATTGTTTCCCTAGTATATATAAATCATTACTCCTGTCTTCTATCTGATTGGGTGCTGTTTAAATCACATACAATGGCTGTCTTATGCAATAGATGTTAATCACAAGACTGAGGCTGCTTTAACTGCTCAATACTATAATGAAAACAATTTGAGGACATATAGGACAGCTGAATGAGTCAATTAATTCATAATTATTGGGTCATTGTTGAAAAATATAATAAAAGACCAATAGCTTCATGACCATTTAGCAAATGGTTAAATATAACAGTAAACAAAACTTTCCCTATTCATCCTTTCCCAAATCTACCAAGGATGATATCGTTGACTGCAGAGAACTGGGAATTTTTCTAGGACGATAGCACTCAACAAAATTGGTTCCATTTGCCAAGGGAAGTTTCCAAAGCAGAACAGCAATACACAACTCGAGCCCTTGGGCTGTAAAAACCTGTTCTTCGGACCAGAACAACGAAAGATCCAAGGCAGAATGTTAAAGCCTATAATTAACATTTTTCCCTTTCATATCCCATCTTACCTGCTTTAGAAAATTCAAGATTCTGGCATGGATTTTAAACCACTGTGGTTCCCACTGTCATAAGAAAGACATTCAATCAAGCTTCTTTCATATTCGTCAGCAAGGAGAGTGGTAGAAACGCAGTTATTTCAAAGGAATTTTTTTTTTTAAAGAAAATTCCACACCTGTGTTTAGAATCAAGTCAATTTAGCAAATATTTACTGAGTGCCTAAGTGTCAGTACTATGGTATGTATCAGGTGGGATACAAAAGAAATGTGAGGTCACGTTCTTAGGAACTTCAGATTTCATGGGGTGCCCAGGATTCATACACATAAAATCATTATGCCAGGATATAAGATAGTAAAAATAAGGCTTATCATGGGAGAGGACCTTAATGATGACCCAATCATAGGATAACAGAACAAATGCCAGAAGGCACTTTATGGGCCATCTAGCCCCATCATCTCATTTTAGAAATGAGGAAACTGACATTCCCAAAAGGTTTACTTTTCCATGTCTACAAAGTGGCAAAACCAGAATTTAATCCCCTAAATGTTCTAACTTCCAAACCTACCATCACTTTTCCTGGCCTCCTTCAACCAAGTGTGAAATTAATTCAGGTATGGCACTTTGACCATGGCAAATATCTGTTGCTGAGCTGAATTAACAATTTTCAGGATTTGTATGGCAGTGTTTCTTCAATACCACTCTATGATTTGGAGGGAGGGGGTGAGGTACAGCATATTTATATTTCTAACTATATTTAATTCACAAATTAGTTTGTATTTTCTTAACATATCAATTGATAATGGGGAAGGCAGGCCATAAGAATGCTACATGGCTGAGGAAATCATCCAGAGATTAAAAATTTACTGTGAACCATCAAGAATTAACTCTATGTCCAGTGTTTTTGTTCAGGGTCAAAGGTCATTCTGAGACTTAAAGTCAAAGAACCTGAACATTCTGGAGTAGAAAGGAATCGAGTTCAATCAATTATCTCTCAGAAAGAAGCTCCTCTACAAAGGATAATGATATTTATAATTAGTAATAATACCAATAATAAGTTATTTATGTAGTGCCTACTATGTACAGGGCATACTTTATAAATCCTATTTGATCCTTATAACAACCCTGGGAGATAGGCGCTAGTATTATCTCTATTTTACAGCTGAGGAAATTGAGGCCAAAAAAAAAAAAAGATTACGTGACTTCCCCAGGATCACACAGCTAGTAAACGTTTGAGGTTGGGTTTGAATTTGGGTCTTCCTAACTCCAGA
Source organism: Bettongia penicillata ogilbyi (assembly GCA_023548195.1). Taxonomy (NCBI): domain Eukaryota; kingdom Metazoa; phylum Chordata; class Mammalia; order Diprotodontia; family Potoroidae; genus Bettongia; species Bettongia penicillata. The sequence goes on along the minus strand of JAJHZJ010000067.1, from coordinate 6,557,849 downwards.
ACCAGCACTCTAATGGTCATCTAGTCTTTGCTTAAAGACTACCAGGAAGGGGAGAGATTCCACTGTGGGAAAGCTCTATCAGTGAGGAGCTATGAGACCTTGAGAACTATTGCCAAACATTTTGTGACCATTGCATGTAGGTGTGGTTTAAAGACTCTGTCCCTCAGTCACCCTGTGCTCACCTACACAACTTGATGAGAACCAAGGAACTGGAAACTCTGGTCTTACCATTCATGGGACAGTCACAGTTCATTGTTATCTCTCCTTGTGTGTGTTTCAGTCTTTTCACCTAGACCCCCTCAAAAATAGGGACAATGTCTTCTGTTCCTTTTAGAGTATGCCACATGGCTTTCCTGGCACATAGTAGGTGCTTAAAATAATGCATACTGACTGACTGATTGGCACTGAGTACATGGTAGGAACTCAATAAATCATGACAAGTCAATGCAAATTGACCTGAAATGAATTCAGGAAAAATGAAATTGAATTCTTTGGTCCTTCCTGACTCGAGTTTGATGAGAAGTGCCAAAACTCCAGAACCGGTACTTTTGCTTTATCTAAGGCAGTGAAAAGAATACTGGGCCAGAAATCTCAAGAAACCTGGGTTTGAGTCCTCACCTCTGAGCCTGATCTGCTATGGGAACATAGGCAAGTCCACCAGTGTCCTCATCTGTAAAAATGTGGATAATAATACCTGTAGAACCCACCTGAAAAGGTTGGTCTGAGCATTAAACAAAACCATGTTGCTAAGGCAATTAAAATCTCCAGCACTATATAAATGTCAGTGGCTATTTTAACTCCATCTGGATTCCTTAAAAAGTGCTTTCTGTCTGTTTTTTTTTAAAGATTTTTTAAAGGGGTGGATAATTTTCCCCCAAAAAAGTTTCACATGGTTATAAATCTGCTTTTAATTGATTCCTTGGATATCTTCTGTTGTTTTAATGACTAAATTGAATCAATGATCTGGCCAGTGAGATGGGCAGTACAGTTAGTAGTTGCTATGCCAGAGAAAATGATACATCCCAAAATATGGTCAATTAAGATAAGGTCTTCTAAGGTTGCACAAATTCAAGCAAAGCTGTGAATCTTGCGGTTGGTCATACTGCCCTGAAACATGTGACTCCCAGTCCAAAGGAATGTAAAGGTATACCTTTTTTTGTGGGGAAAAAAAGTTTTCTAAAAAGGTAAATGTGAATATAATTTCTAAACATAAAGTTTTATTTTAAAATCGTTGATTGAGCTTATGATCAGAGAGCAAACCTAAGTGATACAGATAAGAGAGGGGCTATATACGGAATGAGGATTTAAGTCCTGGGTGTGGAGGTGGGGGAAAGGGGTGAGGGGGGGATGAGTTCTGGTCTTTGTTTCCTCTGCACATCTGTTTCTACTCCCCTATAAAGGTCAAGTCCAAGGGTGTAGCTCAGATATACACCAGCCTTGATTCAATCAATTATCCAAATGCCATGACTCAACCAACCTCAATGTGGTGTCAATGGGTCACACCCCATCAAGGAGAGATCATCAAAGTCCCAAATGTGCCATCATTCATTCAATAAGGATTTATTAAGCCTCCGAGATACGTATTACATCTCCCTAGGCCCTGAGGTTGCAAAGACAAAAATATATGTACATATCTTTGTGCCCTCAAGAAACTTATATTCTACTGGGGGTTCCAGTAAATAAGTAAATATTATGCAAAGGGAGGTGGGTGGAAGATTGCCTTGTACAGAGAAGAGCAAGTAGGGCACTTTGGCTGAAGTTTGGAATACGGAAGGAAGAATAATGAGAAATAACTGCAGGAGAGGATGGAGCCAGAGTATGAGGAGCCTTAAGTGTGAAACACAGGAGTGTGTACTGTATCTTATAGGAGATAGAGAGCTGCTGAAACTTCTTGGCAGTGAAAAGGGATGATCAGACAGCTGTGTGAAGGCTGTATTGGAGAGGGGAGAGGTTGGAAGTTGAGCAAATACAGGTAAAAAGCAAGGAAGGCCAGATTAGGGTGGTTACCTTTGAATAAAGAGAGGTAGGGTGGGAGAAAGGGGAGGAAATGAGAGATGTTGTGGAGGTAGAATCAACAAGGACTGATCAACTAATTGGATGTGGGATAGAGAGAGAAGAGTTAACAAAGACTCAGTGCCTAAAGGTGATGCCCTTAATAGAAAAAGGGAATTCAGGAAGAGAAGTAGGTTTAGAAGAAGAGATAATGACTTCAGTTTTGGACATGTTAAATTTGAAATTACTGTGGGGCACCCAAGTGGAAGTGTCCAGGAGATAACAAGTGATGTTCAGTTCTTAAAAGAACAGGAGTAAAAAGATGTCACCAAGGAAATGTATAACAGGAAAAGATGAGAGGTCTACAGCCAGAGGGTTTCATTGGTATTTTCAGGGTGTCAGGAGAAAGGAGGGCCTCCAGCATTTTGGGTGAAATCCTGTGATGAAATTATGGGAAGACATGGGCAAGGGGCACACTAGATGGGTTATCAATTATGTATTGTTGGAGGGAGCTATGAAAATCGATGATGCCATTGATACATATGAATATTTTGACTACAGGGAAATTATCTTTAAAGGCAAAAGAAAGGCCTCCTTTGTCAACACTATCAATCTTGTCCAAACCCTGCCTGGCCATACTCTCTACATAGAAGGATCCTTAAGACCTAATGCGTAACATACCTATGTCTATCTACCTACCCATCTATCTATCATATGAGAAAATACATATTCAGTATATATAACATATATTCTAGGTACACAATGAATCATAAACACGTATTTCATTGACTTGAATAAGCCATGGTACAAAGAATTAATCTTTTGATTACATCTGAGTAGAGCTGTATTAACAATTAAGACCCATGTAAAAAATCCAATTCTCCAAACTCTGTAAATCTATATTTGCATATATAATAATAATTACTAACAAGGAGACTACATTTGAATAATACATTCCGTCAGAATTTCTTTATCCTAGCTAGAAATATTATTAGAGGTATAGGAAAGCATTCATAGAAGGTAAGCACCTTGAGGGCAGGAGCTATCCCACATTTGTCATTGTTATCACCCTAAGCCTTGTAAATGGTATGTGCTTAATAAATACTTGTTGAATGATTCTGGGATGTCCATCCTTACCACAAGGTACCCTTTCAGTGTGTGTGTATGTGTGTGTGTATGTGTGTGTGTGTGTGTGTGTGTGTGTGTGTTCCTTCCTGTGGTTCCTTAGTAGGAAGCCCAGAGAGTCAACTCCCTTGCACCAACATGAGGAAAGAGAGGATGCCCTCCCACTGGGCAGGGCTGTCTGCCCAAAGAAGTCAGTACCCAAGACAGTACTTACTGTCTCCTGCTCAGTTGCCTCTATGAGCACAGCAACCCAGCTTGGAAAAGATCAAGATTTACTTCATTTCCACCATCCTCAGGTTGACTTCATTAAAATGGCTCCTGTTTCCCCCCTCATTCCCGATTCATTAATCAAATTATATCTGGGTCATTTGTATCTTAATTTGGAGACTTGATATTTATCTCTTGAAAGTTCAGTCTTAGCCTAGTGGTTCTCAAAGGGTGTGCCCCCTCTCCAATTATACCAAACTTATCCTAAAAATCACAGGCAGATGTCCAAACTTCCCCCCTGTCTGGTTCTACATTCCTCAGGGCAAGGAAATATACTATTACCCAGAGGCCAAAACAAAAAAAAAAATGAAAACAAAACCTCCAGCTCCCCAAACTTTGGAAAACTATGCTGCCCTAAGTCAATATTAACTATGAGAGCAAGATACTTGATTAAGGCTAATATTTTTTCCAAGAGGAGGTGACATTTTCATTTTAAAAAATTAGAAATGTCATAATTACATAGAAAGGAAAGACTGGAACAGACTTCATTTGGTCCAGTCTCCTCATTCTATCAGAGGGTGACTTACCCGAAGACATATAGGTTAGCTGTTGTTCAGCGATGTTGGACTCTTTGTGACATTTGGGTTTTCTTAGCTGGAGTGGTTTACCATTTCCTTCTCTAGTTCATTTTGCAGATGAAGAAACTGAGGCAAACAGGGTTAAGTGACTTGCCCAGGGTCACACAGCTAATAAGTGTCTGAGGCCACATTTGAACTCAGATCTTCCTGACTCCAGGTCTGGTGCTTTATGCACTGGGCTACCCCATCTTTTAAGTAGTAAATAACATGTCAATCCCCTCACTCCAAACCTGGGGTTCTTTCCACTTTTCCACTATTCTATTTTCCCTCCAACTGAAAGCCTGTTCATTGCCCAGTATAAATAGAAGGTAAAAAACCCTCTTACAAATTGGACAAATAGTCACAAATTAAAGGGAAGAGGGCAAAGATGAGAGGTACAGCTACTGATATAAAAAACTTCAGAATAGCTTTTGAAAGGGTGATTATTCATGTTTTTGCATGAATAATAAATAATAAAACTTAATAATTTAATAAATGATGTTCTTCAATTCCAAAGCAATGAAAAGTTCTTCAAAGATGTCCCAAAGAAAGAGAAGTAAAAATCCAACCCCCCTAATCTGGGTGAAAGGAGAAAGCACTCCCCGGGGCTCCCTTTGGGATTTCTTGTACAATACAATGAAAAAGGGGAGGGAGCAGGGGGGAATTGAATTAATTCAAGAGCTATTTATATAGATTTTAAAAAAATATATTTTTCTGGCAATTTTACAGTTTTCACACAGAGGACCAAGGTTGTTGCAAGAGGGTTTGGGGGAAACATCTGTTCTCATGCTATTTTAAACCCTTGTTTAATTTGTTGGGTTATTATTACAAACTATACAACATGGTTATCTAGGCCTCTTAATGGCCCTTTGCAAAAGAGCCCTAAAATCTCTAATGGCTCTTTATTGGTCACCAATTATGAGTATAAGTTCAATGTGAGGAAAGGAGGAGGAAAACCAAAGACATTTAGCTTGAGAATTGTCAAAATAGGAGTCTTACGGGAGAGGAATGGAAAGGGATGCTTTAACAAGTAAATAAATAGCTCATAGGAAGACTAATGATCATGTACAAATGTTACATTGGGCAAATGCCAAGCGAGACAACCAAATACTCAACCCACTTCAATGCTACCTACCCATGTGCCCTCTCCACAAACAATCTACCTCTTCTGGCTCCCAGCTTTCATTGTACTTTGTAAATATTGTTTTCCTCAAACTTTCACATTTATGGTTTACTATATAATCCATGTAATTTTTTTTGGTTTTTTGAAAGGCAATGAGGACTTGCTCAGGGTCATGCAGCTAGTGAGTTAAGTGTATGGAGCTGGATTTGAACTTAGGTCCTCCTGACTCCAAAGTTGATTCTATCCACTGAACTACCTGGCTTTCCTAACCACATAAATCTTAACTTCCCCATCAAAGAGGAAGTTTTGAAGGCAGGAAGTATGTCTTATTCTGTTTACTCCCCTTCTGTCCCCCATGCCTTATAGAATTCCAATAACTATTTGATGAATAAGTAAATGAACGGATGAATTAATCTTGACTAGTGGTGATAACAGTTACTGATAATGATAGGAAGCTTATTACTTCATAAGGGAGATCATCTGGCATTCGCCATAGCTCTGGTAGGACACTGTTTTTATTTTTTCCCTAATTTTGACCTGAAATCTGTTCCCCTTGTAATTTTCTTCCAGTGGTCCAGATTCTGTTATCTGGAGGGACTAGGGTTTTTTGGGATCAGACTCATGATTTCATTGGTGGAGGGAATTTCTGATAAAGAAATTTCCCTTATCAATGAAGGTCAATACCTGCTTTGTCACTTACAATCCTCCTAACTGATATCTGGAGTTGCACAGAGCAAGCTAATCCCTCTTTCAAATGACAGTTTTCAAATATTTGAAGACAATGAACCCTTTTTAAGTAACTCAAAGGGAAATGGAAATGCAACTGACAGGTACAAGTAGACAGCACCATATTTTCAATATGACATACACTCATGAGTTAGTATTAGGAATCTCTTCCAGGAAAAGTGGGATGAATAAAGGGGGTAGCCTAGTTATATAGCACAAATTGTGGGGAAGTGGGGAAGAACTATCAGAACAAGATCCAGAACATATTTGGTTTATCTTTTCTGGAGAATATATAAATGAACATGGCTTAGCTTCTTTCAACCTGTTTACTAGTGTACATTAATGTAGTATCCAGTCCATTTTAGTCTCAAGCTATTAATTCACTGATGTATTTATTCAATAACATAATATGGCTCATGTCTTTATGAAACTTATTGTCTAACAGTAGTCTGTCAAATGTCTTGTCCTGATCTACCAATTTGGCAACTCTATCAGAAAGAAAATTAGGAGAGTTAGTTGGTTCAGAGGTATTAATAAAATGAAAAGGATGTTCAACATCTAATGAACAAACTAGTTGTATATAAAGAAATGAACTGAGATTGAATATCTGTTTCTATATAAATCCTATGATCCTATGATGAGGATGTCTCTCATATCTTTAGGAGAAATTTAAATTATTACAAATAAGATAAATTATTATTTAATGAATAATAAATAGCTGAAGAGATGCTATAAAAACTAAAAGATAATGACCTATATCAAAGGTGTAACACTGGGGGCCTGAGGAGGCAAAGCAGCTCCCAAGTGGTGAGAACTACTGCTGAATCAGAATTGAGTGAAACTGGGAAATGTTTAGCAAAAGAAATTTTTAAAAATCCAACATAAATAATATTAATCTGTGGTTTTCGAAGTCAACATGTGGCCTGTAAAGATTCCTGGCTATTTGAATTTTATACCACTGATCTACATGACGTCTAGAAAAAAGGATCTCCAAGGGGTAAGAATTTAACTCTATGGATGCAATGCAAAACTTTTCAAGAGGCCCTTACGTGTGGTAGAAAGATATACTTGTCACTAGAGAGATACACATTTAGTTCATCTGGTTCAACCACATCGTGGAGAAAGTATACTACAATCAATCAATAAGCATTTATAAAGCCCCTACTGTGTGCCAGGTCCTTTGACTCCAAATCTAGTTATAGGCACACCGTGCCATATTACCTCCAAAAACCTAGGTTCCTTCAACCTGTTTAGGTAGGTATCAGAAGGCCGTTGGAGTTCCTTTGACTCTCTGAGATTCTGAGTATGACTTTTCAACTAGTAGTTACTATTTAACTTAAATATAGTGTCCACATTTCTCCATTCTAGTCTTAAGCTAACTGTGAGACATTTAAGATAGCAATACTATGAATCAAACAGTGCTTATACTCTTGAGGAGCTTATTTATATTCCAGTGGGAAAGAAAGCAAATTACATGAGTATATACAGAATAAATACAAAATAAAAGGTAATTTGGCAGGAAGGATATTAGTAGCTGGGGGAATTTTGAGGGCTACATTTTGAAGACTGGACTTGATCAGAATCTTGAAGGAAGGAAGAAAGGAAGAGAAATTCTATGAGGCACAGGTAAGGAGGGAGTGAATTCCAGGAATGGAAGATGGACAGTGTAAAGACTCCTGTGACATGGAGTGTCACATGTGGGAGAGAGAGAGAGAGAAAGAGAGAGAGAGAGAGAGAGAGAGAGAGAGAGAGAGAGAGAAAGAGAGAGAGAGAGAGAGAGAAGGCCAGTTTGGCTGGATCCCAGAGTGTGGGGAAAATTGTAACGGCCAACGAGGCTAGAAAGATAGACTGCGGCCAGCTTGTGAAGGGTTTTACAAGAAAAACAGAGGAGTTTATATTCGATCCTGGAGAATGAAGACTATCTGGATTCCTTTGATCTGATTCCTGGCTCACCAAGAAACTTTCGGAGTACAGTATTAGTTTCACACGTTCCCCGAATTATACACATGCCTATTCTTATCATTGGGAAGGCATACATCCCATTCTAAATAAATGCAAAGATCTTCTCGTTTATAAATTAGCATTTTGTAAGTTATTACTGTAAATCAATTCCTTAGTGCCTGACATTCCACTTCCAACCCCGAGTTAATTGATAACAATCAAGGTTCTAAATCTCAAAAGCTGAGAACCAGACCTTGAACTCCTCCATGATCGTGTCACCAAAATACAGGCATTCTGGGAGGCTCTCTGCCTTAGCAATTGGACAAATGGTACCTCTCGCCCTGCAGTCTACCCCTCAGTTTGCATTGCCACTAGTTTTTTCAACTATGGAAAAATCACCTCAGACGGATGACTGCAGAAAGTTCTGTGTGAATAGGCAGGAAACAAAATTAATGGCAGCTGAGTTTGGACACTAACAAATTTTTAAAAGGGATGAGTTTTGAACTCATCAGTACAAACCAGAAGTTGGATCTAGAATCACCATTGACTCATCTTTCTAGGATTGCTCTAGCCAAAGAAGGACCAGGATCCTGGAAGGATACTAAGCAACAAATACTAAAATGCCAAAGCATGACTGTTGTATGAAACCATAATGTTTCCAATTAATTCCTAATGCATTAGGAAAACATGGAACAAAATGACCCTATAACACACCTTGGCTTACTATGTTCTCTATCTTTGAAAGCCGACTGACATGCTTATTTTGATAGTCTACCTCATTATGGATATACATATTATTCATGCTTTCCATCTTTCTCATACATGTTTATTCATGCTTTCCATCTTTCTCATACATGTACAGGTCAACACTCACACCAGCTGTCTCACCCACCCCCACGCTTGAAATACATCTTTTAGGATCTAATCTCTCTGGCTTCCATCAAAGCTCAGTCCAAGGACCATCTCTTACCAAAGACCTATCCTGGTCATCATTCAAGTTACAAGTATTTGACTTTTTATATTATATTTACTTATATGAATTTGGAGATCCTCCCTCCTTGACCTCCCACTCTCAACTTAAGTTCTTTGTGGGCAGGGATTATCTCAATAAGTGCTTGCTGTATATACCAGGCCCAGTGCTGAGCACTAGGGATACAGAGAAAGACTGAAAACTCCCCGGCCTCAAGAAGCTCACATTCTGATGGGGAAAACCAAAGTGAAAATAACTAGGTATATACACAATAAATACAACGTGGATGGAATGTAATCTCAGAGGGCAGGATATTGAGGGGAGGAGGTTGAGAAAGACTTCCTTTGTGGCCCCAAAACAGTACTATGGAACACAACAGATGTTTAATAAATGTTGAATGAATGTATAACATAATGTACATATTTGCATGTAGATTTTCAAAAGAGGTAATTCTCAACCGGCAGCACAATTACCTGTGAGTTCAGCAAGATGGGACTTTGGGATACTTTGTCTTGGATTTAAAGGCTTTAGTCTGACTAATGTGGAAAAACAGAAGGACTTGAAGGTAAGATGCTTAGTCATGAGGGAAGATGATGAGTTTTTCCCATCTGTAACAACCTGCTACTCTATTCACAAAAAATATGAAATTGCTTTTGAGGGAACTGCCTCGTTTCTATTTACCAGAAGCATGTGGATTTACTCTAACTATCTGATGAAATATCCGAGGAAAAAAATTAAATGAAGCAAATATTGAAATTATTTGGTGGAACAACTTTATAATTTCAGTTTTTACTGATAACACAACCACATAGAAGAAAGGAAGAGAAAGAAAAGAAGAAATGAGGGGGAAAAAAGGAAGGAAAAAGGAGGAGATATTACTAGTAGTTTCATGTCTACATTTAGAAAGGAAGGAAAGGAAGGAATAAAAAGTTTCTTTAAAAAAATTACTTAAAAATTTTAAAACAAAGCAAGAGAGAGAGAGGGGGCAGCTAGGTGGCAAAATGAATGAAGCATGGGCTCTCGAGTTAGGAAGACCCCGAGTTCAAATCTGATCTCAGATACTTACTAGCTATGTGTTCCTGGGCAAGTCACTTAACTTACTGCCTCGAAGAAAGAACGAAAAAAGAGAGGGAAAGAGAGAAAGAACATGGTACCAATAGCTATACCTCTTCAGTCCCTTTTTTTCCATCATAAAAACCTGGACAGGGTTAAAATGATGGCTTAATTTTTGTCTGTAAAAGGACCATTTTCAAAAGATTGAACAAGCTCAAGCTAGACACAGGTGCATTGTTTTCAAGGTCATGGAAAAAGTAAAAGGCAGAAATGAAGAGGAAAAACCCAGATAGTTCTATCTCACACATTGGTCATTAAACCACAAATCCCAATAGGCAAACTAATACTAGGAAATAATAAAACTGTGCATATTCAGATGTTGGGAGAAAAATATTCTGGGCCATGAAATTTCTACCTTCTGTTATTCACGAGAAAACGAGTGTAAAGAAAAGGAATATCCTTTGCCCCTCGATATTTTTCAATCAATCAATCAATATTTATTAAGCACTGACAAGGTATCAGGGACAGTGCTAAATTCTGGGGATACAAAAAGAAGCAAAAGACTATTCTTGCCCTCAAGGAGCTTATAATCTACTGCATTTTTTCCAATTAACCTTTTAAACCTAGCCCTAGGGAAAGTTGTTAAGTAAAGAAATGTTCCCCTTTTCTCCTTCTCATACCCATGATTTTGTCTTTAAAGCCCGAAGAGTCTTTAGAGAAACAGAAAACAAATAGTATTAAAGTCTAAACACCAGAGTTTGAATCCCGGCTAATACTTGCTGTGACTTTAGGTAACATTCAGTTTACTCAATGGTAAAATTCCTGGTGTAAATTCAATGATCTCTGAGGTCTCCTTCAGAAATTAATCCCAGGACACGAAAATGATAGGCTAACGTGTTAGCCGAAATTTAAGGTGTAAAGTATTTATTTGCCTTCCAACAGAGGAACTCTGGAAGACAGAAAACCTTCAAAGAAAAAGCTATAGTGGAAAGGGTAGGGTCCATATTTGCAGGGGGCAGATGAGAAAATTTCATTCTACTCCCATCTGACAAGTGCCTAGGACCTGAAGATCTTTAAGACTGGTGCTGATAATACAAAAATGAAATGATACCATCCCTTCCTTTAGGCAGTTTATAATCTAATAATCAATTTATCAATAGACATTTATGAAGCACCTAGTATGTATCCGGTCTAACGGTGGTAGAGAGCACACCTAGAGTCCAAAAGACCTGGGTTCCACAAAGATAGAAGTCAAATCCTGTCAGTCCTCAAGGGGTTACATTCTTTCAAATATAATGAAAATCAGCTAGCTCTGGAGGCATTTAGTTCTCCTCAGCTGGATCCAAATAGATTCTTAGAAACCCCAACTCATACCCTGCTTCCCAGAGAGACAGGCAGACAATGTGACTAGAAAGCTAAATTTTGGAGTCAGGAAGACTCGGGTCTGAATCCTTCCTGTAACACTGGCTGTGTGACCCTGGGCAAATCCCTTCATCTTTCTGGGTCTCAGTTTTCTCATCTGCAAAATGGGAGTTATTCTACAACCTACTTTACAAGGCTACTATTGTGAGGTTCAAATCTACATTGCAAATCTTAAAATGTGAGCTATAATAGCCAAGCGCTTGCCCAGCCACAATACAGCTTAGAGTTTGTGGGGGCTGGGGCAAAGTTCAGGATCTTTTCTTATTTCTCCGCCTCCCTGGCATCTTCCACTTGGGTAAAATACTGTGAAGAACTTCTCTCAGCAAGTATATATCAATCTGAGCTCTGTCTACTAAGACTTAGAACTGGCTTCAGTGAGTCTCATTTACATCAAACAATTCTCCCAGAAAGCCTGCTATACTGCTTCAAAAGTCGTGAAGCACACATCAAAAACAGGAAAGGACTGGATTACTTTGCTGAGCCATAAACCCAACCAAACACCAATATTCATTATTTTACTCAACTACAAACCAAACAAAAAAAAATTAAATACGTAGTGAATCCATTCATACTAGAAATACCCTCGATCTATTTCCTAAAATGATTGCGCTGAAACATTTTTGCACACTGCTTACATTTGCCAAACTGACTATAAATCAAATCACTATCATATGATTCGGGTTCCTGCTTCCAAAATTACATTTCTATTTTGTATTGATTGTGGTAGCGTTAGTCGATGAGGTCATTTCTTCCTGTCACAAGAAGAGTACTGTGAAGTTTAGGAAAGGACCTTCCCTCTGAGAATTTTCTGGCTCATCTATGAAATGACCCATTGGATACAGAAGCCCTGGGTTCAGTTAAGTTGATTGCTTATTAAGTGCCTTTGTGCCAGGCACTGTGTTAGGGGCTAGGGATACAAAGTGAGAAAGCCAAAAGAAACAGTTACTGCTCCCAAGGCATTTATTTATCAGAGAAAACAATTTGTGCACAGATAAACACACAAAATATAGATGGTGTAAATATGAAGTAATTTTTTCAGGGAAGGGGAAAGAGACAGAGGAACAAATAACTATGGAAATCACAATGAAGGAAATTAGCTCTGAGTCTTGTAGAAAGCCAAAAGACAGCATGAAGGTGGGAGAGCATTCCAAGAATGGGGAGTTAAGGCTGTAAAGGCATCCATCCCAGGGGGGATTGGAACCTCTCATAAGGGAAACAGAGTGTGGTCCAATTTCTCGGTAATGCAGTGCCTAAGGGAGAGTGGAAGTAGAGTCTGGAGTGCACTAGAACTGTTGGAGTCTGGTGAGATAGGGAGCCATGGTGGCTTCTAAACAGAGGAGGCATATGAGTAGAGTTACACTCTAGGAACCTCTATTTGGGAGGGTACGCGGAATTGGATGGAGGTGGAGAGAGTCAGGAAACGGAGACCAATGGATAGGTTCTGACAATAGCCGCCTGTATCTGTCCCCTTCTCTCTGCTGTGTAAGTGGAGAGGAGCCAGATGCAAGAGAAGTTATGGAAGTAGGACCTATAAGGTATTCAACCGACTGGATATGGAGGATGAGAAAGAAGGAAGGGTACAAAATTAACACTGAGGTTTCATATCAAGGTCACTAGAAGGATGGTCGTCCCTTTGATCAATGAAGTGATACAATGGATAGAGTACTGGAAGTCATCAGGAAGTCAAAGATTTTTAAATCGTGTCAGACTTTTCATGACTCCATTTGGGGTTTTCTTGGCAGAGATACAGGAGTTGTTTGCCATTTCCTCCTCCAGCTCATTTTACAGATGGGAAAACTGAGGCAAAGAGGGTTCAGTGACTTGCCCAGGGTCAATCAGTTAGTAAGTATCTGAGGCCAGATTTAAACTCAGGAAGCTGAATCTTTCTGGTTCCAGGCAAAGGCTCTAGCTATTATACTACCTAGCTGTCCCTAGTCAGAAAGAATTAAATTCAAATTCTGCTTGAGAAACTTATCAGTTGTGCGACCCTGGAGAAGTCACTTCACCTTTCTGCCTCAGTTTCTTCAACTATAAAATGAAAATAATCACAACACCTACTTCTTCTTAAGGGTTGTTGTGAAGAACTTGCACAGAATTATATCATTGGTGCTTAATAAATCCATGTCTATATGCACTTTTCCACCACCACCCTCCCAGCAGACACCTTCCCTCCCCTCCCTTTGTCTGTCTTCTACCTTTGCTCATGTTTTCTCCTTGATTCCTCATTATTTCTGAGGACAGTGGCTGTACACCAGGATAGTTTAGTCATGGTCTCAGAGACTCAATCCTTTATTCATTCCATGACAGGAATTCCCCTCCCCTCCCTTCCCCCACATGATATTTCTACCTGGAAATTAGTGAAGGGTTAGAGAGATATATAAACTCAGAAGTCACTAAGGAACTAGTCAGTAAATTGCTTCATCTCACACACTCCCCTTTTCTTGGTACATGCAGTTCCTTAAGTTCATTTAATATTAAAATGACTTTGCATGATTCATAAAGAAAAGTTCCAGGTTTGTTGATTAAAAGCAGTATATTCTTCTAGTGGCTTCTGCTATAAAAATGGACCACTGTGACAAAAACACAATCTTTTGGAATCTTCATGGGAATGGACAAAAATCACTTCTAAAAAAAAAAATCAATGACTAAAAATGCTTTGTGTAAAAATAAAACACAAAGTTTTCATTTTAATATGATCAAATTCCAAAATGTCCTAATGCAATGGGGATTATAGACTCACATTAGGTAATATTTAAGATATTATTCCAACAACCTTTTCAGTAAAGTTCTAAAAATTGCTCCCAACAGGTCGATCTATTTCTAGCTAATTTTCTTGTTAATGATCTCGGTACTTAGCCTTTGTATTCATTCTAAGTGGTAGGAAATGAGCTGCCTCTAAGAGAAGCATCCAGCAAGCATCCTTCCATAATACTGAATGTAATGAATTTCTGAGCCAAGGTCACATCACTCAAGAAATGTTTGCTGAGGGGGTGTTAAAGTCACACCCAAGAGCTAGAGGAAGCCTCTTAGGCACCTACATTCAGCAGGGACTATTAAAATGGTCATTTGATTCTGGACAACACTTTCTTTAGCAGATGTAGAATGTTTTCTTCCTCAGAATTAATTTATTCTGAATTAAGAAATCATTTGGCCATTTAAAAAGCAGGAAAGATCATTTTTCTTTTCCAGTCTATAAGTGAACAGGAAGAGGAAGGTGAAGATTGAGTTAGCTGCAAAATAGTATTTTAAGTTTCACAGATTGCTGAACTGCTGAAATAGTCTATTTTTAAAATACCAGTTAGATCTTAAAACACACATTTTACATTCATTGACTATTTACATTCATTGATTATTAAAGAATCCATGTTTGCTTTGTTAAAGTTATTACTGAAAAAATACCAAGAATATTTATTTCTTACTTGTGCTCAAGTAAAAGTAATTAAAGCATCTTTTGTCATAAGAAAAAAGTTACAGTTCCTTCTAATACGAGGTGTCCCAGAAGTCTTGGTGCTGTGTTAAATTATTAGAGCTAAGGGCACTAAAACTATTAGTGCTTGAAATGGCACTGAGACTTTTGGGATACCCTGTAAATCATGGCATAAGTGAGAAGAGTTTACTTTTCAGTAATAATATACATACCTACTTCAATTAGTTCTCTTAAATAAATAGATAAATCTTTCATCTTTTGATGTACATGCAAAATTAATGTTAAAAAAAAATCACTAACCCTAACTTTCCCCAAAAGTAACCTAAATCTGCCTCTGGAAAATGCAAAAATGTTCAGAAAGAAAAATACTATGAAGGACTTCAAAATCAGAAGGCCTCTATAAGTCCCTGTTTCCGATAGCCCTCAATTCCCATCACCAATCTCCATACCTGTTAACAAAGTTCTATAATAATACTGAAGTCAGCCAGGGTCACCAAGATAGATGTCACTCACCATTGCTGCTACTATTTTTTTGTAGTCAGAAAAGTTTGATTTCTATCTTAAAGGGTTTTTACAAGTAAACAAGGCCATTCCAATTCACTCGTTAGATTTAAGTGGAACAATAAAGAGCAAGCTAAGATTTAAAAGGATGGTAATTGGCTCAAATTTGTGCTTAAGTGTAACTGAACAGATTTTTAATAATGTCAGACTCATATTAAAAATTTAACTTTTTTTTTGTTGGATATGAAAGAGGGCCTCATTTAGTTGTGGTTGAAATCAACTTTTCCTCTTGCCACTAATACTCACACATATTATTTCCTGATGAGACCTAAGGATTCAGTCTATCCAATTTACTACATACAGATTGTTGAGACGGCTCCCAAAAGGCTAAAGCCAGAACTGTACTTCCAAATTCAGGTGACCTATGGGGGAATCTTTCTTTCCTAGTCTCTAACTATATAAACACAGCTGAAGAAAATAATGGATAAAGAGATGGTTAAAAATACTTTAAGGATGCAGATTTCAAGAAAAGAATACAGGCCTCGATGTGTAAAACCCTTAAGAACATTTTAACTTTTTGTTTCATAAATATTTCTGTTACTAATGAAATGTATTGTTTATGACCTAAATGTAACAGAACTATAATTATATAGAAGTACCTCTAATTCATCTCTAAGTAATTAACAAATTAGCTGGCTGAGAAGAGAGTTTGCAAATAGACTTCTCAAGAGGATGGGGAACAAGGAATATGTTCACAGTTCACATAGCTTATTGGCAAACGGAGCCAAGCATCATAATATATTTCTGATTCATACCTCTAAATCAAACTTTTTTTTCTCCAGTATAAATTTAAAATGTCCTGGGGACTTTGAAAGTAACACTGTAATTTTTCTACAAGTAATTTATCACCCTTTTAAAATAAATAATACTGAAATATGTAAGGCATCAGAGACCTAATTTCTAAAGAACAGGAAACTAGCCCTTTTCAAAGAAAACGTTACATTTATCATTTAAAAATGCAATTCCAAAAATTGTTTTCCAAGTAGCTAAGTTGTGAAGATCTATAAAAGAGGTGACCCTGGTCTATGTTTTAGTTTTAATGAAGTTATGGATTGGTCCGGGGGTTTTGGGGCTTTTAAAGAATCCAAACCCACTCTCCCCACCCCAACATGGGCAGACAGGAATCTGACTTAAGCAATTTTACAGAAATGCCTTTTTTTTTCCTTTTCTTAAAGGGGGTCATTTTGTCTCTGAAACTATAGAATATAATTTCTACTTTGAGCAGCTTCCTGTTTTATTGATGCCAATGTTAGTTTCAATAATGCTGGTTTTACTGTGCTTGTGGTTAAAAACTAGAAAACAAAGGGCTGAAGAGGAATATTTGATAAAAATCTGGTATCAGAGCAACAGAAGTAGGGTTTTTCCTATATCATGTAGCAAAGAAAAAAAAAGCCATGCTGGTCCCCAGCTGAGACTTAAAATTTAATATACCCATCTAGTTTTAAAGGTATCATCAGCATGCTGAATATCATATGTCATATGATTCAAATAAAGGAGGAAGAAAATCATTTGTGTAAAGAATATGTTATGACAAAAGAAAGATGTGTAGTTATAGTTTTGCATTTGCTTTTTTGACTGATAATATTCTCGATTGAATTTAATAAACACTTATTAAGCACCTACTGCTGACTAAGCTTTGGGAAAAGAAAGATGGCAGGGTATTTTGCCCTCAAAGAGTTTATAATATAGTGAAAGAGGCTGGGCAACCATAAGATATACAAATAACCACGATTTAAGTGAGAAAATGCCTATAATTGCAATCACAGAATTCCTGACTCTCAGGTTGGATGGGACATCAGAGGCCATCTAACCCTACCTGCGTCTGGGTAACAGTCCCCTGTACAACATAGGACAAGTATCCGCCTTTGCCTGAAGACCTTTGGGGGAAGGGGACATAACCCACTCTACCCAAACTGTCAGGAACTTTTGTTCTTACATCAAATCTCAAACTCCAATTCTCCAAAAACTTTTCTTAATTACCCTTTCAGTTACAGCTCTACGATTTAGTAATTACAAATATTTAATTTCTCATGTAAAATTGTCTATTATTGCATAACACTTAAAGCTGAGGTTATTCACAAAAATGTTAAACTAAGACATTTTATTGTAACAATAAGAAAAATCCTGAAATTTGTCTACTATTATTTACTCGAAAATGTATAAATCGATGTACAATCAAAAAAAGCCTATCAGGGCTTATTTTTTTGGGGGGAGGGTTATGATGGCCAATGATATGTGTCCATCATTTTTTTTTACAGTATTTAGTTTTCTAAGTAATTTTCCCCCTGAAATTTTTATCGAACATCCATGTCCAATTCCTAAAGAGAACAAGAAGGGGGAGTTAGCTCTACGTTGCCACATAGCTGTGTTTTCAGATCACAGAATGATGAGTTTACTGCGCACAAGAGGAGGGGTACAGGGCACCTGAAGTCCACTGCGGTTAGGCACTTAGTTTGACAGGGTCCCTTTTATGATTAAGTAATTCACTGATCTCTCCATAGAGAGAAACTTTCTTTTCACAACTTGTAAAAAAATAAATCAAAAACAAAAATCACACCTATGAAGTGAAAAGTAGCATGGCTGATAATATATTTTAATTAAAATATGTCCAAAGTCCATTTCCCTGTCCAAATATTTTCAGCAACTAATTGAAGCAAATTACCCAAAGAAATTACACCTAGGCATTTTGGCCTTAAGCTCATTAGGCAAAGTTACTTTAAAAGCCCTTAATGTTTTTAGGTCAGAATGATAAATATTACAAGTCCCAAATAGCATTACATATTACCGTTCAGTTATTACCAGAACAGTACTATTGACTTTCGCCCTGATTTTACGGGCTAGTGGTCTCAGCAAGGATCGTGCCAGGCTTCAGCCGACTCCGCACACAGTAACTACCGCGAATGCCAAACGTTCCGCAAACTTTCTCACCAAGGCACTTGAAAATGTCGCTGCTGCGAGCTGACTCACCCGAGCTGTCCAAGGCAGGAGAGTGGAAGGTGCCGACGGAGCCCTCCTACCCCTTCGGATCAAAGTGGAGCAGCTGCTCCTCCTCTCCACCTGACCCCCTATAAAAGCCGCGGATCGGCGACTCCCAGTTTCCGGCTCTCTTTCCCTGGCCCCTCCCCAAAAGCCGAGGCACAAAGTACCACCTTTCTCTTCACTCACACCCTCCTTCCACCCAGCCCCGAGGGACCTGTCATCTCTGTTTACCTGACCCACCTCCTTCCCCCCGCCAGAGTTCAGAAGAGCGTAGCCCGCCGCTGTCCTGCGCCGTGCCCACATGGCATCGAGGGACTCAGCTTGGCAGCACGGGGCACGCTTGGGCACTTGAAGTACCAGCGCGCTCATCCTGCTGCTCGGAAGCAGGCTGGCATCCCTGGGCCCCTCCTGCCCCGTGCATGCTCCCAGAACTTCGGGAGGGCTGGGGGTTGTCATCACCTGTTACTTCCCTGCTCTACAACCCCAGGGCAGACCTGGCGGACGGAAGGACAGTCAGACAGACAGATGCTCTGTTCCCTTGCCTGGCTCGGCAAGGCCGGGGGAAGCCACTCGCATGGCGCTCGTCCTTCACACAGGGCACAGTCTACCAGGAAACTTCCCTGCCATTCTCGGGGGACACGGACCCCTTCCCCAACCCCCGTATTCCGGGGCACTCGCACTCAGCCCCCTCCGACCCCAGGTCACAAGTTCTACGACTCCTTACTCGGCCCAGGAGCCAAGGCTCGGTGTCCTCCGTCCTCCGTGACACAAGACCCCAGAGCCCCTTGTCCCGGGACAGGGAACACGCCCCCTGCGCGGCTTCCTCTCGGCTCAGAGCCCCCCGGCCCGGGCCCCAGGAGCTGCGAGTCTCCTTTAGTCCCGCGTGCCCTTAAACTCGGGACACTGCGCTCGCCCGTGAATCTTTATCCCAAGACACCCAGGTCCGTGACCCTCGTAGTCCGGGACCCGGCGGCCCGGGAGGGAGCCCCGATCCCAGGACACGCAGCCACACGAGCGCTCCGGGCCACAGGACCCCGGAGGCGTGGGGGCTCTTGGCCCCGGGCTGTTTGGGTCTCCCCGGTCCCCCGCGGCCGCGGCCCAGCCCGGCGGGGGCGCTCTGACCTGCGGCCGGTGGCGCCCCTGGCTCCCGGTGTCCGCCCCAGCTGAGCCGAGCCAGGCCGGGCAGCTCCGGTGACTGTGACGGCGGCTGCGGCTCCGGAGTGTCAGCGCGCTCTTCCTGCGCGATCGCCAAGTGCGGCCGGGGCCGGGGCGGGGGGCGGAGGCTGGGGGCAGGGTCCCGGACTGGGAGGGGGCAAGGAGAGGAGGGGAGGAGGAGGAAGGGGGCGGGGGCGGGGGCGGCGCGCAGGGACCTGCGCCCCGCGCGCTCGCTGCTCGCTGGCTGGCTCGCTGGCTGCAGGAGGGAGCCGCTTCCGAAGCAGCGCTAGCCCGCGGCCGGCCCCCGCAGCGCCCGGGTCGACTTGGCCCTCCGAGCGGGGGACAGCGCTGCTTCCCCGGAGTGCGTCCACCCCCGTCCCCTACGGGGAAGTAACTTTGGGGTCGGGATGGCAGAGGCGGGCAAGGACGCGGCTCACCTCCGGAAGCCTAGAGGTCAGCCGGGAGAGCCCCCGAGGGTCCGGGGAGTGGAGAGCAGAGCTGGGCGGAGTTGGAGAGGCCGAGGCAGGGACTTGGCATCTGGAAGGGAGAAGCGGGGCCGAAGCACTTCGGCTACTTAAATCTTAAACTGAGTCATTTCTGTTGTCCTGAGCGAGAATGGAAGCGTCTTGGGGACGGAACTGGACTGGAAGCAACTTGGGCACAGATAGACCAGAAGCCGTTTGAGGGGGGACCTAGACGAGAGCGGAGGTGGCCACACTTTGCTTCCAGCGCTGTAATTTTCTTGGTATCGAGACACTTGGAGGGGAGAGTTGGGAGACTTCAGAGTGCTCACGTGCAGTCATGCAAATGCAAAGGTTTGCTAGGGTTTGTTGCATACAATTTAAGGAAGTCTAGAGCTTGTGGATGCAATTGTAAATTCCAAAAGATTCCCAGCTCCCTGAGCTGAATTCCTTCAGGGCATACTATTTTGGAACTGCGGGATTGGCAGCAACTTGGCCGCTTTGCCTCAACTTACTCAGCACACGTTTAGATGGAAAGTTTCTTGAGGCCAGCAAAGCAGTCATAGGCCCAAAACTCCTGGGCGACAAACTTAAACCAGAGGCCGACTTAGAATCCCACCGGCCATTCCTCAAGGCCAGACAAAATGTAAACTGTTTGAGGACAGACTTAGCCCGGAAACTCCTCATTGAGGGATGGAAAGTGCCTCGTGGAGGGCAGACCTTGACAGGAAACCGGGCAAACCGAGGCTGCGCTAAGACTGCAAGCTCTTTGTCAGCAGCCTTAGTCTGCAAAGATCTAGGCCAGAAAGGATCTTCTGGGCATTTGCCCTGGAGAAAGCACCTGGAACTCTAGGGACTGCGTTGGAAGCCCAGCTAAGTCACTTGACCCTTGTAAGATCTTAATGAGTCATTTCTCCTTATTCCCTCAGTTTCTCTCAGCATTACACTTTCCTAATTGTAAAGTGGGTTGGACTGGGCCTGGCCATCTCCAAGGTTTCTTTCCTTCTCTAAAGCCTTCCACAATGGATTTTGAAGGCAGGTTAGGCCATTAGTGAAATAAAGGGGAAAGTGACTAGGCTCTGGACAATGTTTCTTTGAGTGGGAAGGGCCCCAGCTCCATCTCTGAGACCCCAAACGACCCTCTTCCTCCTTTACTGCAGTAATCCAATTCACTTGCAGGTCATGGGCCCAGAATAAAGGGGAAACAACCACAAATGCAACTTTTACTAGTCAAAAGATTGTCTACTTTGTCACTGAGAGGGATTTATCAGTCTCCCATCCCACCCAATCCAGGCACTACTAGTAAACATAGGAACAACAGACAGAAAATGAGATCCATTAAGTGAGATGCTCACAACTTCCTAGCATCACAATATTGTAGAAAGAGCTCTGCTCTGGAGACAAAGGTCCTGGATTCAAATCCTACCTCATGCTTGTTATGATCTTAACATACAGGTTAAGTCACTCAACTTCCTGGAGCCTCAGTTTCCTGATCTAAAATGGGGGAGGGAGGCTTGGACTAGATGGTTTCTGAGGTCCTTTCCAGTTCTAAATCAGTGATCCTTATTTATCTCCATTCCCACTAAATATTGTTTCATATGAGCTGTAGATGAACTTCTATAAAAATATCCTCTCTATCACATATTCTGAAAGGCAGTATGGACAGATGAAAAGAACACCAGATTTGTAGTCAGAAATCCTGAGCTCAGTCCTGGTTCTGGCATATGTCAGACATATGACCCCTGGTGGTCTCCCCAGTATCAGTGTCACTTCATTGTCCTGGGGCCTCTCTCCACCTCCCTAAATTCGCCATCTCCCCACCAACTGGAAGTATATTTAAAACTGCTGAGACCAAGCAAAGTTTGTGGTACTCATCTCAAACACAGAATCTTTTAGTTTATAACCCTGTGGGAACAATTTTTTCCCCTTCATTTCAAAAAGCATATTCCAAGTATGTTAAGAATAACCAGTTCTCCAGTTCTACCACAAAGGACCTAACTGAAAAGCCTTCTGATGACCAAAAGGTATAAAACTTCTTTTCATCTATGCTATGAAGAACACACCTTGCTGCTAACCAGAAGTGTACCTTATTTCGCGTTTTTGGGAAGTTTTTTTTTTCTCCTGAATCAAAATCTCAAAGGAGAAAAGTGATATTAGGTATCCGACCCCAAAAGAATCAGGTTCTAATTACAGAGTGCTCATAACTAAAATCACTCAGGAGTGTAAAGTAGATTCTTAACATTTTCCCAGCTCAAAAATATTCTTCTAGCATGTGTGGGCTACTTACTACCTTCCTCTTACAACAATGAAGCAGAATGGTGTCAGTTCATTGGATCACGGATTGAAAGCTAGAAGGGACCCTAGAAGTCATCTAGTCTAATGGCCTCATTTTATACATATACATATTGAAGTCCAGTTAAGTGACTAGCTCAAGGTTACCCAAACAGTAAGTGGCAGGGTCAGGATTCCAGCTCTGGTCCTGATTATTTGAGATGAGCTGTTGGGTTTTATGGTTGTTCATTTTCCCCCTTCTTCTAAACTCCTCCTCTCCTGTCTGCCTCCGTCTCGCCTTCCTTCTCCTCTCCAAAGGAAGGTAAATTTGGATGGTCAAACGCTGTCCAGTTGACTTGGGTTTTATTGGCTCCTTTCCTGCCCTGTCCAAAACTCTCCCCAAACCTTAAACCTACTGCTCTCTGAAGCTGGGATTCCAATGGGCCCCTGCCTAAGGTCTCCTCTGGAACCTCCTAGCTTTAGATTATCCATAGTAACTGTTGCTGTTTCCCACCCAGCCTGAAGTCTTTCTTTTTCTTGATCGATTAAAGGGGCCAGGCCCTGGCTACTTCTTAAACAGGCCTATTCAATGAATGGGTGTTGCCTCACCCTAAGTGAGTACCTACAAAGGTACTTGGGCCTAAAGGGCCCAAAGTCTCCTAGTGCATCCTGGGTCATCTCCAATCATCCTGAGGAATACCAGGTCAGTGGATTCAGATGGCTCTGGAGGAGAAGTGAAGCTGGTGGGTGACCTTGCACAGCCCTCCCTCACTCAAGCCAAAGTCATCATTTCTCTGATGGCATGGTCTTCTTCAGCAACGAAGGATGAACACAATCCCTTTGTGACTAATGGGCTAGCACCTCCTTCTCCACACTGCTATTCCCACTGGTTTTTTGAGTTGGATGCAAGATGTCCCAATAGTATTGGACTAAGCCTAAACTACACTAAGACTTTTGGAGCATTGAGTATTTTAGGATGTAGTTCTTTTGAATCCAAATCAGACACAAACAAACATACATTTCAAATAGATATATGCGGTTCAAATATATATTATATATATATATTTATATATGTGTGTGTGTGTGTGTGTATACACACACACATTTATACACATAATGGCTTGTCTGGAGTCACACATCTAGTAAGATTTAAACTCAGGAAGATGAGTCTTCCTGTTTGCAAGGCCAGTGCTCTATCCACTGTGCCATTTAGATGCGTATATATGTATGTCTATATGTGTGCGTATAGACATACCTATAGACAGAGTTCATATATATGTATGTATGTATATATATATATATATATATATATATACACACACATAATTCATCTATATACCTTCCTTCTCACTAAGGAAATTTCTTCCCTTCTGTTTGTAATTGTGCAATAAAAATACATGCCACGTGGGGAGGAAATGGAGGTCTGGTAATGTGGGTTGACCGTAATTGAATTGATTTTCATAGTATTCTGAACATACTCAAATTGGCTCCCCTGGGAAAAGACTCCAGACATTTTAATATACCAATGATTTTTTTTTAAATGCTGTGTTTAAAAAAAAATCAGTAGAATCTTTTCTTCAAATAAGGTGACTCAGTCCAGGGTTCCAAAAAAAGTTCATTAACCATTTAACACTTATCCTAGTATTTCATTACTTTGCCCTAGAAGTATAAAGAAAATGAATGTTCTAATCGGGCCTCTCACTTATGGTAACTATACATTCCTGTACAGCTGTGCTTAATCTTTCTCCTCTTTGTATTTTTATAGTTTTATGGATGCAGTTTTCTTTTACACTCCATTTCCCCATATTCTCAACCCCCACTGCCATCCCCTTTTGAATCTTCTTTTATAACAAGGAAAGATGCTTAAGGAAAAGCACCAATACTTATAGTGACTATACCTGTCAGCTCATGAAACTTTCTATGCCTGTTGTCTCTTACCTCTCTACTGCAATCGGTAATTTTGGTAATTGGTAAGTCTCATAAGATTTCAAGCTTTTTCATTATTATTATGTCTGGCAGGGTGATCTTTTATGTTACTGTTAAAATTGTTTTGCGGTGTCACAAACCAGGCCCACATAAGACAATGAACTTGACTGATACATGTTTGTGTGTTCTGACTGCTCAGCCAACTGGTTTTCTCTTGCCTCTCTCCCTCTCCTCAGACTTCCCTATTCCCTGAGACACAACAGTATTGAAATCAGGCCAATTATCCTTAGAATGGCCTTTAAGGGTTCAGGTGAAAGGAATCTTCAATGGATAGGGCAAACTTCATTGTTTTCTTATTTTAAGAAATTGCCATAGCCTCCCCAGCCTTCCGCAACCACCACCTTGATCGGTCCCATTAACATTGAATTAAGATCCTATACCACAAAAGGATTATGACTTTGATGACAGATCAGGTAGTAGAATTTTTTTTAGCAATAAAAAATTTTTAAATTAAGATATACATATATATTTAGACATAATACTATTACACACTTAATAGACTATAGTATAAACATAACTTTTATATGCATTAGGAAACCAAAATATATGTGACTTATTTTGTTGTGATATTAAAGCAGTTTGGAATCAAACCCATACTATCTCCAAAGTATGCTTATATTAAAAACAATGACACTTAATTGCTCACTCATCCATGAACTTCCTTCAGATGTGAGACCTTCTCACCCTGGTACAATTTACTATTCCAGTGACCTACTTGCTCTGGTAATCCCTTCTATAAGGCCATAATCCCTTCTGCCATTGGTCAGTTCCTCTTGGATTCTCCATTTTGTGGAGAGGCCTCTGTCTTCGAAGCCATGCCCCTACAGTGGTGTTTTTCAGTTGCTTCCTTCCTCCCTTCCTTCCTTCCTTCATTCCTTCTTTCCTTCCTTCTTTTTTGGCAGGTCCTTGTACCTGTTTCTCTCTATGATACCCACAGCCAGGGCTGACTCACTTCTCTTTGAGTGACCTCACAGAAGTCACCCTCCTTAAAGCTATCTTCCATCTAGGAACTCAGGATTGGTAGAGAATATCTAACTTTTACATAGGCTAACACTTGGGAATTTCAACAGTTTTGGTCATACCTCTGCTAAAAGGGTGACAAACCACAAATTCTTCTTTGTATATCATTTAATATCATCATACCTTGGAGTCTCTGTTACCTGTCCTTTATCAACTGTGATTTTATCAACTGGGCTTGGGGCAGAAGGCAGGGAATCAGTTGATCCTAAATGTCCTCCACTCCACTCCATATTTCCTTGCTGTTTTGGAAGTAAACCTATAAATTGACATAAAGGGTAAAATGATGTAACTTAACATTTCTTTAACAATTTTCTTTGACATTAAAGGAGGTGGGGCCTTGCTCACTCATTTTTATTATACTTTTCACAATTTTGAAATATGTATCTAATATAATGTTAAAACTAATGATAAAATATTTCTTTTTTCTAGTAATGCCTTTCTTCTTTATTTTCCCACAAAGGGAAAATACTCTAGGTTGCTCAAGAAGAAAGCATTCCTCCCTTTCAGTGATGACCACCTCCTCAGGTATCCATACAGTTCTTTGGACTTATGGTATCTGCATGGGTGAGCCATGAATTATACACATTTGATAGACAGTCTATTATTCTGCCCTATATCTACATAGTCCGCATGACTCACAGTACAAGCAAAATGCAAGGTCTGGGTTTTTTCTTTCATATCATGACTGTTATTTGCTGCTCCTGGATCCTAGCTCCTTGTTGGTTCTGTAACTCAGGAACTCCTTACTGCTCAGCAGTTCTCTCCATCAGCTTCAATCTCTAGGCTACCTAATTTCCCTCTTCTCTTGGGAGATCATTTGGTTCCCTGAGGTACATAGTTATCTAGAGCCTATGATTCTATGAAGGAGCTTCAGAGCTGCAGAGACTTTATATCAGGGAACCAAATCCGTTCATATTTGACTGGCATCTTTCTCTTGGATATTTCTAATCTTGTTGTCCTTTTCTTTTTCTCCTACTGTGATTCCTTTTAAAAACCAAGCCTGAGGGTATGTCTGGGGGGAGGGGCAGGGAAGGGAGATGAGTTGGCTATAAATAATGTAAAACTCATTAACAATGTAGTTTCAGGGAGACCCTGGACTAGAAAAGGAATTATCTCCTTATCGTGGAGTTAATCACTTCCAGCGAAAGTTACTTCTTCTGTGGGGAAACGTCTACAAAGCCAGAGCAAAGTTCTTTTCTGTGAGGAAGTGAGAACCTGGGACAATGTCTGAACACACCCACTACATCAATATCTACTCTTGTCACTTTGTAACCCTCAGACTTTGGCATGAATCTACTTTAAATTTCCACCAGTGGTTTTAATTTTTCAAAATTTCCTGAGCATCTACCATGTGCAAGAAATGGCACTAAAATCTGCTGAGAATACAAAGATGAAAACTGCCTGCCCACTGCCTACAAGGCATTTGTAATCAGCAAAGTGAAGTGGTTATCCGCAGCGGCTCTGCAAATTAGATTCCTGGGATGCCAGGAGTTAAGCTCCTCTCCCAGGTCATCCACAAAGTGGATGTGCACTTGCTATATTGTTCTGATAGTATCATTCCCTTTCTCAAAAGTTTTAGGGCCTTTCCTTTGATTTTTAGGATACAACGCAAACTCTTCAGCCTGGCATTTAAGGTGTTTTATAATTTTGGAATAACATAACTTTTCAATCTTATTTCATCTTTGTGTAGTCGATGTTCCACCCAAAAAGAAGTGCTCTCAAACTGATGTGTAGGGCAGGGCAGAGATAGGGGAAAGAGATGGAAAAATCAAGGGATGAATAGAACGAGGGTGGTGCCTTCAACAAAAACAGGGAATTTTGAAAGAGAGGTGAGTTAAGAGAAAGGTGATGGGTTCCATTTGGTACACAGTGAAGAAGGGGAAGACAAAATGGCTCAGCAAGGCTGTTGCTGGTACATTGCCTGAATAATCCTCCCTTCCCTATTTTGATCTCTTGGCTGATCCAACTCAATTCTACCTGTTTCTCTTGCCTTCTTGTGTTATTGCTAATCATTCCTTACCAAACCCAACCCTGGATTCTTCCCAGACTTTACTTTCTTTGGTCCTACTTGTGTGCTGTTGAATGTAACAGAAGAAAATCACAAAGCCATGCTAATTGGGCACTACAAATTTATATTACATAATTTCAACTGGGCTGTCACTGGAGCAAGGCAAATATTTCCTAATTTTTTCACTATCCCACTCTCCACCATAGCTATTCCAAACTTTATCTATTCCTTCCATGTCATTCTTCTCCTAAGTGTTTCAGTTGAGGACCTCACCTCATTCTCCACTTGAAAAAAATGGAGGCTATTTGCTGAGAGCTCTACCTTCTCACCTTATTTTGAATCATTAGAAATTCTTTGCCAATGGCTTCCTCCTTCACTCTAATCTAGGATAAAGAAGTGGCTCTTCTTTCCAAGTCTAACTCCTTGCTTGGCATGTGCCACTGATCTCATCATCCCTTCCTTACTTCTCTAGCGAACTGCCTCCACTTAAATCAATCCCTATCTACTGGCTCCTTCCCGATGCTTAGAAGCATGCCTGTCCTTGAAAATCCTTGACTAGATCCTACTAGGCAGCTAGGTGGTGCAGTGGATAGAATACTGGGCTTGGATTTAGGAAGGTTCTGTGTTCAAATCCTTCCTTTGACACTTACTAACAGTGTGACTTTGGGCAAGTCACTTAACCTAGGTTTGACTCACTTTCCTCAACTGTAAAATGAAGATAAAGAATAGGGCCTACTTCCTAGGGTTGTTGTGAGAATTAATGAGATAATATTTGTAAAGCACTGAACATATTGACTGGCAAAGAGTTGCTGTTGTTTGTCCTTTGTTTTAGAAGATGACTAATCATGGGGTGACTTCTTGGCTCATGTGTGAATTGGATTTAAGCAAGGCAGAGCTGCACAAAGTTGTCAGCCTTACTCCCTCTTCCAGAGTCATGGAAGTCCAGGAGCTTAATAAATGCTTATTTATTTCCTTCTTACGTCCCTGCTGGCAACTAGGTGGTCCTGTGGACAGAGCTATGGGCCTGAAGTCAGGAAGACTCATCTTCCTGAGTTCAAATCTGGCCTCAGACACTTAGTAGCTGTGTAACCCTGGGCAAGTCACTTAACCCTGTTTGCTTTGGTTTCCTTATCTGTAAAATGAGTTGGAGAAGGAAATGACAAATCATCCCAGTACCTTTGCCAAGAAAACCCCAAATGGGGTCACAAAGAGCTGGACACAAATGAAATGACTGAGCACAACATCCCTCCTAGTTATTGTCCTATATCCCTCCTCCCCTTTCCTAGCTAAACTCCGTGAGAAAGCTGCTTATACTTATTCACCTTTCATCGAATTCTAAACCCTCTATTTAATCTCTTTCTGTCATTGGCATCAACTTAATCTAACATTTTTTTTTTAATGCTTACCATATGCAAGACACCATGCTAGGTTTGAGGAATACAAATCAAGGGCAAAAACAGTCTCTGCCCCCAAGGAACTCATTCTAATAAGGAAGACAACCGGTAAAAAATGATGTATGTACAAGATATATAGAGTGTATGGGAATATATATATGTGTATGTGTGTGTGTGTGTGTGTGTACATACATATAATTGGAGAGGGAAGGCACTAGTAGAGAGGGTAGGGAGTAGGAAAGGGTTCTTGTAGAAAGTGACATTTAAACTATTTTGAAGCAATTTAGAAAATTCAGTAGGTAGACTTGAAGAGGGAGAGCATTCCAGGCACCACCACCACCACCACCATCATCCTCCTTGTCATTATCATCACCATCATCATTACCATGCTCGTCATTATCAGCATTATCAGCAGTAGCATTTATTTATCACCTTAAGGTTTGCATAGCACTTTATAGCATAGCACTTATTATCCTTCTTGATCCCTGTAACAATCTCGGGAAGTAGGTTCTATGATCATACACAATTTAAGGGGAAAGAAACCAAGTCTGAAAGAAGTTAAGTGAATTGCCCAGGATTACACAGCTAGAAGTGTCTGAAGCAGGATTAAAATTCAGGTCTTCCTGATTTCCAGTCCCACAATCTCTCTGTGGGAGAGCCTATGCAAGAGAAGAAGGATCTCTGGGAGCAGGTGGTAGCTTCATTTGGAATGTGAATTCAGTTAGCAGGCTTCACTTCCTTGTTTGGAACATGTATTTTAAAATCTAATTTTGCAGATGAATGCAGGTAAGTTTTTTTTAAACAACTTGGCATTTTCTTCCTCATTAAAATGAAATGTAATTAAATCAACATTTATGAAGAACTTACTATGTACAAGGAAATGTGTTAGGTGGTGTTAATACAAAGATAACAAAAAATCCCTGACCTCAAGAAATTTATATTCTACTTGGGGGATACAATATGTATACAAATAAGTATTTATAAGCACACATAATTTTTAAAATATTTTAATTTATTTTGTCAGCTGTTTCCTAATTAAATGTAATTTTTTAAACATTAAAAAATTTTTGAGTTGCAATTTTCTTCCCTCCCTCCTGCCCTGTCCCTCTCCTTGAGAAGGCAAACAATTGGATAATGATTATGCATGTAAAGTCATGGAAAACATATTTCCATATTAGCCATGTGACAAAAGAAAACACAAACAAAATAGCACAATAGAAATAAAGATAATATGCTTTAATCAATATTCAGAGTTCATCAGTTCTCTCTCTGAAAGTAGATAGCATTTTCTTTTCATCATGAGTCTGGGTATTTCTTGGATCATTGTCCAAATCAGAGTAGCCAAGTCTTTCACAGTTGATCATTCTTACAATATTGCAATTAGTGCATACAATGTTCTCCTGGTTCTGTTCACTTCACTCTGTATCAGTTCGTGTAAGTGTTCCAAGTTTTTCTGAAAGCATCCTGCTTGTCATTTCTTATAGCACAATAGTATTCCATCACAATCTTATATTACAACTCATTCAACCATTCCCCAATTGATGGTAATCACCTCCATTTTTAATTCATTGCCATCACAAAAAAGAGCTGCTAAAAATATTTTTGTGTAAATATTTCCTTTCCCCTTTTCTTTGATCACTTTGGGAAACAGATCAATAGTGGTATTGCTGAATCGAAGAGTATACACAGTTTTATAGCCCTTTGAGAGTATTTCTGAGTTATTCTCTAGAATGGTTGGACTAATTCACAATTCCACCAGCAATGCATTGGTGTCCCAATTTTTCCACATCCTGTCCAGCACTTGTCATTTTCCTTTTCTGTCATGTCAGCCATCTGGTAGGTGTGAGGTGGCATCGCAGATATATTTAAATTTGCATTTGTCTAATCAGTAGTGATTTAGAATATCTTGTCATTTGACTATTGATAGCTTGGTTACTATTTTTTCTTACTCTATAACATAATTCTTTGGTATTTTGATTGGTAAGGCACTGAATAAGTAAATTAATTTGGCAAAAATTCTCATTTTTTTTTAAAATATTGTCTTGGCCTATCCATGAGCAATTAATATTTCTCCAATTGCTTAGATCTGTCTTTGTGTGAAAAGTGTTTTGTAATTGTGTTCATGTAATCCCTGGGGTTGTCCTGACAGGTACACTTCCAGATATTTTATGTTGTCTGCAGTTGCTTTGAATTGAATTTCTCTGTCTCTTCCTGTGGGCTTTTATTGGTCGTATATAGAAATTCAGATGATTTATGTGGATTTATTTTATATCCTGTAACTTTGCTGAAGTTGTTAATTATTTCCACTATTTTTAAGTTTATTCTCTAGAATTCTCTAAGTATACCATCATTTCATCTGCAGTGTGATAATTTTGGTTCCTCATTGCCTATTCTGAATACTTCAATGTCTTTTTCCTTATTGCTATAGCTAGCATTTCTAGTAAAATATTAATAGTAGTGGTGATAATGGACATCCATCCTTCACGCCTGATCTTATTAGGAAGGCTGAAAGTTTATCTGCATAACATATATATGCTCTTAGTTTTCCATAGATGCTATTTATCTTTCTAAGGAAGGTTCCATTTATTTCTATTTTCTAGTGTTTTTAATAGGAATGCCTGTGGTATTTTATCAAAGGTTTTTTCCTGTATCTGTTGAAATAATCATATGATTTCTATAGGTTTTCATATGGTCAATTATGCTGATAGGTTTCCTAATATTGAACCAGCCCTGCATTTCTGGTATAAATCCCACATGCTCAAAGTGTATGATCATTGTGATATTTTGCTGTAGTCTCTTTGCTAGCATTTTATTGAAATTTTTTGCTTTGATATTCAGTAAGTAAATTGGTCTTCAGTTTTCTTTCTCTATTTTTGCTCTCTTCAGTTTAAATACCAAAATTATATTTGTGTAATAAAAGTAATTTGATAGGACTCCTTTATCTATTTTTTCAAATAGTTTATATATCCCGATTATATTGGGATTAATTATTCCTTAAATGTTTGGTAGAATTCACTTGTAATTCCTCTGGTCTGAGGATTTTTTCTTAGGGAACTTATTAATTGCTCATTCAAATTCTTTTTCTGAGATTTATTTATTTAATTATTCTATTTCCTCTCCTTTAATCTGGGAAGTTTATGTTTTCGTAAATATTCATACATTTCACTTACATTATCAGTTTTACTGATATATAATGGACAAAGTAACTCCTAATAATTGCTTTAATTTCATCTTTTTCATAGTGGATTTACCCTTTTCATTTTTGATATTAGTAATTTTGTTTTCTTCTTTCAAATTAACCAATGATTTATATTTCCCCCATAAAACAAGCTCCAAGTTTTATTTATTAGTTCAGTGTTTTTTTAATTTTAAATATTTATTTATTAATTTTTATTTTTCAACATTCATTTCCACAAAATTTTGAGTTCCAAATTTTCTTCCCATCTCTCCCTTCCCCCACCCTAAAACACTGTGCATTCTGATTACCCCTTCCCCAATCTGCCCTCCCTTCTATCACACCCCTCCTTTCCCTTATCCCCATCTTCTCTCTTTTCTTGTAGGGCAAGATAGATTTCTATACCCCATTACCTGTATTTCTTATTTCCCAGCAGTATGCAAAAACATTTCTCCACATTCGTTCCTAATACTTTGAACTTCAACTTCTCTCCTTTCCTCCCACCTCACCCATCCCCACTGAGAAGGCAAGCAATTCAATATAGGCTATATATGTGTAGTTTTGCAATAGTCATGTTGTGTAAGACTAACTATATTTCCTTCCATCCTATCCTGCCCCCCCATTTATTGTATTCTCTCTTTTGACCATGTCCCTTCCCATAAGTGTTTATTGGTAATTGCTCCCTCCTCCCATTTGCCCTCCCTTCTATCTTCCCCCGACCCAACTTGTCCCCATCTCCCCTACTTTCCTGTAGTGTAATATAAATTTTCATACCAAATTGAGTGAGCATGTTATTCCCTCCTTAAGTCAAACGTGAACAGAGTAAGCTTCACTTTTTTCCCCTCTCACCTCCTCCCTTTTTTCCTCCATTGAATAATTATGCTTACTCTTTTTGCCCCATTCCATTTCTCCCTTTGTCCTCCCAATATATTCCCCTCTTACCATTTTATTTTATTTTTTAAATTTATTTTATTTTATTTTTTACATCATCCTGTCTTAATCAACTTACCCTGTGCTCTCTGTCTATACATGTGTGTGTGTGTGTGTATATATATATATATATATATATATGTGTGTGTGTGTGTGTGTGTGTGTGCATGTGTACGTGTGTGTGTTTAATCCCTCCAACTACCTAAATACTGAGAAAAGTCTCAAGAGTTACAAATGTCTTTCTATGTAGGAATGTAAACAGTTCAACTTTAGAAAGTCCTTTATGATTTCTCTTTCCTGTTTACCTTTTCATGCTTCTCTTGATTCTTGTGTTTGAAAGTCAAATTTTCTTTTCAGGTCTGGTCTTTTCATCAAGAGTGCTTGAAAGTCCTCTATATCATTGAATGACCATTTTTCCCCTTAAGTATTATACTCAGTTTTTCTGGGTAGGTGATTCTTGGTTTTAATCCCAATTCCTTTGACTTCTGGAATATCCTATTCCAAGTCCTTTGATCCCTTAATGTAGAAGCTGCCAGATCCTGTGTTATCCTGATTGTACTTTCACAATACTCGAATTGTTTCTTTCTAGCTACTTGCAATATTTTCTCCTTGACCTGGGAACTCTGGAATTTGGCTGCAATGTTCCTAGGAGTTTCTCTTTTTGGATTTCTTTCAGGAGGTGATCAGTGAATTCTTTCAATATTTATTTTACCTCTGGTTCTAGAATGTCAGGGCAGTTTTCCTTGATAATTTCATGAAAGATGATGTCCAGGTTCCTTTTTTGATCATGGTTTTCAGGAAGTCCCATATTTTTTAAATTGTCTCTCCTGGATCTGTTTTCCAGGTCAGTTGTTTTCCAATGAGATATTTCACATTATCTTCTATTTTTTCATTGTTTTGATTTTGTTTTGTAATTTCTTGGTTTCTCATGAAGTGATTAGCTTCCATCCATTCCATTCTAATTTTTAAAGAACTATTTTCTTCAGTGAACTTTTGAACTTCCTTTTCCATTTGGCTAATTCTGCTCTTCAAAACATTCTTCTCCTCACTGGCTTTTTGGGCCTCTTTTGCCAATTGAGTTAGTCTGTTTTTTAAGGTGTTAATTTCTTCAGCATTCTTTTAGGTCTCCTTTAGCAAGCTGTTGACTTGCTTTTCTTTCATCGTTCTCATTTCTCTTCCCAATTTTTCCTCCACCTCTCTTACTTAATTTTCAAAATCCTTTTTCAGCTTTTCCATGAGCTGAGACCATTGCATATTTATTTTGGAGGTTTTGCATGCAGAAGCTTTGATATTTAGGTCTTCCTCTGAAGACCTAAATTGTTCCTCCTCATCTGAAAGGATGGAAGAAAATATCTGTTCACCAAGGAAGTAACCTTCTATTTTCTTATTCTTTCCCCCCCTTTTGGGCATTTTCCCAGCCAGTTATTTGACTTTTCAGTTCTTTGTTAGGGTCAAGTTTAGGACTGAGAATCAGATCAGTGGCTCAATTCCCCCAGGAGCTTTAGGTGGGAGTTTCCCAGGGTTACCACTCAGGGCTGAGATTCAAATCAGTGGCTCAATTCCCCCAGGGGCTCTAGGTGGAGGGTTCCAAAAATGAAAGCTGCCATTGTAGTGGCTGCTGCCAGTGGTCCAGTCTGTGCTCTCCTCTCCTGGGTGAAAGAGCCCTTCCCATGACCTTTGAAGCTATTTGTGGGTTGAACAATCTGGGACCTGGTGCTGACAGTGGCTCCCTGAAGTCTGGTCAGGGTGCTGTCCCTGCCATGTCTGGCTGTGCTCTGCACGTCCTGGGCTGCTCTGTGTGCACTCTGGCCAATGTTTTTCTTTTAAACTTTTGATTTTGTTAATCTCTGTTTCGATTTTCAGGATTTCAATTTTGGTGTTTAATTGGGAACTTTTAGCTTTTTCTTTTTCTAGTTTTTTACTTTCATACTCAAGTTACGGATCTGCTTTTTCTCTATTTCATTGATGTATGCATTTAGAGATAGAAAATTTTCCCTGTATACTTCTTTGGCTTCATCTCACAAATTTTGGAATTTTGACTCATTGTGTTCATTCTCTTTAATGAAATCATTGTTTATATGATTTGTTCTTTGACCCACTTTAAGATTAGATTATTTAGTTTTTAATTAACTTTTAATCTATGTTTCCCTAGCCCTTTATTAAATTTACTTTATTGCATTATGATCTGGAAAAGTTGCATTTAACATTTCTCCTTTCCTGCATTTGGTTGTGAATTTTTTAAGCCCTAAAACATGGTCAGTTTTGTGAAGATGCCATGTACAAATGAGAACAAGGTATACTCCTGTCTATTCTCATTCAATTTTTCCAGAGGTCTGTCATAGGTAACTTTTTAAAGACTGTTAATTTCCTTGACTTTTTTTTTTTATTATGGTTAGATTTACAAACAGGGGAAAGGTGAGGTCCTTTAACAGTATAGTTTTACTGTCTATTTCCTCTTGTACTTCATTCAACTTTTCTTTTAAGAATTTGCTAAGAAAATGCTATATCATTTGGTGGATGTATGTTTAGTATTGATAACAGTTCATTGTTTATGACTCCTTTTTAGTAAAATGCAGTTTCCCTGCCTGTCTCTTTTAATTAGGCCTATTTTTGTTTTATCTGAGAGCGTGATTAGTGCCCTTACCCTGTTTACATCAGATGAAGCATAATAGAGTCTACTCCAGACACTTATTTAACTCTGTGCATATCTCTCTCTGTTTCAAGTATTTCTTATAAACAACATGTTATTGGATTCTGGTTTTCAATCCATTCTGCTATCCACTTCTGTTTTATGGGTGAATTAATCCCATTCACATTCATAGTTACAATTATTAATTGCACATTTTCCTCCATCCCAATTTCTTCTTTTTATCTTGTCCCTCTAAAGTTTATTTTGCTTTTGATCATTACCTTTATTTATCTACTTTCCCTTTTATTATCCCCTCCCATTCCCTTATTCCCTTCCCCTCCTAATTCCTCAGTTGGGCAAGATAGATTTCTATCAGCAATCGAGTATGTAGATAGATTTTTCCCTTTTTGAATCAATTTGAGTGCCTGTGAAGGTCCAGTGTTGCTTGCTCCCTGTCCCAATTTCTCCTTCTCTGTAAAAGCTCTTCCTTGCATGTTTCTTTTATGTGAGATAATTTCCCCCATTCTTCCTCTCCCTTTTCTCAGGGCATCCTACTTCTCATCCTCCTTCTACATCCATTCTTCTACATCCTCCCAACATAATTAACTCACTTTCACACACTCCTTCCATGTAGAATCTTTGTAACTGCCTTAATAGTGAAAACATTCTGAGAAAATATATATATCATTTTCCCATATAGAAAGGCAAACAGTTTAACCTTATCACATCTCTTATGATTTCTCTTTCATGTTTATCTTTTTATGCTATTCTTGAGTCTTGAATTTAAAAGTAAAATTCTTTATTTAGCTCTGAGTTTTTCATCAGGAAAGACTAAAAATCTCTTTTCTTAAAAATTCATTTTTTCCCTTAAAAGATTATAGTCAGTTTTACTGGGTAGTTCATTCTTTATTTTTTTCCCTAGATCCTTTACCTTCTGGAATATCATATGCTAAGCCTTCCACTCCTTTAATATGGTACTGGATAGATCTTGTGTGATTCTGACTGTGGCTCCATAGTATTTGAATTGATTATTTCTTGCTGCTTGAAGTATTTTCTTTCTGATCAAGGAGCTCTGGTATTTGGATATAATCTCCCTTGGCATTTTCATTTTGGGATATCTCTTGGGAAGTGATCAGTGAATTCTTTCAATTGTAATTTAATCCTCTGGTTCTAGGGTGTCAGGGCAGTTTTCACTAATAATTTCTTGAAATATGATATCTAGGCTATTTGTTAGTTTTCAGGTAATCAAATAATTCTTAAATTACATCTCCTCAATTTTTTCCAGGTCAGTCATTTTTCCAAGAGATATTCCATATTTTCTTCCATTTTTTTCATCATTTGACTTTGTTTTGATGTTTCTTAATGTCTCATGGAGTCATTGGCTTCCATTTACCCAATTCTTATTTGTAAAGAATTATTTTCTTCAGTGAATTTTTGTACCTCTGTTACCATTTGGTCAATTTTTCTTAATTTAATTATTTTTTTTTCCAGTTTTCAACAATCACTTCCATAAGTCTTAAATTTTCTCCCCTTCCCTCTCCTCTCTCTCCCTGAGATGGATTCTTTTTAAACATGTTTTCACATTAGTCATGTTGCATAGAAGAATTAAAATAAATAGGAAAAACCATGAGAAAAACCAAACCAAAACAAAACATAACACAAGAGAAAATAGTCTGCTTCATTCTGTGTTCCAGTTCCATAGTTCTTTTTCTGGATGTGGATGGCATTTTGCCACAAGAGTCCTTTGGGAATGTTTTAGGTCCTTGCATTGCTGTGAAGGGTTTAGTCTATCAGAAACTATCCTCTCACACTGTGGCTCTTACTGTGTATAATGTTCTCCTGATTCTGCTCATTTTACTCTTCATCAGTTCATGTAAG
Organism: Bettongia penicillata ogilbyi; assembly: GCA_023548195.1. NCBI lineage: Eukaryota > Metazoa > Chordata > Mammalia > Diprotodontia > Potoroidae > Bettongia > Bettongia penicillata. The sequence goes on along the minus strand of JAJHZJ010000067.1, from coordinate 6,520,799 downwards.
TCTTTCCAGGTTTTTCTGAAGTCTGACTAATTCTTTGTTTTTTATAGCACAATAGCATTTCATTATATTCATATACCACAACTTGTTCAACTATTCCCCATTTGATGGGCATTCCCTCGACTTCCAATACTTTGGCAAATTCTTTTTTAAAGTGTAATTTCTTCAGCATTTTTTGATTCTCTTTATCAAACTGTTAATTATCTTTTCATACTTTTCTTCCTTTGATTCCATTTCTTTACCTAATTTTTCTTCTACCACTTTTATTTGATTTTAAAAATAATTGTTTTTTAGCTCTTCTAGTAATTCCTGTTGAGCTTTTGTCCAATTCACATTTTTTTTTCCCTTTGAGGCTTTGCTTGTGGTTATTTTTGACTTCACTGACTTCTTCTGAGTTGATGTCTTGCTTGTTCCTGTCACGATAGTAGTTTTTATGGTCAGGTTCTTTTTAGTTGTTTGATTATCTTTCCAGTCTTTTTTTTTCACTTTGGAATTTTATGTTAATATTGGGCTCTGTTTCAAGCATGGGGTGGGGAGAGGCTCTGTTTCAAGCTTCAGGCTTTTCTACACTGCTATTTTCAGAGATAGTTCTGGGGTTTGGTAAGTTTTTGCTGCTTCTGAAGTGGTATGATACAGGCAGAGGTGTGGTCACTGCTCTCTTGGTCTGTACTCTGATCCTTATCCAGGAATGGCTCCTGATCCTGTAGGATTGCAATCCATACTGCTCCTCAGGGACTCTGGCTCCTTGGGACTGGAAGTGATACTGTCCATCAAGGCATCCACTCACTCCCTGTTGACTAAAATTGCTCCTCTCTGCCCTTGAACTATGACCTAGAAATAGGCATAGGTAATGGAGTTATCAAATAGCATCTGGTTTATATCCAGTGCTAGCACAAAGGTCCTCCATAATCTCTTTCTGACCAGTTACCAGGTCCCCTTACTATCTCTGGCTTGAGGTCTTCCAAAGCTGCTTCTACTTCTATTGCCACCACCTAGTCCCACCACTGATGCTTTGTCCATGTGGACTCTGGGCCTCCTCCTTCAGGTCACAAACCTCTTTTTACAGCTTCCTTGTTGTCTTGGGCTAGAAGAATGTCCCATTCTGGCCTTTTGTTGACTCTGTCACTCCAGAATTTGACTTGAGGCGTTATTTTAAAGTTATTTGGAGGAAAATATTCATAGAGAGCTCATCTTTCTCTACTCCACTATCTTGGCTCTGCCCCCAGTACAAATAATTTAAAGAGAGAGTACTGGAGATTTGGTAGGAGATGGCTCAGGAAGAGTGTGTGAATTATATTTTGAAGTATATTAGGGATTCTAAGAGGCAGATATAAGGAAGGAGTATATTTGAGGCCTGAGGGGCAGATAGCCTATCCAAAGGTATTGAAGTGGGAGTTGGAATCACATGCTCTTATAGAACATTTACTTCTCTTTAGAGTGATTTCTCCTAAGAAATATTAGGCCATGTCGTCCTATTTATACCTTCTCTGACCTTTTTGGCATTTTTCAAAAAAGCAAAAATGTTATATATTAACCTATGCTCAGCCTTTCTCTGTCTTAAGATAGTGCTTCCTCAAAAGGAATCAGACATTTCTACTTGGGAAATCAGATCCTCCTTACTGTATTCAGAAGAGCAGTCCAAAGAATATAATAGAATATTTCTGTGCCATAAAAAATAATGAATATGTGGATTCCAAAGAAGTATGAAAAGACTTATATAGATTAATGCAAAGTGAAGTTAGGAGAGCCAGGAAAGCAATATAGACAATGACTATAACAACATAAATGGAAGACAAAACAAACAAGTAAATTGAATGCTGTGTAATGTGTTAACTAAGTTTGACCCTGAAGGAGAGATGAGAAAATATATCTTCCTCTTTTCTTTACAGTGGTGCAGGATTAGGAATGTGGAACATCGTTTATACTGCCAGACTCAGCTGCTATGTTGCTTAGTTTTGCTAAATTATTTTGTTTCCTCTTTTTTTAATTCTTTGTCAGAGATGGCACTCTAGGTAGAAGGGGGGGAGGAATAGATTTGAAAATGTAAAAGATGCATAAAAAGATCAATAAACTTTTTTTAAACAACAACAGTTTCTCTAACCATTTACTTTTTGATGAATGAAATTATCATTAAGGACAATCAAGAATTTATTAGTTCTCCTGCTGTGATCAGAGACTAACCAACACTCAGTTAGTAGATTTCTCCCATTCCTTTGTGACATCTTTCCTGAACTCATTATCCATTTCTTCAATCTGGCAAAGTAGTCTCTAGCAAACTTCCATCAAACTACTATCCCTTTGTATCAACCAAATTCATCCACATTCTTGCTCATGGATTTATTCACAGGTGTATATGTTAGTCTACTGTTCTTTTTTTTTTAAATCAAATTTGTTCCTTTTGATTAAAGTATATGCTTCCATGTTATGTTCAGGTGATGAATCACATACCTTATTAAGGACTTGGACTAAATCTCTGAAGTCTTTTCCATCTATAAATCTTATATTGTTAATTCTCAATCACATTTTTGAGACAATTTACTTCCTTGGGTTAAGATTTCTGCTTCACTAAAAAAACAAGCAAGCAAACAAACAAACTACTCTATGTATTTGTGAGTAGAAGCAATTTGTGTTATTACTGCCCCTCTTCCTGGATATTATCTTTATGAATTAATGGAACTCTCTAGTACCAATCTTCTAGTTTTGTACCTCTTACTCTTTTTGGTATTTGATTTAATAGAAATCTGTTGGCAATTTTCTTTATCCCCCTCCATTTTCAATTAAACCTTCTTGATTAGGATTCACAAAACATAAATCTTTTATATACAGGGGAGAGTGCAAAACTAGGAACCTATAAGATAGCCAAGGAAAAGAGTTCAGAGAAAGAAAAGAACAGGACTCAGAACAGAACTCTGGGAAATGCCAATATGTACAGAGTGCAAATAGGAAGATTCCACAAAAATAGAGGATAAAAATATAGGAAGAAAAATATGAAACCACTATGCCCCTGTGGAAAAGTTTCATTTTCTGGTTATGTCACTTTCCTACCCAAAAATCTTTAAATGATTCTCACTTCCTCTTCATTAGTTTTCAAACTTCTAATTTCTCCTTTTTTAATCTATCCCATACACTCTTGTTAGATTTAAGTTTAATTCTTTCTAAATCATATTTCAGACTGTATGACTCCCTCACTTAAAAAGCTACAATGACTCTTTTACTTTCCACATTAAACCTGAACTCCTTAATCTGTTCTTTAAGGTTCTTGATTGGACTTTAATGTGCCTTTCTAGTCTTTTTCTCTCATCACAATACAACTATTCCTTCCACATTGCAGAGGTTGGGGCAAAGTGCCCGCTTGATCTGGAAGACACATGTAAAATATTTTGGCCCTCTCTTTATACCAGAGAAGTCTAATTTTTCTTTTTCTCTTATTGGGTGTTTACTATACATATATTTCATGCATTTTTGAGTTTCTAAACTTTTTCTGTGTCATCTATGGGGCTTCTCATGTAATCTGCTTCTTCCACAAAACTCCCCCCAAATTCTCATTAAATTTATTATGCTGACCTGAGATATATCAAAATCACAGTGGGGAAAGTCATGGTGTTCTAACCTTAAATGCGCTGTCTCCTAAACACACTCCTCTCTCTTCTTGCTACTTCCCATGTTTGTGCCTTTGTGCTGTTATTTCTCTTTGCACAGCTTTACCACCAATGTCTGTATTCCCAGTTTCTAACCACTCTTAAATTCCCTGTTCAAATTTCATTTTCTCCCTGTTGTTCTCAGTTAGAAGTAACCCTCTCTTTCTTTTTAAACTACCATAGTGTTTTGTATCTCTTAACACATTTTTCCATTATACTTGCCAGTTATGGTTAGTTGTATCGACAGGAAAAGCCACGTGAATGAAGAATGCCTATTGCATAGATTCTCAAGTGGGGCAGACAGACTGTTAAGTGATTGCTTGGTCTAACATCTATGTCACACTGAAGAGGGACAATGAACCAGGGTTAGATTAAAAAGTGGGAGAGAGAAAGAAGGATTTCATTAAAGAAATTGTACAACATTTGTAGTAAAATAATCCTCTTTTAACACTAATATCCTTCCAGTGATATACCATATTACACAACATCATGAAATACCACAGTCATTCAACAAGGATTTATTAGGCATGTACTAAATGCTAGATACTGTTTCTAAGTCACAATTTCTAAAGAATTCATATTGTAGACAACCCAGAAGGCAATGTGAGAGGTATCGTGAGAATGAATGGCAGTATATTATAAAGGATGGCAAATGCAAGAGGTGGCACAAAATACATAATCCAGGTGACATATGAACAGAGGAGGAGATATTGTGAGAATGAGGGATGGAAAACCTTGAGCATTGCACTGCTCTTGTAATGCCTGCTGTTGGGTGAAACTCCTATTGAAGCCTCATGGGAAGAAATGATAATAATCAGATAGGATTAAAAATGATGGATAGATGGAGATTTGCAACATTGGAGGCAATGAAGACTCCCACTGATGAGTTACTGGATCTGTTGAAATAGTGAGTCTGGTGACTTTACCTTATGCCACCTTTTGGTTTGTTAGTGAGAAGGAGTAAAGTTTGTATCTTTTAGAGATTCCTAAGCACCTAGCAGAAACGGTATTCATATGTTCAGCTTATTAAATCTTGCAAAGCTAATTGAACAAAAAAGCATTTTAATTAATCATATGCACAGTTTAAGCCTATTGCATCATGTGGTCCAAAGCGAGCTTCCTTTGCTTACCTACAAACAGGTTCTAGAGTGCTCAGCTTAGAAACTCCAAGCTCAATATAAAGGGATAATCTAGCATCACAATCTTTGTCTTTCCCAGATGTGTGCTGTGTTCCCAATCCTTTACACCCACAGAGGTATTTGATATTTATTCCCAGGCTCACCTGCTGACTTGAGCCACCCTCAAGTAGTCAGGCTCTAACTTGTGACTCAAAGCTATTATATCCATGTTTCCCTGACCACAATTGTGTTTGAGAACATCTGGCTCAGTGTGGTAACCTTGCTGTTGCTACATCAAACGATTATAGGTGAATATGCACTCTCTCCATCTGAGCTGGTTTTATAGGTTAGGAAAATTGAGCCTGGAGGAATCTGGGGAGCTGAGGTTTTCCCTAGGGTTATTAGAGATGCGCTACTCCCTTTTATCCCAATTTTACTTTAACTCTCATTCTCCACTTCCCTCTCTCCCTGACTTTCATCTAAGAATCTTCCTGGTTCTTGCATGTCTATAGGCCAAGAGTTCTTAACCATTTTTGTGTCATGGACCCTTCAGCAACCTGGTGAAACCCAGTGACCCCTTCTCAGAACAATGTTTCATTTCTGAATTCCTTAATTAAAAGGAAAGTTAGTGGAAGGAAATTGAAAAGGTTAGTGAAAATAAAGATGTAAATTTTTTTCCCATCCAGATTCCCTCTAAAATCTATCCACAGGCTCCACCTGGATGCCGGGTTAAGAACTTTTGTTATCAGAGGAGAATGTGACCAAAAGTGGAAGCTGGTTTGTTCTGTGGTCACTAGAACATGTTCCTTCTTGATCTTTAGTTTACCAGAACTTAGTACCTATGGGTGAAGTTGTCCCATCTATCTAGGAGCCAGAGTTTTCACTTAGCATTTTTCAACGGGACTGGCGCTTTGGCACTTGGGCTTAATTTTTTGTTATTGCTCCATAGTCACAAAGCATTTCCTCTTTATATCTATAACATTTTAAACATTAGGACTGCTGATAAGTTGGTTGTGAATTGTACTGGGGGGAGCTTGGAGAGAGAGAGCTGGACCCGGAGTCTGGAAGACTTGAGTTCAAATCTTGACTCAGACATTTACTAGCTATGTTACCCTGGATAAGTTACTTAACCTTTGTTTGCCTCAGTTTCCTCATCTGTAAAATGATAACAATAGCACCTACCTCCCAGGGTTGTTGTGAAGATAAAATGAGATAGTACTTGTAATGTGCTTAGCACAGTGCCTGGTACATAGTTGAAACTACATAAGTATTAGCTATTATTACTATTTATGTATTTATGCAAAATATTATATGACTCGTAGTAGCAGCAGAGCACAGGAAAAGGGAGTGTAACAAGAACTCTTTACTGCCAGCATGTCCTGGTAACATCTCCTTTTCTACCACCATAACATGGGTTTCTTGGAAGAAATCTTTCCATTTGAACCTCCTTTGGTAGCTGCATTCATTCTGATCTTTACATGGAATTCCTTCTGGGGAAGTTCCTGAACACCTTCCTGAGGTCCTTACTCTGATACCAGTATGATGATGTACAAAGTATTATGAAGTTGTCTTTTTAAACAGTACAGAGTTTGAAAAAGGTGAATCAGTTTGGATTGTCTAACAATTCATTCACTAACCAGGTCTAAGACGAATGTACTGAATTCACAGTCAGGTATAAAAACATGCTTATTTCCTTCCTCTTTTCTCCATTTCTCCTTCCTTTTTTCTCTTCCTTCCTCCCTTCCTTCCTTCCTCCCTTTCTTCCTTCCTCCCTTTCTTCCTTCCTCCCTCCTTCCCTCCCTTCCTTCCTTCCTTCCTTCCCTTCCTTCCTTCCTTCCTTCCTTCCTTCCTTCCTTCCTTCCTCCCTTTCTTCCTTCCTCCTTTCCTTCCTTCCTCCCTTCCTTCCTTCCTCCCTTTCTTCCTTCCTCCCTCCTTCCCTCCCTTCCTTCCTTCCTTCCTTCCTTCCTTCCTTCCTTCCTTCCTTCCTTCCTTCCTTCCCTTCCTTCTTTCCTTCCTTCCTTCCTTCCTTCCTTCCTTCCTTCCTTCCCTTCCTTCTTTCCTTCCTTCCTTCCTCCTTTCCTTCCTTCCTCCCTTCCTTCCTTCCTTCCTTCCTTCCTTCCTTCCTTCCCTTCCTTCTTTCCTTCCTTCCTTCCTCCTTTCCTTCCTTCCTCCCTTCCTTCCTTCCTCCCTTTCTTCCTTTCTCCCTTTCTTCCCTTCCTCCCTTCCTTCCTTCCTTCCTTCCTTCCTTCCCTTCCTTCTTTCCTTCCTTCCTTCCTTCCTTCCTTCCTTCCTTCCTTCCTTCCTTCCTTCCTTCCTTCCTTCCTTCCTTCCTTCCTTCCTTCCTTCCTTCCTTCCTTCCTTCTTCCCTTCCTTTGCACCACATTCATCTCCAAACACACTTTCCCACCTTTCCTTAACTTTAGGTAAATGCATACCTAAAAAAAATCCTCATAGGATAAATTTTTATTGGTAGAAAAACATAATTTCCTTTAATTTAAATGAGACAAATTTTTAAACTTCTAAGTCTTAAATGACCATCCATTGACACACAAAGGATTGATAGATAAAACATTTATTAGTGCCATGAATATAATTGAACTCCTAAAGTGCAAAAAATTAGTCGATCACCTCTGTCTTAGCTTTGGGAAAAGGAGAGGCATTCTACTCTAAGACTCCACTCACTATACAAGTAACAATCCCAACTCCGCGATCCCTCCCTGGTCACCACTCCCTGTGAGCTATCTCCCGAGATTAGAAGGTAAGGCTCCTTGAGGGCAGGAGCTGTCTTTGTTTTTGTATTTGTATCCTCAGAATTTAGCTAGTCCTTAATTGATAGTTTTTTCATGCATTAAAAATCAAGTCATAACAAGAGAGACAAGAAATCAGTGAAGACAGTCAAATGATATCACAAGTTAACTTTCTGTGGAAAGGCCAGAAGATGAGGTGAGAGAGAGTGGAAACAGATCCATTTGAACGTTTCCTCCTTTTTAGGGAGCTAGGTGTGGTAATTATCCCTATTAGAAACCAATAAAATAGTACAGCTCTGAGAAGAGAACTTAAGGTGATAGCTACAGCTCATCTTCTGCAGGTTTCAACTGCCCATAAGAAAAATGAAAAGTAAAACAGCCTTGGTAAATTCAAAAAATAGCCTGGTAGGTTGCAGTTATAATCTAAAATGAAACTCTGCAATTCCCATAACCCAAATGGGTGTAACTCTGGAAATAGCCTCTCCAACCCCACCATACTCACCTAATGAGTCTTCTCATAACAAAAGCTAAAGAAGGAAAAGAAAAAAGTTCAGCAAAGTGAACCAACACATTGACTTCATCTGATCATATATGAAATATTCCGTAGTCATAGGAAGACCAAGGTGGGTTACTCATCCGTTCTCCAAGGCCAATGTTGGCCATCATAATGTGTTTTCTTTCATGTCTTTAGTCTTTCCATTTACATTCTTATAGTCATTGTGTAGAAATTATTTTATTTTCAAAACTCTTAGATTACTTACTCCAGTTACTTGGAATAGTCATTCCCCATCACAATTTTTCAACATCTCAAAGTATTTCTAGTGTAGTAGATGCCTTCTCAAAAACATTCATAATTTAAAATTAATGTTATTTAAAAGTAACATTTGATTTTTAAAATCAACAAATACATAGAAATCATATAGCACACTTAGAGGAGAGGCCATTACAAAAATCACCTAAACAACAATAGGTGGTCCTAATTGCAACAAAAGCTTGAAATCACTGTTATGAGAATCAGGTCCTTTAAACAAATAATTAATATTTTCAATGATTATCATAATGGATTATGTAGCATATGATAAAAATTATGTAGAAAGTCTTGATAGTCCTGTAAACAACAGCCTTCTATAATTCCTTGTAAATCCCCTTTCTGTACAAAAAAAAATATTTAATTTTGAATTATAGTGATATGAGATGGAATTAATACGTGATATCCTTGCAGAAAAGACCTGGACTAGGGACCTCTGGCTAGTTGGGAGGACTTGTTTGGGTCAGCCACGAAGTCATTCTGTTCATTTCAGAAAAGTTTCCAGGGAAATCCTTTTTACCACTTCATTCCAAAAAGCCTCAGGCATTATACAGAAAACTAAAATGCACACACAAACTGCAACACTGAAGTTATATCTTTCTTTATGATTAGAGACTAACCATTGCCTACTGCTAAGATATATACATTAGAATGCGTAAAGATTTTATAGGCTCACGTGCTTTAGAGTTGAAAGGGACCCTTGGGTCCTGGATTTAGAGTCAGATGAGACCTTGGAGATCATCTTGTTCAATTTCTTCACTTTATAGATGGGGAAACTGACTAGTCCATAACACATTTTGAGGGGAAAGAGGGTAGTGTGTTGGAGCCATCCTTACCCTGCCCCCACACACACCTGAGAGTCAATTGTTAAATCTAGGTGAGCATGTACACCTCAGAAATGAGCACAAGCTACAAATCAGGGCTTGATTTACTGTTCTGTTGATTGCTCAGACTTATGAAAGTGATGGAGACAACATTAATAATTCAGATTGTTTGTTTATTGCACGAACATCTTGGTTACATTTTTTTACATTCATTTTATAAACATTCTTAATTCTAAATTCTCTCTCTCCCTCCAACTCCACCCATTAACAAGGCAAGTAATATGATACTCATTATACATGTGAAGTCATGCAAAACATATTTGCATATTAGCCATGTTGCAAAAAAAAAAAGTAAAAAAGAATATACTTCAATCTGCTCTCCAAATTCATCAGCTCTCTCTCTGGAAGTGGTTAGTGTTTTTCATTATGAGTCAGCTGGACTTGTCATGGATCATTTTGTTGATCAGAGTAGTTAAGTCTTTCACAGTTGACCCATGTTACCATGCAGATTAAATTTAAGAGTGGGTCACATGTATTTTTTCAGAGAAGGTAATCTATGGTATTGTATATAAGGTAGATGATATAGTATGCAAGTTTTTAGATGAAGCCAATGATTATCAAATTAGTAAAATCTTACAGCATCTACTAGGTTGATTATGTTTCCTTTTGAGCCACACAGTGATACCCGCCGTACTACATGTGGGGGACAGCTTTGTTATACACATAGATTCAAAATTGGCAATATCATATAGATTAGGTCATCCTTATAATCAGATCTAAGATTTATTTCTCCTTACAAAATAAGATGACATAAATAGAAACAACTGATAAAGCATCAGAAAATTATTAAAATTACTTTACTTAACAAGTCGACAAGTATTTATTTATTAAATATACTGGGCACTGTGATAAATGCTGGGGATACAAAGAAAGAAAAAATCCAATAGTAACACCAACCAACCAAGAAACTAACCAAATCTAACCCATCCCTGCTGTCAAGTATCTCATAGTCTATTGGGGAGACAACTTGCAAATGACTGAACAAACGAAATATGTACACAGGATAAACTGGAGACAATTGACAGAAAGAAGGCACTAATGCAGGGGCTGGGAACCAGTGAAGGGTACATGTAGCTCTCTAGGTGCTCAAGTGTGGTCCTTTGATGGAATCCAAACTTCATAGAACAAATTCCTTTAATAAAAGGATTTATTCTGTAAAATTTGGACTCATTCAAAAGGCCACTCAAGGACCTAGAGGGTCACATGTGACCTTGAGGCTGTAGGTTCCTCACCCTTGCTAGCCTTAAGGGGGATCAGGATATAGAAGGATATAGGATATAGGAGGAAGGATTTTAGCTGAGTCTTGAAGGAAACTAGGGAAGTCACAGGGTAGAGCTGAGGAAGAACATTCCAGGCATGTGTTTCAGCCAGTTAATACGCACGGAAGTAGGCAGTAAGAGGGAAGAGCAAAGAATCATTCATTATTGCTAAGTATTCACTAATGATTCTTTTAAAAATTAATCTGGAGAGGTGATTTCATTGTATAGGGAGCTCCTGGTGACGAAAACTCCCTCTAGGAATACAAGTCTTCAACTGCTCTGCAATTTGTAGTCTGAGAGAGCTTGTTGTGGGCGAGGGCTCGGAGGGGTTGGGTGACTTATAAAGAGTCACGCACCAGTGTAAGTTGGGAGTGGGGAAGAACTTGAATTCAGGATTTTGGGCCTAAAAGCTAATTCTCTATTTAGAATACCATATTGCTTCTCTAAAGATTATTTTAAAATTATTTCATTTTTTAAGTTTATTTTAAATTTATGGAAGTGATTGAAGAAAACTGAAAACAAATAAATTAATTTAAAAATAAAAAAAAATTCCTTTTATATTTATTTCTTTTTTAAAAATAGATTTTATGCATTATTATGAGAGCTACCGGGAGGAACTGGGTTTAAAGTCTATTTCTGACACATCCTGGTCATTGTTGCTTTTCATCCTTCATTCTCAAGGAGGATCAATGATGTCAGGAGGGCAATGTTTTGACTTGCAAGTGAATTGGGTTTAAGTGAGGCAGAGCTGTGCAAAGTCATCAGCCTCAATCTCTCTCCTCCAGGGTCACTGGGGTCCAGTGGCAAGATATAGGTCAAGACTACTGTTGATTTCCTCCTTCTACTTCTCTCTGGTTGTATGACCCTGGACAATTTAATCTCTCTGTGCTCTACGCAACTCTAAGACTGTGAGTTATAGAAAACCTGCCATTCTACATTGGTGAAGGGGATTTCCTCACCAGGGAGTTCCCAAGACCAGTGAAATCACAAATCTAGTCCCAATTCTTACATTGTTATAGGAGACAGCATATAAAGTAATATTTATGAAAACTATGTTGTGAATATTTTCTGTAAAACTGATTTCTCCTGAAAACAGGGCAGATCTCATAAGAAAGGCAAGATCATGTTATGGCCTCCAAGAACCCCGGCTCTGAGATTCTAACTAATGGGAATATATGTAGCTTAAGGCCATTTTATAAGCCCTATGAGCCATAAATTTTTCTGAAATATTAATAGGAAGGGAACCATTCTCAAGGGCTCCAAAGGTACTGGGGCCAATATGTCTCAATATTTCAATAGTTTCACCATAATTCTTAAAGCACAAACAAAAACACTTTAAGAAAAATAACACTCCATAGGTTAATCTTAAATGAAAAAAGCTAAAGAAACAAGATAAGACCAAAGAATGAAATCTGATGCTTATAAATTTATAGCCATGTTGAACAGAAAACCTCAGATGAACTTAAAGAAAACTTAGAGTTACTTGACAAAGGCAAATTCCTAAGTGTGGTTTGTCCTAACATAATCTGAGCATTTAAGCAAAGACCAGGAATCAACAGAGATTATTCACTAATAAATAGCTAATTTACTAATATTTACTAATAAATAGCTCCTGTTAAATAGCAGAGCTATATTTATTTATTCAAAATGTTAGTTAAAATGGATTTATACAAAATAGATTCTTGCCACTTCCAAAAAAAGCGAGGGGAAGAGAGAGAGGAAATTATGCTCAGTGGGAGAATTGCAACATTGAGTCCTTAAGCACTTTTTTAACTTCAAATTTTTTTTATGTACTTCTCTTACATAAGAGCCCTTTAATTTCTCCATAGGGAGAAATACCGCAGGGTTACATTATGTCTTTTAATTTTTCCTCCAGATAATGTTTACAAACCAACATGTAGGAGTGACTCAAATGAAAAGTTATTAGCCAGCTTGGTGTCCATTAGCCATTGAGGACAATTGGTAATTTTCACAATCAATGAGAGTTTATTTTAGGAGAAAAAACTTACTGAAATTTGCAGGAAATAACCTTTTTGTTCCAAAACATCTGTCATTGAACACCATTATACCCACAACAATTAAAATTATCTTTGGTGACTTTTAGTGTCTGGCAATGCTCCATCATTGTTCAGTTAAATATTTTTCAAGTTTGCTAGGACTTTTGCCCACTGTGCGCTTTCAGCCCTTTATTGTCAATATGTATCTCAGAATTCACCTTTGTGACATTACATTTTCTATTGTCAGAAAGAGTGCAATTACAGTCATCCTTTTTCCTAGTCTCCAATGTTGTGGAAATTTGCTTGTCTTATTTCTTATGTTCAGAATAAAATAAATTAAAATAAAATAAAATGATTTGCCTGTGGAATTTAGTCATGGTATTTTGAAATGGAAGGATCATATACATAAGTTAATTGCAGAATATATATTTAAGGGCTAGATTTTAATTCATTATATTTAGCAGTCTGTGTCTTTTCCTCTTTCCCACAAGCTCCTATCAAAAAAGAAAAATCTCATCCCCTCATATCAGCTAATACTTAGTTGACCAAAGGACCAAAGTGGACAAATCAGGGGCTATGTCACCAAGTTTAACATTCTTTCCACTGTCATCCTATGCTATCATTTCATTGAACTGAAATACTTTTTATGTTGAAACATTTCATTATGAATTGAATTTTGATCTAAACTCATCAAGCCCAGACATCATTATTTAAAAGAATTTAACAGCAGTTTTGTTTTAAGAAAAACTTCACATAATGAAGTCATTTTGAGTATTATAAATACTACAAATTATTAAGGAAGAGGCTATCCATAGTCACAGAAAGAACTGACAAATAGAAGTACGTATAGTATGGTTTTATACATACACACACACACACATACACATCTATAGTGTCTAATGGTAGCCTTTTCTAGGGTGAGGTGAAGAAGGAGGGAGAAAAGAAGAAATAGTATAAAATAAAAGAAGACTTAGAAGGAAATACTGAAAAGTTGGGTAGCTTTGAAAGTGATCTATAGTATTTATTACATAGTTTTTCAAAAAAGTAAACTGTGAAATGGAAATTTATGGTTTTATATTGAATCCTCTTTTTATGCTGTGTTGTGCACATGGAAATGTTTTTTTTTTTTTTTTAAGGTCTTTTTGCATGTAAATTCAAAGTGAATAAATGTAATTTTTTAAAAAAGAAAATAATATTATATCCTGTTTACAGTCAGCTGAGCACATATGCCAAATGACTACCATTTCTTTAAATGTACCAGATCTGATTTCAAATATAATCTTATCCCTATTTAAACTCTGAATAGGAATTCATTTGTTTGTTTAATTTGAAAAGGAAGTAAATGTTTTTCTTTTTTTGGAATGATCACAAGACATTGATGTCCTGTAGTTTACTGGTGTTAAATTGTTATAATAAAAAAGAGCTACACAATTTGAAAATATTTCAAATCCTAAAAACAATAACATTGTTATGGACGCTACTGGCAAGAAGTGTTTCTTCAAGAAGAATTTATCAGTCCTAAAGAAGATCCTGGGAAAACATTTACAAAATATCACTCATCATTTAAACCCAAGATACTGATATTGAATACAATCTCTGAAGAATCTTTTGCTTATAACTTACCAGCCAATAATGATTATTCTAAAAATGAAATCATGATCGACTTTGATGAAACATGCCAACATAAGCCTCATTTCCGAAGAAAAGTGAAACAGTTTGAAAATGTATGACCTCTTTTGAGATTTCATAGATCCATATATTTAGACCTTACCAGCTGTGGAGCCAACCTCTTTATTTTGTGGATGAGGGAAATTGAGGCTCAGGAAGGGTAAGTAATCTGTCCAGGGTTATGCAGTTACTGTGATTCACAACTGGAAGCCGGAGTCTTCCTTACTTCAAGTCTCTTTTTTTCATGTTTCCTTAACTTGCCAGTTAGCCCAAGTAATAACCTTTTACACTTCTATAGTTTTCTAATGTTTGCAGGGGAGATCACAGCGATTCAGTGAAGTAGCTGCCGTTATTCCTTTTTAAAAATGAAGACATTGAGACTCGCATTGACAAAGTGACAGGACATGGGTCATGTACTTCGTAAATGTTGGTGTGAGAATTGAGACTCAAGTTTTTCTTGACTTGAAGACAAGTGTCTCTTTCTACTGTCCCAAGTTGCCTTTATAACCGTTCAGTTTCTCTGCCCTCTCTGTACACTCCTGACTCTTTTTATTTCTGAAATTTTCTCCCATTTTGGATGTGGGCTTAAGAGTAGATACTCAAACCATATCTCATTTTCTAGGACACCTAGTGGTCAATGAGGCCTCCTACTAATCACCAATTTTTGTATCTGGGCCACAAATCTAAAAATGCAGAACATAGGTTAAGGACAGTTCCATCCATGAGCACACTGTGTATTAAATTTGAAAAAGTGCTTTCTTTTTTTTTCCCATTGAGTTAAAGTGCTGCTTTCCTAAAATAACCCAGGATTCGAGACTCTTCCTCTCATCTGTGGAACATACAGTATATTTTGGACCCAAATGTGGAACATTTCATCCAATGTGGAATGCTGAGAAAGGAACTGCACCTGTATCCTGAGGTGTGGCCAAAAAAATATAGTGATGGAATACATAGTCCCCTTAAATTAGAAAAGGGAATTGAGGTCTACTATTTTCTCATTTGGTAGTCCACATAAAGCACAGTTTTGTTCCTGGAGCCAAACATTTAGAAATTGTTCAGATGGCAACCTTTCTTACTTAGGAAGCTCATTTCCTAATAAACCAAGCAAGGGTTTGTTGTGAATAGAAGTTTTGCAGAAAAGTAGAACTTTCTCAGGGATACTCATTAAACTTTCACTATTCAAATGCTTATTGATGATTGATTGAATTAAATAGGACTAATCAAGAAGCATTTATTTAGTGCCTACTGTGTGCTAGGCACTGTGCTAAGTGTAGGAGATAATAAAAAAAATTAAACAGTCCCTGCCTTATAATGGGAAAATAAGCACACTGATGCATAGTTGGTATAAAGGATACAATTATTCTGGAAAGCACTTTGGAATCAGGCACAAAAATTACTGAACAGTACATACTCTTTGTCTCAGCTATACCACTGCTAGGTCTATACCTAAAGGAGGTCCAAGAAAGAAGAAAAGGTCCCATGAATACAAAAATATTTGCAGCAGCTTTTTTTGTGGTGGCAAATACCCCACAAAAAATCTGGAAACTAAAGAGATGCCCATCAATTGAGGAATGATTTGTTGTCCTATATAGATATGACTGAGCATTATTATGCTATAAGAAATGAGAAGATAGTTCTGAAGAGCCATGCAAAGACCTGTATGAATTGGTGCAGAGCGAAGTGAACAGAGTTGGAACAATTTATATTGTAGCAGCAATATTATAAAAATTGACATTTTTGAGAACCTTTATAAATGGATGAAAAATGAAATGAGCCGAATCAGGAGAACAATTTATATAATAACAACTCTGTAAAGGCAAACAACTCTGAAAGACATAAGAATTGTGATCAATCCAATGCCTGTATGTTTCCACAGGACAGATGGTGGTGCATACTGTCCATCTCCCAACAGAGAGTTCATAATAGATTGAAGGTACAAAACGAGACACCTGTATTTTTGTAGCAAGCCAAGGGGGGAATTTGTAATTTGTCTTGCTTGACTGTATTTGTTACCAGGAATTTGGATTTCCTTTCTCTTTTTTTTTTTCAATGAGATGGAAAGCTCGAGGGGAAAAATAGATTTCTATTAACTAAAATAAAGGGGTGGGAGGGATGCTACAGATTTGGAATGTTGAATATTACTTTCAAATGAATCAATATATTGCTAGTTTTAATTATTTTACTTTGTAATAAGAGACCTCTCATACAGTGGGTAGAATCAGTGTTTATAAGGTAAAAACAAAACACATTAATAAAACATCAAAAAATAAAGTTTCTCCATCAAAGATGTTACATTCTATAAGGGAAAACATGTGCACAGTTAAGAATGTAGAAAATGCATATAGAATAAATTCAAGATATTTTAGGGGAAAGTGAGTCAAGGAAAAGAGATCAGGAAGGGCCCCATATAGGAAGGGCCTCAGAAATTCAGCTGAGCTTTGAAGGAAAATGAGGATTCTGAGAGGTGGTACAGAAGAAGGCATAGGACCCAGCATAAGGCCCAGAGACAGGGATGGGGTTAAAATGTCATTCATGAAGAAAGGCCAGAAGGCCCATTGGGCTGGATCAAAGAACGCTCAAAAGGGAGTGATCAATTTTCTTCAGAGAGCCTCCTCTACTACTCATCATGTACTGCAAGAACATGATGGATTTGGGAATTGATCGTGCCCAGATTGACGCCCTTTGTGGGATGGATTTGGCTCTAGTAGACATTCTCAGAAAGACAACATCTATGTGAAGCATGGAAATACTTTCAAAGATCAATCATTCCAAAAGAGAATATGAGGCAATAGGTATCTGATTTTGCAAAGTCAAAAGCTGCAAGCAAATTGGGCAAGACAGTTTGCATTCACGAAAGAATGAACTATTGCTCGATGAGGAAGAGATTTTTCTTTAAAAAGATAATTAATTTAAAGAACAGATTACTAAGAACATTTGCTAAATTATGGTAAATAGAAATGTGAAGGGAATCCTGATGGAGATTGCAGAGGCACTGGAAATGAGTAGGAAAAATGAAGTTATAAGCAAGAGAAGGTTACAATGCTATCATTTTTATTATTAGTGACAAAACTAAGATAAACAGAGTAGGTTAAGTCAATAAGCATTTGTTAAGTACCTATTCTGTGCCAGGCTCTGTGCTAAGAATTGAGATAACTAATAGCCCAAATGATAGCATGAAGATAATATTGCCTTTCTGATTTAGCTCTCCAGAATATTTCCATATTTTTAAAGTTTTTAACATTCCTTTTTTTCTTTTGATGTTTTAAGAGTCTCTTGGATGTGTTTTATACAGGGTAAAAGCCTCAAACCAAAGTGATCATCTTGTTTGCAACCAAACGTATAGAAGATTTTGAGTGTCTGAAGCCAGCCATCTCAGAAGTAATATGGCACATGGATATTGCTGTCAGAGGAAATGCATTAAATGTTGGCTGTAACACTGATTGCTCTGTTCCTCAGTTTCCTCATCTGTAAAATGTGAGGCAGACTAATTATCCTCTAAGGTCCCTTCTACCTCTCAGTCTGTGCCCCTATGATCTTCCTCAA
Organism: Bettongia penicillata ogilbyi; assembly: GCA_023548195.1. Classification (NCBI taxonomy): domain Eukaryota; kingdom Metazoa; phylum Chordata; class Mammalia; order Diprotodontia; family Potoroidae; genus Bettongia; species Bettongia penicillata. The sequence continues at coordinate 6,503,140 of JAJHZJ010000067.1, read as the reverse complement.
CTGAAGCCTTCCTTGAAGCATCCCTAGGTTCTTAAAAACTGTATCAGCTTAACATAAGCTCCAGCAGGTCCTACTGAGGTAGAAAGATCAGCCAGAGACTCGTAAAGCCCATCAGTTAAGGCATGGAGAGAATTCCAGCTTGCATTGATGGATAGTTCTTATCCTGACAATGTAATTTATTGAGAGTGTGGTGAGTAGATATAATGTTAGGAAGACCCATTTCTGACATTAACTAGCTATATGACTCTAGGCCAGTTCCTTTATTTCTCTGGGCCTCAGTTTCCTCATCTATAAATTAGGATTAATGATAATACCTGTGGTAGCTATCCTACAAGGGTCATTGTGAGGCTCAACGTATTTATTCTGTATAAAACACTTTGCAAATCTTGAAGTGCTATATAATGACAGAAGACATCTAAAGATTTACATAGGAAATGAAGTCTTTTGTTTTAATTTTTAACACTGCTAAGAATATAGGATTTACAGTTGGAAAGGAACTTAAAAAGCCCCAGAGATGTTGTATGACTTTCCTAAGGTCACTCAAGGAATTAAATAAGAAATTATAGTATTGCAGATTTAGAGCTGGAAACAACCCTAGGAGTCATCAAATTCAACCCCTCTATTCTAAGATGAGGAAATCTTGTCCAGAGAAGTGAAATGATTTGCCCAGAGCTAACAAGTGTTTGGGGTGAGATTGTAAAGCTGATCTTCCTGATTTCAACTTCAGCGAAGATTCACTTCCCTACACTATGTTTCATTCTCTCAGGTTTGAGACTTCTAATGCTAAAGTCACTGTCCTTTCCACCATACAATTATATCTCTCCATATATCATAGAGGCACCATTCAGTAAGGTTTAGTTACATTATTTTTTTAAACCCATTGACAGTCACATTAGAAAATTTTTGAGGAACAAGTCTAGGGAATCTGTCTACTCTACTTCCAATATGATTTAAAGAATCACATTTACAGAGTTACAGAGTCAGAAGGAACTTTAGAGGCCATTTGAGCTCATTTCTGAAAATGATTCCTTTCTAGACCACCGGTCACTCAATCTTTCCTTGAAGACTTTCAGTGAGGGAGAACATACTTCCTCTAAGGCAGCCCATGCCACTTTTGGACAGCTCTCATCATTTGGAAGACTTTCCTTGAATCTTACCTAAATTCACCTCTTGGTCACTTTTACCATTGTTTCTGGTTCCTCCCCTTGAAACAAAGTTGAGCATGTCTTGTTCCTCTTCCATATGGAAATCTTTCACAGCTATCATGCTTCTCTAATACCCCTCTTTTCCAGACTGACGACCCTTATTCCTTCATACTAATTCTTATATATGGCATAAACTTGAGTCCCTTCACCATCCTGGTTGCCTCTTTCTGAGCGTTCTCTTTCTCCTTCCTCTCTGTCTCTGTTTCTGTGTCTCTGTATCTCTCTCTTTGTTTCTGTCTCTCTGCCCCATCCCTTCCTCCCCTTCTTTTCATCTCTCTCTAAATGTATTCTCTTCTCCATACCCTTCTTAAAGAACAAAAACTAATACTTCAAAAACAATAGTTATTCTAGTGACCAATTTCCTGCCCCCTCATCTATTAGTTTAAAACTCATTTTGAATTTACTTTATTTTATGTCGCGATTCATTAAACACACATACACACACACACACACACACACATATACACACACATTCTGATCCCTTGAAGATATGAACTATGCTTTTAAAATTTCTAGCCAAGTTCCTCATCCAAAGAGTTTTACAACATTACTCTGTACAGTAATTTCAAAAATAATTTCTCAATTCTGGTTTGGAAAGTAAGGCTATTAGCCATCTTTTGTTTCTTAGTAATTTTCCATATTCAAGTTGTCCTATCTTGGAAACCCCTCCTCAACCTTAGACCAAGCTACACAGAAAGTTTGTGACTTTTCCCATGTGACCCTTTAAATAAATCGTACAAATTTTCCCATAATTAATTAATCTTAAATCTCAAACTGAAACATGTCGACAGACGCTTATTTAGAGCAAAGAGTTTGGTAGCTGGCTATCGTCCAGGCTCCTTCTGAAATTAAACAACCCTTGACACTGTTCTTACAATATTTGCTTTCCTCCATTGACTCCAGAGAACTAGAACACAGAAAGGCAAAGCCTTGAACATATATAGACCTTAAACAAGACTGAATTTAACATTGCAGAGACAGTGTTGCTGAATGTATAGACAACAGACCTTGAAGTATGAGACATCTGGCTTTGGAAACCACCTCTTACATAGTACCGGCTGTGTGACCATGAGAAATTCACTCAATTCCTCAGGGCCATTGGACAACACTTTAAGTAGTCTTAAGCTATAGATGAGTTGCTTGTCTGAATTGCTGGAGGGAGGTTTCCATGCTGGGAGTTCCCTACATTGGTAAACCCATCCCCCAATTCAAAATTATAAAAAGAAAATGAGAGGAAATAGTTCTCTAAAATTCACATTCCTAGGTACTTAAAAAAAGATATATTTTCCACAGGAGCTACTAACAAGGAAAACAAGGACCAAGGGTTGCATTTCCAGTAAGTAAGTGTAGAGATATGGTAGACAATAGTTATTAGCAACTCTTTTGCCTGTTTGCTGGAAGGGTAGTTACCTACCCATGTCTTGTTTTGTTTTTCTGCTTAAGTCTCTGATTCTCAGGAGGCAGCTTCCATTAGCTCTCTTGCAGAGATAGAGGAGGCATGAATCACTTCCCTGGCTTGTTGTCCCCACCTTAGATATACCATGCAAGGTTGTCTTAGTGGGGGAAATCACATTAACAGGCTGATGGCAGATTTACCGACACTTATACTTGGCCACTAAGTGGTTAGTGAGTATCTGATCAAGATGGTGGATGACATGGTATACATTGCCTCTCTTTCTTAGTTAGGGCTCACAGCTTGCTAATTAGTAATAGCAAGATTCCTTAATATATGTGTTCATTTGGCATCTATAGGAAGCCTTACCTGATCCCCTAGATGCTGGTGCCCCGCTTCCCAAAACTACTTTCTATACACACACACATATATGTAGACATACACATGTATGATATATACATGTATATTTGTACACATATATACATCTATACACACATATATTTATATACATTACATAAGAGGCATCATGACAACCTGAGTTGAAGTCCTGATTCATATAGGCAATGTAACCTTGGGCAAGTCATTTAACCACTTTGTGTACCCATCTGTATTGGTAGAGGGACTTTCCTCACCTGGGAGTTTCCCATTCCAGTGACATCATAGATCTAGTCCCTATCCCTATAAATGTCAGTGGAGCTCAAAGTATTCTTTGTAATATAGAAACCTGAGACTGGGGCTGACTAATGAATGGAACTGATACTTCAGATCCAATAGAGAGAAATACAGGGTTGTTGATTTCCAAGTAATCCTGTATATACTTCAATGAATACAACCAGCCTTTGAAGTTGTAAGGTGCTTGCCTTGTGGTAATTTCTAGCACCTTATGTTGGAAGGACACAGGGGAAATTCAGGGAACATAAAAACAAAAATGTCAAAAAAATTTTATTTCAAAAATTTATTAAAAAAGGAAAATTAAAGTTGTAAAATTACAAAGATCAAGCTTGGCCCCAAAGATATTTGAGAAAATAGCCCCCTCTTTATCCCCTGCTCCTTTGTAAAGGTTATGGGCCCCACAGGTGTGGAACTTGGTATAAAATGTCAGTTTTTAAAAATACACTCACTTGCTAATTTCTTTCTGTCCTAATATTCTTTTAAAAATTCTTTGTAATAAAGGTTAACTCTCTGAGAGAGGGGAAGTAGAGGATACACGAGGAAATCTATATAAAAAGAATAACTATAAATATGTATGTATATATAAGACATTTATTAAATATTTTATCAATTTTGTTTTTCCTTCTCCTGTTTCCCCACAAATCCCTCTCTCATCCCCCTTCCAGGGAAGCATCCTTTATAAAAGAAAAGAAAAAAAGAAAAAAATTAAGTACAGTTTGCCAACAAATCAATCAAACCTGACATCTGCAACTTCCACACCCACAGTTATTCTCCACAAAGAAAGAAATGCATCTTCATGTTTCTGTTGGGGGCTATACTTGCTCTTTATAATTTTGTGGAATTCAGTTTCAATTATTTTGTTGTTGCTACAATTTCCATTTGCATCAGTTTGTAGAAGTCTTCTCATGTTTCTTTGTATTCATCATATTTATTATTTCTAACAGTGCAGTGACATTCCACTATCCTCTTATCTCAATTTGCTTAACTATTTCCCAGTTAATGTCATCTATTTGGTTTCTAGTTCTTTTCTTTTACAAAAAGTGCTTCTATAAACATTTTCAAGTATATAGTTAACAAATATAGTACTTCAAGGTTTTTCAAACTATCTATCTATCTATCTATCTATCTATCTATCTATCTATCTATCTATCTATCTATCTATCTATCTATCATCTATCTATGTCTCATTTTATCCTAACAATAACCCTGGGAGGAAGTATCATTATTTTGCGATGAAGAAACTAAAGCAGATGGAATTTTTTCCGCCTATGTTTATCCAATTTGGCATGTAAGGCTAGGTGTGTGATCTTTGAGTCAAAGGATATATGTATTTTAGTCACTTTCTTAGAAAAATTCAAATTGTTTTCCACAATTTGTGGATAAATGTACAGCTCTGCTAGAAGTATGCCCTTGCTTGATATTTTAAAAAATTGGACCTGTGATTTCACCAGTGTAAGGATTTCCACCACCATGCAGATAGTCATGAAATATTAAGTAACCCATCTAGAGTCACACAGCTTGAGTGTGTCAAGGTAGGGTTTGAATTGAAATCCTCCATATTATGACACCAGATTCCATTATTCTTACCTTTCAAAAATTCTTTCAAGCTATGGTTTTCTTAATAGGACCACTACAGTCATCAATTCTGTTAAAAGCCTTTATCTGTAGGATTATTTTAATCCTATTAATTAATATATTAATCTTATTTAATCCTATATTAATTTGCATGATAAATTATTCTTGGGTACAAATGCTTTCTCTTTCCATTTGTTACATCATCTCTTAAACTTTACCTTCTTGTATTTCCCATTAAGTACTGTGCAATCATGACTGGGATTCCTTGGCATTCAACTTTTCTCTTTCTGGATGCTAAGAGTGATCTGGGGGTTCCTTGACCTGGGGGTTCTGGATTTTGGTGTACACACTCCTGGGTATGCTATATCTTTTCCCCCCTCCTGGTAGTAATCTGTAGATTCTATCAAATTGCACTCTGATCTATAGTTCAAATATTTCTGGGAAATTTGTTTTATGATTTCTTAAAATATGATATCCAGGTATTTTTGTTCCATTACAGTTTCTGAAGATTCCAGTGATTCAAAAGTGTCTCTTTGTCCACTATTTTCTAGGTAAATAGGGTTTTAAAAAACATTTTTATTTAAAGGTTTGAGTTCCAAATTCTATCCTTCCCTCCCTCCTCTCCCCCATCCCTGAGATGGTAAGCAATCAGATACAGGTTATACATGTAGAATCATGTAAAACATTTCCACATCAGTCATTTTGTATAAGAAGACTTGAATAAAAGAAAAAATGAAAGTAAAAAATAGCGTCCTTCAGTCTGTATTCAAGCAATATCAGTTCTTTATCATTAATCCTTTGAGATTCTCTTGGATCTTTGTACTGCTGAGAATAACTAAGTCAGGGGTGGGGAACCTGTGGCCTCAAGGCTGCACATCCCCCAATCTTGACTAAGTAATTCACAGTTTTGGTTTTTTTTAATCATTTATTTATTTATTTAACTTTTTACATTCATTTTCACAAAATTTTGGGTTCCAAATTTTCTCCCCTTTTATCCCCTCCCCCCACCCCAATACACCAAGCAATCTAATTTTCCCTATCTCCAATCTGCCCTCTCTTCTGTCATCCCTCCCTTCTCTTGTCCCCATCTTCTCTTTTCTTCTGTAGGGCCAGATGACTTTCTATTCCTCATTAACTGTATGTCTTCTTTCCTAGTAGCAACAACAATACTAAACAGTTGTTCCTAAAACTATGAGTTCCAAATTCTCCCCATCCCTCCCTCCCCACCCATTCCCTTTGGGAAGGCAGGCAATTTAATATAGGCCATATCTGTGTAGTTTTGCAAATGACTTCCATGATAGTCGTGTTGTGTAAGACTAACTGAATTACCCTCCATCCTATCCTGCCCCTCATTGTTTCTATTCTGTCTTTTGATCCTGTCCCTCCCCAAGTGTTGACTTCAAATTGCTCCCTCCTCCCATTGCCCTCCCTTCCATCATCCCCCCCTTGCTTATCTCCTTCTCCCCCACTTTCCTATACTGTAAGATAGGTTTTCATACCAAAATGAGTGTGCATTTTATTCCTTCCTTTAGTCAAATGTGATGAGGGTAAACTAATTGTTTTTTTTTTTTTTCTCAGCTCTCCTCTTTTTCCCTCCACTAAAAAGTCTCCTACTTGCCTCTTAAATGACATATAATTACCCCATTCCATTTCACCCTCTTTCCTCCCCCTACTTTTCTCTCTCACCATTTACCTTAATTTCTTTTAAGATATGGTCCCATCCTATTCAATTCATTCTGTGCTCTCTGTCTCTGTATGTGTGTGCATGTGTGTATGTGTGTGTGCATGCATGCATGTACATATATGTGTGTGATCCCACCAACTACCCAGATACTGAAAAGTTTTAAGAGTTACAAATATTGTCTTTCCATGTAGGAATGTAAACAGTTCACTTATGGTAAGTCCCTTATGACTTCTCTTTGCTGTTTACTTTTTCATGCTTCTTCTCATTCTTGTGTTTGAAAGTCAAATTTTCTTTTCAGCTCTGGTCTTTTCATCAAGAATGTTTGAAAGTCCTCTGTTTCATTGAAAGACCATATTTTCCCTTGAAGTATTATACTCAGTTTAGCTGGGTAGGTGATTCTTGGTTTGAGTCCTAGTTCCTTTGCCTTCTGGAATATCCTATTCCACGCCCTTCGATCCCTTAATGTAGAAGCTGCTAGATCTTGAGTTATCCTGATTGTATTTCCACAGTACTGGAATTGTTTCTTTCTAGCTACTTGTAAGATTTTCTCCTTGAGCTGGGAGTTCTGGAATTTGGCCACAATGTTCCTAGGAGTTTCTCTTTTTGGATCTCTTTCAGGTGGTGATCGATGGATTCTTTCAATACTTATTTTTCCCTCTGGTTCTAGAATGTCAGGGCAGTTTTCCTTGATAATTTCATGAAAGATGATGTCTAGGCTCTTTTTTTGATCATGACTTTCAGGTAGTCCCATAATTTTTAAATTGTCTGTCCTGGATCTATTTTCCAGGTCAGTTGTTTTTCCCATGAGATATTTCACATTCTCTTCCATTTTTTCATTCTTTTGGTTTTGTTTGGTGATTTCTTGGTTTCTCGTAAAGTCATTAGTCCATCTGTTCCATTCTAATTTTGAGAGAACTATTATCTTCAGTGAGCTTTTGAACCTCTTTTTCCATTTGGCTAATTCTGCTTTTGAAAGCATTCTTCTCCTCATTGGCTTTTTGAACCTCTTTTGCCAATTGAGTGAGCCTATTCTTCAAGGTGTTATTGTCTTCAGCATTTTTTTGGGTCTCCTTAACCAAGGTATTGACCCATTTTTCATACTTTTCTTGCATCTCTCTCATTTCTCTTCCCAGTTTTTCCTCCACCTGTCTAACTTGCTTTTCAAAATCCTTTTTGAGCTCTTCCAAGGCCTGAGCCCACCCGACATCCCCCTGGAATGTCTGGGATACAGAGGCCCCGCCCTCCACGTCTTTCCCTGATGGCAACAATATTTCCTCGTCATCAGAACCGAAGGGCAGGAACATTTGCACCTGCTCAAAGAAGCTCTCTATAGTCTTATTTTTCTTCCCTTTTCTAGGCATTTTCCCAGCCAGTTACTTGACTTCTGAGATTCCTGTCCACCCCTGCCTAGATCCTCCCAGATAGTGCTTGGGGTCTGAGATTCAAATAGGCTTTCCACGGCAGGCACGGCTGCTATTCAATGTGAGCTTTAGTTCTGGTGCTGGGGTGGGGGCAGGGCCACCTCCCAGGCTCAGTTCCCTCAGGGGCTTTATGTCAGTAATGAAGATTCTGCCTGTTTGGGGAGTCCCAGGGGCCACCGCTGCTGCCCCTGCCTCTGCCTCCGCCGCTTCCTGCCCCCACCTCTGCCTCTGCCACTTTCTCCCGAGGGGGCCCGAGCCACGGAGACACCCCACTCCCTTCTCGGCCAGCCCAGATGTGTCTCTCACTGACCTGTAGTGTCTGTGAGTGGAGGGACCTTCTCAGCCGCCGGAGATTCCGTCCCTGAAGCCTTCTTGGATCTGCTCGTCTCGGTTGCGCGTCCAGGGCAGCGCTGGGGTGGACTCCACTTTCCAGGGTGCCACGGACCCTGGGGACGGCTCTCTGGAATGGAAATCTCTTCCACCGTGTTTCTGCACACCCTGCAGTGATCCAGAACTTGTGGGGAGCTCTTCTTACATTAAATCCATGTGCTGTGGGTTTGGAGCTCGCATATGTGAGTCTTTCTACTCCGCCATCTTGACTCCGCCCCACTTCACAGTTTTTTATTGAACAATATTGCTGTTATCAATAGTTTTTGATGGTCAACATTTTACATGTTCTTCTGATTTTGTTCCCTTATGATTTTAAGTGAATATTTCTTTGGACATGTTGTATCCTGAACACTTAGATCAGTACATAGCACATGACAGGTGTTTAAAAAGTTTGGTGATTGATCAAATGATCAGAATAAGTCATGTCCTTCAAAAGGAATGTGTGTGTGTGTGTATATATATATGCATGTATATGTGTAAACTGAAAAATACCAGTGAGTATTAGTTGTACTCAAATTTTATACAAGCCATTTTTTTTTAAAGGAAGAGGAATGTACAGGCTATATTTAGACCAATATCATTTGTATACATGGGGATATGCATAATATAAAGTGTGTGTATGTATATATGTATATGTATAGTATATTTTGAATGAAATCCTTGTTTTTTACTTTAAAACGAGAGTTAAATGAGTTATGGTTCTCTAAGGAGGAAAAAATGAAACTGAATGACTATTATTTGCATGATAAACAGGATTGCTCAGTATAACAATATTTATATTATTTATATTTCTAATAGTAACAATGGTTTATACAAAATATATATTTTTTAACATGTCAGTGCCTTTTAATAGAAAAGGCTCCCTGCTAGAGTAACTGAAGATTCCCAGTCTTCTCTTACTTCCTAAAACTCGGGTAGTTCTATTTGAAAGGAACAAGATAAGAAAATAACATATGTAAAGACTGAAATTTATGACTGTGTTCAAATAAAATTTTTCTCAAGTTTCTAAGATGGAAAGAGGTATATTTTTATTTCTGTTGAACTAGATTTTATAGGAAATGAAAGCAATGAAGCCAGAAATAATCTGTACTTGACTTACATGCACCCTGAACTTCAGAGAAAATAGAGAAACAAAGATCAACCAACGGATAGAGCTTTCCACCGTCTGACCGTACATCACAGATCAATAGACAGATCCAATTGTCTGACCAGACATACATAGTTTCCAGAGAGAGAAGCATCAACATCTAGATTTTCAAAGCGGGTAGGGGGGGGAGGGGTGGCTCCTTAGCAGCTTCCCACAGTCTCATCTGGCCAAACAAACACTTCCAATGAGTAAGCCCCAAAGTAAAACCTCACCCCAGAGTATTTTTATACTTTTCAAGACTGGAGGGCATCACAACCCTTGAGAACCAGTGCCTCATTAGAAATTAACAAAAGGTGTTGTCCTCCCCCAGTCAAGCTTTCCTTAATGGGCAGGTCCATCAATGAATGGCGAAGATCTTTAACTCTATGATTAGCATTACAGTAGAAGTTGATGCAGGAGACTGAGAAATAGGAGCTAGACACATGGAAGGAGAGACCAGACTAGTATGGTGCTTTTGAAAACTTAGTGGTAGAGAGTAGTAGAGAGTATAAAAAGCTGTGGAAGGTCAAGAAAGATAAAGAATTAGGAAGTCACTGGTAAATTTTGAATAAGCTTTCTGTTTCAGTAGAGTAGAGGGAGCATTAGCCCAATTCTAAAGAGAAGAGTGACTCATAATAGGTCTGCAGAGCTTTTCCAAGAAGTTTAGCAGTGACTGGGAGGAGGGAGATAGAGACTGGAGAAAGAGTGAGGGTCAAAGGAATTAAAAAAAATTATTGAAACTGTTTGTTGGTAGATGAGAGAACCATTAGAGAAGTGATAGCAGATACATGAGAGAGAGGATTATAGAGAGAGGAGGACATAAGAAGGAAAGGGATCAAGGATGTATGTAGAGAAATTAACCTTAAAATGTCAATTTTTTCTACTGTGATCAAAGGGTAGGAGGAGAAAGTGGGCGATGATGCCAAGAAAGCTTAAGAAGTGGAAGAGGTGCCAGTTACTAGATGACCTCCATCTTCTCAGAGGCTAGGTCATCTGCTGTAAGTGTGTAGGGATGAGGAGTGAAGCTGGGACCCGCGGGGAGTGGGGAGAGAAAAAAATAATGGAAGTTACTTGGAATTTGGAACTACAAGTGGGATAACTTTATCAGTAAAGGCTATCCTCTACTAACTCATCTATACTAGAGGCTCACCAGGGGTGGGGAACTTGTGGCCTGGAGGCCACATGTGGCCCTCTAGGTCCTCAAGTGCAGCCCTTTGATTCAATCCAAATTCCCTTAATAAAAGGACTTAGGACTTGGACTCAGTCAAAAGGCCTTGCCCAAGGACCTCAAAGGCCACATGTGGCCTCAAGGCCCCAGGTTCCCCACCCCTGGAACCCATCTACAGACAAGTTTTGTTTCAAAAACTTGCAAATCAATTGGAATTCAGAGTGCTCATAAGAATCATGTTACAAGTGAGAGTTAGGTTCCCCTCAGAACCCAAGGAAACCTAATTAAATCACAAATATGGCTAAAATGCTGTCCCTTCTGTGGTGAAAAATATTAGAAAATGATACTGATGCAAAAGTCACAATTTAAACAAAAGAGACTACATTTTGGGTTCCTGATCTTCTCTGACCTTGGGCCATGTTTCTTCTGTCCATTTAACTCCTTGCTAGTTCCTTTTCCAGATGAAAACACAAGTATCAAAATCCAAGCCAGGCCTTTTCCTGAGCTATTTCAGAGTTCATGGAGAAAAGCAGTAGCAAAAAACTCATAAATGCAGAGTTACTTGCCTAGAAGAAATGGGAACTGAGTCACTCTCCTCTTTATGTCCCTAGGGCCTAGCAGAATGCCAAGTACAATAAGCTGTCCGTTATTGATGGATTGCCCTACCGAGTGTCAATACCTTCATAGGTCAATGCTCTCACCAGTGTGGGTGCTGGCATATGTTGTAACTGTGCCTACCGTCTCACATGGTCTGCTTCTTGTCCATAACCATTCATAGTTCCTCCATGGAGAATTTGTCTCTGGAGGACTTTCTGTGCATTTTTTATTATTCTGTAGATATTGATAGCACACTGCAGCCTAACACATATCTGTTATCCTTCTCTCTGGCTATAGGAGCAGTCCACCTTCTTTCCTGTTCATCTCTTTTCTGGATGCTATTTAAGTCGCTTCCTGCATGAACATCCTTGTTGGTTATAACCTATTTATGTCTGTCTGCACTGACACCTTTGGTGCCCTATGAATCAATTCCCCTAATTACAAACATTTTCAACCTTTTTTCCATTTCCTTCATCCCTCCTCCTACCCCTATAGACATATACCTTGATAAAATCTTATCTCTCAGGGCTATGTGAATATAGGGTATATGTATCTATGCATAAACTAGAGGTCTCAGAAATACTTAGGACTGAGAGACCTTGCTCATTTGTGGAGATTTTCTTTGAGCTGTACTTCCTAGAAGCCTGTGTGAAAGTTTGACCATATTACCCAGCATAGACTCCCATTTATGTAATCTAGGAGATGTAATTCAGTTTAAAAGCTACCAGAGCTTCATGAGAAAGTTTACCGTAAGACAATAGCAGCTGCAAGTAGACATTGCCAAACATAGTATGCCAAGAGATGTCAGTACACCCAAGGCAGTACTGAGAGAAATCAACATGCCCTAGACTGCTGTTATTGTCCTGAGAGAAGGGAGAAGTAGTCTCTAGTTTTCTTTAGTTTCTAGGCCTGTGAGGTAGTTCTCCCAAGACTGACACTGTGGTATATATCCTTAGCACCTTTGCTGTCCCTCTTTTGCTGAGATGGGGAAGCTTAAGGACTAATTGGGAGACAGCTAGTGTTCAAGGACATATTGTAAGTGATACTCACTAGGAAATAAGTGATGAAAAAAGTTAAACACTTGGTTCAAATCCATTATAGTCCATTGCCATTCTGTTTTAATTTAATGTCTTTCCTTTGAATTCAATTCATCTGCTTTGGTCTGGTATAAATACATACCTTGGTGGGGGCTCAGAGTTATGAATTTGAATAGATACCTACTACAACAGTACCATGAACTTGAGTGTTACTGAGAAGTGTGCTACATCAAGAGGTCCCTGAGCTTCCTATGACTATATGCATTTTGCCCATAAAACAGATTAGCTCACATTCAATTCAATATTTCTAGGAGCCAGCCCTATGAAGAGAGAAAAGAAGAGAGGTGACAGTAATTTTGGTTCATCAGTAGACAAAAAGAATCAGGAGACATGTCAATTGTAAGTTCACTATTTCTTCTTTATCTTTTGTATCTTTCCATAAAACCCAATACAATATTCTCCAGAAGTAACTGTAGAGCTTGTGGTCCTAAGTAGTGGGTTTAATAAAAGTTCCCTGATGAGTGACAGACCTTCTGATTGTTGCTCTATGGTAGAAAGTCCCAGCATCAGTGATGTAGCATTTCTCTCCATTACTGAGGAATCAGTAAATACACAACTGTTAACACAACGAAAAGTCTTTCTGGTATGCTTTATGCAAGAAAGGCATTGTAGCAGGATATTAAACAGATAGAATGTGAGAGTGAATTACAAAGACTTTTAAAATGTAGTGTCTCTTTTCTCTAGTAGGGTGACTAATCATGTCTTGCTTTAGTGTAATGAAATTTTCTGAAATTCCTTTACTTAATCATCACCTCCTCTCATTGCATCTCTTTCTGTGACTTAGGTCTTCTATATCTATTTTTCATCCTCACTGTGACCCTCTATATCTCTACTTTTCAATAATCTGGCTTTACTTTCCATCCTTTCCAGTCTTGACTGTTTCATTAGCCAGTTCAATTCTACATTGTCCTTTACTTTTAACCTTTCATTTGCTTGCCCTGTATTAGTTCATCCCTGACCAGCTTCAATCAAATCTACCATTTACTTTCTCTGCTTCTGGTTACGTGCTGCCGAACAGAACTGGAGGAAGTCACACAACTGTACTGACCTGGAACACCGCATCTCCATTGGGCTTTCATTGCGATATGGCATTCCTTTAACTCCTTAATTGATTCTCTATTGAAGCCAATTTTATATAGCCCATTTCCTACCCAGAAGCAGCTAGCTGTCACAGTAGATAGAGTGCTGGACCAAGATTAAGGAAGACCTGCTTTCAAATTCAGCCCCCAAAATTTAACTCTGTGACTTTGGACAAGTCACTTCACCTCTGTTGGCCTCAGTTTTCTCAACTGTAAAATGAGGATAATAAAAGCACCTACCTTCTGGGGTTGTGAGGATCAAATGAGAACATTTATAAAGTGCATAGCATAGTGCCTGGCTCATAGCAGGAGCTTAATAAATCCTTCCTTCCTTCCTTCCTTCCTTCCTTCCTTCCTTCCTTCCTTCCTTCCTTCCTTCCTTCCTTCCTTCCTTCCTTCCTTCCTTCCTTCCTTCCTTCCTCCTGGTCTCCCTCACTCTACTTACTGTATTTCTCATCTCCAGGTTTTTGCACTGGCTCTCTTCCATGCCTAGTATGCATTCTCTCCTTTACTTGGCTTCATAGAATCCCTAATATCTTTTAGCTATGTGACCTCTGTTTGACTCAGTTTCCTCATCTATAAAATGGGAATACTAATAGCACCTACCTCCCACAGTTATTGTGAGGATCAAATGAGATGTTTATAAAGAGCTTACTTAGCACAGTGCCTGGCACAAAGGAGATGCTATGTAACTGTTAGTGGTGGTGATGTTGATGACTTAAGTACCATCTTCCTAAACCCCTTCAGATGCCAGGATCCTCCATACATCAAATGACCTTATATCTATTTTATCTATGCCACATAACATATGCTCCAGGCTTACTCTCCCATACCCTACTGGCACTAACCCCAGAGCAAGGCTGTTGTTCTGCCCCCAAGGTAATAATGGGTGGTCTACTAAGGCTATAGTCCAGTAACCCCCACTGGTGTTCTTTTCTCCATGATTATCATTTAATATTAATGAGTTACCTACACTTAAATAGCATTTAGAAATAGATATTTACTAAAATTGTGTAGTAAGAATATGATAGCCCCTCAAAAAACTGGGGGTGCTGTCTTTCTTAAGTACATATAGAATCTAGAGCAGTGGTTTCTAACATTTTTTGCTTTGTGAGCCCCCTTCAATTAAAAAATGTGTTGTGAAACCCCCGGAATAATTTAATATAGTACTCATAACATTGTGTAAAGTTTAATAATAATATTTATATTAATAATAAACAATAACTTATTTAGTAATAATAAATATAGAAGACAAAAGTCTATTCTATTTCTAATTATGAAAACTCCATATACAAAATAATAAACTCTAAGATTGATTATGAATATTTTGTGAGATATTTACTGTGAACAAAAAGAAGTAATCCAGTGTGTTGTTAATGTATTTTTGCTTAATTTGAAGATCTTTCCCATCCATTAATAGGCCCATGTGACCTGCTTAAATCTAATTGAAGCCTAAGACACATGTGGTGAGAGGAGCTTGCTGAAATGGTGGAACAGGAAGTGTGGAGCAAAAATGGAAGTGAGTGAGGGCAGTTAGAGCAGAGGGAGAGAGAGGATTCAGGCAAGTAGACTATTGGGATTGCAAGTGTTTGTTTGTGGGAAGGCTCCAGCAGGCAGGGAAAGGCTTGAGAATGGAGGTGTCCCCGGCAGTGATAATGGGTATTAACTTCTTTATTGCTATAGTGGATTCGATTTTCTGCTGCTGGGATTCATCTTTCTGGTGTTGGGAATCATCTTTCTGGTGTCTGAATAAATGTTTTTCTTCTGTTTACTATATGGAGAGTCTATATTTTGCTATTCAGAACTCTGGCATATTCATAGTTACCCATCAGTGCTATGAATATTGCCTTGACAATACATCCAGCAAGATCTCATACACTTACTACTATCAGCAAAATGTTATAATTTTCTTTATTTTACAAATTACTTTGAATATAGGCGATGTTTTACTAAATATATTAACATGAAAGATGTTTAACCTAGCATAATAATCATAAATAAACTTAATTTTGATGTTTTGATGTTAGGCTTTTCTATTTGAACAAAAGTTTGTGAGGTTTAGACCAACCTCAGAGAGTTAAATCTGATTCAGCATTTTGTCTATTTCAGTACTTTTATTTAAAACAAGAATAAAATGAAAATACTTGCTTACACAAATATGTGGTAGAAAGTGGTAGGAGATTTTTATAACTGCTTTTGCTTTTAACAAGCTAATCAGTCAATGAAAATGAAGAGTTAATTATAATATAAAATATTTACTTTTCTACTGGTTAGTGGAAAGAACTATATTAAATGAAAAATATACTTACAATTCAGTTGCATATATTGCTTTGTTTTAAACAATTTTTATCTATAAGTTAACCTTTGTAAGGAAAGAATCTCCTCAGATGTAACTTTCTTCTGTTCTACAACTGGCACACCAGATAAATGTCCACAGAAATTCTTTAGAATGACTGACCAGTATTATCAAATAACTCACTTGAAAACCCACCAGATAAACAAATAGTAATAAAAGCTGAGAAACAGCCTTAATACGGCGATGGAAAGCAATACAAGATTTGTTTCTATAGAATGTTTATGGTGGTCCAAGATGATTTCAAGATGGCCCTTGTGATGTGCATGCCCAAAGATCATAGTTTTCAAAAAGTCTGACATTTGTTCTGCAAGAACACAAACATTTGTAACATCTTGGTCACATGATGACACAGTTGAGGAATGATCACAGGGTAACAGAGGGGAATGAGGGAGCTATTCTGGTGCGGTGTGCAGAATGCAAATGAAGGTATGCACATATGTCTAACCATTTGTTGGGAATTAGTTTAAGTGTAAATGTCATACCTTTGTTGCAATTTGGAAACAACTTGATGACAGATTGAGAAACCAAAAGAACATATTGCTTTTCATTAGAAGCAATCAGGGTTTTGTGTAGCTGCTGCAGAAACACTAAAATTGTCACACACATGATCATGAGGTTTTGAATTGCTGCAGAAACAAACCTATGATGTTTCAAAAATACACATGCTTGTTGTCTCAGAGAAAAAATATATTTGTAACATGATTGGGTAACTATATTCTACTTAATTATAGAATTTTTAACATGAATACCTTCGACTATCATTGTGGACGCACAAGAGGGTTCTTGAACTACTAAAAGCAAACTACTGGTCTAGAGGAAAGTGTGGTTAAACTTAGAGCACAACTTTCAAAGAGATTAATTCATAGTTCCTGGAAGACCACTTACTGGAGTCCTCAATATGTTTCCCTTAGGTATAGTATAGCTTTCTTTTGGGATCCTTATAGTGTCTTGAAGCATCAATATGCTTAGTTTCTCCCTAGTGCCCAATGCTGACACATTTGCCAGTTATCTTTGTTCTAGGGATGCTGCCAGGACATCGATGAGAAGTCTAAATCCTCTGACCCTCTGAAATTCACACAGTCATCCTCTAGTCAATGGTAGAGTGTGGGAAGACAGAGGCTCTACTCCTTTCTGCACAAAAGATTCCCTTTTAGGGGCTTGGCTGAAATTTATCTCCTCTGTACTGACAGATACTGAAATTCCTAGGCAGGACTGGTCATAGATTAGTTTAATGTCTTCTGTTGATGGTTGATTCGATAGACATATCTTCACTGATTAAGGTATCCTAGCTAGAGTTAAGTGGATTGATTGACTTAATCACCCTCATCCTTATACCTATGTATAACATGTATATATTGTCTCCTCTAACAGAAGGTAAGCTTCTTGAGATCAGGGATTGCTTCACTTTTATCTTTGTATTTCTACCTCACCACCACCACCACCACTACCACCACCATCACCACAAATCACAACATTCCTAACTTCCACCTAGGCATAGTCTAAATACCACCTCTCACACAATGCCTTGTCTGATCCCTGTAACTGCTGGTGTCCTTACTCTCTGATTACCTTGAATTTACTGTCCTATATTTATTTTGCATTTTTCTGCATATGTTTATTTGATATGTAGTTATATACATATATGTTGTATCTCTCCCTGATAAAATATAAGCTTCTTGAAATCAGGAATTGTTTAATTTTTTGTGGTCTTCAAATTCCCAATACCTGGTACATAGATGTTTATTTAGTGCTTGTGAAACAGTTGACTGGTTCCTAGAAATTTAATAACTGTTTGCTGTTTGAGTGAGTAAAAGATTTTATGAATCAACAAGGGGAAATTCTACTATGAATCTGATTCAAAAACAGGGAAGAACTGAGGTGGAAATACTGGAAACTTTTGAATGACCACTTAAAATTAAATTTTGTGGTAGAAATAGTGTGACATGTATCCTAGGTTTTAGGAGAGCAGATTCCACAGGGTTTAGAGAAAGGTTTGGAAGGAACCCATAAATTAAAATTCAGCAAGGAAAGTCATTTCAGGAAGGATGGGAAACTCTGAAAATTGAACTGAAATAGAATCATTGAAACTGATCATAAAGAGAATAATTTTTTTTTAATGGAGAGAAAGCATTGTTGTTTAAAGAGACAGATGTGAATGCATAGGGAACTCTCTACTCAATTTTGATCACCATCATCAGGCACACTAAAACTCAGAGTGAGCTGAGGCTTGCCTAGAAAGTTTAAGATAAAAAAAAAATGACCCTTTACCTTTTATCTATATGGGGGAAAAGAGAATTGGAAAAAGAAATATAAACATTCTTCATGGTGGACAGGACAACTGATAATTGAGAGAAGACAGTTGTTCTTTTGTATTTTTTTTTCTGCTAAGGACAATGATATTTAGACAGGAAAGGATAGAATATTTATAATAGTTAATAATACCTAAGACAAGTGGGTGATAGAAAGAGACAACCTAGCTTGCCTTAACGACTTCAATTCAATTTCTCACCTATCCAGACACATATCCTTACTGCCACAGTCTGGTTAGAGGCAATGCGAACTATTCTTATGGACACATGTCTTAGTTCCAGGGCCATTTGTTTTTTGCCCATCCTTTGCCTAGGGTTTGCTAATAAATTAGGGGACAATAAGGATCCAAAATAGCCTCAACAGGCTAGAATATTAGGCCAAATTGAATAAGATGAAATTAATAGGGAAAATAAAAAACCTTACACATTACAAGTGCAAGATGAGCAAGGTATTCTATGTAGCAGATGGTCTGAAACAGATCTGGCATTTCTGACTATAACCTATGTCATTTCCACCCAGTTTGGCACATTTGCTCCACTGGTAGCCAGTGGATCTGCTCCCTTCTTTCTCCTCTTCCCATTATTCCTGCTTCCAAGGTTTAGCACAATTTTATCTAATGTAGCTATAAAATAAATAAATGTATCTATGTATCTATATAATGTATATATAATATATGCGTATATGACAATATACACATATTATAAATATATATCATGTATATAATATAAATATGTATATGATATCTATGTATCCAAATAATGTATAACAAAATAGTGTATCTGCATTATAAAATAATGCAGATACATTATTTCATTTAATTTTCACAACACATGAAGTAGGTGCTCTATTTATCTCAATTTTACAGTTGAAAAAACTGAATCTCAGAAATGTCAAGTGACTTTACCAGAGATCACAGCTAGTGTCTGAGGCAGCATTTGATCTCAGGCTTCCTGAGTCCAAGTTCAGGTGTTCTATACATTGTGCCATGCTTGAGAATGTCTGGTGTGTTATTCTTGTGGAACAGAATGAAGAGATGTGGGTGTGATAAAAATAAGGTTATGTAGACCCCAAACTGCAGGTAAGTTCAAATCCAAAATGTACAGACATTAATAGTTGGATCTCATCTTGGAAGGAAGTTTTCAATGGAGTGTCTGTCCTAGGAATCTGGATTTGGCACTGCATTTTTCTAACATATTCATCAATGATTTAGCTAAAGGCATGGATAGCATAATTAACAGATTTACAGATCACACAAAACTAGGTTAAATACTTAATAAATTGGATGATAATCAAGATTCAAAAGTTCTTGACAGGCTAGAACATTGGACTAAATTGAATAAGATGAAATGTAATAGGGAAAATGAAAAACCTTGCACATTGCAAGGTATTCTAGGTAGCAGACTGTCTGAAATGGATCTGGGATTTTTAGTAGAATAGTAATTCAATATGAGTCAGCAGTCTTATATGACAGCCAAGAAGGCTAATGAGATCTTAGAGGGAATCAAGAGAGGAAGAAATGGTATCATTGTTACTCTGTCCTCAATAGGCAGCATTTGGAGTATAGTGTTTAGTCCTGGGGGTGGGTGGGGGTGGGGGTGTCACATTTTAAAAAGGACATCAATGACCTGAATAGTGTCCAGACAAGGACAACCAGGATGGCAAAGGACCTCAAATTCATAACATATGGAAATCAACTAAAGGAATTGGGGATGTAAAGAAAAAAGAAAAAAAAAATCATGTAAGCATGATAGCTTCCTCAAAGTGTCTGAATGGATGTCATATGGAACAGGAAACATGCTTATTCTGCTTGTCTCAGGATGTCAGAAGTAGAAGCATGGGTACAAGTTGCAAGAAACTCTCCTGATGGAAAGTTCCTGAGACCCTAGAGAACTTCCTTATATATTATTTTTATCTCCTTGTGGGATACTTTCATTCATTTTTTATCTCTTTTTGTCCTACTTTTGCCTTCCTTTGAACAGGTTTTACCTGGAGATTGTTAACCATTTCTATTAAAGAAATTAGTTATCCTAACTAACCCTTTGAATCAAAGGTTTTGAATTATCCACTGTACTATATAATGACCCACATGTGAGATATTGTGTCCATGTCAGTTATTTAGAATCGGGCTAGGAATAAGTGCTAGACCTGTGATTTCATTGGTATATGGAATTCTTGGAAAAGAAAGTCCCTTTTTGAATGCAAATTGGCATATATATGTGTGTGTGTGTGTGTGTGTGTGTGTGTGTGTGTGTGTGTGTGTGTGTATGTATATAGCTTAGAGAGTTGTCTAGATCACTAAGGTTGTGAGTTGACTAGTGTAGCAAAACCTGTATGTGTCAAAAGTGGGACTTCAATCCAGATCTTTACTCTGAGGCTAGGTTATTTCCTGACTGACTCCTGGCCCCAAGACCATTTGTCACATGAAGGAGGAGGGGGGATTACAAAGATTGATGTGGGATCCACTATGTCAAACTGTTTCTCATCAGTTATTATTATTACACAAATTTGAGATGTTAGCAATGGAATCCAATATTTATTGAAATTATCGGTTTTGTTAAGAGTATGTTACATGTATAACACTGTGCTGAGCATTATGGAAATAAACACAAAACCAAAAATAGTCCTTCACCTCAAGGATCTTAAATTCTCCTAGGAAGAGGTGTTATACAATATATACCTGATAATTTGAGGAGGTAACAAGGAAAGACTTCCATGGGAAAAAGCACATGAGCTGAGTCTTAAAGGAAACCATAGATTCTAGGAAGGAGAGACGAAGAGGGATTGTAGTCCAAGTATGGGGGATAGCCTGAATAAATGTGTGGAGGAAGGAAGTGGAAGCTAAATCTGATAAATAATAAGTTGGTCAGTTCATCTTGATTGGGGAAATGTCTGATAAAGAAATATTGTGAACTCAATCTGTAAAGGTAGGTTGGAACCAGATTCTGAAGGGCTTTAAACACCAAGCTAAGGAGTCTGTTTTATTCTAGAGACAACAGGGAACCACTGGAGGATCTAAAAAGAGGAGTTGCTAGATCAGACTTGGGCTTTGGTAAGATTATTTTGACTAGAGTGTGGATGAATTGGGAAGACACTAGGAACCGAGAGTCCAATTAGCAGGGTGGTGGTCATGTGAGTAAAGAGGAGGGAATGGATACAAAGATATGGAAGTAGGACTGATGACTGGGCAACTGATTAAATTTGGAGAATGGTCAGGAAGAGGAAAGAAGAAAAGATGACACTGAGGTTGCAAATGTGAGTGATTGAAGGGAACAGAGATATTTGGAGAAGAGATATATAGATATATCAGAGTTGTAACAGACACAGATCTATTTGGAGAAGAAGGGAGTACAGGGGGTGAAGGAGAGGAAAGATATTGAGTTTGGTTTTGAATATATTGAGTTTAAAATGCCTATGAGGGATTCAACTGATGAGGTCCAGAAGGATGGATTGGATTTCAGGAGACACCCAGACTTGCTGTATAGGTCTGAAGTCATCTGTTTAGAGAGGAGAGGATAGTTGAACCCATGGGAACCAATGAAATTACCAAGACATAACATCTAAAGTAGAAGAGAAAACTCAGGTTAGAACTCTGAAGGACACTCACAATGAGGGGATGGTAAAGAAATGATGATATAACAAAGGAGACTGAGATAAGTACTCTTGGATCGACAGAGGGAGAACCTGGAGAGAACAGTATCATGAAAACCCAGAGAGGGGAGAATGGGTAGGGGGATGAGGGTTGTCAGCAGTGTCGAATACTGCAGAGAGGTCAGGAAGGATGAGGTGTGAGAAACTGATCAGATTTGGCAATTAAAAGATTGTGTGCAATCTTAGATATTATCAATGTTAATATTATAGTGATTACTAATGCTGGGATATAGGTTATGTGTGGGAATATGTGGGTTGCATATGTTGTAAACAGAGAGAGTAATCATGAAAACAAAAGCTTTCGGTACGGCCAGGTGATAATAACAGTAAGAGCTTCAAGGCACTATTTGCCATAGATCAACGTTCAAGGCAATTGATGTACTCAACTAAACATCAGCATAAGCACTAAATATTGGACATTTTTACTGTTTTAGATAATTTATTCTGGGGGTCACATTTTTTCAAGTCTTTTTTTTTTCTCCCTGTCTCCTTTCCCCATACCCTTTCTTGAAAAAGAAAGAAAAACAAAACCCTTGTAACAAATATGCATAGTCATATTTGTGTTGGCTGTGTCCTAAAAATGTCTCATTATTGACTGGTGAGCATATTTTAATTCCTTTTTTTGACAAGCTGAACTCTTTGATGTCCGATGAATCAAAATAATGGTTGACCAAATTTCTAATGTGAAGATACCCATTACTGTAGTAGTCTGAAGCCTGTTACTAGTGCTGAGTTTCACATGAGATGTGGCATAGAGTGTACTCCAGTGTCCCATTGAAGAAGAAGGTGGGTGGGTTCAGATAATGAGAGTGATCCCCACTGATCCTATTGGAATGCTAAAAGAAATAGAGAAATTCCTCCAAAACATTGGGTAAATCTTTTGTGGAGAGTTTGCTATTCTTGTGGAAAAGATGGAAAGATGTGGATTAAGTGATGAGAAAACTGAATTTATAGTGGTTAGATGACTGGGCTCAAAGACATAGATGTTCATGGTTCTATTTCAAGGTGTTAAGAGGTCACTAGATTGCTCCAAGAATATGTACTTGACTCTCTGCTGTTACTTTTTTTCAAATGAACAATTAGAATAAAGGGAATAGGGGGTGCTCATCTTATTGACAGATGATACAAAACTGAGAGGGGTAGATAGCTCAATGGATGATATACAGAGGCTCTCAAAACATCTTCACAAGTTAGAGCCCTGGGCTAAATCTAATAAGATGAACTTATTTGGGATAAATGTAAATTGTTATGCTTGGGTACAAAAAGATCAACTTTACCAGTTCAAGATGAGCATTTTGTTGAGTTGTTTTGGTCATGTCTGACTCTTTGTGACCTCATTTAGGGTTTTCTTGGCAAAGATACTGAAGTGGTTTGCTATTTCCTTCTCCAGCTCATTTTACAGTTGAGGAAACTAAGGCAAATAGGGTTAAGCGACTTGCCTAGGGTCACACAGCTACTTAAGAATCTGAGGTCAAATTTAAACTCAGATCCTTCTGATTCCAGGGCTGGTGCTCTATACACTCTACCACCTCGCTGCCCTATATCTATATATCTATATCTCAAGATAGAGGGGATAAAGTTAGACAATTGTTCTGAAAAACTGTCCTGGTGATGTTAGCAGACTTCAAAGTCAATATGAATCAGCAGGGTGATGGAGTAACTAAAAATTGCTAACACAAATTTGGGCTGCATCGAAAGGCATAGATTCTAGAATCCCCCTGTCCTCTTCCCTCATCAAATCCCATCTGCAATGTTGTATTCACTTCTGGGGTTCACAGGTTGAAAGGAATGTTGACAAGCTGGAGCGAGTGCAGAGGATGAAGAGGAGGCCTGAGTCACTAGGCTGAAGGACCTAGAGCTCTATAGCCTGGAGAAGAGGAGACTCAGTGAGGACATGGCAGCTGTCTTCAAGCGTTTGAAAGGCAGTTATGTACTAGAGAGTAGAACCTTGAGCAATGGGTACGTGTTTCAAAGGGGTCAATTTCCGCTCCATTTCAGGCACAAGCTCTAACAGCAAGAGCTGTACAAAAGCCAAATGGGCTGCCTTGGGAGGTGGTGGGTTTCCCCTCTATGGAGATCTTCAAGCAGAAGCTGGATGACCATTTGTCAAGTATGTTATCATTGGGATTCCTTTCATGTATTGATGGAACTATCTATCTACTGAGGTGCCTTCCAACCAAGAGTATGCTGGTAAATCGGATGACAGGAGGGAAAAATATAGCATACTATTCCGTATGCTTTTATGTTTAATCTGGAGTTTTAACATTTCCCTCATCATTTAAAGTCTAGACAATGAACAAACCAAGCCCTGATTCATAATTTGCTTATTTCCACGGTATAAATACTCAGACTGAAAATTTAACAATCAGCTCCCTGGAGCCATTTTGGACTGGCACCAGCACTGCTTCCAGATCTTCACACTTTTAATTCTAATTTATAGGAGGGCATGGATGAGAAATCATACAAGTTGAGAAGATGTAGATGGGCTGCAATTTTCACCGATGGAAGGAATGCTCCCCCACAATCAGGAAAGGATGGATCCTCTGAAGTTTTGAAAAGTGATAAAATGCTTGACTGTCATGTGTTTGATTCTAATACCAATCTCCTCTTCCTCCCCCAACCTCTCCCACCAGGTATGCTACACACGCACACACACCCCAGCTTTAACACCATTATAAAGCAGATAGAGTGGAACCTTTATCTTTTCCTTTTTTTTTTTTAAGGTAACTAACGAAAACTCAGAAAGATAAAGGCTGCTGGTTGGTTGGCTGGTGTCCTTTGTTCTCCAAGAGGACCAAAATGACATCACTATGTTTGAGTCAAGTTACAGAGCGTCCAACTGTGCTTGTTCAGACCAATAAGAGATTGGAAGACTCTACCTCAAGCTGGGCATACATAGTCCATGTAGACATTTGGGATGGATTCTCTAAATCTGTACATCTTGAGTTTCTTTTCAGCAACCTCAGTTCTAAAGGCACACATTAGAACGGTCAGAGAGGGGAATTTAAAATCCCAAACACCTGAATCCACTTGGTGTTTCTCCATGAAAGAAAGAACACTGAGCTAGGGCTCAAGTCCAATAACCAATCAAGGTTCATCATATCTATATTCATCACCCAGGCATATCCACCACTAAATAAATGATCTTGGGCAGGTCACCTAACCTCTTTCTCTGAGTTTCAGTTTACCTGGTGATAAAATTACTCCTACTACTCATCTCAAAAAGCTATTTAAAGGATCAAATGAGACACTTGACAGTGCATGCCATACAGTAGGCACTTAAAATGCTTGTGGAGTTAAATTGATGAAATTTTCAAAGAAGCATGTTTATTTATTTTATTGGGAGTGAACAGAGCGAAAAACAACTTCTTAACAGTGAAAGTTGTCCCAGTGAAACGGGTTGCCCGGGAATGGGGAATGTAAGCATGCTGGTAGGTTTCCCTTCATTAGAAATCTCCAAGTTGATCCCTGTAAAACATGAGAGTAGGGATTACTTTTCAGGGTACAGCATATACAAGGTGGCTACTGAGGTCCTTTTCTAGCCGAAACTCCTGTGATTCCATGACCTATTCTTCTCCTCAGTTTGGAGGAAATCTGTTAAGTCTTCTAAAAAGCTGCTTTCAGTTGATCCAGCTTTCCCATATTTCATTTAAAAAGAGAGTCACAAGCAAGCAGGGAGTGGAGCTAGACTCCAATATTTCTGTGTGTTTTATATAAATAAGTCCGATGTAAAGTATCTCCCACTCACACCCTGGTACCTCAAGATATCCTTCCCTAAGTTTCTAGAGCACATTTTTCCCCTTCCTTCAGGATCACATCTTTCTCACCATAATGGAATGTATTCTCTAGGAAGTACGGTAATGGCTGTACCATCAAGGGTTGAGTGGGGAAGGGGTCACATCCACTTTTGGCAGCTCAGCGCCTAATTTTAACCTTGGACCCTACTTCTTGCATCCTGAGTCACAAAGTTCTGTTTACTATGATTTTGCACAATGGCTTCTTAGAATAAGTACTGGAGGAACACAATAGCCCACTTCAATGGAGCTGCCAAGGGAGAGATTTTCTATTTCCTCTATTGTCAGGACTGGGATATAGGTAAGACAAAAGGAAGCTTTTTAGCCAGAAAGGGTAGACTTGTCTATTAAGAATAAAAAGGGTGTGTGTGTGTGTGTGTGTGTGTGTGTGTGTGTGTGTGTGTACTCCTACCTCTGATATCTATCATCTCTATGATCTTGGGCAAGTCACTCTGAACCTCAGTTTCCTCATCTGTAAAATGATGGTGTTAGACTACATGACCTCTGAGGTTCCTTCCACCTCTAAAGCTATGATCTTAAATTTGGATTTAAGTTCTTAAATATGGCAGGAAACTGGCTTCATCACATGACTTTAAATGTACCTCAACCCCCAAAAGTTATTTTGATCAAGGGTGGTGGGTGGTGACTGACAGTAAGTAAGGGCCTCATAAAGAAAGGTGGGGTCTTGCTTTGTTTTTGTCAAATAGAGATCATTTTCTGTAACCTCTAAGGACAAAAGGGACGAGGGAAGATGGGAAAACCAAGGCATGTTTGCTTTGAAAACTTGAGTGATTGGTTTCATGATGTGGCACAGCTGGTGAGTTGGTTCACCTGTGGGACAGGTGTAATACAGTAAGGCATAAGGGAAGTTTCTACATGTCATATTGGCCTCAAGTAGCAGTTTCTCTGGGGAAGGGTGGAGGATGAAAAGCAAAGTGTGGGTGGCACAGAGCCATTCACTCTGGTTGGTGAAAAGCTCAGGGCTAGGCTGAAATATGTTGAATGTTTTTTGGCAAAAAACATGTCTAAGGATACCAGTGATTTCTTAATCCAATTTTGCAAGTACAAACAATGACAGTATATTATAAAAAGAGCTGTTCAGATTTGGGTTTCTCTAGAATCTCAATATAACAAAGATCAAATTTTCACATGAAAAATAGTAAATGGGAAAGAGAGAAACAGGGACAGAAAAGAATCGAGTGAGTGCATTCTAAAGATTTGAGAAGCATTTTAATTGCATCTCAGCTTTGCTAACATTGAACAGCAGCTCTTAGAAATATCAAGTCAGTTTTCAAATTTTTGAGTGAAAAAGTAGGCTATGGCTCTGATGTTTGTAAATCTCTTGTGTCAACTTGACAGATAGTGAAACATACCATTTTTTGGCTACGCTTATTTGGATTAAAAATGTTTTGCTCTGGTGATGATGATAAACATTAGGGAAACAAAAAAAATCTGTCATCTGGATGTTTCTAAATAGCTACATGTTTAATGCCATGTAGGCAAAAAATTCTGAATTAAACAAACCAAGACATTTAGATATTTGAAAGGAAAAAAGAGACAAGTATCACCACCTCAAAGAGTCTTTTGAAAAGGATGACATCATGTTGGCATAGTCTAGATGCTCCTTATTCATTACATGTGCTTTGGTAGGCAAGGCAGGCGAGCAACAAACTTTTATTAAGTGCAGACTATGTGCACCCGAGGTTGCGAACACAAGAGAAAAGGACACTTCTTGCCCTGGGGCAATTTATACTCTAGTGGGAGACGACCACATACTAAGGGAAACTACAAATCAGGGGAAAAAGGTGAAGGAAATGGGCATGGGGCATTATGTTTGAAGTCAGCCAGGAAGAGAAGGGGTAGTTGGCCAGTCTGGGACCCTCCTCAAAATGGGGGATGCAGAAGGAACTTCTAAGTGTTAGAAAGGGGCTCGTCTAGCTGAGGAATGTTCCATGGTGAGAAGGCTGCAGGGGTGATTGGGAAAGAGGAGATGTTTAAAGCTTCTGTGTGGTGTTGTCAAGTTGTGTACAGTTAATGCCAGCCTCTTTCTGTGCCTATGTGAAATGCGTTTTGCCATCCATACATGGAGCTTAAGCTCCCACCTTCTCAAGGAAGCTTTTCCCTCCACTGTCAGTGGCTCCCTTTCCAGGCTACCTTGTACCACACTGCTTTGTATTCATCCTCTTTATATACTCAGATATTTATTTGCTATCTGTCCTGTTAGAAAATAAGCTCATTATCATTGATTCTTATAACCTGGCAGAGTGCCTAACTCATAAGAAGCATTTAATATATACTGGATGACTGATTGACTCAGGTTTTAATCAGAAGATGGACAAACTAGACCATTTGATGGTGAGCCTTGAGTTGCATTGTCCATTGTATGGATTCTAGTGGCCCTAAGAGATGAGAGCAATGGGTATTACAGTGACAACAGTCATTTACAGATGACAGTGTCTACCTTTCTCTCTAGTGTATAGTTGGAGAGCCTGCATTTTGTCAGCATCCCAGGAAGCACCCAACAAAATCTGACATAATTTTTAGAGAAATATTTGTGAAGGATGATAAAAAGTAAATATGTATTCACAT
Source organism: Bettongia penicillata ogilbyi (assembly GCA_023548195.1). Classification (NCBI taxonomy): domain Eukaryota; kingdom Metazoa; phylum Chordata; class Mammalia; order Diprotodontia; family Potoroidae; genus Bettongia; species Bettongia penicillata. Next base: position 6,475,036 of record JAJHZJ010000067.1, on the reverse strand, counting down.
GCCAACTTGACTCTCAGCTCATGGGCAGAAAGACTGAGACTGAAAATAAAGCAGAGACAGAGACACAGAGATGCAAGGAGAGGGGAGATTGAGGCTTTCTTAAGAGCACAGAAAGAACTATGGAGTCAGAGGACCTGGCTCTGCCACTCACTTCCTGTATGACATATTACCTCTCTGGGCCTCAGTTTCCTTAATCTGCAGAATGAAGGCACTAGACTAGATGACCCCTGAAGGCTCTTTCAGCTGCAAGTCTCTGATCTATTTACTCAAACTGCCACCCTGAATTTGCACTCTGGGAAATGAGATGAAATGAAATGGAAATTAAAAAAGATGTTTTTCTTTGTGTGAAAATTATAAATCATTGAATGCAGATAGAGTTTAACCAAGTCAAGGAGAAATCAGCTTAGTTCTTCTGTCTGTCTGTCTTTCTGTCTGTCTATCTAATCTATCCATCCATCTATCCATCTATCTATCATCTATCTATCTATTCATCTCTCTCTCTCTCTCTCTCTCTCTCTCTCTCTCTCTCTCTCTCTCTCTCTCTCTCTCTCTCTCTCTTATTTAGGGCCACGAATGGCAGGATTAAAGAATTTGTCTTGTCTCAGGCTTCCCTCACAACTTCTCTGTGTCAGACCTGGAGAGGCTCATAAATTCTTCCATACCAACATGAGATTTCCCTTCTGGTCCTGCCAATCTTTTGGTGTTCTGCAAGACACCAATCATAGAATTTTGGAGCAGAGAGGAACTTAGAGATCATCCCATTTGACCACATCCTTTTCAGATGAGAAATCTGAAGCCCAACATCGGTGAGTGGTTTGGCTATGAGTCACCTGGTAGGTAGGAAGGGCTAAAACCCCAGCTAAGGTCTCTTCCCAGCCCAAGATATCTCTATGGCTTTTCATTTGTAGGAATCCCCTCCCCCTACTCTCTCCAGCTTTTCAAGCTTTTCTTTCCTCTGCATGTTTGGTTTCCCTCTTTTATAATCTTTGATTCTGAGTCTTGAGAAATTCTAATCCCTAACTGAGAGAACATCTGTAAACTGAGCTCTAAAAAGGAATACGGACAAACAGTTCATTGAAATGTCTCAGGCCATATTGAGAAAACATAGTATAACAGAAACAGCCCAGGGCTAGCAGAAGGCAGAAGCCAGTACTGGTTCTCCTATAATCCATCTGGGTTAGGCCCAATTTAGGCAAGAGTCACCTCAGCCTCAGTTTATTTTAAGGAGAAAGGGGAACCTGTCAACTTTCCTGAAACTGAGGGATTGCATTAGATGTTCTTTAACTGTTCCTCTGGTTTTATGATTGTGTTATGGTATTTTAGCTCATCAAAACCCTAATCAGGAAAACAATGTCCAAAAAGATCCCTTATCCATTCTCTCCTTATTACTCTCCACTAGAATAAAATTCAATTTTTTTCCTCAGTCTGTATCCTCCCACACACCTTCATCAAAAACAGAGATTGTGACACCTGTCTACCTCCCCAAAGACTGTGCCTGTGTAGCCCTTCCCATATACTCCATAGTACAAGCCCAAAGAATTAAAGGCTTAAATATTCTTTGGTGAGAGGATCTTAATAATTCCCAAGTAGAGCATAAACAGAGACCTGATACTCAAGCCTGACTTTTGTTTAGGTTCAGTTGGGCGGCACTGTGGACAGAGTGCCTGAGCTGGAGTTAGGAAGATTCTTGTTCAGAGCTCAAATCTGGCCTCAGACACTTCCTAGCCATGTGACTCTGAAGAAATCACTTAACCCTGTTTGCCTCAATTTCTTCATCTGTAAAATGAGAAGGAAATGGCAAATCACTCTAGTATCTTTACCAAGAAAACTCCAAATGGGGTCATGAAGAGTTGGACACAACTGAAAACAATTAAATAGCAAGAAGAACTAGGTAGTCTTCCAACTCTGATGAGAGGTGCAGTGGATAAAACCCTGAACCTAAGAAAATCTGAATTCAATTTCTACCTCAGACACTAGCTGTGTGACCCTGCAGAAGTCGTTCTGCCTCAGGTCCCTCATCTGTAAAATAGAAATACCTAACAGTACCTAACTTCTAGGGTTGTTGTAAGAATCTAATGAAATAATATTTGTAAAGCACTTTTTAAACCTTAAAGTGATATATAGACAGTGGCTATAATTCTTCTTATTGTTTTAATGTCCTTAGAAATCTCTCTGTTGTCTTTGTCTTATTTTTCTTTCAAAGATAAGGATTAAAGCATCAAGTATTGGATAGAGGATTCCTTACAGATCTTCTTAGAGGCAATCCTGAACCAGATAGTCCTGTTAGTTAGAAACAAGGGGAAACACCTTTCTTTCTTCACCCCTAATTCCCAGCCTGGATTGCAGCCACTGGAAGAATGCTAAATTTCAGACACACTTGAATTTGGTTAGTGTGTATTTTGTATTTTCTGATATAGGTATATGCTATTCCCCTAGACAGACTATAAACTCCTTGAGGGCAGGGACTTTTTTTTTTTTTACTTTGACTCCCTAGTGCCTACCTGGCATAGTGGTTGGCAAACAGTAGATGTATATAATACATATCTGATGATTGGTTGACATGCCTGACAGAATTTTGATGTCTAAGGGTGGATGTCTAGGGTTTCCCATTCGAAACCAATCCAATTCAGGCTGGTCCAGTCCAGACAGTCCATCCCAATCCAGACTAATCCAAAAGGTATTTATCAAATACTATTGTGCTAGGTATAGGAGACAAAAAAATTAATTCTTGTCTTCAAGCACCTTCCTAGAGTCTGGGAGATGCTAAGGATTAGATGGAGGCTTGAGGATGTGGAGGGAGAGAGAATTTAAGAACTTGGAATGCAGTGTTGGAAGTGAAGAAGAATTGGAAAGGAGAGTCTAGTGAATATGCTAGGGATTTTGGAGATATTGTATAGTTAAAGTGTGCCAATTTTGGGCAAAGAGGTCCCCCTCAGATAAACAGAGATACTGTATGGCATGGCAAAACAATGTGCCAGATTATAGTCCCTATACTACTTATGTTGTAGTCCAAGGTGTGGTCTTGGGGAAACGACTTCATCTCTCACTTCTTAGGTCTTCATCTATACAACGGAACTTTGGGTCAGGGGATTCCTAAAAATCTTTTCTATCTCCAGTATTCTGGGAGTCTATGGAATTCTGAGCACAAAAATGGGAGCAAGTTCTTCTCTTGGTTGAAATGGTAGAACACAAAAATTCTAACCAGGTGTGTGTGTGTGTGTGTGTGTGTGTGTGTGTATGAGAGAGAGAGAGAGAGAGAGAGAGAGAGAGAGAGAGAGAGAGAGAGAGAGAGAGAGAGAGAGGAGGAGAGAGAGACTTAAGCCATCTGTAAATCAGAAGTTAGGTTCATGTCCTTTAGAACATGCTATAGCATGCTTGTTAGGATGGAAATTCCATACCATTTGAATGGAAATAGCAGTGCTGTGAGACTAAAGTGAACGATATCTGAGTCCCTGAAGGCACCTGCCCACCAGCAAACCTGAACCAACTCCACAAATAATAAGCCATGGACAAAAGTTCCATAGGGAATAAGTCAGATTCTGACTGGAGGCAAGAGTGGATCACTGACAACTGTCAATCAGGGTCAGCTTTCTCTAGAATTCAATTGCACTTTGAAAACACCTTGGATGTCCATCACCAAAATATCTGATACAACTTTATGAGAAAGCAGATCCATTGCTTTTAATGGTGATGAAATCTTGACTATTAGCCATAGCCATAGCTTTGAGGGCTACAGGGGTTTGTGCGTGCCTAGAGGGTAGGGATGGGAACTTTAAACAAATTGGAAAACAAAAGCTCATTTTAAGCATTACACTCTTTTCCTACTAGAAGAATGGGGGTGTTGGTAAATACAAGATAGAGATAGACTTGTGCTTTCCTTGGCATGACACCTGAAGGAGACAGTAAAGGGAAGGGGAGGTTACTGGGAGAAAATGATCCCCTAAGCGAAATGCAATTAAGAAAATTAGCACCCTCTGATCTTTTGTTCTCACGACTCTGTCTCATAAAGAACACAGAGAGCGCATTCATTAGAGCAAAGATTGACATGAGTTTTTCAGTTTTTCAGTGACTCCCTTGAGAGTGCAAGGGATGACTTGTCTTGGAAAAAAAAAGAGGCTGTCACAGGAGTTAGATTTTTATGTTGCATGGTTCTGAGCTTGGAATGGCTATTTCTAGGTTCCTTATCTTCTTCACCAGCTAGGAGATCCAGATCTAAATAGGTCAATGTGTTTGAAATTTTTAGCATCAGCTGGAAAGTTATCCTTTCCATCCAAAGAAAAATTATTTGTATACAATCAATCCATCAATATGCATTTATTTAGTATTTATGATGTTCCAATTACTGTGTTAGGTACTGATTGCCTCTGAGGAACTCATGGTCTAGTTAGGGAAAACCACGCACTCATCTTTGGTTGTGTCCAACTCTTTGTGATCCCATGCGGAGTTTTCTTGGCAAAGATGTTGTAGCAGTTTGTCATTTCTTTCTCCAGATCATTTTACAGATGAGGAACTGAGGCAAACAGGGTTTGCCCAGGGCCATATAGGTAGTATCAAGATATCTACAAAATAGACATAAAGTGTCTTTGGGGAGGGGGGAGGCATTTGCATTAGAAAGAGAATAAATAGTCACTGTTCCCTAGAGGGGGCCATCAACCAAGGGTGAGGAAGAAAATCAACTTGTTTATCTTTTGCCTTTTCTGAATTCCTATTTTCCTCTCCTCTCCCCTCTTCTCCCCCCACCTTCCTCTCCTCTTCTCTCCTCTTGCTTCATTCCTTTTTTTTTTTTTGGCCATTTTGCTTTTCCATAGAATTGTGAAATATTAGCACAGCAAAAAATCTTAGAGATCATTCAGTTCAACTCTCTCACTTTACTGGTGAGGAAATTGAGGCGAATAGAAGTTTGTGTCTTGTTCAAAGGCACAAAGCTAGACAGTGACAGAACTGAGCCTGGAACCCAAGTCTGCCTGATTCCCAGAAGTCCTTTCCTCTATCTGTTAACTTAACATCTTTATAAGAAGGTTGGGGTGGAGTGAGAGGAACCAAAAGAGGGAAACTCAAACCAGGTCATTTTCTTTTCTTGTCAAATTAGCAAATCTGGGGAAAGTTTTGGGATGAAAGAGGCTGAAACTAACTCACTTCAATCCAGTTCATGCACAGATCAAGACATCACCCTACAATGTCATTGACTCTTCAAAAAATGATGGATGAGCAAGTCACCCAATTACATTTTTGAGTGACTGGGATGCTCACAAAGCTGTAAAATTAGAAAGAATTGAAGCTTGATCACTCAACTGGGTAAAGTCCTGCAAGTCAGCGAATGTCCATGATAAACCACTTCAGGGCAGGGACATGGCTGGTTTACTTCATTTTATGCAGGCTTTACCTGTGAAGGAAATTAAGGTCCCAATGTCATGATTTTGCTGGGATAGATTATCCTAGGCAATTTGGTATAGTGGAAAATACTTTGGAGTTGGAAGACCAGGATCTCCTATGGCAACTCTGTGAGGTGAGAGGAAGGGAATAAGCATTTATTATGTGTGCCAGGCACTTTGCTAAGCACTCTACAAACATTATTTCATTGGTTGCTCACAACAGCTATGGAACATAGATGCTGTTATTATCCTCATTGGACAATTGAGGAAATTGAGGGAGATAGGGGCTAAGTGATTTATCTAGCCACACAGCAAGTAAATATGGGACACTGGATCTGAACTCAGATCTTCTCAAATCCAGGTCCATCACTCTATCTACTGGGTACTTAGATGCCATTTTACAGATGAAGAAACTGAAGTTTAGAGAATTAGTACCATGTCCAGATTTGATTTGTGTCACTTTAGACCCAGTTAGTGTCTGAGGCAAAGGACTTAAACTTTCCTTTTATTGGTTTGTTTCTTTAAAATGGAATGACAATAATATTTAAGCTACTAAGCTTTAAAGTGTTCTAAATGGTAATCACTAACTTATAAGTTTGCTGAGGGAAAGGACTGGGTCTCCCCTAATACAGTTCCTTCAGTACTGTGCATGCAGGCAGTAACTATGTTCCAGGGAATTGTTTCAATGACAGTAGGGGGTGGGAAAGAGTATGGAGGGCATCATATTTGGTGAAAGGGGTAGCAGAGGGCCCCAGGCACCTGTGTTTGCTAGGCAGGGGAGACTATTGGGAAAGACACAGAGAAGGCCTCCAAATACTCACCTCTTCATAGGCTTGCCAGCTGTGACTGAGATGTCTCTATTAGAAAACGTGTTTCCAGGTAAACTATTGTCAGTTGTTGAGATATAATTATTCTTGCTCATATCAGCCAACAACTCCTTAGGGTGCATTAGGGCTTAAAAAAAAAATCCTTTCCACAGGATGGGTGCAACTAGAAGCACAAAGGACAGTGTATGACTTAGAATCAGGATGATCTGAGTTCAAATCCTGCCTCAAATACAAGTTGTATGACCCTGAACATGTCAATTAACTTTTCTCAACTTCATTTGTAAAAAGAGGTCTGTACTAGCATTCACCTACCTGGATTGTGAGACTCAAATGATTAATATGTATAACACTCTACAAATGTTAAGGTATATATCAATGCTTAAAGTACTATATCAATGCTAGTTACAGTTGATGATGACTAAGCTAAAAACAAATTTGATCTGAGGGTAAAGAGAAAGGAATTCCAGGGTTTCTGAACTCTCTGCCCCTCTCCCACATCATGCTCACTTCCTCTGGTCATTGGTCTCAGCCCCGGGAAAATCGGACTCTTCTAGGTAAGCTTTTCTTTTTCCTGCTAGAAGGCTTCCATACCCCTGCCCAGTTATCTCCATACCTTATCACCCTCCCGGTAGTCATCATCCCCCACCCCTGCCATTCCAACCTACCCCAACCCCAAATCCCCTAAAGCAAAACACCAAGGATGTTACCCCTGGGATGGTGGGGCTTTGGTAGGTGAGCTTCCTCCTTATCTTGCCCAAGATAAGACCTCCACACCCCTGCCTAGTTATCTCCATACCTAGCCTTCCTTCCCCTATTTTCTCACTCCTTTTCATATGTTATTAGAATATAAGCTCCTTGAGGGTAGGAACTGTCTCTCTTGCTTGTACCTTTATCTCCAGCACTTTAGTGGGGTGTGTGGCACCATAGTAAGTTTCCGCTAAATGCTTTATCCATCTCTTTGGTACTATCTAAGGTTGAGAGACTCAGATGAGTCATTGAAGTAGGAAGCCTTAGACAATAGTATAGGACACACAGGATATGAAGGGCATTCAAGGGACAGTAGAGGGCAAGGAAGATGCTCTTCGTGGTTTTCTTCAGGATTTGCCTGGGTAGGAGATTTTGACCATCTAGGAAATAGGAAGGGTGGTCAAAGCTTCAAGTCTGGTGGAGAGCTAGACTTGGGGAGATGATTGTAAGGAATAGGTGTGATGGGAGGTGGGAAGGAGGCAGGCAGGTAATGAAGGAAGTCCTCATTGGTCTGGTCAGGCTTCCTTGGAAGTGGAGTCAACGACCTTAGCAGCAGAACAGAGATGGGGCAGTGGGGATTTGGAAAACCAGAGCCCTGGAGGTGATTGTGTCAAGGTCAAAGAGTATCTAGACCAAGTGTCTAGACTGTGGCCTCAAGTCCAAATGTAGTCCTTTAGGTCCTCGAGTGCAACTAGGTCCTCCCCACCCTTGGGCTGGACTGAGGTATTAGAATAGAAAGGGGGAAGGAGTTATGGACAGAAGAGGTTTCAAGAGAAGAAATATTGACCTCTTCCTCAGGATCACCTGGATCTGACTAACTTTTCTCCCATCAATGGCCAGTCTTTTCTTCTGATTTAATCAGAGGATTTCTTTTCTCATTTCATAAAGGGATGTCAGGTAGATAAAGTACAATTCTTTGTACTCTATTAGCATATCAATACCTGGTCACCTGGGTTATCTTCCCCTTCCTCTGATAACATCATCAGTTAATTGGTATGTATGTCTGTGTAGAATGAAATTCTCTTTACTCTCTCTCTCTCCATATGTACATTCATTTTATTTAGTAAATGAAATTTTAATTGGAGGGAGGCTATGGTAAAATGTAAAGAAAACTGGGTTACCAGTGATGACCTTGGATAAATCTGACCTGGGCCCTAATTTTCACATATGAAAAATAAGGGTGATCTCTCAGATTCCATCAAATTCTAAAATTCCATTATTTTATGATGTTTCTATTTAATGTCAAAATCAGGAATGTAAAATTTCACATTTTATCCTTAACAATTTTTTTATTTGTGTGTGGCCTGTGATTTTTGTTTTCTATAGTGGCCTATCATAAGGAGAAAAATGTTCCTTATCATCGAGTTAACCTTTTAATTAATCAGTACATATTTTCAGCCTCTACTTCATCAGGACAATGGGTTTCACAAATGGGTGATAGATGGAGAAGTTCATTTATATGTCCTAAATTTGACTCTTTTGAGCTAGTACTTCAATATTTAATCAAGAAGTGGTTATTAGGCAACTACTGTGTGCTCAACTTTAGACTGATAGTTTTGGAGGCAGGTACAAGAAAGGCAGTGTCAAACAGAGGAAATAGGGCTGGTTCTCTAGTTAGAGGACCTAATTTTAAGCCCCAGTTCTAAGATCTTGGATAAATTACTTCCCTACTTCCTTCCTTTTTAAAATAAGAGAATAAATAATATCATTAAAATAATTAAGTAGTTAATAATAAACATCAAATAATTAATTACATTACATAAAATACTATACAATTAATCATTATAAATAAATATGAAATAATATGAGATTAAAATAAGGGATCTGTAAAATAAGGTTTAGAAGGTCTATGAGATACCTCCAAGATCCCATGATCCTTCAAGGAGTTTGTAGCATCATTGACAGTCTTTGAACTCCTTTTGACTTACCTTTAAACTTCCTTATCAGCCGTGATCTTATTAGTTGGAAGGGACATTAGAGGTCATTTATTCCCCCCCACCATTTTATAGAAGGGGAAATTGCAAAATGATTTGGTCAAAGTCACCTAGCCAGTGATATGGCTGGAATTCTAAGTCAGGTCCTATAACTTTCCCTTCAGGACTTTTTCCATTGAATAGTGCTACTCTCAATCATATAAGATGTCACACATCCATTCACACTTTGTATCTAAATCAAGTTGCTTAAGACATTTAGACATTCATTAATCTTCCCTTGACCTTGTTACAAAACGTCTTTATCTTTCCTCCCCCTCCTCATCATCCCCCTACTTCTCTTAGAAGCCATCAGGTTTAAGTTCATTATATTTGTCAATGATAGTGATTAGAAAAGTCTCCTTGATCTGGACCTTGGGTCACTTTCCAGGAGATTTGTGCTCGAGCTCTGCTTTGAGGTGACAAAGTAATTCCTTTATTGGTCCCTTGGTCTTTGTGGTAGAGCACAGGGAGGGAATCCTGCGCCAAATTGGCCGGTGAGTAGAACTGCCTGCTTACTAGGCTCAAAAGAAGAAACAACTTCACCTCTCTTTTTTCTTTTCCTATCTATTAATTTATTCTGAGATTGTTTCAGAATTGCACTTAGACTTTGAAAAAGGAGTGGATAATCCTCTCCCTCTTCTCCCTCTGCAGTTTTGGCATCTGTTCACGTGTGTCAGTAAGAGCATGTGTGGTCAAGGAAAGTCTGAGACTGGACCTCAAGTCTCTGGCTGCCTCCTCTGTTTTTGTTTTTTTCCTTGAGCACAAATGCCTGAACAGATTCAGATGTTTTGTGGTAACCTCGTGTGTTCAAAAAGTTAGGAGCTTCTGGATAGAGGTGCTGGTTGCCAAGTAGGAGGTGACCACCACCAGGAGGATGAGGCCAAGCTCTGTGCTGGCTTGCCAGAAGATAGGGGCTGCAAGTGAGCTGTTTGGACAGCACAAAGCTGAGCTGAAAGTGATATATATGCCTGTCAGTAGGTCCAATAATGTCTCATGTTTTAATGCTTTAGCTATTAGCTTTTTGGAAGAGTATAATAGGAGTTATATGTTGCTGAATGATGCTTTAAGTATTTTTAATGCGTGCTTATTAGTCTTTTGCATTTTAAGTATCTCTTTTGTAGTGGAAATAAATAGCTGTCCTATACCTGATCTGCTTTATACACCGAATATTCTCCTAGAATGGACCTAGTAATCTCCTTGTGAGGAGAACCTAGACATTAAAGGATTCCCCACCTGGGGTGGTGGGCAATAATGAGATAGAATACAAGAAAACCTTGCCTCCCCTCCTTGGGACCAGACACCTCCAAGGACTGAAACTGGTTTATGTGAGCTCAGAACTGGAATCCTTTCATGGTAGAAGTACTGCTGCCTCCTAGGCTGCAGGTTTTTACATGTCTGAAGTGTAGTTTAGTTCAATCTCGCATTTTACACAACAGAGTGTAGTTAACCATTAAAGAGACATAAAACAATGTACCTTCCTAATCATAAGGTGACAGATTATTTAAACATTTTCAAAATGGATTATTATTTTTTCTTCATTAAGAAAATTATTAGATTATTAAATTAATACTTTTTAAAGGAAAAATCGCTAGATACTATATAAACATATGCACATTCACTTTACATATGTGCACATATAAATTGCCCACATATGCAACATATATGGATAGAAGTTCCCATAATGTAAACACTACATAAGAAAGAATCTCCTTACAATTCAAAATGATTGGATAATGAAGTGAACAGTGTGAGACTCGGATTAAAATTCAAAATAATAAAGGTACCTCCCCTCCAAGGGTGCTGAGGATTAAGTGAGATATACTTTGCAAACTTTAAAGTGCTATATAATGTTGCTATCATCATCACCATCATCACCTTCATCACCACCACCACCACCACCACCACCATCATCATCATCATCATCCCAGAGTAGAATTAACTGCTTCGGGAGATAGCAGTTTCTCCTCTTAATGGATGTCTTGAGCTGGAGGACCATTTGTTAGAGATGCTGTAGAGGACATTTCAGTTTTGATACAGGTTGGACCAGGGAGCTTCTGAGGTTCAAAGAGTCTGTAATTAATAACGATAGCTAACTCTGTGCCATGCACTATGTTGAACATTCTACAATTATTATCATATTCGCGCTCACAATATCTGCATTTCATAGATGAGGAAATTGAGGCAAACAGATGTTAAGTGACTTGCCCAGACTCACACAGCAAGTAAGAGTCTTGAGACCATATTTGAACTCAGGTCTTCTTAATTCAATGCCTAGAGCTCTATCCATTGCACTACCCAGGTGTCTCCATTCTATGGGATAGAACTCTAGCTAGAGAAAAAGAGAGGTGTTTGATTCCAGAATGAAGAGTGAATTTCCCCAGGACATTAACAAGGGTAGAATGTAATCTCCTTGAAGACAGAGTCTGTTCTTTTTTTTTCTGTGTACTCCTAGTGCTTAGCCCAGTTACTTGAGAATAGTAAATACTTAACAAATGCTTTTTAAAATGCAATTGAAATTGGAATAAAATACAACCAATCTCTAGGAAAGAGACATGGGAATCTTCATCCCTCTGAACAGAATGGGCTGGGAAGTCTGCTCCATCTTACAGGGTGTTCTCCGCCAGGAGTCCCAGGTGCTGGCTAGCAGTGCAGTGGGAGAGCTAATTCCTTTCTAATTATTAAATGAAAGGAAAGTACACATGTCCAACCTGCTAAACGTGCTGCTTAAACCCTGCCCGATCCATGCTACCCACCCTCCCACACCCTGCCCTTTAGAACTTCGGCTTTCCAAGGCTTTGTTTGCCATTTTTCAATGTTCGGGAGTTTATTTTTCCTTATTTCATCTGACTCACCTATAGCTTCTGTGGAGGTGACCCGCTCTAAGATGGTTCAAAAACAGCAGAGGTAATGAGGAAGCCGGCAAGAGCCAAACTTCTAATTAAAAAAAAAATCAAAACTAGAAGGGATCTTTCAGGTCATCTAGTTCAATTCCTTACTTTTTGACAATGCAGGCAGGGAGAGTATGAGCATTTCTTATTGCTGTCTATGAACCAGGCACTGTGCTGAGCGCTGGGGCATGGGGCTGGAGGAGGAGGAGGTGGGAATATAGACTGGGATAAAAAACAGTCCCTGCCCGCAAAGAGCTTAAATTACGATGGGGGAAAAGTACATAAAAGAGGGAAAGTGAAAGTATCAGTGTAGGGAGCTGGCCTGGGTCTATCTTCAAAATGGAGGATCCCAGAAGGAACTAGCCCATGGGAGAAGGGGTTGTTGACTGGTGGTGCTGAGGAAACTCAAACTTTGAAAGAGGAAGAAACTTGTCCAATGTCATATGGAAGCAGTCAATGGAGGCCTCAAGATTGGGCTTAGAATAAGAAAGACCTGAATGTGAATCCTCCCTAGGATACTTACTAACAGTATGACCTTGGGCCAATCACTTAATTTCACTCTTCCTCAAGTTGCTTATCTGTAAAATGAGAAAAATTATGGCACCTACCTCACAGAATTATTGTGTGGATTAAATGAGATTTTCAATACATATATATGTATGTATACATATATATAGACATATAGACATACATATAAATGTGTAAGTGTGCACACAAATATATTTAAATAAAATATACAAACCTCAAGATAGGATCTATTATTATTGCAGTAATGATAATAAATTTCAGAACTGAATTTTGAACCCAGATCTTCTGACTTCAAATTTTTTTTTCATTACGTTGAACACATTTTAAATAATGAAAAAATGTAGTGGAACCAATTGTCCTCCATGATGACTTTTGTCTGTTTCCTTCCTTTAGAGGCAGGTAGGTGGCGCAGTACTTGACCTGAAGTTAAGAAGACCTGAATTCAAATCTCACTTCGGACACTTTACTTAGTTGAGCGATGCTGGGCAAATCACGTAACTGCTATCTTGTTCAGTTTCCCCCATTAGAGTGGAAGCTACTTAAAGGCAGGTGAATGCCTTTTGCCTCTTTTTGTATCCCCAACAACTTTATTATTGCTGCTTTTCAGTCATTTCAGATGTCTGACTCTTCATGATGCCATTTGGGATTTTCTTGGCAAAGATACTGCAGTGGTTGGTCGTTTCCTTCTCCAGCTCATTTTATAGATGAGAAAACTGAGACAAACAGGGTTACGTAGGATCACGCAGCTAGTAAGTGTCTGACAAGTCACTTAATCCTGTTTGCCTCAGTTTCCTCATGTGTAAAATGAGCTGGAAAAGGAAATGGCAAACCGCTCCAGTATCTTTGCCAAGAAAACCCCAAATGGGGTCACAAAGAGTGGGATATGACTGAATAGCAACAGTCTAGCTCCCTAATTTTCCATAGGAGGAAACTGAGACCTGGGGACGACCAGTGTCTCTTTTTGCTATATCTCACTCCTTTAATGGGCCCCATCACGTCAACATATGAAAGTCAGGACTGAATAAGTCAATGTATACCCAAGTCCTTGGATGACTGTGTCACATAATAAAGGGCAAGGTCTCCAGTTGCTTAGAGTATCCTCTGAAATAAGATTGACGGTTTCCATTTTAGTTTTGAAAGGGTGAAGACAAAGCTGGTTCAGGACTCTTGCGTGGATTTGCTTGCTCTTCTAGAGTCTGGAAGTCATTCCAGGATGGTCATCACATGGAATAAGGATTGGGTGTCTTCTGCTTGGTCCCAAAGGGCCCAACTAAGAATGCTGTGTAGTAATCTTAAAGAGATTTCAGCTCAGTGTCACGAAAAACTTCCCAACAATGAGAACAATCTCAAAGTGGAATGAGCAATCTTGGAATGTGACAGAAGCTCTAAGTTGAGGCCTCCTGAGTGCTTGCAGGGGATTTCTATCCTTGTACAAGTTGGACCAGATGACCTTGGACCTCTATTCTGACCCCAAGAACTTGTAATTCTCCAGGCTGAACAAAGAGTAGACAACCACCACAGGCCTCCTTCTTTGCCCACCTCCAGTCTCCGGGATTACTCTAAGTCTAGTTGGCAGACAGCTAAGATCTCCATTCAGAAATGATCTCCTTGGTCATTTTTTGCCTTTGAATCATTGGAAGCATTGACATATCTTTCAAGTTGCCGTTCTGGTGTTTCTAAAGAGGCCTCCGTCCCAATATTTCTATGAGGAAGATTTCTAATCAAATTTGTTGGCAGATCTTGCCTGTTGTTCTGGTAGCGAGCTCTGCCCCCAGGTGTCCTGATGTTGACATGGGCTCAGGCAGCTGACTTAGAACATCTGAGAACAAAGGGAGGAAAACATTATGAAACGTGATTTCTACCTGGGGGGTGCCAGATAGGAAGGAAACATCTTTGCATAGAAACAGGTCTTCACCTGTATCTTGGTGCCAGAAGGAAAGGCAGGCAGCCCAATTATTTCTAAATGAGAACTTCTGGCTGGCAGGGTGGGATCCATGTAGCTGAAGGGCTTTACCAATGATGGCAGCTACTCAATTCTCCTAGGATATGGCTGTTTTTCAGGCAGTCCATTCTTGCTGATAATAAGAGGATTATAAAAGTAGCTGATAATATAGAGTGCTTTATAATCTTAACTTATCCCAGAAACAATTCTGTGGGGTAGGGAGTACAAATCTGTTTTGTCTCTATTTTTACAGATAAGGAAACTGAGGCCCATAGAGATTAAGTGATTTCCCCAGTTATTTAGTGGCAGAACCAGGATATGAATTCAGTTCTTCTGAATCCAGGACCAGTGTTCTTCCAATTGCACCCTAGGCCCAAAGAGAATAGGTCAGAGTTCTGCTGGGCAAGTGGGCAAATTCACATGAAGGCAGACTACTGGATGGAATTTCCAATCAATCAAACAGTCAAACAATAACAATACTGATAGCTAGCATTTATATAGTACTTTAAAGTTTGCAAAGCACTTTGTAAATATTGTCTCATTTCATCTTTACGATAACCTCATTTTACAGCTGAGGAAACTGAGGCATAGAAATGCCCAGGGGCACAAGACTAGTAAGTGTCTGAGGCAGGATTTGAACTCTACTGTATCACATTTATTAAGTGATTACAATATGCAAGGCACTCTACAGAGAGCTGTGATCACAAAAATAGAAATGAAATAATCCCTGTTCTCTAGAAGTTTCCAAAGCCACTGTGGCCTGTGCATAAATGCTGGTCCTGATAGAATTTTCCACTAGAAGATGGAGCCAAGGCCCAGTTTCATGCCCATCTACACTTGCCCTTTGAAAATGACCTTACATGCTCTCTGAATGCTCTGACCCTGACAGGAGGCTCAGGAAAGCCTTTGACCTAGATGCCATGTGGCTGGGCTTGAAGACCAAAGGAAATATGTCCCTTCCACACACCCACCTGCCCCCCCCTTTTCCCTCCAAATCTCCTGGGAGCTGAAGTTCAACCTTATGCCTTCCAAGAGAGCCATGAGAGTAGAATAGGTGGCAGCCAGGGAGCTCCTTCTGGTCTTTACAACTCGAAAAACAGCATTGTTGTTTTATCATTTCCAGTTGAATCAAGCCATACCGGCTGCGCAGGATTTCTCAGCAAAGTAATTTATGGAGAGAAACGGTTCAATTGCCCATCTGACGCCAAAGAAATTGACAGAGGCTAAAGACAGGAAAGAAAAGAAAATTGTGCAACAAAAAAACCAAATCCTCTTGGTCCTTCTCAAATGGCTCTTTAAAAGAAAAAAAAGTTTTAAATTCTAATTGGCAAATATTGGGATCTTAATATATAAACAAGAACATCATAAAAGAAAATAAAAACAATGAATAAGGAGAAAAAACAAGAAAAACAAATATGGAATTGTAAATGATTGTATGTCTCAGTTAACTACTTTTTATGAATTAATAAAACCCACTTTCAGAGCTCTGAGTAGCACAAGACAACATGTACTAGTGTGCTTTACTCCAAGGTCCAGACATCTTGAGGGATGGGCTGCATTTCCTTCCCATGGCGAGCATGTCCCTTACTTACCACAGAGTGAGAACTCTCAGGCCATTTACCTTCAAAAGACCCTCTTCCCTTTCATTTCCTATGGGAAAGAAAGGTCAGATCTTCCCCTCTTGCAGAAAGCCTGTCCCTAGCTGTTGGACTACCCTCTCTTCCATCCCCATCTGCTACCTCCTGTGTTTTCCCCAGGTAAAAACACTCCTACTTCTGGCTTTGTTTTGACTTGTATTATCCTTTCTGAGCTTCTTTAGGGTGTATTAACATGGACTTGTGTTCTTAGCTATTCACAGTACATACTGTTAATTTCATTCCACAGTCTTGACTCTGAACCACTTCATATTTTTTCTCATATTTCTTTGAATTCTTCAAATTTAATGTATCTTCTTATGTGAAGGTATTTCATTATATTTATATGATACCCAAAGTTGTTCTGCCATTCTCCAGTTGATGGAAACCATGTGTATTCCCAATTTTTTTTTATTACAAATAGAACTGCCAGGAATATTTTTGTACAGATATAAGTCTTTTTCCCCCTTGGTATCAATAAACTCCAGGGGGTCTAGGATCAGTTGGGCCCCCTCCCCAGCATCATTTTTAAATCTTTTTTTTTTAGCATAGCCTTAAAAGATTTGAAGATGCTCTTTTCATGTTGAAAGTGTCTTTGACATGCTTACATGTTATTTCTCTTGTGCTGAGTATGTGTAGAGCCAGGCATATGTTCGCCTGTTCATTTTGTTAACCCCTGATTCTTTCAAGCAAGCTTAAGTCATTGGTGAATATACCAGTTTGCTTGTACGCCATCACATTCCATGCAAAGTCAAGGATCTCACACAAAGAGACACTTTATATAAGTCAGTTTGCATGAAGAACTTCACGTGTTCTGATAATGAGTTCAGCATGTTGGACCCAACTGCAGCTAATGAAAATATTTGATTAACTTTTTCTTTTAAAGACAGACATAAACACATGTAGAGAGTAAAAGGAAGAAGAGACTGAGAGATGTGGGAGAGAAGAGAAGGCGAGGAATTGACAGTAAAAAGGAGGGTAAGGAGAGAGGCAAAGAAGGGGGAAGGGAAAGAGATAGGGGAAAGAAAGAGGGAGGGGAAAAGAAGGGGAGAGAGCGAAAGAAAGAGGAGGAGCAGAGAGAGAAATTTTTAATCAATCCATTAAAAAAAATTCTGCTTTCTCCAAATTTAAGGAAAAGAGAGAAAGAAATGGAGAGAAAGGAAAAGCAAGGAGAGACTGAGGGACAGAGAAAAGAGGAGGTTACTGATAAAAGTCTCTAAATATTATTGTGCCTTGGAATGATGATAAATGTTTTCCCACCCAAGTCAATTTGTGGTGGCTAAGACATCCCAGTGGATTGCATAACTAAGTTACAAACTCAGAATTCCAGAAACCCACTCAAGGCTGGAAGAGTAATGAAGTTTAAATAGTTGTGGTCACCAATGCACTGAGTCTAGGAAATTTTTGGGACTCATGGAGTCATTTGGAGAGGAGGTAAAAGGCATTAGGTAGCTGGGTGGTATGGTGCACTAAACACAGGGCTAGTGGTCAGTAGGTCTGGGTTCTAGTCCTGTTTGGACCACAAACTTGGTACATGAACTTGGGTGGGTAAATCCCTTTATCCTTCTAGGCTTAACTTTCTTACAGGAAGAATTCAGGGGAAAAGTGGCTAGATCTATACACTCAAAGGATCTGGATTCAAATCCTGGTTCTGCTTTTTGTTTTATCACTACTTTCTTCCAATGTGACCATGGCCAAATCATTTCACTTCTCTGGACCTCAGTTTCCTCCTCTGTAAAATGAGGTAGTTGAATGAAATGATCTCTCAGGTTCTTTCCAACACTATATGATCTACCCAATAAGAATTAGACTAATAAACCTTAGGATCTCCTCCAGCTTTATGAACTAAATGATGGGCTAGGGAAGGGAGTCCTTATTTAATTGATACTTTCATGTTACTTATTCCCTTAATAATAAAAAAGATGAGAAGGTATGAGGCCCTATCTCTTGCCCAAGAACTAGGGCTAACCTTTTTCAACAGGGCCCTTTAGATGGTTTAGGGCTATGAACTTGCAGTTGGGAGATTTGGGACAAAACTGTGACAGCTTGTGTAAGTAACTGAAGAAGCGCACACTGAAAGTCAAAGTAGTTGGAGAAAGATTTAAAGTTAAGGTACAAGGGAAAATGAAAAATAGAAAAAAATTGTGTCCCCCTTTTCCAAATGTTGCCATTGAGACAAATGTGACACTGGAAAAGGATAGAGGGAGAAAGTCAAGGCTCAGTGTCCTTTCTTTTTGTTATTTGGAAATCATATACATATTAATCATATACATATAAGCCTTGAGTGGGTTTCTGTGATAATTAATCCACACTGAATTCAATATTTCCCCCTAAAAGGAGAGAGGTGGCAGAAATCTTATATTTAAATAAAGAATAAAGAAAAACTGGAATAACAAAAGTGGAAATGCTTTGACTGGTAATGCTAAAAAAAAAAGATAAGATTAGAATGTGGCTAATTTTTTAAATGTTTCATAGAAGAGGTCAAAATAATTTTTGCAACTAAAAGAAAACAATGTTTCAAGCATTGAGTCTTTATAATCCCTTAGATGAAGATGTTATCTGATTATAAGGCTCTCTGGAGCCTCCATAATAATATTAATAACCTAACAAAATCAGAAACAACCATGTGAGCCAGAGAGCTCAAACATTCATCATCTTCGCCAACCAGTGGGGAGGTTAAGATTCAGGAGGTTAAGCTATCTGCCCACCTTCCCATAGTGAGTTATTTAGGGAATGCCATAAGTTGAGTCTTAAGTATTCTGAGTTCTAGCTCTAGCCACTTTTCAACATGCCATGCTGTCATTGAAGCCTTAAGGGATGTATTCATTTCCCTCTCTCCTTTCCTGACTGGTAAGAATAGGAACAATCTTCCGGTGTAAGACTGACCAATCCTAATGAGTTTTACATGTGTCAGAAACAAGACCTAAGATAGATGTGTTGCCAAAAGATGTGGGCATTCATAGAGATGTCAAGGAAGAACTAAACCGGCAGGATCAGGAAACTCAAGGAACCCAGATGGCTGATAAGGAAGTTAACTGTTTAGTGAATAAGGAAACCAGGAAGGAACAAAATACAGTGGAAAGTTTTGGCTTCAGGGTATGTGGGTTCAAAGTCCAGCTCAGTTACATCCTTAACTGTGTGACCCTGGGCAAGTCCCATCTCTTTTTGTGAAAATCTTTCTCATATATAAAATGAAAGTGTTGACAAATGATTTCCAAAGTCTGGCTCTAAATTTGTGATCTTATAAACTATCAAAACATTTTACCTATATGGAACTCAGCTTTGTGCTAACCTCACTGATCTGGAACACAGTTGAAAATGTGGTAAAAAAGCAAAAAAGTCCTTAGAGTCACCAAGATAGGTGTCACTATCCATGCTTTCCACACATAAGAGAATTCTTTCTGCACTCAATTTAGAGCCCGTTTGCTTTTATATATATTTCTAACAAGTTGGAAGATTGGAAGTAGCAAACTAAGGGTAAGTGTTACACCTCTGTTGTTGTTTTGGTTGCTTCAAGTCATGTCCAACTCTTTGTGACCCCATTTGGGGTTTTCTTGGCAGAGATACTAGAGTGGTTTGTCATTTCCTTCTCCAGCCCATTTTACAGATGAGGAAATGGAGGCAAAGATGGTTAAGTGACTTGCCCAGGGTCACACAGCTAGTAAGTGTCTGATGCTGGATTTGAACTTGGGTCTTCCTGACTTCAGACCTGGCACTTCTTCCACTGAACCACCAAACTTTAGGCAGTCTCTTTGACAGATAATCTGATAAAAAAAATAATTTCAATGAATCCAGTGAACATTTAAGTACCTGCTAAGTACAGAGGATGCTGCTAAATGCTAATAACACAAAGACAAAAAATGAAATATCACTGCCCTGAAAAGCTTACATTTCTGTAGCATATACACAAATAAATGTAAAGAAATTGGAAGAAAAGACTAGCAATAGTAACTGAGGGAATTTGGGAAAACCTGCCAGAGAAGGTAGCCTTTGAAATGACTCTTAAGGAAAGAGAAAAGATTAAGGAATGAAGGGAGAACATTCTAGGCATGGAGAGTGTTGTAGATAAATGTGCTGAGGTAAGGGATTGACTGTTGAGTTCAAGGAACAGTTAGTCGCCCTCTTTGTCTTGAACTCAGATCACATGAAAAGGAGTAATGTGAAATAAGCCAGGAAAGGTAGGTAATCAGCAGTTGGGAGTCATTTAAGGTAGAGTCAATCATACTAATGCTGAGGTCATCTGGTGATGAGTTTGAAGTATTGTATTAAGTCACTGGATGATCAATGATGGAAATGATAATTCTGTTCCATCAAGAAAAGGTTAAATTGTGTTAAATATATATGATACTCTGTTTAAGAAGGTATGAAAATGTGTGGTAGATTATAGAAAGATTTCCTTTCCAAATCAGCAAGCACTTATTAAGCATTTACTACACGTCTACACATGGTGCTAGGCATTGGGGATATCAAGGCAAAGTGAGTCAGACCTTGCCCTTGAATTGTTGTTTACATTCTATTGGGAAAAACAACGTCTCCAAATATAAGTATATGTACAACATATCCAGTGTATTATTGTTATTTATACAATGCAATTAACAGTGAGGGGAGACAGCAGCTAGGAAAGCCTTCAGGTGAAAGGAGCACTAAGTCTGTGTTTTTAAATTTTATTTTACAGATGAGGAAACTGAAGTCTGAAAAGCTAAGGATCATAGATCTAAAGATGAAAGAGACCTCTGTCAGAGACCACCACTCCAACTTTCCCATGTGACGTCTTGCTGAGGCATCCTATGTGTTGTCTTCCCCCTTAGAAAGTGAGCTTCTCTTGAGAGCAGTGTCTGCCTTCAGTTTTCTTTTGGTATTTCCATTGCTTAGCCCAATGCTTTTCATATAGTAAGCACTTAATAAGTGCTTTTTCATCCAAACAATCATTATTAAAAGAAAAAAAGCCTTAAGTTCTATGGAATACTTGATTAAGCAGGATAACTTATTCCCCAGGGTTCTGGATGGCCAAGGTTTATATTGTCTGAACAGACCTGCAAATGAAAGGTTAATGGAAAAGTTTTCAACAATTCTACCAGGGACAAACACACATTATAAGGGCAGTATTTTGCTTCATGGAGGGGGTAGAAAGTGAACACTTCATATCAGATATCCTGCTTCTTCCCCTTTCTTAATCAGGTGTCCCCTAGGGAGTGAGCATTATAAATAAAAAGGCTTTGGGGCTGGAAACAGCTGACCAAGAACAGAACTTTGGCTGGGTGTGATAGCGAGTTCAATTCTAAGGAGCTGGGGGGTCTGCTGAGGCAGCTTGGATTTGGAGGACGGGAATTTGGATTCAAATCTCCTTTGCCTCTTATTATCTACTTATCTTGGGCTAGTAATTTGACTTTTCTGGTAGAAGGCAAAGACCACTGGTTCTGGCTCTTTCAAATGATGTTAACTACTTTTGTAACCTGGGTCTCCCCCAAACCTCAGTTTCCCCACTGTAAAATGAGAGAGTTCGACTTGGCGACCTCTAAGGTCCCTTTCAGGCATGGAACTCTGGTTGGCTTCTCCTAGACATGAATCTGGCTAGCAGAGAACTCTGCTCTGCCTGGAGTCAAACGGGTCCTTTTCTGTTGATGAGAAGTGAAAATAGATTAGCTGGAGCTCTTCCCAAGGCAGAAGCCATCTCTCAGAAGCTATACCAGCTCATGGAACCAGTAGCAGTTTCCTTTTGACTGAATCACTGAGGTTTGAGGAGAAAGTATTCCTGAAGGCTCATCATTACCTAACCAGAGAGTCAATGGAAGCACATTTCTTTTGCTGAATCATTGTGATGTGGGAGCCAGAACTTTATGCAATTTCTCTTTTTTTTTTTTTTTTTTTAATCACTGGAAGATCTTTAGTAATCACAGACACTCCTCTTATTTCAATAGCTTCAAGAGAGGAATTGTTGACACCTTAGATTAAGCCAGTGGATACATGCCATATTTTTCCATTCATAAAATCAAAGAGATATGATGTGCTGAAAAAAACCAAAAAACCTCACTATAATTAATGGACTAGAAGTGTGTTTTTTTTAAAAAAAGCAAAAATTCTCCTGGCTGTGAAGTTCATGTAACATTATCATCCAAGGTATGGGACAAATAGAAAGCCTTTAGTTTTTGGTGTTGTTAGATTTTTTTGTTTGTTTTTGTCAATTCAAGAAACATTTAAGAAGTTGCTTGTATGTACTTAGCCCTAGGGATACAAAGATAACTCTGGAGCACCTGGGTTCAAATACCACCTCTATCACTAAGCCTGTGACTTTGGGCAAGTCAATTTCTTCATCTGTCAAATGAGGGTGTTGGAGTAAATGATCTCTGAGATCCCTTCTAACTCTCAATCTATGATTTCATGAAAACCTGATGTGGTCCTTCCCTTTAGAAGCTTACACTCTAATGGCGGAGTGAAACACATTTATCCAGTAATTTAGAATGAGATTTCCTTCCCCATAGCAACTAGTTCTAAATCTTTTCTCTTTCCTCTTCCCTTATAGCAGATAACATTCGTTCAGATGATTGAGACCATTTGATTGGAATTCCCTCAAGTACCTTCTTCCTTCCATACCTTAAATTCAATAGCACTCCTGATCTATTCACTCTGGTCAGAGAACTCTCTCTTCTCACTAAGGCTAGAACCTCTATCTGCTCTTGATCCCTTCCCCTCTTGCCTGCTGTCCCCAAAACTCATGAGAGTGGTGGTTCCCCTTCTACTGATCCCGACTCTTCTCAAACTGCTGAAGTGATTGGCAAAATCCCAGTGCCTCTTGGTGGCTTTTTTTTGGTACATATATTGTGTTTACCACTTAACCAGGCAACACATCAATGTGTACCTCTAGCCTACCCTCCTCCTAATTCAATCCACCCAGGTTTTCCAGGAAGTGTATTTTGTATTCTCCACAGCAGCTTACTGAACACTCTTGAATAAATGTCCAGTGACAACAATGATAGGGCCATACTTTCTTACCTTTTTCCATCAAATTGCTCAACATTTCACCCAATGCCCACTCAGACACCCCAGTTCTATTGGGAAATGTTATACCTCCCCAGGAATGCTGGTTTTGAATTTGCCACCAGGTTAATCTTTTCCTTAGGTCAAAGATTCCAATATATTGTAAGCACTTGAATAGAATGTCATGACTCTGGCAATGTTTACCAAGATGGAAAGCATAGCAGAAAGAGAACTGGTGTGGTAATTAAGAGGGCCTGGATTCAAATCTGACCACTGACCCTTAATAATTAATTGTATTTACCTTGAATAAATCACATAATCTTCTTGGGCCTCCATTTCCAAATTTGTAAAATGAAAGCATTTGGACTAGACTGCCTGAAGGTTGCTGCCAACTCTAAATCAATGATTGGATCAAATTGCTTACCTGGGAGGGGTGGGGGGGGGGGGTGGTGAAGCAAAAGGGGAGGAGAGGGAGAGAGGGACAGAATTTGGAAACCAAAACTTTAAAAAAAAGAATGTTGAACATTACTTTTACATGTAATTGGGGGGAAGATAAAATATTATTTAAAACAATTAACACTTAGACCATTAGACGTAATTCCCCAAGTATGTCCATCTTTCCAAGGGTGGAAAATTGTCTATAACCTTTAAAACCATTTGTCTTTTATCTTAGATATAGTGAAGAGGCAATTTGTTTTCTTCTTAGAAAAGTAGATATAAGCTCAATTTATTGACCTGACCCTGAATCTACATTAGGGTCCGCAGGAGAATATTGGAGCATATTGCATACCCCTCAGTGAAATTAGACATGTTTAGGATACTCGGCTCTGAATGCTTCCAACCTAACCCAAAGGGGAATTACTGGGGATAATTGATGATCATTGAAAAAGGTATTTCTTTATTATTAATGACCAGTTAGAGGGCCAAGGTGAAGCCTTAATCTAAAAGCCATAGCTAGAGAGGGTTGGTTTGGGTTTTGCCCCAAGAGGCCAAATTTAGAGACCATTGACAGTATTTGCATTCCTTTAGCAACTAGAAAAAAAAAAAAGCTGGCCTAGTTAGCAAGAAAAAATAGAATAAAATCAAATAAGAATCTATGAGATAGAAGACTAGAGTGAGCCTTCCCTATTCCTCTTTATTTCCCCCCTCCTCCCATTTCATGTTAGTATTCTAGGGTCACCCCAATTCAAACTCCTTTCTGTCCTTAAAGTTTCATTGGAAACTTACTGTCTGCGTAAAAATGTCCTTAATTAACACTATTTAGACCTGCTTGTTGTACTTCTGCTTTAGCACTGACCATAGACTGAATATTATTAAATATCATTATATAAATATTATTATATATAAATATCGTTAATTCACATTAAGTAGAAGGATTGTCCCCTCTAAACTGGTGAAAAATATGAATCATAGCATCTTTTGAGAATCTGACTTTATGACTTTTGAGCACACACAATAAATGGAATTAAGTTTACAAAGTAGGATTTGCTGTAACAACAGTTACATTAATAGTAATAATGATAGCTGAAAATTATTTAGCATTTTAAGGTTTGGAAAGATCATGACATAAGAGCTAGAGAGCTGGCCTCCTCTCCACATGCTCTCAGATTCCGTTGTCAGATCCGTGCCTTTATATGGACTTCCTCCAGGCCTGGAATGCTTTGCCTCCTCACCTCTAACTGAGTTTTACTGTCTTTCTTCAGGACTCAGCTAAAACCTTACCTTCTATAAGAGATGTTTCCAGGTTTTCCCCATGAACTAGTGCTTTCCCCTCTGAGATTACTTACCATCCATCTGCTCTGCACATGTCTTGTATGTATCTAGTTATTTCTATGTTGCCTTTCCCATTAGAATGTAAACTCTTTGAGGAAAGAGATAATATGTTTGCCTTTCTTTGTGTTCCCAGGGTTAGCACAGAGCCTGGCACCAGTCAATGTTTAATAAATCTTGAACTGACTTGGGTTCATGTACTGGCTGTGTTACCCTGGACAAGTCACTTAATTTCTCAATACCCCCCAAGTGAGTCTTTAAGATTATAAATGCAGAGGACGTACTAATCTACATTGGTAGAGTGAGTGAGTTTCCTCACTAACTAATTATCTCATTATTTACTCACCACAACAATCCTTTCTATAGGTAGGTGCTAGATGAATGAGGCGATAGCATTTACTTGTATAGATCGGTGTTCTTTAGTAGTTTCTGTCCTTCAGTTGTGTCCAACTCTTCATGATGCCATTTGGTGTTTTCTTGACAAAGACACAGGAGTAGTTTGCCATTTACTTCTCCAACTCATTTTACAGATGAGGAAAGTGAGGCAAACAGGGTCAAGTGACTTGCCCAGGGTCACACAGCTAGTAAGTTTCTGAGGCTGAATTTGAGCTCAGAAAGAGGAATCTGATTCCAGGACTGGCGCGCTATCCACTGTGAAACCTAACTGTCCATCTGTGTGGATATATATGTGACTATATAGTACTGTAGTAGAAGGAAGTACTTTGGAAGGTTGTTCCTCCTCTCTGGTCATCTACTAGTAAAGACTAGGTGGCCATTTGTTGGCTCATGGACCAGATTCTTGTCCACATACAGACTGAACTTAATGGTCTTTGAGGTTGCTTTCAACTCTGTCATTCTGTGCTCACTCCTTCATTCCTCTGTAGGCTCCACTCTAAATTCGTCAGACTTCTTTCTCTTACCTTATCCAATAGGCTTCTCACCTGGAAGATGTTTCCTGTCCTGTAATCTTGTCGCTCTGGAAGATTCTTTTGCACCCCCAACCCCTTCCTCAACCTGGTAAGCTCTTCAATGTTAAGGAAGGGCCCAAGTCATCCATATTCACTTCTCCATCCCCCAATCTTCGTTCTCCACCATGCTCCCTCCAAGGTAACTCTTCCCTTCCCCACCTTTCTTTTATGTGCTGTCATCCCATTATTAGAAAATAAGCTCCTTGAGAGCAGAGACTATTTTTCTTTTCATATCACCAGAATTTAGCACCATGCCTGACATATAGTAAGTACCTAATAAATATTTGTTGACTTTACATAACAATAACTCCATGAGTCAAGCACTATAAGTATCATTATTCCCATTTTACAGATGAGGAAACTGAGGTTTAAAGAGATTGAATAACTTGTCAGTGGTCACAAGGTTAATGTCAGATGCTTTATTGAGATTCAGGTCTCTCCAGGCTCCAAGTACAACTTTAATAAATGGATAAGAATGATTTTATTTTAAAAATACTTTACAATAAACTTAATGCTAAAAATCAACCCAACTAATAAAGTTTACTTCACAACTATTTTCATTTACATAACAGCTTCAGAGTGTGAGCTTACTTAGCTTTTCAAGTCCCTTTCTCTGTGTCTCCCTGAGGATTCTTTGTTTGTAATTCACATTTCTGATTATATGGTTCTAGTTAGTATTTCCTCTGTTCTTCTGGTTTGGCTTTCTTTGCTTTGCATTATTTCATAAAGGTCTTTCCAGATTTCTTTATATTCCTCATACTTGTTTGTCTGCATTACATTATAGCATTCCATTACTTTACTGTAACACAATTTATTTAACCGTTCCCCTATTGCTGGCCATTTAGGTTGCCAACTTTTTGCAATTGCAAATAATGCTGTTACGAAAATCATTTAATAGCACCCTTAAAAAAATACTTCCAGCGTATATTCCCAACAATGGAATTATTGAGCTAAAGGGTAAGATTATTTTTGCAATTCTTACTGCCAAATTATTGTCCAGAACATTCTACATGTTTGCAGTTCCACCAATAATCAGTGAGTTTACCTGTTTTTCCACAGTCCTACCGGCCTTGAATATTCTTGGTTTTTGCTAGTTTTTACCAGTTTGATGGTTATGAACTGGTACTTCAAAGATATTTTAATTTATATCTCTTTCTTAGCAAGATTGATCATTTATTCATGGTATTATTACAATGTATTATTAAAATTATTAATTGCCTGATCAGATAAGAATGATCTTATAATGATTGGAGCACTCACTGAAGATTAAGTAAATTTCCCACGGTCTCCATAATCTGTCCCTAGGGTCAGATGCCTGACTAGGGCCCATTCCTCATCTAACTCCAAGACCAACTTTAGTAAATAGATAAGAATGAGAAATATTTCTGAAGTGTTTAAGTGTTAAGTGTTTAACTTAGGTGTTAATTTCTTTTAAGTGTTTCATATATTGCTTTGATTTATTAAGTTGGAGGGAAGTGGACTGAAGGGACTAGATCTATGGTCTCATGGGTACAGGGAATACCAAGTAAAGAAGCTTCTTTTACTAAGGAACATTGGCTCTGCAATCTATAGTCTTAAAGGATGGATTTATTCAAAGGTTAATTGATTCATTATTGGTAATGCCCCCAATATACGTCAGAAGTGGGACTTGAACCCGTATCTTTTGAACTCTATAGTGATTTCTCAGAATGGCCAGGCTGCCTCTCCAATATATTCTATTAAGTAGTTTTAGTAGTTCCATAATTTACCTAGAGAATTCTTTCTTGTGTAACAGTGACCACCCTGGCCCCCACCCCCAAAAACCAAATACATTACATTTCTCCTCCTCTACCAGGGACCCTAGGTAGCCCTAAGGGGATTGAGAACCCCCTGAAGGCCAAATTTGTTACATGTCTCCTCTTCCACCAGGATTCTAGGGTGTCTAGGCCCTCCAGTCCCCACTGAAGAGGTTCGCTCAAGTGTGTGTGTACGTCAGGGGTAGGTACTCCCACTTGCGTTAGCTACAAGCAGTCAGATTATATTTTACATAGATTTCATCACAATACACAGACCTACTCCCCTAGCATATGAGTGGCATAAATCCTCACCCTACTTCATACCATCTCAGTCTCTGAGGATGAGAAGTCAACAACATGTATGAAGTGTTACCCACTGAAGAGTATGCCAGGCTCTGTGCTAAGGACTGGGTTTTTAGCTTAGCTCCATTCCTATAGAGCAAAGAAAGCCTCAGTTCCAAGTCCAAAATTCCTTTCAGACTCTAGTCCCAGGCACTCTAGCTTCTCAAGGTATCCATGGCAAACTGACTGGCTACACCTCTCTGCCCCAAATCTTGGCCCCAAAGTCTCCATGGCTGAAACTCCTGGTCCTGGAAGGATCTCCTTTGACTCCTGAGACTGAGGAGGAGAGACAGCACAGAACTGATTTCAGAGCGGGGATCAAAGAGAAGGAGGAAAAGAAAGAAAGTCCTTCCCCTCTTCTCAGGTCAGGTCATAGCATCCATGTTGGGCATCCAAAAAGTCCAATAGAAAGAGGAGGTAGAAAGGAATGCCACTGGAAAAAGACCAAGGAGCTCTGCCAGTTTAAAACATTCAATCAGCTATTTAAGGGAGGCAACTCCCACCCACAGGGCAGAGGATGCCTTCATCTTAAGCAGTGGACATACTGCAAAGGTCCCTCAAAGGTGCCTCCATCTTAGGAGAACTGAGCATTCCCAGAGAAGCCTGGTTTACACTTGGTAATCAATACAAAGATAATCTTCAGCATAACTTCCTTATGAACAATGACAAGTCCTGAGTTATTAGCATCTGAATTGATAAGGTTTTCAAATATTTTTGTAAATTTTTTAAAAAATAGAATTTGTTATCCTATTTCCCTAGTTGGGTTGGACAGATTCTCTGTAGGCAATTTATTTTTTTAAAATAATATTTTATTTTTTTCCCAGTTATATGTAAAAATAATTTTTACCATTCATTTAAAAAATTTTGAGTTCCAAATTCTCTCCCTCCTTCCCTCCCCTGCTCCCTCCCTAAGACAGCAAGCAACTTGATATAGGTTATACATGTGCAATCATGCAAAACTTATTTCCATATTAGTCATGTTGTGAAAGAAAACACAGATCAAAAAAAAAAAACCACGAAAAAAATAAAATGAAAAATAGTGTGCTTCATCCTGCATTCAGATTTCATCACTTCTTTCTCTCAATGTGGATAAATTTTTCATTATAAGTCCTTTGGAATTGCTAGATCATTCACAGTTGATCATCATACAATATTGTTGTTACTGTGTACAATATTCTCCTGGCTCTGGTCACTTTACTCAGCCTCAATTCATGTAAGTCTTCCAGGTTTTTCTGAGAACATCCCACTTGTCATTTTTTATAGTACAACAGTATTCCATTACAGTTATATACCACAACTTATTTAGCCATTCCCCAATTGATGGGCATCCCCTCAATTTCCAATTCTTTGTCATCTGTATGGGCAATTTCTGGAAAGAAACATGAACAAGAATTGCAAATGGTAAGAAGTGAAGGTGTTACATGAGATCCATGATGGTGAAAGGAATGCCCACCATGGGTGAAATTCCAGCAGATCTGAATTGTTTTGCAAAGAAAGCATCTCCCCAGCTAGATTACTGTCAGTTCTCAAAAGGCAGAGGCTGATCTTCCTAGAACAATTTTGTACTGAATAGGCATTCAAGAGTGTTGAGGGATTGCAGAAGGCTGGAAAGTTGAGAGTGATTGGAGGTGGTAGAATTCAACCTATAGAACATTAGAGCTGGAAGACACTCTAGAGATCATTTACTCCAAAGATCCCAGAAAAGTTACATGAACTTCTAGGGGTCACACAGGCAATATTAATTCACAGAGTACCTGAAATCCACTCATCTTAACCTGGGTGTGTAGGCCCCAGGTGAAGAACCCTTGATCTAGAGTCAGAGTAACATACAGTAACCCCAAAATGATGATCTATTAGGACAGGACCCACCATGCCCTCTGCCTGTGATACAAGTAAGATATTCAGCTGGTGCTGAATGAACAACAGAAATAGCCAGGCCCAACAGCAATAACGAATAGCTGCTGTGAGCTGAGTAATCAGAGGCGGCATCTTGAGTTCTCTGTTGATTACCCTGCAAAGTTGATCATCAGTAGCCTTCCAACGGACTTGGGCCTATGGTGCAGGAGAAGGAAGTGTGGGTTTGGAGTCCAAGGTCTGATTTTGCCACTTACGGTCCTGTTTGGCCTTTGGGGAAAGAGACCAAACTTCTAGAGGCCCCAGTTTGGTCATCAGTAAAATAAGAGTATAAATATCCCTAGTTAGCTGTTGTGAAGATTCAGTGAAATAAAATGAGGAAAGTATTTTGTAAAGAAAGGATTAGTCAGCCAATGAGCATTTAGTGAGGGCCTAGGAGC
Organism: Bettongia penicillata ogilbyi; assembly: GCA_023548195.1. Classification (NCBI taxonomy): domain Eukaryota; kingdom Metazoa; phylum Chordata; class Mammalia; order Diprotodontia; family Potoroidae; genus Bettongia; species Bettongia penicillata. The sequence goes on along the minus strand of JAJHZJ010000067.1, from coordinate 6,445,001 downwards.
TACCAGGTCACCGTGCAGTGCAATGGAGATACGAAGGGGTTCTTGTCCTCAAGAAACTTACCTTTAATTGTGATATGTGTGTATATACATATATATATATGTATATACACACACATGTATACATATATATGTATATATGCACACATATACACATATATACATATATACACATACACATATATACACACATACACATATATACATACACATACTTGTATATATACATATACGTACATGTTCACACATGTATATTTGTGCACGCTTGTGTGAATTATAATCAATGTAAACTATTTTGTAAATCAAAAAGTGCTATCAATTTAAACTTTTATGACTATACACAATTGGTCAAAAGCAGACCTTTGCAATCTGCAGCTGAATGTATCTGGTGCATCTAGAGGGAAGGGCGCTTAGATTCCAAGAGCCGACCAGGTGTTTTCTTAGAAAAAAAACATAGCTTCCTTCTGCGCTCCCTGGAACACATGCTCCCAGTTGGCATCTTGCTGGCATTTTACCCACAGGCTTAATACACGCCTACCAAAATCCAGTTTGGGTTTTTATCTTCTTGCTTCTCGCACCCACATCCTTGCTCACATATAAAACGTGTGGTGTGTGTGTGCGTGTGTGTGTGTGTGTGTGAGAGAGAGAGAGAGAGAGAGAGAGCGTGCAAATGAGGAGAAAGGAGAAAACATATGGCTTAATTTAATAATATATGTTTTCAAATGAATCACTTTCCATTCACATTACAGAATACCATTGTGGCTCCTTTTCCACCCTCACGCCCCGAAGCCTTTTGGGAAATATTTGTCGGCTTTGTTCCAAGGCAATGATGCATAACTCAGGGGTGGGAAAAGGAGCCCTGGCTAGCACTTGCTACTGATTATACACCCCCAACCACCTGGGCACCAGAGAGGTCACTGATAAGCAAAGCACTCATGGGAAGGTGAACTTTACTGATGGCTTTTTCAATTCAACTTGATAACCATTTATAAGCCCTATACAGTAGGCAGAGGAGTCTGCCATGCCATGCTTGATGAACTAGTGGAAAGATGCTATGATAATAAGATAATTAATATCTCACTCATCTCCAAGCCTTTGTTCACACTATCCTCAGTTCTTAGAAATGGATTGTCTGTCTTTCTCCCACACAGTCCCTCCTCCCAAACCACAATCATTTCCATTTGGTGAAATTCTTCCCTTCCTTCAAGGGTCAGTCTAGCTACCATCTTGGCCACATAAACCTTTCCCTGATTTTCCCAGTTGTAGCCTCACCCTCCTTAAATATTTCATAGTACTTTGTCTGGACATAGATATTAAAATCATGTGCACATTGAAAGGGGGCAGAGAGGGAGAGGAAGAATGAAAGAGAGAGACAGAGAGAGGTGTAGAGAGACAAAGAGAGATAGAGAAAGAGAGATGGAGAGAGATTCAGAGGAGGGAGATAAAGAGGGAAAGATAGAGAGACAGAGACAGAAAGATAGAGAGAGAGGTAGAGACAGAAACAGAGATGGAGAGAGACACAGAAAGAGAGGGGGAGATACAGAGGGAAAGACACCCACACACTCACAGAAGTGGAGACAGAGAGAGAGACATAGAGAGAGGTAAAGAGAGACAGAGAGACAAAAGGAGAGATGGAGAGATACAGAGAGGGGAAAACAGAGGGAAAGAGAGAGACAGAGACAGAGAGAGAGGTGGAGACAGAGACAGAAGGAGAGATGGAGAGAGATACAGAGGGGGAGATACAGAGGGAAAAAGAGAGAGAAAGAGAGAGAGAGAGAGAGAGAGAGAGAGAGAGAGAGAGAGTTATTAAAATTACTTGGATCCTGAAGATTGTTTACTCTTTGAAGACAACAATCTTTGTCTTTTTATGTTTTTATCTTCTCATTACCTGGGGTTTAGGGCTCTTTTCCTGCAACACTTATTAGCTCTGTGACTCTATGCAAGTCACTTAAACCTATCTCAACTTCAGTTTCCTCATCTGTAAAAAAGGAATTAATTACAGCACCTATCTCACAAGGTTGTAGTGAAGGTAAAATTAAATAATATAAATAGATAAAAAGAATTTTCCATCAATCAATAAGTAATTAAATGTTTTGTGATTGAGTTTCAATCTTGTTTAATTGTGACCCCATTTTTGGGATTTTGGCAAAAGTGCTAGTTATTTGCCATTTCCTTCTCCAGCTCATTTAACAGATGAGGAAACTGAAGTAAATCGAGTAAGTGACTTGCCTGGGGTCACACAGCTAGGAAGTGTCTGAAGCCACATTTGAACTCAGGAAGTTGAGTCTTTCTGAAGTCTGTGCACTATGGTGCTACCTAGCTGACCCTCTCCACGGATATAATCAACAACTCACCTTTAATTTTGAATTTTAAAGATTTGTCTGGGTCACTGAGAAGTTAAATGATTTGCTGCTGCTTCTACACAGATAGTATGCACCTTAGTATGTGCAGGTCTTCCTGAACAGTATGGTATCGTGAAGCTAGGTGGCACAGTAGCTAGAGCACTAGGCCTAGGGTCAGGAAGACCTGAGTTCAAATCCCTGCTTGGATGCTTCCTAGTTACGTGACCCTGGGTAAGTCAACTTATCCTCTATTTTCTCATCTATAAAATGGGGATGATAATAACAGTGTCTGCCTACGAAGGGTGTTGTGAGGGTCAAATGAGGTAATATTCCTAAAGTAGTACCTGGTATATAGTAGGTGTTTAATAAATGCTTATTTCATTCAAAGAATAATAATTATATGCCTATGAAGGCCATATATTTTATTCTGACCATAGAGAGGGTTTCCTTATTTATAATTCTCAGTCGAACCCTGTGCCCTCAAGAGTCCTGACCCACAGATGGGGAACCATTGTGTTCAATGCTGGAAGACTAAGAAGACTTCTCTGTGTGTGTGCCCTGTGTGCACTTGTGTGATGAAATGATAAATGAGGCATATTGTTCACACGCTATTAGTCTTTTTTATAACTTGTCATTACTGCTGCTGTCAGTTGGGGTTAATGTTTTAATTAAAATTATATTTCAAGGAGCTGGTTGCCTTGGGGCTCCAAGCTGATTTAAAGGATACTCCAAGCTAGAAGATCCCAATCCTATTTCCATGGTGCTCTCTTTAGTGCTTCTTCTGCCTTCTTTGACTGCTGGGGATGGGCTCCATTCCAGAGGCAGCCTTTCTCCTCCTCATCCCCAATTCACCTTGACTTTCCGCTGATGAACATCATATACGTATCCTCAAAAATCTTTTGCAGAATCAGGACCTGGACACTTGGATTGCATTTTTAGTTGTTCATTCTGTTTTTGTAATTGTTTTAAAAATAAGACCCGTGAATCCATTACTAAAGGGAGCTCCCAGAGAGGAATTCCTTTTGCCAGGGCAGGTTGGTGCTTCCTTTGCTTTGCCATGTATGGTCTCAGAGAGTTGGCCGGGGCACTGAGAAGTTAAGGAATTTACCCATTGTATGTTTCAGAGTTGAATCTTAAGCCCAGGTCTTTCTAACACCATGGTTAGCTCTCTGGTGGTCTGCTCCTTAGAGTTCACCATGAAGAAAGTGGAAAAACCAAGACCTCTGTAAGCATGCCTGACTCTTTAAATATTAGCTAGCATCAGAGGCTCATTGGCTGAAGTGCTGATTTCAGATGTCTTTCCAAAGGGAGATTTGGAATGTTAACACACTGCTCCTGAAAGTTTTCATTTCTCCATTCATTCAACAAATATTTAGAAGTAGGTAAGTAAGAAAGTCAATGTTTTCTACTAAAATGTGTTCTAGCCTCGTACTGGCTGGGTTACACTGGGCAAGTCTCTCAACCTTTCAGCCCTTCCTGGTAATTGATTAAGACTCTAAGTAGATGATTGCTTGAGTAGGAGGGAGGTACAGATGAAATTGTCAGTCCAGATCAAAAAAAAGATTTAGATGTATACATCAAGGTTATACTTTATCAAGTGATTTTCAGCAACAAATCATTGTCTGCTAATAATAAAATAGCACAACATCTGGACTTAAAAAGGATTACTTTCAATAAAGAATTTCCATATGTTAAGATCAAACACAATTCCGTGAGAGATGCAATAAAAAGATGAGTTTTTAAATGAGGGGGCTAGGTTAGGATGTACTTTGAGTGCCAAAAAGAGCATTTTGATTTGACTTTGGAGGCACTAGGGAGTCATTGGAGTTGATTAAGTAGGAGATGACATGATTGGGCTTGTATTTTAGGAAAATTGTTTTGGGGGCTGAATGAAGGATAACTTAGTTTAGAGAGAGACTTGAGGCAGGTAGACCCCATCAGAAGGCTATTGCAGTATTCCAAGTGTGAGGCAATGAGGACCTGCACTGAAAATATGACAATGTTGGAGAAGAGAAGGAGACTTGTTCGAGATATGCTGCCAAGGTGAAATTGACAGGCATTGGCAACAGCCTGGAAAAGGAGTGGGGTGAGATAGTGGGGAGCACAGGAAGGCTCCTGGGGTTGTGAGCCTGAGGAACTGGTAGGATGGTGTTGCCCTCTGTAGCAACAGGGAAGGTAGGAGCCGGGAAGGGTTTAGGGGGAAAGATAATGAATTCTGTTGGGGACATATTGAGTTTAAGATGCCTACTGGACATTCAGTTTGAGATATCTGAAAGGCAGTTGGAGATGCAAGATTGGGGGTCAACAGAGAGTTTGAGGAAAGATAAATAGATTTGATCATCATCAGCATAGAGATGGTAATTAAACCCACAGGAGTTGATGAGAATATGAAGTGAAGCAGTACAGAGGGAGAAGAGAAGAGGGTCATTATTACACTTCAGTAGTCAGTTAGGGGTTCTTAACCTGATCTGTGCTATGGATCCCTTTGGCAGACTGATGAAACCTACAGATCCTTTCTCAGAACAATACCTATAAATGCATAAACTAAAATGCATAGAATTAGAAAGGAAAAAAAAGTTAATGAAAACAAAGAGGTAATTTTTTCCCCCTCTAAAGTTCCCAGATCCCCTGAATTCTATCCACAGGCACTGTGAGGGTTCATGAACCCCTGGGAAAGGCCCTCTGGTTTAATGAACCAGGCAAAAACTTGAAGTAAAAAGTACTAAAGACAAAATACTTGATGTCATCCCTCCCAGAGATTGGGGCCAGCCACTATTTATCTCTTTCTTAGTTTTTGAGTGTCACAGAATTTTAAGACTTGAAAGACTCTCAAAGATTACCTAGTCCCTCACCAACCAACCCCCCTCCCCTTTATTTCACAAGTGGTAGGAAGGAATGAGTCCTACAAAGGCGGAAAACTTATCCAAGTTCATATTGTTGGTTGCAGAGCCAAGGCAAGAATTGATGCTTCAATCCCCTAAATACTTGTTTATTACAGAACTTAGAAACAATAAAGGATTATTTAGTGGAACTTTGGGTTCATCTACATTCCCCTAACAAGTCCTGGTATATTGCCCCTAGAAGGAAGCATGGAAGTAGAACACTGGCTCTCTATTCTTCGCCGGCACCAGTAACAGGTATGTTCCACTCTTGCCAGAATGTAACTACCCAGTCATTGAGGACAGTGGTCCCATTCTACACATTCATTTTAGGACCTTAGGCCTAAAATAACCTAGAATTCACTGCTCTTCCACAGCCACTCCAGGTATGTTACCTGGGCAGGTCCACCATGTTGATCCCTGTTAAAGCTTCTCCGAGTTCAACAATTGCCTCCAAATCTGGCTGATCTAGAGCTCATCCTTCTGTCCAAGAATGCTTTTTAATGATTCTTCTCCAACAACCATCCATGGCCAAGTTCGATTTCACAGGGTCCAGAGCTGCCAGGGACCTTAGAGGTCATTCATGATTATAAAGAGGTCAGCTTCACCGGCAAAGATGAAATGCCTCTCCTTTGGGAACTTGCTTTGTACTGAATTTTAAGGAATGAATCATTATCAAGAATGACAAAAGCAACATTTGCCTAGGATGACTTTGAAAGTATTTAGACATTACCCTAGTGCTGTCAGCATAACCCATGATTTTCCAGGGAAAGATGAAGTCTTGACCATAATCAGGCATCAACCTCCTCCCTCTCCAATTTTAGATCATTTATTTATCTTCACCAAACATTACATACTCTCCAGTCCAACTGCAACCCCCCCATGCCAACAGCTCCTGCTGTTCCTTTGGCCTGAAGCATATATTTGCCTCTTCCTTGTTGAATTCCAACCCATCATTCCAAGCCCAATTAAAATGCCACCTTCTCTATGAAGCTGCCCTTAATTACCCCAGTTGATGAAGACAATTTCCTTCAGGCTATTTTGTTATGTGACTCAATAATGCACTTATCCCTTGTGTCTTACTGGTTGACAAGACTCTAAACTCCAAGAGGGTGAGGAGATGCCGCCTCCATGGAAGCATTTCCTGAGCTGACAAATTGTTGATGTCCTCCTCCTCCTCCTCCTCAAATCAGCTAACTCTTATAGCTGTCTAAATCTTATATTCCATTCCCTGTGCCAAGTGGAATGTTTACTCCTTGAGAAGAGGGAGCAACAGATAGCATAGAGCAATGGTCAAGGCACTGGACTGAGAGTTAGGAAAGTCCGGGTTCAAAACCTGACTCAGATATAGCTGTTATTCTGAGTAGGTCACTGAACCTCAATTCCCTTATTTGTAAAATGAGCAGGGTGGATTTGATGATGTCTAAGGTCCATTCCTAGCTAGGTGGCACAGTGGTTAGAGTGCCAGAACTGAAGTCAGGAAGATTCATCGTTTTGATTGATAAATGTTTTTGAATGAATGTTGAATGAAAGAGGGAGGAGCATTGTTTAGGGAACAAATTCAGCTGTTGAATCTTCCTGCATTATACTTCCATAGCAGTATAGGTCCACCAGATCCTACTTAATGTTGGCTGTTCAGACTGGGGAAGATCTTTGTAAATCTTATTCCTTCCCCCTGCATAAATGTCCCTCTCTCAATGGATGATGAGGAAGTCAAGAGAGGACCTCAAGTAGCTTTTTAATGACTCCAGTTAGCTAAGTCCTTTGCTGTGTTGAATTTCCTCCCTTAAAAATTTTTTACTGGGTTAACTCAAAGCCTAGAAAGACTTAGAATGTAAGTTCCTTGAGGGTAGAAACCATTTCTTTTTCTTTATATCTCTAGTATCTAGCACAATGCTTAGAATATTTTTTTTGTGCAAAGGAGGGGTCATACTTGTGAAGGAGACATCCAATGAGAAAAAATTTTCTTCCAATACGACTCAGCATGAGCTCAGCAATTTAGAGAATTGCTTGGCACATAGTAGGTGCTTATTTGTTTATAAATACACACACATATACATATATATCAACTTGACCTGACTTTATATATGTGTGTTTACATACATACATGTATATGTATTTATATATAGATATAGGCATAGATATATATATATATATATATTCTAGCTCTAGCTCTATATATCTACTCCAAAGGCACTGGGGATGGCACCCTCTGAATTTAGGTGGCAACTTAACAGAAGGGAGACAATCACTTTTTCCTTGGACTTAGTTTCATTCTGTTCCTTTTTCCCTTCCACTCATTTGCATGAGAGAGTAGAAAAATTTTAGAATTGAGAAAATCATGCCTGGGTATTATTAGGGATTTTGCTTTTTAAAAGCATAACAAGAAAAGTCTTGGGAACTTAAACTAGAAAGGTCATGGAAGACCTACTCTTCCCCTGAGGAAAAGGGAGCAAGTGCCCTAGTTAAAGTCTCCACCTGAAGCCAGAAGCAGAGGTGTTCCAAAGTATCTACTAGAAGCCAGAAGTGACCATGGGACCAGTGGTGCAATGCTGAGACATACCTTCAGGAGACAGGTGGAGAACTTGTCCAACAGGAACAATGTGATGACATCACCAGATCAACAAACCCGTGACATCAAAGTTGTGAATTACCCTAGGCATGGGTCCCAGCTGTGTTCCCTTCATCTGTACCATTCCATGAATGTGTGCACTCAAGACTTGCATGCTGCCTATATGTGTCCTCTACTTCCACTGATGGTGTGTGCATTTGTAGGACAGTGTGTTCCAGCTGCATAGGGGAAATGCTTTATTGCTGTGTTTCTTATCATACTTATCCATGCATTGCCTTTACTTAAAAAAAAATTGTGCTCTCTGGCTGACTAGAAAATGTAAACACAATGATGGGGGCTCATGACTTTTGGTTCTGAGTAGATATGAACCCACAGTCTTGTAGCCTTGTCTGTAGACCTCTTTACAAGTCAAAGAGAGATGAGGGGGTACATCGTGTTGTAATATAACCAGAAAGCTCATGCCTCTGGTGTTCACTCTTAGGTCCCCAGACAGATTTGTGAGCCTTCAGCATCACTCTCTGTGGATTGAAGTGGAACCTGAACTGACCGCTTTAATTCTATAACCTCTCAAGGGGTTCCTCCAGGCCATGTTGGTCCCCAAAACTCCCTTGCTAAAAACCAGTTGATTTCAGGAAGTATTGGGGATACAAAGAAAAGCACAGTCTTTGCCCTCAAGCCCTCAATCTAACAAAGGTAGTCAGAAATTATAGGAGGCAGAGGTGAAGAGGGAAAGTATTTCAAACATGGGGATAGTCAATGCAAAGTCAGGAAAACAGGAGATGAATTATCCTATTCATGAATCAATCAGAGTAGCTGGAATATAAAGCTTGTGTAAGAAGTGCAAGAAGACTAGAAAGGTAGGAAAGGGTTAGGTTCAAAGTAATGCAGTCTAGCATTTCATCTAGGAATTCTGGATCAAGGCCTAGAACACTGGGAAAGAAGAGATAGAACTGACCCACCTCCCAGAACAACTGGAGATTTTCAAGGACAGCTCCTGCTATAACTTGAATGCTTGAGAGATACCATAAAGACTCTAACACCTCAGGGGATCAGAGGGTCAGTAGGCAATCAGACCTCAGACATTTACTAGCTGGGAGACCCTGGGCAAGTCACATAAACCTGCTTGCCTCAGTTTTCTCCTCTATAAAATGAACTGGAAAAGGAAATGGCAAACCACTCCAGTATCTTTGCTAAGAAAACCCCAAATGGTGTCAAGAAGAGTTGGACACTACCCAACAACAAAAAGGCAATCCATGCCTGGAAGGGTGACACTGTTAGGGTGGTTGAGAAAAGGACAGGAAATACTCTGGCTCTCTTTAACCAAAGGGAAGAAAGTTAAGTATCTCTTGGGGAGGAAATTCTGCAACCACTCCATGATGTCAATGTCCCCTCTATCTCATTTCCCTAGTGTAGGTGGCAGGCTCCAATGAGGGGGAATGTGAGGTATGAGGAGAAAAGAAATCTAGAGAGATAGCATAGTACAGTGGAAAAATAATTGGATTTGGGGTAAAAGGGTTCAAATGTAGCTTTTGTCACTCACTACCTATGTGACTTTGAACAAGTGTCTTAACCTTTATGGGCCTCAGTTTCCTTCTTTGTAAAATAAGGGTATTGGATAAGATGTCCTCTAAGGTGTCTTCCAGACCTACATCTCTGTTCCTATGATCTCTTCAATTTCATCTGAAATTACAGACTTAGAAAATGGATAAGCATTGCCCTGACATTAACACCCAAGCAAGCAAGCATTGGGGCCCATCCTGGAAAGTGATATGGCTGTGCTGCGTGGGAGGTAGATCAATCAAACAGAAAATAAGTTATATCACTTTTTCCATGGGTTACAACAAACAGCATTCGGAACTTGGGGAGACTGTAGGAGGGAAAGTCACTTTCAAGGGTAAAACTGAACTTCAGATCAAACAGTACAACTAGATCCGGGAGTCACAGAGTCATAAAAGCCTAGTGCTGGGGGAGGCCCTCGGGATCATTTAGTCCTGCCTTCTGTCTGATCTATGAAACCCCCACCCATCACCTGTCTCTAAGCTGCATATTCGAATAGGAGAAACCCTAAACATGGAGAGCTTCAAGGGCTTTCTCTGTATCACTATAAGGCAGTGGGAGTTTCATTTTCAAAGAACTAATGTATCGGTCTACGTGAGCATTTCCCCTTCATAGTCTCCTTAGGAGGCTATGAATTCTATGAATATAGTTTGTCAAGGGAGCTGTTTTGAAGGGGACAATATTCATTTGAATGTACAAGTTCTGGTGTATTTGGTAAAAAAAAAATACTCACTGTATTTTATAGTTGATCTTACCCTATGGTTCATCAACTCCTGGTGAGGAAACTCCCTTTATCAATGTAGGAACAGCTCTGCATTTTGGAGGAGTCAGGTGCACCAAAAAGTTAATTAACTTACCTAGGCATGCCCTTGTATATGCCAAAAGCAAGGTAAACCTAAAGTTATCCTGATTCCAAATATGACTCTTCTGCCAGTTAACCTCTCCCTGTCCTCCTGCCATGTGTGTTTGAGTTATAACTCATATATTTCCTCCCTTTGACATTGATGATAAAATTGTGTGTGTGTGTGTGTGTGTGTGTGTGTGTGTGTGTGTGTGTGTGTGTCTGCTGAGCACATACATGCATATTTATTGCTAGGATGGATCACTGGTGAAAAACAGTCTGGAGACAGCTGTTGGGATTTTCTTTCCTGACCATCACAGAGGATCTTTTCTTGAGATTTTACTTACTTTGAGATGACAAATAATTATATAGAGAAAGCTCTTTTCTCAGTTGAATAATTAACAGTTACCAACCACAGCCTCAGGAAAGGTGCTAGGTGGTTTGAAAACTCTCCCTGTAGACCTAGACGCAGGAGACAGAGATCACCCTAAGGGAAGTCTAGCAGTAAGAAAACATGGGATGTGGCTTTGGATCTGATGCTGCTGTTGCCTATAGGAGCTGGACCCAAGTTCAGTCCAGTTCCCCTTGAATCCTAGGCATATTTCCTCCATCCTCTTCCTTTCCTCTCCTCTGCTCCTCCCATCAAATTCTTATACGATCCCTTTCAAGCAGCGTATGTATGTATTTATGTGTGTATGCACATATGTACATGTGTCTGTATAGTATATATAATGGAAAAGGCACTGGAAAGATAGTGAAATGGGTATAGGAGACCTGGGTTCTAGAATAGACTTTGTATTGAAAGAGCTATGCACCTGGTTAGTCATTTCACCTTTGGGAAGCCTGAATCTCCATCTGAGAAATGAGATGACCGAGCTAGATAATGTCACCTCTCCTTCAAATATTCCCTGAATCTGTGAAATTTGTGTTTATAGCATTCTTCCTGTCAAGAAGCCTCTTACTTATCCTTTCTGCCTATCAAGGGAATAGGAAATGCTCCTTCAGGTCAGAGACTATTTCTTTTTTTTGCCTTTGAATAGTCCCAGTCTGCAGGGAGGGCAATGGCTTTCTTGAACATAGTGTGTATATTTGTCCTTCATTGACAAAGAAGACCATGCCATCAGAAAAATAATGACATGACTTGTACTTGACTTTGTTTCTGTGCACCAGCCTCACTTCTCCCCCAGAGCCATCTGAATCCAGTGACCAGATATTCATCAGGATGACTGGAGATGACCCAGGATGAGGCAATTGGGGTTAAGTGACTTGTCCAAGGTTACACAGCTAGTGAGTGTCAAGTGTCTGAGGCGAGATTTAAACTCAGGCACAGCTAGTGAGTGTCAAGTGTCTGAGGCGAGATTTAAACTCAGGTCCTCCTGACTCCTGCACTGGTGCTCTATCCACTGCACCACCTAGCTGCTCTCTTGAACATAGCAGGCACATGTTAAATGATCATTGGATTGGGTACAAATCCTGGCCAATCTTTAAAACCTACTTTGCCTCTCATCTTCTTGGTGATAGGATTTCTTCTGCTATTAAATTCGAGCCATTCATTGGCAATCAGCAATACCATCTTGAATTCATACCAAGAATGATAGGATTCAACATTTAGAGCTGGAAGAGAAGTAAGGACCTACTCAGTCCAACACCTTCACCTTAGAGACTAAGAAACTGAGGCCCAGAGAGAGTAGACAATTTCTTCAAGGTATTAACGATAACAACGATAATTACTATTATCTGTTTCTTCTATAGTACCCTGCTCACAGTGAAAACTTAATAAATGTTTGTTGACAGATGGGCCTTTCCTTGACTGAATGGAATTGGACTGATACCACTCCTATACACTTCTGCTACCCTGGCAATGAGTTTATATATAAATGGTGGTTTTGTATGTATGTATTTAAATACATGCCCTTTGGCACATGTGTGTCTACCTGGGTCTTGCCAGAATATTTTTTTTAACTTAATACCTTCAAGGTTTGAGAAAAAAAACCAAAACTTTCTTCTTTTTTCTTTCTGAAACTTTCACTTTCCTTACTTCTCAGTTTTTTCTTCATCCCAGAGCCATCATTTCTCTCTCTCTCTTGCATATTCATTTACCCACTCGTTTATCCATTCATCCCCCCATTTTTTGTTTAGAAGTGAGTGAGGTCCCAGAATCATGGAAGCCCTAGCTCTTACGTGTCTGGCACATAGTAGGTGCTTAAAAAATTCTGGTTGATTGAATCATAGACTATCGGTATTGGGAGACTAAAAATTATCTATTCCATTTCTTTCATTTTACAAATGGAGAAACTAAGTTCCAAAGAGATTGATTGATGGTGCCAGGAACAGAACCCAGATTTTCTAGCTCCCAGTGTTTCCTTTCTCACCTTAATAATAAAGACCATCCCTTGGGCTCCTTTTAGTGGGGCTACTAGCCAGGTTCATAGCACAGCCCTTAGCCTATAGTAAATGTTTGAAAAATGCATCTTAATTCATTGATTGCTGAGAATCCAGTATGGTATAACTGTACTGAGCACAGGGTATCCTTTGCCCTCTCCCTGCTGCCATCTTCACTTGCTGCTGGGATCAGTCCCCTTCTGTTACTTAGCTAGACCTTTGCTATCTTCTTGGTTTCTAATACAGCTTTTTGCACAAGGTAGGCACACAGTACCTGATCATAAGAGTTGTTTTTGCTTAGTGTTGGAGTGAGGTTTAAACACAAACAGTCAGGGTAGGGATGGAGTATTTTAGATAGTAGGGACAGGGAACTGGTTGTGATGAGAAAGGGAAGGTAGGGAATCTCAATAAGGTAGAGTGATGGGGTAGTAGCTGTGGCATCTCACGTGGAGATCAATTGGGCAAAGTTTTACTATCGACAGATCTCTCATCATCAACCTGGGGAGGAGTCTGGTTTTCACTCATGTTAGCACAACCCTTGGTCGATGGTCGGTGGTTGAAAAAATACATATTAATCAATTGTTGATTATCTAGCCCCCACAACCATCTCTGATCTGAAACTTTCTATTTGGGGTCTTGGGTGGTCTTCATCTGGAAAGAAGTGCTTTTTTTTACTCTAAGGACTTCTCTGGGCTGAATACCCAGTCCTAAATCCTCTTTTAGCTGCTAGATATTAACCTGTAGGAATATTAACCTGGAGTGTGTAGTGTGGGGTTGTCCCTCCCTCCCTTCTCTTCTTTCCCTTCTGTCACTCCAGCTAACAGTTTAGGCCTGACTCATTTTTCAAATAAATACCATGGTTTTCTGGTCTGACATCACATGTGGCAGAATGAGTAATTCTCCAAGAACCAGTTGGGGATGATTGGAATAAGACGCATCAAGTCTGTTACTCATGGCTGGGGGCATAGGGTCAAATCTGAGGATGTTTCCTTCTCCATCCTTTTACCCTGGAGGCTGATCTTTGGGAGGTATTCTAGGGATATGTCTTCCATTGTCTTGTACAGTTCTACAGAATATAAGATTCCTGAACAGAGGGGCTATTTTCACTTTTTATTTGCAGTTATGAGATCTGCCCCCTCCCCGCTCCCATGTTCTCCTGGGTTTCTTCTCCTCTTGAGCTCTGTGGGGTCCTTGTAGCATCACACAGTGCCTGACATGTGGTAATCCCTTAATAAATACTTGTAAGTTTGCCTGTTTATTGAATGAACGAAGCAATGAATTGTAGATTGGTTGAATTCCATTGAACTGTTTTTATATGGATAAATCTCATCTCCTCTCATAGCTAGCACAGAAACTCCTTGAGGGAAGGGGCCCTAATATTAATATTTCTTTCCAGTCTTCACAGCACTTCTCTTGGAACGGACACTTGTAGGGGCTCAGGATACACTTGTTCAATGAATGAATTTTTATTTAATAAAATCAATTTAATAAAATAAAAAAAAAAGGTTTTTTGGGAAAAACCTTATCATCAAATCTAACCTTGTCATTTACAGACGAAGAAACAGGCCCAGGAAATCTGACAGCCATGGGCTATAAAATTATAGATTTAGAGCTAGGAGGGATCTTAGAGGTCACGTAGTCCTATGCTCTCATTCTACAGTTGAGGAAAAAGAGACCCAAAGAGGTCAGATGAGTTGTCCAAGGTCACAACAGATGTGTCAAGCTCTTTTTCAGGTAGGTAGCCGGAGGTAAGATCTAGAACCCACATCTTCCATCCCTCAATCCAGGGCTTGCTCTACTCAACCACATGTCCAAAGTCATAGCTGCTTTTCATGAGGCCAAAACTCATTTCATTATGAATCATAGGTTTGTTAACTCTTCTTTCCTCTTCTCTGACCTCTACAGTTTTGCCTTTGTTTTCCTGTTTTACCTCTTAAAAAAAAGAAGTGGGATCCCGGGAAGGGGATGTCGTAAGTCTAAGGTTAATCCTCTGCCTCAGTCTCCAGATTGAGTGCCTCCATCACTTAGTTCAGTGCACTATTAATGGCCATCCTGGGGCTCAGTAGAGAGCTTGGCTGAGAGAGCTCAGTGATCTTCCCTGAGTTTGAATCTCCTTCAGGGTTCATTGATGTGCCATCTGCCCCCTTCTCACCACTATGTTCTCATGGTGTTCTTCCCCCCTTGAACTCTATGGGGCCATCCCTGCTTCTTTCCCAGTTAGGATGGGGTTGGAAAGCACTTAGAGCTGGAGGTCATCCACTCAGCCTCCTCATGTTACACGTGAAGGAGCTGAAGTCTGGGGTGACGTGTTAATGGACTTATCCAAGGTCAGAGGTTCCTATGTGATTTTTTTCCTTCAGTGTGTAAGGCTGATCCTATACCAGGTGAATGTCACCAAGAACTGAAATAAATGACTTTTCTTTAGCACAGAACATGATACCCTGAGTCCAAGCTCCAGAGCATTCTCTCTCTTTCTCTCTCATCTCTCTCTCACTTTCTCTGGGTCTTTATCTCTCTTTACTCTCTCTCTTCTCTGTGTGTCTTTCTCTCTCTTTATTCTCTCTCTGTCTCTCCTTTTTCTTCTCTCCCCCCTCTTTCTTAACTCTCTCTCCTCATCTCTCTCACTCTCTGTATCTTTATCTCTCTTTATTCTCTCTCTCCTCTGTCTTTCTCACTCTTTATTCTCTCTGTCTTTTTCTATCTCTTTATTTTCTCTCTCCTCTCTCTGTGTCTTTATCTCTCTTTACTCTTTCTCCTCTCTGTGTCTTTCTCTCTCTTTATTCTCTGTCTCTCCTCTTTCTTCTCTCTCTTTCTCTCCCCCTCCCCACTTTAATTTCAGAGAACCATAAAAACATCTCCTTGGAAGAGGCCACAATGGTCATTGATTCCAACCTATGACTGACACATGAATTTGTCCCATAGATATATGTGTATGTGTGTGTCAAACAGTATTTATTAAACCCGTACATACCAGTCACTGTGCTAAGCACTGTGTGTGTGTGTGTGTGTGTGTGTGTGTGTGTGCGTGTATGAAATGTGAACTTTGGCAGGTATAACCAAGTTGAAGTAATCTTTCTTGTTCTCTGACTTACAGATGAACAGGCAGATCCAGATCTGGGGAGCCCATTATTTTAGATGCTGATGGGATCCTTGTACCTGGAGATACTGTATCATAGATCATAGAATAATAGATTCAAAGGGAAAGAGCCTAAAGATTGAGTCCAAATCCCTCATTTTAGGCATGAGAAAGTTGACACTCAGAGGGGTTGTGATTTGCCCAAGACTACATGGTAATGTACATAGGTAGTACTGTAGCAGCTTCTCTGATGTCAACTTCAGGGCTCTTTCCATTGCCTTCCACCTTCAGCTTGTTCATGACAAGTGGTAGTGCTGAAAAGACCACATAGTGATGAGTATTTAGAATGACTACTTGTCAGGTCATTGCTTAGACTCTCATGGCAGCGTGTCAACTTTGGTAGTGGATTTGTTGGAACACACACTGCCAGACACACTCTTTGGTCCCAAGAGTCAAGTGTCAGCCAAGCTTCAGATGGCGCAGGTCCTTGCAGGGCCCTGACCCAAACAGAGGGGCTCCTTGAAGAAGCCAAGGCAGACTCACTTGGACTCCCACCACTCAGCACCAGACCCCTCTAGCTTCCTTGAACAAGAGGCTCTAGTTTACGTTAAGGGTCATGCCTAGCACCCAGGCTAATAGTTCTAACTCCGCTGGCACTGGGGACTTTTAGTGAAAACCAACTTGCTCTTTTGGCTAAAGGAGTAATCCCTGAGCTGCTGAGCAGGAACTTTTAACCTGGTGTCTAACTCTCTTGATGGCAGCAGACAGATTCCTCACCAAGAATCTGGCAGGATGTAAAGAAAAACTACTTGATAATTAGAACTCTTCCAAAGTGAAATGAGCTGCCTCAGGTGATCATGGGTAATCCCCTTCACTGGAGGACTTCACACAGAGTCTGGACACCTGCTTATGCTGTTCAGGTTCAGGGTGGCCTAGACCACTTTTGAATGCCCTTCCAGCTCTGAAATTCAGAGATTCTGCATTCAGGAGTTATGGAGTGATTTCACAATCATGCACACATCTACAGGTATTTGTATTTGTGCACACGCACACACACATCTTCACATTAGAGGCAGCTAGGTGACAGTGTGTGGGGCCTGGCATTAGGAAGACATGAGTTCAAATCCTGTCTCACATATTTACTAGATGTGTGACATTTAACTCAGCCTCTCTGTATAATGGGGTCAGTAATAATTGAGATCATATTTGTAAAGTGATTTGTAAACTTTAAACTGCTATACAAATGCTAGAAATTTTTATTAACGTGTATTTGTCCTTTCCATATCACTAGTCACCTAGGAACCTTCTTCCTTATACTCACATTAACTTACATGTATATATTCACAGCTATTCATGTGTACCTCTCCACTCAAACATACATATATATGTTCCCTAATGTAAGCATATGCCCTAAAGAAGTTAACATATAATCCCACATCTCTATTTTCATGAGTACCTA
Source organism: Bettongia penicillata ogilbyi (assembly GCA_023548195.1). NCBI lineage: Eukaryota > Metazoa > Chordata > Mammalia > Diprotodontia > Potoroidae > Bettongia > Bettongia penicillata. Next base: position 6,427,896 of record JAJHZJ010000067.1, on the reverse strand, counting down.
CATAAATATACTTATATACACATAGGCTGCCTTTCATTCAAAAACCCATAGATGAGTCTTTAGGTGTAGTATGTAGTCAAATCAGACCAGTCTCTCCATCTCCTTTCACCTTTCCTTTTCTCTTCTTTTCTCCTCCCCTTTCTTTTTTCTTCCTTTCTCTCTTCCCTTTTGCCTTCTTCCTTCCTTTCCGCCCATTCCCCTTACTTCCTTCTTCCCTCCCTTCTTCTTCTCTCCTCCTCTCCCTCCCTCTCTCCCATCCTTCCATCCTTCCTTCCCTCCTCTTCTCCCCCATTTCCTTCATTCCTTTTCTTCCTCCCTTCCTTCTTCCTCCCTTTTCCTCACCCTTCTTCCATTCTTCCTTCCTTCCTCCCTCCTGTCTGTCTCTCTGTGTCTGTTCATCTGTCTCACACACACACACACTCACACACACTCACGCTCACACACACACCCAACAGGCATCTTGACCCCACCCAAATAAGCCAGAATTTGGGGCACACCTCACTGCTGAAACAGACACTATTGACTGCTGCTTACTTTTTTCATTGTTAACCACACGGCTTAGCATTTATTTTGGAGGTGAACACAGAACTAGCCTTGGTGCTATCACACTGTCATGCATTTTTCTTCACAGTGTAGTTTCAAAGCTTGGTTCTCCCAGCACATGGGCCAGGAAGGAAAAAGGGAGAACGTGTAACCATGGGTTTTCATTTCAAGAGACTGAATAATGCTTTAGAAACACAACAGGACACTGTAACTAGTGATAGATACTTAAGGTCGCAAGGAAACTGGTTTCTTTTCTTTTCTTTTTTTTCACAATTAAACTGACAGGAGAATCAGGTATGAATGGGTTCCTAAGAATCTGAGGGTAGACTATTTCTGTTTACTCTCCACATATAAAGTATTGACTAAAACAAAATATAATAAAAACAAAATTAAAATAAACAACTTAAAAGAAGCATGCAAGTATACTGCATCTGAACTAGCTAAAGCCACCCAGAGCCCCCCAGGAAAACTGTCCTGGTGTCACAGGGGACAGAGTCAGATATGATTGAGTATCACAATAAGGCCACTAAAATCACAGCTAACTAGGACCTTGAGATAGAGGTTTCAGGGTAATGGGAAAGGCTGTACTTTCCTCTCTGCTGACATGTGCCTGCCCTCTTGGGGTCCTTTAAAAGCTACATAAATTGCTTGATACAATGGATGGAACAGAGAAGGAGGGGAGGGGCACAGAATGATGGTCATATTATCACTAAGTAGGGCTGGGAGCTGTCAGAGGTGCTAGACACATTGGTTGGGGGAGATCTGGGGATCCAAGGGCTTAATCTGAAAAGAGGCTGGCAAAGGATTTCCTCAAGTTGCGGATGGTCTCGGCTTTGGCTTCGTCCTCATTCGTTGATGACCGGAAGAAGGAGGACTCAGTGAAGCTGAAGGCATTTGTCAAGGACTGGGACTTGCTTGAAGATAAAAAACAGAGAGAATGTGAGAGAGGGGCTGTTCCCCAGGTAGATGGAGGAGCAAGGAGACATGCTGAGCCTCACACAGGAGCCCGAGAGCCCCTTGTGGGCAGGAACAGGGGGGATGGGAATGATAGGAGACACTCCAGGGTCAGGGTTGAGGGGGATGGAAGGACAGGAGGAGAGGTGGGCTGCAGACCCTGGGAGATGCTGTAATAACACGCATCAGCTCCTCCCCTGACTGGAAGTAGTATGGGAATGGGTTGATTCAAGTGTAGACGTACAGCCAGAGTCTATGGGGATTGGCGAGGGTGAGTGCAGGGGTGGGAGGGATGGTCCCTTAGCCAGAAGTGACTGAGGTCTTTACAATGGATAGTTCTTTCCTCCCCTTTCATTTTCCATGGGCATTTGTCTCTAACTTTGACCCCTGGCAGGGACAGGCTCAAGTCAGCCTTCCAATGTTTGCTCTGTAACTCCTGGCAACTGATAGACCCTGGGCATCCCAGTATGACTGAGAGACTCCTGCATTACTCTCTCTATTCTAATACTGAGGAGCTTTGGGATGTGATTAGGATAAGAAAGGCTAGGATAAAAAAGGAAGAAAGGAGAAGAAAAGAAGAGAAGAAAAGAGAAGTGAAGAGAAATTGTCTTATTGACCTAGGACAACTGGAGAGGAATGCTAGACTGCCTGAGAGTCTAGTTGAAGGGAATGTCACTTATCAGGTACAAAAATTCCATCCACTTTATCTCTGCCCTTTGGGAACCAGGCATCTATGATTTTTCTCTAGTATAGACTATGGGCTGCCATCATTTGAGAAGAACCTGAAAGTCTAGTACAGTTTCTCATGCCTCAGCTTTCCCATCTGTAAAGTGGATCTGGTTATGCTGGCCCCCTTTCTCCAAGCACACTACAATGTGCTAGGGGCTCATATGTCACACAATTCTTTTTTTTCCCTAAACCCATATATTTCAGGATGATATTCATCCCCGGGGTCCTTCTGATTTGGGCTAAGGAGACCCTGAGGGTTGGAAGATTCAGTCTGGAAAGAATGGAATGAGCTCAGCTTCTGATAAGAAAGGCTGGCTACTAGCCACCCACTGGGGCTGCTTCATCTTTCTTTTCTTGCAGATTTCTGTCCAATGCACTCCTTAAATGTCTGCTTGGTTGGCCTGAAACCTGGGAAACTCCCTTTCTCAGGGATCCTTAAAATTTCTGTCCTTTTGAACAGAGGTGAGCAAAATGTCCTGCCTTCCATTTAGGGTTGAGGAGGAGTCCTCAGCAGCTTCCTGGTCTGGGGATGTGTCTCTACATCTTGGCCTCCAGGGAGTGGGGGACTCCTCTGCATGAACATGCAGAGGGTACCAGGAATGGTGACTCCTCCCCACCTGTCAGTGGCTGCCCTGGGAAGCTTCAGCCCAGAGGCAATGAAAACACACCAGGGGCTGGTTGCAGCCAGGGGTGACAGCAAGGGAGTGATTTGGAAGGCTGGCAGGAGACAAAGAACCTCAGAATGGGTGATGAGGAGAAGAGAGAAAGTCCAAGGAAGTAAAAATGAACTAGTGGTTAGCAGTCAGTCTAGAAAGCATAAGTACCTGGATCCGGAGCCCTATCTCTTGTCACATAGGAGGGGAGACTGGGAAATGATGGCAGGCTTGAGCCATGTGGAATCCAAACTCTTTCCCAATATACCCCTAGAACCAGGGCTGCTCCTAACACCACAGGGGCCTAACACTCACACCTGGGCTCTGTTGTTAGTCATGCTACTTACTGGCTGCATGACCTGCATTCAAATTGTTACCTGTGTGACACTGAGCAACTAAGTCATCAGTTTTTCTGGGTCTTACTTTTTCCATCTGTAAAATAAAGTGGCTGAACTAGACAATCTTTTCCAACTTTAACTTCTATGACCTTTTGACCTTGAACAAATAATTTCATTTTTCAGGGCCTCAGTTTTCTCATCAACAAACTGAAGATGTTTGACGAGATGGTCCAGAGGGTTCTTTTAAGTTATAAAATCCTGTGACTCCATGTGTCACCATCTTTCCTTCTCTCCAAAACTCCATCAGACATGCTGGATATCTCCAGAGATTCCCAATCACCCAACTCAGAAAAGAAGTGATAGATTACCCCCAATCTACCTACTGTGTAGAACTGCACAGTACAGCTAAGCGTAGTGTGACAGCAAGAGCATTGGACTTGGGTCTAAATGCAGACTCTGGCACTTACTGTATGGCCCATGGACAAATCACTGACCCTGTCTGTGCTTCAGCTCCCTTTTGTGTAAAATGAGGGAGCTGGACTCTGAGGTTCCTTAGAGGTCTCCTGATCTCAGCTGTGTCATCTGTTAAATGGCCACAATCATATTAGCCCAGTCTACCTCATGAGGTTGTAACACATTTTTCTCCCTTCCCTTCTTCTGGAGTCTATGGCTGGTCTGTCATGAATCCTTCCAGACTTTGGCTGAGCTCAGATCTTGATATTTAATGGTGATAGAAGAAGTAGGGAAGGGAACTAATGAGCAGCACCCCTATACAGAAGAAAGGCAGCATGGAATGGTCAATAGGATTTGGGCTCAGGAAGTTCTGGGTTCAAAACCCACTTCAGACTCATACTGTATGTGTGGCCCTGGACAAATTACTTCTTTGTGTCTCAGTTTTCTCATCTACAAAATGTGGGAGCGCATTTAAGGACCTCTAAGATCCCTTCTAACACTAAATCGAAGGTCTTGTGAATGTTGTCTCCCTCACCTCCACCCCATTCCTATCCCAAGTACAAGACCTTCACCTCTCTACCTTCATTCTTGTTTGTTTTTTTCTGGGTCAGAGGGTGAGGTGGGAAGTTCTGGAGGGGAGAGAGTGACCCTGGGTAAGAAAAGCTCTAAGGCTAGGAGAGATCAAAAGGTAGGGAAAGGAAGCCCATTTTTCTTTCTAAGAGTCTCCAGTTGGACTCTCCTTTAGACTGCAGAGGCTGGCAGGTTCTGAGGCTCACCGAATCATAAATTGAGAGGAAAAAGAGACCTTGGAGCTTCCAGACTCACTTTACAGTTGAAAAAGCTGAATTTCCAGAAGGTTAAGTGACTTGCCCAAAGTCACACAGATGGTATCCATGGTGGGAATTGAATCCAGATTTTTCAGTCCAGTCTTTCCACTATAGAAAAAACTCATCCCACTCCCCTTTTTCCCTTTGGTCAGCCTTACTTTACAGCCAAGATCATTAGTTAGAGTTCAAGAGAAAGATAGAAAAGAAAAGAGTTGAGGAGGCAGGAATATACACGCGCACACACACACACACACACACATACACACAGACACATGCACACACACATGCATACACACATACACGCACACAGACACATACACACACAATCACGCACATACGCACATGCATGCGCATGCACACACACACACACCCTGCCACATATACACAATACACACCTGCACATACTCCCCCCACATACATACACACACCCTATACATATTCACACATGCATGCCCCCACACACATGCACACACACATACACACATGCACACATATACACACATGAACACACATACACACACGCACACACCCCCACAGCCTCCACATGCATACACACACATGCACCCTCCACATATGCACACGCACACACACATGCACACACACACGCACACACACACATGCACACATACACGTCAAAATGATCTTAAAACAGGGTAACTTAAGGCGCTGGAAGAGCATCAGGTGGGCGGTAAGGAAGCCTGGCCTCTAATCTTGGCTCTGTGGGATGATAACTTTGTGACCTTGGGCAAGTCATTTCCCTTCTCTGGGCTCCTCTTCCTCCCACATGAAATGACGGATTTGGACAAGGTGATCTCTGAAGTCCTTTTCAGCTCTGACTGTGGTTTTAGGGAAGGTATTCTGGGATCAGGCTGGTATTGAGAAACCTGTTTCCGAGACCCAGGATTCTGATTTTGGATACAGAAGGGTATTAGGGGAAGGGGATGACTGCCCTGGGTTCAGAGCAGGGTTTAGCTTTTCCCCAGACTCTCTAAGTCCTTTTCCTAACCTAGGCTTCCCTCCTTGCCTTCAGTAGAAGGAAGCCTTTATGAAGACATTGCTCTAGCAGCCCCCAGAATTCAGGCAGGGTAAATCAAGGAAAGGGAGGGGGAGAAGGAGGGGACAAGGAATGAAGGGAAGGATGGGGGTAGGAAAGTGGAAAGTTCAGTGGTCTCTTACTTTAGCTGTGGATGAGGCTGGGATTTCCGCGGCTCCGTCTGGGGTGTCTGGGACTCGGTCAGTGGGCTGGAGGTCGGACTGGCCTGTGCGGCTGGGCCGCCGGGATGAGGACCCGAGGAAGAGGAGGAGGAAGAGGAGGAGGAGGAGGAAGAGGAGGAGGAGGAGTGTGGTGGTGGTGGTGGTCCCGGGGAAAAGCGTCGTGAAGGCAGCACCTTGCTTGGGGACTGCATTCCTTGGGGTTGCCCAGGGCCCCCTAGGTTCAGTACAAGAAAAACTTCAGAACTCGACCATCTCAAAAGGGTTTCCTTATTAATAAGACTCTATGCCTCAAAAGACTTAACTACCTTCTTACCAAATATACAATATCAACTCTAGGCAGCAATCCCAGACCCGAGTGTAGGAGTAGGGGGAAATAAGACTCAGTGGTCACTCCTCATCACCCCCTCCCCAAAAACACTTTTCCTTACTTTCCCCTGGAAACAGAGGAAGAAGTTGGATTATCATGAGAAGCTGGGATGGGGGATTGGGTAGAGAAAGAGGGGAAAGGACCCCAAAGTGGTAACATACTATGAGAGGGAAACTGCACAGAGAATGGGGATAGCCTTCTTCTCCCAAAGTCCCCTGGGGTTTTGTGGACAAAGAGGGTAGGACTATATGCCCTGGCACCCTTGGTGGCAAGGTTCAAATTTCACCACTGCTCTCCGGGCATTCTACATCATCTTCCCCAACAGACTGCCTTCTTTGTAACTGATTTTCAATCTCTCCCTTTCTGTTGGCTCATTTTCTACAACCTACAAACATTCCTGTGTCTCCTCCATTCTTAAAAAAAAAACCAAACAAACCCAAAAACCATTTTATCCTTCCATCCCCAATAACTACCATCCTGTGTTCACTCTGTCCTCTGTAGCTCATCAAAAAGTAGGTACTCCCACTTTCTCTCGTCCCACTTTTCTTAACCCCTTACACTGTCATCTAATCATGTCGTTTCATGGAAACTGCTCTCTCCAGTTACCAATTATCTCTTAGTTGCTAAATCCAATGGACTTTCCCCAATCCTAATTCTCTGTGACCTATCTACTCTGTAGATCGCTTTCTCCCCCTTCATCTCCTCTTCTAGGTTTTTGGGACACCACTCTCTCTTGGTTCGCCTCCTACCTATCTGACTGCTCTTTCTTTATCTCCTTTGCTGGATCCTCATCCAGATCACAGCCTCTAACCATGTGTGTACATCAGGGTTCTGTCTTCTCCCCCCATGCCCTCTTCTCTTCTCCCTCTGTTTTCATTTGGGGATCTCATTAGCTTACATGGATTTAATTATCATCTCTATGATAATAATTCATGCAACTAGGTATCTTCTTCAAACTCTCTGCTGATCTTCATCTTGTATCTCCAACTGCCTTTAAGATGTCTTGAACTGGATGTCCAGTAGACCTATTTTACTAGAAGTATACAAAACTGAACTCATTAGCCTTTCCTCCAAATCTTCCCACTTCTACCTTCCTACCACTATTAATGACCACACTATTCTCCCAGTCTCTCAGACTTGCAATCTAGGAGTCAACTCAACTTCTCACTTTCTCTCATCCCCCAAATCCAAGCTGTTGCCAAGACCTTTCCATCTCACCTTTGAAAAATCTCCCTTTTTCCCCTGTGACACCATCATCCCTCTGGGGCAGATACATCATCTCATACCTGGATGGGTAGCAATTGCTGCTTCTGGGTCTCTGCCTGTCTCATCTCTCCCCACAGTCCATCTTCCATTTGGCCACTAAAGTGATTCCTAAAGTCCAGTTATGTCACTTCACTACTCAATAAACTCCAAGGCTCTTTCCTGTTTCACATTCAGAGCTCTTCAGAAACTTGACTCCTCCTTCCTTTCTAGTGTTCTTACACCTTCTCCTCTAGATACTCTTTGATCCAGGGACATTACCCAAAGAAGACACTCCATTTCTCAGCTCTAGACATCTTCTCTGGCGGTCCCTCATTCCTGGAATGCCCTCCTTCCTCATTTCTACCTACTGCCTTCCTAGCTTCCTTTAAGTCCCAATTAAGATCCCACTTTCTATAGGAATCCTTCCCTAACACTTTTTAATTCTAGTGCCTTCCCTTGACTAATTATTTCCTATTAATTCTAAATATAATAACTTATTTGAATATATTTGCTTGTTTGCTCATTAGATTGCAATCTCCGTGAGAGAAGGGATTATCTTTTGCCTCTTTGTGTATCCCCACTAAAGCTCTTTGCATCCCAGTTTCCTCACCAGCAAAATTAGGGGCTAGGACCAGATGACTTCCAAGATCCTTTCCATTTCTAATATTATGACTGATCCTGAGATCTAGGAGCTCCACATTCCATGGGTGATGAAGGAATCCCAGAATATGAGACCAGGAATTGGGGCAGCTGAGTTCTAGACTGTCACTGACTCTCCTTGTGACCTCAGACATACCAGTTAACCTCCTTTGGTCTCAAACTTACCACCAGTAATATGGGAAGAAAAAACCAATCACTTCTACTTTCCCTATTTCACAGGATTGTTATGAGGATGAGAAAATGCTTAGAAAAGCTATCTAAGTATAAGTTATGATTGTTCACTGCTAGGCTATTTCAGCTGGTAGTCAGAAAATTTGACAGCCACACTCAATATCCACACTACGATAGCAAGATCCACTTTCCTATATACATTCTTGTTTTCTGATACCATACCCAGCTGATTCCTCACAATGGATTTTTTTGTGTGTGTCTGAGGGGAGGGTATGGAGAGGTTGGTGTTGGCAGGAGCCAACCCACTCATTTCCTTTAAGAAACTCAAAGTTAATCCTTCCCAAGAGCCAGCGGACTCTTCTCCACCTGGTGGTTGGGAAGATTGCATTTGGCAGAGAAAAGGATCTATTAAAAGAGTTGGACATTTCCCTTCAGGAATATAACAGGCAAGTATCTAGACAGCCATTTAACCCTATGGAGTGATTTGAAGGGAAAACAGCCTGTCCAGTCTGGGAGTCAAGGATTACACCCAGCCCTGGGCAGCAGGAGTCATGGCCAGATGCCTAAGCACTTCCTCTAAAACTATTGGAAAGATGATCAGATTTGGAGTCAAGGCAACTGGGCTTAGGGCAAACCCCTTATTTTCTGGGCCTCAGTTTACTCATCTGTAGAATGAAGGCATCGCCTTGAAATTCCCTTCTGGCTCTAAATCTGATGATTACAAACTAAACCATGCTCTGAAGGTACAGCCTATGGTTTAGAGTGGAAGGAACCCCAGAAATCGTGCATGCACCAATCAGAATCAACCCTAGTCCAGCATTTTTATACAAAGGGCCTTTGGAGAGAATGACCTTAGAGGGACACATCAGTTCATAAGAGCTGGCACTATAACTCAGCCTCTTAAAAATGGAAGACGACTGATGCTGTAGGACCAACATTGGGTTAGTCCCATGCCTCTTCTAGCATCCATCATCCATCCTTCCTCTGACCTCCCACCTGCCACAAGGTATGGCTTCCCCACTTGTCAATACCTCAAATACCGAGTCACCATCGATGGCCCCTTTGATCCTCCAAAGAAGACTCTGGCAAGTTCAAGAAGTTCTAAGTTAAAAACCAATGTTTCCAAAGAGAAAGCTCTATCTGGTCTCCTAGATAATTAGGAGAGAACCCTTTGTCTATGAGCATACATAGTCAGGTGCATCTTTTTGTTTTCAGCTCAAGAAGGTAGGAGAGGTGCTTGGAATTCTTCTCAATATACTCCCTTTGAAAACAAAATGGGGTACCTTCTCAGGCTCCCTCATCCAGCACCAAAAACTCAGAGTCCTTGCACTTGTACAGACATGCTTGAGGGCCATAAACTGTACAACTTTACACTGAAGACAGATGTAACTTTTTTTTTTATTACACATTGAGCTGTACAAGAGATTTCACAGAAGAGAGAGGCTGCAGTCACACAGATACTTCCACCATTTAGCTGAGAATCTCTCAGCTGGATCAGTACAGAAGAAAGGGGGACAACAGTCAGAAAGAAATGGTACAAACACCTGGACAGCAATCCTACACTGCGACATGATTGTCCCCCACCCACAGTTATGGGGTTATCCCTAAGCATGCTAACTGACGGGCAGAGGACAGTCAGGCTGGCCCATCTGCTGGGATTCAGTGGGAGGGACCGAAATTGCACCTCCCACCTGCTCTTAAGAAGCTTCCTGCTTACACCGTAATCTGCAGCCTGACCGAGTTCAAATTTTGCATACGTGGCTCACAAATGTCACGTGGAAAGCACCGGTAAATGTTCACACCAACATGCAGACAAGCACCACCCACCGACAATCGCCAGCACCGCCGTTTAGACAGAAAAGGAAGGAAATCAAAAGATGTATTCCTCCAGCGCATTTTTTTTCTTCACTCCCTTCTATGATATCTGGAGGTATTTGTGCATTTGATTCTATACTACCCCCCAAAGTGTGTGTGTGTATATACATACAGACATATATATACACACAGAGAGACGAAAGGATAACTACGGTCACCATCTAAGGGAGACAGACCACTGACCATACCACAGAAACACCCAACCCATTTCTCATGGCAAACAAATATACCAAAGAGAAACTAGGGTATGGGCTCCTTATTGGAGAAATGCCTATTGACTAACACCAGTGGTCCCAACTCAACCTTCAGACTGGAAATCCAAAAGAGGGTACCCTAAAGTATAGGTCACTGGCTTTTTGTGGTCCTGGGAGGGAAATGCTAATGTGGACCCCAAGGCCAAAAGGTTGGCGTGAAGGCCTCAGGGACCAGAGTTTGCTCTGTCAAAGGAGGATCGGTAAAGGGTTCGATGCAACTGACCTTGTCCTCAATCCTGTCAGAGGATGGACTTGTTGGGGACATTATAGACAAGGCTTAGCTTATTGTAATATTGGTTTCATCCTGTACCTAGAGGTTCCTCCCCTTGGTCAAGTAGACTGATTGGTGAAAGCAATGCCAACAGCTATGGCTATAGAGAAGACTACAGAAATTGCTTCTCCCCTTCAGCTTTCCCTTAGAGGTACTGGCCTTAATATGGACCAGCTCATGTTTGAACAGGAAGAGTTGGAGATAACTAGGTTGCATCTCCTGAAGAAGTCCCTCCAGGATAGAACTCCTGGTCCTTTGGACTTCTGAGGGTATGATTGGGGATGTGAGGTGGAATAAGGGGGCCAAGCCAAGGGCCCTTTCTCAGGCAGTGTAGCCACTCCAAAGAAGTGGACTTGCTTTTAGATTTGGTCTCATGTGGCAGTGCCCAGAGAGGCAGAGTGAGTGAATGTATGTATGCTGGGTGGCTTCCCAGGTTTTCAATAATTCTTTTGCTCAATATCTCTAAAGTGCTTATCTCCAGAGACAGGGAGAGCTGGAGCAGGGGGTGGGTATGGGGGAATATGGATTGGTCCCAGTTCCACAGAAGCCCGCAGACCATGAACTCAGAAACAATGACAACAAAGAATGACTTAGCGGAACTAAGATCCGCACACAGGAAACACTCACAATTTTACTTGGATATTGCACGTCAGTTTTTTTGAGTTTGGAGCTATAATTAGGTTAATGATAGAAAGAAAAGGAAAACAAAAGAAGGAGGAAAAGGCTGAGGCAGAGAGAGGAGATATAGAACCAGTTTGTGGAAAGAGTTTTTCTCTTTATATCACATTTCATCACTTAAAAAAATGGAAAGGAAGAAAAGAAGAGAGAAAGAAAAAGAAGGAAGGAAAGAAAAGAAAAGAAAGAAACTCAGGGGCACAGATACCCAGGAACTCAAATCATGGCAAATGTTTGCAAATGAAAAAAAAAAGGAATGCCTTTGAAGTCAGTGGACAGAGAGCGCAATAGATCTGAAAGTCTCTGAAATCTCTATCTACACTAGTCATGCAGAAAGAAAGAGAAAAGCAGGGCTCACTAAATAGCTCACACACTCACAGAGGTAAGCAAAGGGGTTTAGATCCGAAACCAGGGCAGAGTGAGTAGGGTTAGGTTGGAGTGAGGTGGGCTGAACAGCTCTTTTGTGTCTCTGCTTCCCACCACTGTCTAGTCCTCCCACTACTTCTGTGGCCCCGGTTTATCCGGAATACTTCTTAAAAGATATTGTCTATCCAGAGGATACAATCTCACTGGACTTGGGAGAGGCACAATGTTTTTTTTTTGTTGCTCGTTTGGTTTTTTTTTTGTGTTTTTTTTTTTTTTTTTTGTACACCATTGACAAACAGCCCTGAATCACAAGTTATACAGAGAAACGAAAGTAGCATTGACAAGCACAGACAGGAACAAGTAAACAACCAGACCCAAGAGCTGATACTGCATAGGAAAAAAAACCCCAGTCCAATCAGCTGAGAAAGAAAGCACTGAAGTGGGGCATGGGGAGGGGGTAGCTTTTTTTTTCCTTTTCACTTTCCTTCTCTTTAATTTTTTTCCTTTCTTTTTTTTCATTTTTTGGCTTGAAATTTCTGCTTTGAAAGAAGAATGCACTAGCAAACACTTAGGAAGCCTGGACTTGTTTGGGCCCTACTGCAATACCGTTACAGTCGAGAATATACTGTAAACAACCTTGAGGAGTGGGGCGTGGGGGGGGTGTCTTGCTCAGGTCCGGATCCTTCAAACTCCCACTCTGGAAGACAAAAATTTGAGACAATTAAAAATCACCACCATGAACACCACCCCCAAGAACCCCAAAGCTTCCTCTCTGGTCCTCCCTTTTCCATCGTGTTCCAAATGCCTCTGGGATTTTGATGAAGCATGAGTCAAGGAGGTCTATGGTCTGTGCAACAACTCCTTCTCCCAATGTTTGAACCTTTAGACTTTTGCACATCCTATGCACATCAGTCCACTTAGCCTCATCTAATTCCTTTTCTTCACTTGAGGGTATTTCCTCAATTTTGCCTTTGTCAGGGAACCAGATGGACTCTGGGGTCTTTTCTGGTTCCAGCTGAGCAATGCTAGGAGCCCACGAACCTTCTAACACTTCATGAAGGGAAAGGAGGGCTACCTGTGCCAAACCCCAAGGATTGACTGAGCTCCCAGGAAGGGGCTACACCAGGGAGACTCATCATTTCAGACCTCAGTCTGACTGCCCAGCTCTGAACTCATCTAGGGAAAAGGGAAACAGTTCAGTGATCAAGTCCAATCTGTGAGTTGATTGAAGACTCCCTGGGGAGGGGACCTAAAGCCCTAGTAAATTATAGGGAATAGTTATCTGTTCCTAGGTTCCTCAGGCTCTTATGTTTGCAAAAAAATGCTGAAGGTCATGTTGTTTTGTAAAATTACTATTCTATGAAACATGGTGACTGCAAATCTGGCTGGAATTCTGATTGATTTTTGACAGATGCAAAGGTCCCTGTTACTTTAGTCTGGGTGACTCCAGTCTTATGATAGGCAGGCAGGCAGGCAGGAAGGAAGGAAGGAAGGAAGGAAGGAAGGAAGGAAGGAAGGAAGGAAGGAAGGAAGGAAAGAAGGAAGGAAGCAAGGATAGAAGGGAAGAAGGAAGGAAGGGATGGGTTTAGGAAGAGGGACAACCTTCTGGATGTAACAACAGATGAATGTTTCAACAGTGAAAGACACAGAGTATGGTTTTATACCCTGAACCTAAAAGTAAAATGGGGCCTCTTCCTCCCCTCCCTCATCCTGAAGACATTCAGGTCCTGGTTACCAAGCCAGCCACCCCTTCTTGTCCATCCATTTCCTGCCT